>JAAGEH010000014.1:8812110-8984892 GCA_011751065.1 Lasiurus cinereus | reverse complement strand
ATATACTATATACTATATACTATATACTATATACTATATACTATATATATCTTTATAGACTGTATCTATCTATCTATCTATCTATCTATCTATCTATTAGTACACATATATATGGGGAAAACACTTATTTAAAAACAAGAATTGCACAAAATAACTGTTTTGAGAAATACTTTCTTAATTTTTCTATCCTCTACTCTTTGAATTCCCTTTAAAATTGCTGTTTAAGAACACTTAATTGAGTTCACAATAGTGGTTATAAAAACAATACCACAGACCACACTTCTCAAACTATGGTAAACCTATAGGGACTATACGAGACCCTGAGATGACTGCTGCTAATAATAATGACAGCTTACATTTGTTGATCATATGTTATATGCTAAACACAGGTTTAAGTGTCTTCACATTACAGGATGTTAAATGGTAAATCTTTCAGCCTCAGTTTTTTAAAAATACGTTTTTATGTATTTCAGAGAGGAAAAGAGAGGGAGGGACAGAGATAGAAACAGTAATGATGAGAGAGAATCATTGATCAGCTGTCTCCTATACACCCCCTACTGGAGATAGAGCCCACAACTGGGACATGTTCCTTGACTGGGATTCAAACCGTGACCTTCTGGTTCATGAGTGGATGCTCAACCACTGAGCAACACTGGCCAGGCTCAGCCTCAGCTTTGACTGAAACCTCAGAGGCTCTGAACAAAACAACAAAAAAATGCCAAATAGATACCCTGCACCCTGAAGAACAGTGCTAAACCACAATGCCTAGAGTCCAACAGTCAGACATACAGGATATGTCCAGAGATTGTAAAACCAGTTTGCTACTCTTAGCCACTAATTACCCCCTCCAGCTAATGAAAGAGGGATTGAGGCTGCCAAAGATGTGTACGTGTGTGTGTGTGTGTGTGTGTGTGTGTGTGTGTGTACGTGCGTGTGTATACGTGTGTATGGAGATGGGGTGGGGGAGTCTTCAGACTTCTGCCCAGGGAGAGGGAACAATTGCATTTCCCTGCCTTCAAGGAAGTTCAGGCTTCCCAGGAGAGGGTCAAACACTTATGAGTTCCTCCTCAGGTCAAGTGGGGCCTGGGAGGGATCCTGCCTGGGTCATCCAGAGGACTGTCTGACTGAGTGAAGAGCTGACTGGGAAGGCAGCTGGGTGGAGTGGGCCTCTAGAAGCCCAGGCTGCAAAGAGGGGCCACCCACATCCAGAGGAGCAACATCAGCTAGAACGTTGTGAAGGAGGTGAGGGAGGAGAGTCGGAGAGAGGAGGCCAGCCCTGCTCCCCATGGCCTGCAAACGCCCCGGGAAGATCCAGGCCTTCCTAGTAAGGGTGGGGTGGGGATGGTTTTATGTAGGACTGGACTTGAGTGTAGATTGCTGTACCAGACAGGATTTTGATTGCTCCAATGAAAATATTTTAATTTCTGATGAGAAAACTTCTGTCTAAAACTACTAAAAAGCTAGGGGCTCTTTTGGGATTTCATCCAAGGGAAGAACAGAACAACAGAGCAAGAGTTTACCGACAAGGGAGAGCAAGGTTAGCCATGTCCTGGCTGTACAGAATCTCATTGTTTTCCTGAACACATTACCCTTGTAATCCTCCTAACTTCATGACATAAGTACTTTGCTGCCCACTTTTTATGAATGGACAAGCTGATTCTCAGAGAGAGGTTAAGTAATCTCTAGCCATGTGGCAAAGCTAGGATTCAAACCCTGGCCATCTCACTTATATATTCCACACTCTGATTTGTGTGGGGTGGGAAGGAACAGGAAAAGAAAGTTAATTTAGCTAGTACATAGTTAAACCATTGGTCTCCATCTTATGTCTTTATTTTTACTTACTTATAACATATATATGTGTGTGTGTATGTGTATATATGTGTGTGTATATATATATATACACATACACACATATACATATATGTGTATATACATATATGTGTATATACACATATATATTTCTGCACAATATGTACCTTTAAATATATGCCTCCTAGGATAAATTCTAGAATAATAAGATTCAATGTACATATGTATTTCTCAGCTGGAAACACACACTCGACATACTGAAACACTGACATGTTGTGGAGAATTCTTTGACTAGGTTAGACCACTTTAAACTCTATCCCTAGAGTTCCTAGGGTATAAGGGCCCACTTCTTTCTTCTGGTTTATGAAACAATTTGATAATGGGAAGGTCTGAGTTGAAGAACAAAGGAAAGCTTCTTGGAGTGCAGAGGATTCAGGTGGGCCTGAAGGATACCAACATCTGAGCAACGTGAGGGAAAGCAGAGGGACCATAAGAAAGACTCAGAAATGGGGGAGGGTCTGTTAACGCCAGACAAATTTCTCTCACTTAGCAATATTGCTTGGTTAGTTCTAATAGTTTTCCTCAATTCACTAAGTATCATGTAAAGTTACACTATGATTTCTTTTTTTTTAAGCAACCCTGATCTTAAGAAACTTTTATTCTAAAACAGGAGTGTGGTAATTTTGGGGAGTCAGGTTTTAAACAGTGGCCTCTGTGATGTGATGTGGCATCAAGTGTGACAAGGAAGCTGAGAGCATGAAAAACCTCCACAGGTACCTTAATTCAATAATAATCACCTTATTAGACACCAGTTATACCCAGGCCCTAATCTCTGCTGGATTGCAGTGGCTCTGTATTCTCTGAAATTGTACACAAAACTGCATCTAAATGTAAATGTGCATTTTCAGATGTAAGTGTCCATGGTCTTCATAAAATATTTGAAGAGTTCCTTAATCCCCCAAATAAGAATTATGTTTTGGTATTTATTTGAATATTCCTCCTTTAAAACGCATCTTGGGAAAGAAAGGGCAAATTCTGTTTTCACCCTTAGACAGGAACTTCCCATCCTATCTAATAAAAGAGTAATATGCAGATTGACCATCACTTCAACACACAAGATGATTGCCCCCATGTGGACACAAGATGGCCAGCAGGGGAGGGAATTGGGAGGAACCAGGCCTGCAAGGGAGGGCAGTTAGGCGTGACCAGGCCTGCACGGGGAGGGGGGCAGTTTGGGCCAAACAGGCTGGCAGGGGAGCAGTTAGGCATCAGGCTGGCAGGGGAGTGGTTAGGGTATGATCAGGCTGGCAGGCAGAATCAGTCAGGGGCAGGCAAATGAGCAGTTGAGACCCAGCAGTCCTGGATTGTGAGAGGGATGTCCGACTGCCCGTTTAGGGCCAATTGGCAGTTGGACATACCTCGAGGTGTCCCAGATTGGAGAAGGTGCAGGCTGGGCTGAAGGACACCCCCCCCCATGCACGAATTTCATGCACTGGGCCTCTAATCCTATATAATAAAAGTCTAATATGCAAATTGACCAAACAGTGGAACAACAGTGACCTTCAGGGGGCAGACGCTCAATGCAGGAGCTGCCCCCAGCCTGCAGGCCCCAGGCCAGCCAAGGCAGGTGCCCCCCCTAATCGCCCCACTGGTCGCCCCACAAAGGGAGGTGACTGGAGGTGGTAGTAAGGGGCAGGGCAGGCGAGTGGGCAGGCCAGGCCAGTCAAAGCAGGTGGGAGCAGGGGTGGGGAGGTTCCCAATCACCTAGCCGGTTACCCCACAGATTGGTCTTGATTGCCAGCCAGGCCTAGAGACCCTACCCGTGCACAGATTTCATGCACCATGCCTCTAATTTAAATATACATATTTTAAAAATCATGTCTCCTCAAAAACAGATAGTGTTCTTACTTCATGAAAAGTAGTGCACTTTACATCATAATTAAAAAAGTATACAAGTTAATTTTTAAAACCCTCAAAAGGAAAATAAAAACCATCAGCAGTGAGAGTTCCTATAGCCACCTATCCACACCAGCATTTGGTATTGTCAGTGTTTGGGATTTTGGCCATTCTAATAGGTATGTAGTATGATTTCATTGTTTAGTTTTTGCAAACAATGATCTATGATGTTGAGCATTTTTCATATGCTTATCTGTCATCTGTATATCTTGTTTGGTGAGGTAATCAAGCCTTTTTATTTTCTGTAATTCTGATTATTTGGTATTTGGGGCTTTCCCAGCCTTGGAGAGACTGCCCCTCACAGGGCGAGCCAGTTCCTAGAGTTAGTAAATGATCATGCCTTTTACATGAAAATTAATCAGTCCAGAGCCACATCACCACTACCTCCTCTATGGACTCTCACACACATGGCCATTAGTCCTAGTTACCTCGGAACCAGATAGCAGAAAACCAAAGCAGCCTCTATACCACAAAGCCAGATGGATCGTTCAGATGAGCCAATACTAAGCCTGCTTACCTTGCCTTGCCTGTTCCCTCTCACTGATCCACATTTCTCCCTCGCTCCCTCTGCCACCTGACCATCCCTAAGTGCTTTCCTTGTGACCCTGCATGGCATGTCCCTCCATTTGGGATCTGTTTGGAACAAACTGTCTTTCCAAAGCAGCATCTACTGACCGGTTGGCTTCACCACACCTCAATAATGGTAACACCTACTTAAAAAAAAAAAAAGAATATAAATCTTCACTTCATAGTTATTTCTTCAACTAAACACTTATATTCCCTACAAATTTGGGAGACAGTTTTTTTCACATTAAACAAAAATAGACTAATATTCTACTAAAAAATGTAATGCTGTATTTAAGCACAAAGAAAGCAGAATAATAATTGTTATATATTCTGCTTTTTAAAGACATTTTCCTCAGGAAGAGCCAGCTCATTGTAAGGAAAATTCCTTAAAATTTAGGAATTTGGAAACTTCCTGGGTGATTTACCCTTCAGTTGCTACTTAAATGCAAAGTAGGAATTAGATGATTTCACCATCTATCTAGGGGATGAGTAATGTTTGCTGTTGAGTCAATGAAACTTTTGGGATTGTTTGCTACACAACAAAACCCAGTGCAAGTTAGCTACCTAAGCCAGAGCAGTTACAACTTAACAGTTTAACATTATTGAACATGTTTTAAATAAAGTTATGCAGACATTTCTCTTTTTTCTGGAAAATCTCAAATCTTATTTACAATCATTTAAAATTAATATTTAACCAAATGTATATACACATACATAAATATATGAATGGATTGATTTGGCCTTTTGATGCCTGCTTTTTGAACCAAGTGCAAAGAAATATTGAAATTCTCAAAAATTTATTAGTTGCTTCGAGTTAATAAAAAAGTAGTTAGCTACCAATAAATGTCTGTGTTCTTAATAAATTAAAAGGAAAATTGTGAGAAATGCCTCCTTATACACAAGTGTTCTCATCAATTAAGTTTAAACCAGTTCTGCCCAAGAGAACTTTTGGTGATGGTGTGAATGTCCTATATCTGCACCATCTAACATGGTAGCCATTAGCTACATGTGGCTATTCAGTATTGGTAATGTGGCTAGAGTGACTGAAGAACTGAGTTTTTAATTCAATTTAAATTAAATTTATATAGTCACATGTGGTTATAGGCTCCTGTATCAGCCCAAATTTTGACAGTTTCACCAATTTGATGAAAATACTAAATTCAATAGTATTTCTGGGGGAACTGCAATATTATAAGTCAAGCTTGTAGGTGGTCTCTCTTGACCTCTTAGACTCAAGAGGAACACATAAATGTGATCCAAAAGAAAAGTTGAACAATGAAAAATATTCTAATCATTTACTGTTAGAAATCTACCATGCAGCATAATATTGAGCTCATCATAGATGTATGATAAAATATTTGTGAAAAAAAATATTTGTGGGGGGAAAAATAAGCTTATGAATGGATTGGCAGGCAAGTTATTTCACTCTTTAGGGAAAAGAAAACCACAGGACAAAGGGTAAACAATTTTTTAAAAAATTTAGAACCATTATCTCTCATCTTCTAAAAAATGAGTGTAATGGGATACACATAATAGAGATTTGGGTGGATGGAAATAAAGTTAGTCAGATAAATAGACTGATAGATAATTAGTATAATATATGGACTTTAGGAAAACATTCTCAAATGTTAACTTCCCTGTGGAGTGCCTCCATCTTGCTTTGGGATCTTATTAAAGACTGCAAGACAATTCTTTCCATGTTCTTAACCTGTTAGTTTTTTTTTCCTGTTTCAAGAGAAAGTAGCCAATTTTATATTACAATTTTAAAATTATACAATTTAATTCTTACAGTCTTCAAAAGGCAAATGAGAACTACTTGCAATATCACTACCCAGAGAAAAGTGGTTATAATTTTGTTGTCTACCCCCTCAGTCTTTTTTTGCTGACTATACATATGCATGTACACAATCTATATATTTAAAGGCTAAGTGACTGGCCAACTGGCTGACTGGTTGACTGGCTCATAGGTATGACGTGCACTGACCACCAGGAGACAGACGCTCAACGCAGGAGAGAGTGGCATGAAACTGAAACAGAAACTTTGCAGAATGCCCTCTTGCACTCTGGGGCCCCATGGGGGATGTTGGACTGCTAGTTTTGGCCCGATCCCCGCAGGCCAGGCTGAGGGACCCTACTTGCCAGAGGGACCCTGCTCACTCTGCAGACACCTTTGAGCCCTGGCACTGCCTCAGGTGTGGCCAGCTGGGGAGGGACCCTGAGAGGTTGGCTCCAGGGCCTGTCTGGCCCGTTTTGCCCAGTCCCACTCTGCCAGCCATCTTCTAATTAATTTCCTTTCAATGTGTATGAATCCATGCACCAGGCCACTAGTATTCTATAAAATTGGATTGTACTTAATAATATAATCTGCTTTTCACATGTTCCAATATTGGTGACTATATTTCTGTGCCAATCAGTATGCTTCTACCATAGTATTTTAATCATTTTTATTGGCTACACGGTATTTTACTGCCCAAGATATTCATATGAATCACAATCCTATTTCTCTCACCCCAGGCATTTTTCTATGTGGGTTTTTGAAGCTAATTCAACAACTCCATTTAGTTAAACTGGTCTTAAAATTCAACATAAGTTTTTACAATTTATTAGAACTGACTCTCCCCTCTCCCCGAAATCTCCCAGTCATGCTACCCTCTCTGCTTTGAGATGAAAGGACTTTAGATTTGAGCCTGAAATTGTTTACAGGGTCTCCTCCCCACCAGTAAGGGGAGTGGTATGCTGTCAGACCCACAGCTGTCAGATCTCCCGAGCTGGAGGTGGGATTTGGGAATAAGGAGTGAAATGGGTTCATCCCTAAAGCAAATATGGGAATTGTTAGAAGACTCTTGCAGAATTTCCAATGAGTTACTGCTTCCCAGAGTATGGGGAATCTCTAGATCAAAGAGTAATTGTTCAAAGCCCTCACTATAGTTCAGGGCTCACTGTCTTGGCCTAACACTAAAAGTCTTTGAGTGCATCAGCATGAAAAATAAATGTGCACTGGATTTATTCAGTATGTAATCCAAGCATATTTGCAGAGAAGATAAGGGGCTGAGGATGCACAGCTTGTTCTCACCAAGTCACCAACTTGGAACCAGAGGCAGAATCAAGGACTGTGACTCACTTTCATCTTTTGGACGGCATTCCTTAGACTACACATTCACATGCATAGCTAGCATCTGAAAGCATACAGTACTCCCCTTGTTAAAATGGAATCCCACTGGCTAGCTAATTGATTTGCAAGTAGGCTAACTAATGCCATATTAGCAGCTTAAATGAAAACGAACGAACGAAACACAGCCAGGGGCTCCATTATGTTTCACTTGTGACAACCTTTCTAAAAAAAAAAAATGTAAAATGCAGACAAGCTGGGGCTTCAAGAAAAGGAAAACGTCTGGCCATCATCCTGGGATGGAATGTACCCTCAGCCAGAAGCATTCTCAGACTGGCCTCCCTGCCAAGTTCCGGGGAAGCCGCTTCTCCAAGGCAGGAAAGAAATCCCACAGGTATCCCATGACTGGACTGACCAGAGCTCAGAAGGCAGCATTGTTTGCAGTTCTGCGGGGTTTGTTCGAGATGGGAAAAATCTATTCATATAGACTCCTGTGCACATCACAACTTTTCACTCCATTCTGCCATGGAACCCACACTCTACCCGGCTTCACAAGGAAGAGGAAGGCAGGGAATTCCTATATCTTCTGCCCCTTCTCCCTGAATTTGGGCTGGTAACAGCAGTTTATTTCTTACAGATAGATGAAGGTGTGTGTCAGGTTCAAGACTCAAAGCCGTAATCTTCCCCTTGAATCCATTTCTTCCACTCAACACTTAGGTGGGCACCTCTGTGCCAATGGTCCCCCAGCCTCCATCTTCAGTCCCAGCTCGTGGACCCCCTGCCTTCAGACTGTCCCCATTTGTGTGCTTTCATGAGTGCCTCTTACCAACATGTGCAAAATCATTCCTCATTTTATCCCATGAGATAACTCTCCGGCTTTGTTTCCTAACACCTTTAGTGACACTGGAGGCCGAAACCTGTGAGCTACCTTTTACGTTCATTCCTCACTTACTTATTGCTCATTAACGATCTAGGGACAATCACAGATACCCCTTGGAAGAGTCTGGCCATTGTCACGACAGGAGTGGACATGGCAGATTCTTGACTATGAAACTACATGATTGTTTTTGGAAAATTATTCTGTCTTCAGTCATACATCATCTTATCACACCTTCTCAACCAACCATCACCTCCACCTTCAGCATTTATATATATCTCACAAATACTTAGGTAACATATATTGTGTGTCAGGAAGTGTTACAGATGTTTTACAAGTATTAACTTTTTAAGTCTCCATAAAAAGCAGTCCTATAAGACAACAACTGTTATTATCCTTGTCCTATGGATGAAGGTTGAGAGGCACAGGCAGTGGGTCACCTTGCCCTCACTAGTCTGATTACCTTGCTTCATTTTAATTCGTTGTTGTTGTTTTCCTGAATGTGTAGTGTTTGTTTATGCTCCTCCTAGTCTCAACACCTCTTGCCCAAAATGCTCTTTTCTTTCTCTCTCTCTGCACTCCCACCAACTCACCACTTTTACAAATACATGCTAGTCTCCAGGACTCATCAGAGCCCCACCTCCCAATGAAGACCCCCTTGCTCCAGTTCACTTTAATCCTTTCCTTCTTTGAAAGTTTCCCTGACTTACTCTCCGTGTGATGTCTCAGCTACTGCTTGCAAAATTATTTAACTGTCATGTTTCCCAACTATACCAGAAGCCCTGGGAGGTCAGTGGTCAGCAAAACACTCTTTTATCTTTCTCTAATCCAAAATACAAATATAGCAGTACTCAGTGATTATTATTTAAATAAACCAACATGATAAGTAATGCCATGATTCAAGAAAATAGAAGAATAAAAATTATCTAAGTGTGTTTTTTGCTTTTTTGCAGCTACAATGAATATACACGTTTTTTGTGGGTAAAAATGTTTTCATTAGACCAGGTCAATAAACTATGATCTGTGATCCAAACTTGTCCCTTACCAGTTTTTGTAGGTAAAGTTTTATGGAACAAAGTCATGCACATTCATTTATGTTCTGTCTATTGTTGCTTTCACAACACAAGGAATGAGTTTAGTTTTTGCCATAGACTAATTCCCTATTTACTTTTCAAGTAAAGCATCTACCTATGGTTTGGGTTAAAAATCAGAGTAAACACAGTCTGCTCTGCATCACAACACAGTTGCAAGTAATGGCCAAGACAATGTGTATGGAAAAGCTTTCTGCTTTTTATAAAGTTTCTTTCTTGAGCCTCGGTGTCCCACTGCACTTAACATCTTTGAATGTTTCACACCGTAGTACGAAAACACTGAGTCTCAGTGACTGCTAGTAGTCTGCTTGTTGTTGCCCAGATTTTTCATGCCGATGGAAACAAGAAGAGACCTGGGTAATAAAGTCAGATAATCCCCAAGCATTTATACCTGGTCTCAGAAGGCAGGTAGAGACAGCATTTAGCTATATTGGATGCCAGGTTGGGATTTTTCTGTTTGTTTTTTAATCAAAGCAATGCCAGGGAGAGCAGGCCCTCTCATTAGCCATTAACAATAATGCAAAGCAGTCAGGTGATAGGATAAAATCACCTATTTTCACTATAGTGGTGAACTTGAACTTTTTTTTTTTTGGTTCAGCTTCATTCTTGGCTTCTGGGAACCACAGCTGTAGGCCTGACTTGTCTGCCTTGCCCCTCATTCCTGAATCCCTCTCCTAGGAACCAGTCCAGTGCTCCTACTGTGGTGTGATCCTAATAGTCCTCCGGAATTCTGACTCTGATGACAGTCTGTGTCTCCATAACCTGCTGACAGGTTTCCTCAAGGTTGACAGCCGGCTCAACTCCCTCAAAGCTCCAAACAGCATTTGCTCCCAGACTCCCTGTCATCATGTCACCACGGTGTGCTATGCGGAAGCCTCTGTCTTTGACCCTACACCACGTGGTGACTACCCTGGCGACTGCACCAGCCATGCGAATCCCCTGCAATTGTAACAGCTGTGTGTGAGCATGGCCATTCCCCATCTGCCCTGTCCCAGCCACTGAACTGGGCTCCATGAAGTGTTGACTGGAGACTGGAAATGAAGGGAAGGACGCTAGTTCCAAACACTTACGAAGTCTTCTCAAGTATCACACTGCTCAATAATCACAAACCTGCTGCATTTACACCCAGAGGCCAGTAATTCTCCTAGTTTCTACTTCACACCGAGGTTCCCTGAGGATAAGCTGCCTTTCTGCTCAGAAATCACATTCAACAACTGTGTCATCACAAAAACTAAAACAAGTCAACCAGTATCTGTGGCTCTTTTTCGCAGATAAGTATCAGTATGTTAGTATTTTAAAAAACATTCATTTAATGTTGTCAAATGCAGACTCTTGTCTATGGCTCTTTTAAAACAATATATACGTATCTGTGTACATGTCATGTGTCATTGTTGGCACTAGCCTGTGGACCATTCTCACAGCTAACCACTGGGTTTGTCCATGGTCAATACTTTTATGATAACTGGCTACAGAAAGGGAAAAAGATGAGGGAGGGTAAGAGAGATTACTGGATAATTTTGTGTGAAGGAACAATTCCCTGAGCTATAAAGCAGGATAATTGTATTATGAGTAATATAAATCCTAAGAAATAGAAAAATATATGTCTAGTATCTAATATTTCATAAAGGCGAGTAGTAGGAAAGGTGGATTAAAACTATCAGAGAGCAAAACTGTATCAGTCAGGACTTATTGCCAGTGGTAACTTGGAGTGCCTGGGGGTTTGCATGAAAAGGTTCTGCTCTGTGCAAAAGGTGGGGAAAGAGGATAGGTTGACTGGTAAATTAACAAGAGTTTATGAGGAATTTACAATTTATTTGAAATGAAGAAAATGAGGCATAGCAAAATCTATACCAAACTAAAGAATTGTAGGAGAAATCTAAAAGAGGTAACAAATCTACTCAGAATCAAGACATTACATTACTTTTAGAATATTCTGGGGAACTATTTGGAGTTAAGCACTTGGTTAAGGAAGTGGCAGCAGCTTTTACACAACTGTAGGCTCAGTTGAACTGGGTAGGAAATAGAAAAGTAAGACCAAGTAACAAGAATTTTACAATGTGGTGCATTAAAAACCAAATAAATCACAGAAATGAAAACAATTTATAGCTAGTTGTACATGTTTATTTCAGAATCCATTAGTTCAATAAAAGGAGAATGTATATCTGATGTGCAGATTCAGTTAATACTTCTACACTTTATTTATTTTTTAAAAATATATTTTATTGATTTTTTACAGAGAGGAAGGGAGAGGGATAGAGAGTTAGAAACATCAATGAGAGAGAGATATTGATCAGCCACCTCCTGCACAATCCCTATTGGGGATGTGCCCGCAACTAAGGTACATGCCCTTGACCGGAATTGAACCCAGGACCCTTCAGTCCACAGGCCGACACTCTATCCACTGAGCCAAACCGGTTTTGGCAATACTTCTACACCTTAAAATGATATAATATTCCACTATCAAGATAAAATAATGTTTTCTCCCAACATGCTTTATATTGGAGAGTTTGAAATTAACAGTTTCTGAAGAAAAAGGAGAGATTTCAAACTTGTAATACAGGATACAAAAAGTGAACAACAGAATAACTATCGGATTCTTTGATTTCCTTACTGTAAAAACAGCAATGATGCTCTTTCAGCTCAAAAGGTAATTAGGTATTAAGGGCTACACTTCAATAAATGTATGGATTCACCTCAATGGAATCATTAATCAGCAGGTAATATAGGGAGAAAAATATATATTCTGAAGTTTGGTGCTTAACTTTTTTAGGTCAATGAAAACTTTATATGACCTCCATATTTCTTGTTGAATCATATCACAATCTCATAAACCTTGATAACATGGTTTAATGATTAAAAATTTAGTATCAATTAAGGAGAGAATAAAAGGGGACATATGTAATACTTGCAACAATAAAGATTATAAAAATTCAGTATCAACATATTCTTAGAAAGTGTTAAGAGCCAGTCTGCTGCTCTAGTCGGTTTGGCTCAGTGTATAGAGTATAGAGTATCAGTCTGTGGACTGAAGGCCCCCAGGTTCGATTCCAGTCAAGGACACATGCTTCGGTTGCAAGCTCAATTCCCAGTAAGGGCTGTGCAGGAGGCAGCCAATCAGTGATTCTCTCTCATCATTGATGTTTCTCTCTCTCTCTCTCCTTCTCCCTTCCTTTCTGAAAACAATACAAAATGTTTTAAAAAAGGGTATTCTGCTTGAGTTCAAATGCTAGCTCCTCCTTTCCAGTTGTGTGACCTTAGACAAGTTGCTCAGTCACTCTGGGGTCAGCTTTCTCATCTGTCAGGAGAAGATAATAATGGTATTGTCTTTATATTGAATGAGAAGTAATGAATGAGGAACAGATGAGCTTACCTTTTTGAGGTATTGAAGACAGTGCCTGGTACATAAACAGTACTATGTAAAGGTTTCCTATGTAAATACTTATGAGTATGGACTACCCTAAAATTATTCAACAATAGCTAAATCATAGTTATGAGCCACACAAGCAAAGCTTAAGTCTCTAGTGATTTTTAAAATTTATATTCTAGGCCCCTTAAATGGGCCAAATGCATCGGAGACAGTAATTATATAAGGTACTTCATCTGTGTTAAACTATGAGCATATGAACAACTTGGATCACTTCCTCAGAGATTAGGATGTGTTTTTTTTTTTAGAGGAAAGGAAGGAAGGAGGGAAAGAGAGGATGTTCTTTTGCAGATCACTGGGTGATGTATGTCTGCTAAAGTGTCCAGCCTCCCACTATCTTCCAGTACCAAGATTCTGTGAGTTAGAAACAAAAAGTTCCTACTAATCATTCTTTTTACAAGCAAAAACTGGAGCATTTGAAGACTTCTCTACAAAAAACCTTCAGGAAAGATAAGAGGAAGGAAGAGTTCTCTTGACTTTGGCTTTCATACTCATTTCCTTTTCCTTGTTGATCCCTCACTGTGTCCTCCCCCAGACACATGAAGTTCATCATGAGGAACAAGAGTGGAGACCAAAGGACAGTCTGAGGTGGTGGAGATTCTGGTACCCTCTCCTCCAAGTTCTTTGGGGCTGATTATAAAATAATCCGAGATTATTGTAAATATTGGCAGAGGTATTCTTCCCCGGCCAGCTGGCTCCCTGAATTATAGTACAAGACTAGTGATTAAAAGAATAGATTCGGCCTCTAGATGCGAGTGCTAATTAGACAATGTTGAATGAGCAAGGTGGTGCGGGTCCCAGGCAGTGCATAGTCCCATTGTGTGTACAGACATGTCTAATGAGGCATTGTTCTCCAAGGTAATAAATCACTGCTAAACTTGGGTAGGAGGAAGTATTTTCTTAATGTATCAAGAGGAGAAAAAAACAGCCTCAACAGTCTTGATTTTGGTACCTGTGACCTGGGGTGGTGGTGGACTTAAGGGTTTTCACAGTCTCTGTTACCATTAATATTCTGTGTCTATGCATAAAACCCACCCTGGAAGCCACTGTGTTTGTCTCCTTGTTTCTGCCTTCTAAGTTCTATCAATACACAGGTGTCCTGTCATCACTGACCCTTTTCTACTTAAATTTAGAAGCCTTGAGTCCAGTTCTCTTACAGTCAGAATTTGTGTGATGTTGAAATATACCGATCTTTGCTGATATTGAAAATGAAGGAGGACAGAGGTTATCCCTGTAGTACAGGTGTGGGGAAGGCCCTCGAAATCATCTAATACAGGTTGGTCTTGCCCTGCCAAAGCATTAAGGGTGAGTTAATTAAATGTCTGACCAAATATAGCAGGTGAATTTTTTTTTCTTTTAAATATATTTTTTACAGAGAGAAAGGGAGAGGGATAGAAAGTCAGAAACATCGATGAGAGAGAGACATCGATCAGCCGCCTCCTGCACGCCCCACACTGGAGATGTGCCCGTAAACAAGGTACATGCCCCCAACCGGAATCGAACCTGGGACCTTTCAGTCCACAGGCCGACGCTCTATCCACTGAGCCAAACCAGTCTCGGCAGCAGGTGAATTTTTAAGCTGATAATTTTGTATGGCCTGCAAATAATGTTATAAATATCCAAATGTCTCTTGGCAGAACAGAGGTTCCCCACCCTTACTCTAGTCCAAGGTAGCATCTGTGTATTTCTCTTGAACCCTGGTAGATTTCTTTTTCTTTTTGGATGATTTTTTAAACATTTTAAAAGTTTAATTGACATACATTAAGTAGCACATATTTAATAGGTACATTTAGCTTGGGGTGGAGCCATAAATGGCAAGAGGCAGTATTTGCAGTACTTCCCCAACACATGGGGACAGTACTGACTGCTGCTCCTCAATATCCACTTTCCCTAGGCCACACTGAGATGTCCTGAGCAGTCTTCATCTTAGTCAATTCTACTAACAGCTTTTTGGCCTGTCTCTTTTCTCTCTCCTACTATGTTTCTGGGAAACATTGATTAGGTCCTGTCTCCATGTGAGATTATATGTGTGTTTGTGTGTGTATTCCTTCTTGATTTTCAATGACCCTCGAACACAGGCATATAAAAATTTAAAATGGAGAGAAGGGTGTTACTCATGGTTATTAAGTAAGCTGTGGCTAGCTTAACTGAAGTTTAGTGCACAGAGAGTAATCTAAGATGCCAGATTGGGAGCCCAAATTATCAGTGTAACTAGAATCTCTATATATAAATGGCTAATATGCTAAGTGTCTGAACATCTGACTGGTTGCTATGACATGCACTGACCACTAGGGGCAGATGCTCACTGGCCATTTACAGAGAAATAGCACCGTGGACCTGGTGCCAACAAAGCAAGACTTGGCTTTCCCCAAGTGGGACACAGGCCCCATCACACCTGGAGTGCAGCCTACCAAATTGCAATGGATGCTACCAAGACCCCACGGTGCAAAATGCAGCCCACAGCCCAGCCCAGCCTGGAAACAGTGGCTGAGGGTGCCAGATAATGATGTCACGTAGCAATGCCTGGCTACCTTTTCCTAGAAAATAGCCTCCTTGCAGTTTATTCAGCCCAGGAACACGACTTGCTTTATAACCGGGTGAAAACATTTTACACTTTAATCAAATGTCTCTGAAGCGTTTTCCTGTGTCTCATCTCATTTGATCCTCACAGAAGTCCTGGAGTAGGCAGATAGGAGACTCAATGGAATCCTATTTTCTTTTAATTAGCTGGAAAATGGACATTTGGAAAGCTTAGAAACTTGACCTGACTAAAAAGAAGAAATGGTGGACCTTGAAAAGGACTTCAGGTTTTGTCACTACACAGAATATAGTCAAACACCGCTGCAGGTAAATATTTTACCCTTTGTTCTCCCTGTGTAATCTATAATAATAACCTGCTTGGTGTTGATATTTACTGCTGTGTTGCTGACAATTACATGAAAGAGAAGTTGGGGTACTTCATTGGGCTGGAAAAAGTTTAGCTAAATCAGAAAGCAGGTCTAATTAAGCAATTTTATCTATGTATATAAAGCTCTCACTGATGCCAATCGCACAGTGTGTTTTGATCTGTCATTGTTGATCGTGAATTTGGTTGACGCTTCTATTATAGAGAAAGGGCGAATAACAATATTAAAATATTTCTTCTAATTAATTTCCTTTTAATAGGCATGAATTTGTGCACTGGGCCACTACTGTGGTAATAAAAAGAAAGAGTAGGTAGTATGAAAGGAGTAAAACTGTGTTTATTTGTAAACAATTCTATAGTCTATGAGGAAAATTTGATAGAATCTATAAAAAACATGCTAGAATGAATAAGTTTAGCAACTTTGCAGATGACTAGATCAATATACAAAAATCGATTGCATTTCTATACACCAGAAATGAACAATTAGAAATTGAAATTTAAAAACTCATTTATAATAGCATAAAAGTATAGGAATATATCTAATAAAAGATGTGTATGACCTGTTCACTGAAAACAACAAGCCAAGCTCTGAGAAATTAAAGAAGACCTAGTAAGTAAAGAGATATTCTGATTATGAATCAGGAGACTCAATGTTTTCAAGTTGACTATTCTCCTCAAACTGACCTAAAGATTCAACACAATCTCACTTTAAATCCCACCAGGATTTTTGTTAGAAATCGACAATCTGATTCTAAAATTTAGATGAAAATGCAAAGGACCTAGAATAGCCAAAACAATGGTGAAATAGAATAAAAGTGCATGGCTAATAAGATCTGATTTCAGATGAACTATAAAGTTACAGTAGCCCAAACAATATAGTATTGACATAAAGACAAACAGACTAACAGAATAAAGAGTCCAAAAATATACCCACATACTCATGGATAGTCAATTTTTGGCAAAGTTTCAAAGGCCACTTAGTGGAGAAAGAATAATCTTTTAAAAAAATGATGCTGGGCTGAAACTGGTTTGGCTCAGTGGATAGAGCGTTGGTCTGCGGACTGAAAGGTAACCAGGTTCGATTCCGGACAAGGGCATGTACCTGGGTTGCAGGCACATCCCCAGTAGGGGGTGTGCAAGAGGCAGCTGATCGATGTTTCTCTCTCATCGATGTTTCTTACTCTCTATCCCTCCCTTCATCTCTGTAAAAAAATCAATAAAATATATCTTAAAAAAATGATGCTGGGACACCTGGATAATCACACATATACACAAACAAATGCTTCAATCTACACCTCACACCATATACAAAAATTAATTCAAAATAGGTCATTAGTGTAAACCCATAACATAAATCTATAATATGTATGCCTGGAAGGAAACATAGGGAAAAATCCTTTCTGAGTTTAGATTAGGCAAGAGTTTCTTAGCTATAACATCAAAAGCATGATCCATAAAGAATATTTTGACCTCATCGAAGTTAAAACTTCAGTTGTCACTGTTGAGAGAATTCAAAGACAATCCACAGAAAAGCACATACCTTATAAAGAACTTGTATCCAGAAAATGTAAATAATAAAATAAATTAGCAATAAGAACTAAGAAAACAATACAATTAAAAATAGGCAAAAGATCTGAATAGATACCTCACTTGGAAAATAAGTACATGAAAAGATCTTCTAATAGCTGATCATCAGGGAAATACAAATTAAAACCACATGAAATACCAGTACACACCTATTAAAACTGTTAAAATTAAGAAAAACTGATAAAACCAAATACTGGCTAGGACGTGAAAGAACTGAACTCCCATATACTAGTGGTGGGAAGGTAAAATGCTATACCATTTTGAAAAACAATTTGATAGTTTTTTAAAAAGTTAAACTTTCACTTACCATATAAACTAGGTGTTCTGCTGCATAAATCCATCTAAACACTTGTACATAAGCTTTTGTAATAAAAATTGAAAACAATTTAAATATCTATCAACAACTGAACACATAAACAAATTATGATATGTATCACATGTGTATATATATCATATATATCATATATATCATATATATATCATATATAGTATTTACATAATATGTACAGAGACATAATATACCTAACGTCTAATATGATTGAAGACAGAATATGCAAATTGACCATAACTCTGTGACAAAGATGGCGACGCCCACAGCCAATAAGAAGGGAATATGCAAATTGACATGACAAGATGAGAGGTGGAAGGTAGCTACCCTCCAGTTGGAGTGAAGGGAAGGTGGTGGCCAGACCAAAGGCCCAGGTCCTGAGTGCTAGAGGGAAGCCGGTGCCAGCAGCCAGGAAAGGAAGGCCTATTCCTGCATGAATCTTTGTTCACTGGGCCTCTAGTCTACACTAATAAGAGAGAATGATGCAAATTGACCATACCTTCACAATGCCCACCTGCCAATCAGGAGTGAGTATGCAAATTAACCCAACAAAGATGGTTGCATACACAGGCACTGAACGGCCGGGGGCAGGATGCCATGGTGATGGCACAGGCGTTCTGTACCACCCAGCTGCTCTGGACCTCTGGGCAACATGAGAAAGCAGAAAGGTGGCTCTGGGGCCAGAGAAAAAGTGGTGCCAACAACCAAGAGAAAAAAGGCTCATTCTTGCATGAATCTTAATGCATCAGGTCTCTCTCTCTATATATATATATAATGGAATCTTATTTATCAACCAAGAGAATTAAACTACATATATGCAAAGCAATATGGATAAATTTTAAAATAATTATGATGAGTGAAAAAAGAGAGACAAGAAAAAGCACACAGAATTAATTCCATTTTTATACATCTGTAGAAAACACAAATGAATGTGTAGTGAGAGAAAACAGATCAGTGGTTACCTACAGGGATCAGGTGGCTGGAAGAGGGGATTACCCAGAAATAAGAAGAAACTTTTTTGAGAATGATGTACATATCTGCTTTCATGATTGTGATAATGATTCTGAGGATATATATATCTGTAAAAACTTATCAAATTGTACCCATTAAATATGGGCTACTTACTATATGTCAAATGTAAAAAATACTAAAAAATAATCTAAAATGAAAAAAAAATCTACCAGGATGTTGATATTGTAAGTTAGAATAATGCAGTAACTTTGTGGGATGGCAGGGAATTGGGGTGATCACGTGGTACAAGTTCCTTGAGCAAGTGGCAAAGTTCTATTTGTTGATGTGGGTAGTGATACCTGGTGCTTGCTTTATATTTCTTTATTATACATGAGTCCATTATATATACAAATTATTGAATAAACTATATTTTCTAATTATTAAGCCACATACTTGTTCTCTGTGGTTTCCTATATCTGTTTTATTTTACAGTAAAAAGATATTTTTGAATCCTAAAAAAAAAAAAAAAAAAAAAAAGAATAGGTAAGAAAATAGTGGCTTGAGAGGAAGAGACACATAAAATGTGACTCAGCTTTTGATAGGCACATTTCCAACTCTATTCCCAGGGCTATACAATATGGAGGAAAAGGAAATTGAAATGATAGCAGTTAAATTGAAAATGAAGTTAAATAGACTTGTTAAAGGGCTGGAGCATTTAATGAATGTTTCCGAAATGCTAGAGGGGAAGCTAACTAAATGCTATCTGAAGTTGGGTGTGTACCTGTGACCTTTAAGACTTGAGTGGGAGACAGGCAGTGGGGTGGCTGGGGAGGCAGGGTGTGGCTCTGCAGATGCCATTGAAACTGAGAAAGAAAGGCAAGGGGCAAAAGATCAGCAGGTCCTGGCTTCTGGCTGATGAAATTCATTACTGGGAGGTCAATGGGGATGGTTAGCTTCTGTGGATTCCTACATTATTCTGCAAACACTTAGACTTGTACTTGTCTGCTGCCTGCCTCAGTTTCCCCATTTTTTAGGTAGTGACTGACAACGGTGTGAAATGCTATGAGAATTAAATGAGACAATGCCTGACACGTAGTAAGTATGCTACCTATTATTACAACTTAGTTTTAAAATTAATAAACTTCAAATCTTAATAGTTAATTAAAGGAACACAATTTAAAAAAGACTTTATTGAATCCCAGCCTATTTCTGGGGCTTGACATGATAAAAACTTGCTAGAAGCTCCTACCAGGAATGCCATTGACAATTTCATTGTGGGGCTTCTTCAGATATTGGCACTTTGATACACAGTGGGCAGGGGCAGATTTTCAAATCATGTATGGCTTTATAAACAATTCTTTAAGTCAACCATTTCTGGTACTTGGATCTTAAATGATACCAATTTCATCTGTTACTATTATTTAAAATATATTTTTAATTGATTTTAAAGAGGAAAGGAGAGGAATAGAGGGAGAGAAAGATAGGAACATCAGTGATGAGAGAGAATAATTGATTGGCTGTCTCCTGCATGGCCCACACTGGGGATTGAGCCCACAACCAGGCATGTATCCTGACCGGAAATCTTTCAGTCCATAGGCCGACACTCTTACCACTGAGCCAAACTAGCTAGGGCATCTGCTACTGCTATTTTCAAACGATCCTCCTATGCTTGAAATTCTTAGGAGAATGTCATAAAGAGAAAGATGAGCCAGCCTGGAGCCCTTAGAGACAGGATGTCTCATTGGGAACAACGACTCTTAAGAAATAATGTAAATCCATTAAACATACCCAAAAGCACACACTCCAAATACAGAGGCTTACCCACTATCTACACCTCCTTCCTTCCTTTCTTCATCATTTTCTTTTTGGTATGGCACTTCCTGTCTTTTATTAATTCTTTTTATTAATGCATGCAGTGCATTTATTGAGATCTGCTAGTGCTAAGTCCTGGAAATACACAGATGAAGGGAACTCATGTTTCCTGCGTTTAAGAAGCCTGCTTGGCCTGGCTGGTGTGGGTTAGTGGTTGAGCAATGATTCGTGAACTAAGAGGTCACTGGTTCAATTCTCAGTCAGGACACATCCCCTGTAAAGGGGGGTGGGGTTAGGGGAAGAGGCAGCCAATCAATGATTCTATCTCCCTCTCTCCCTCTCTCTCTAAAAATTCAACAAAAAAGATACTAAAAAAAAAAAAAAAAAAGAGAGAGAAGCCTGCCTCCATTGGGCTGTTTTGCACTGTGGATGTGTGTTGTTCATTGACATAGGAACTCTCTAGTCATAGGCTTTCAACTTAAAAAACTTCTATAGACAAGAGCCAACCTCAGCTGCGGAACCTTGTGTCCCTGGCTAAGCATGGTCACCTCAGTCTTGGGTATCATCAGTCTATTGCTATTTGTGCTTTTCTGAGGATGTTCAGCAATTACCAGCCCCATTTTACAAAGTGAGAGGCTTGAAATCACATAGAGGGCCATTAAAATAATAATAAGAGCAGAGAAAACACAAAGCCTGGCAGAGGGAGCAAATGGCCAATGCCTTTGTGGGGAACCCCTCTGGCACTAACCAGGCGGTGCTTCAGGGTGTGGGAGCCTAGATTTGAAGCCCCGCAGCCTGGCTCTGTCACTGGCTCACACTGTAACCCTAATTGAGCTATTGCCCTGCTGTTTCCTTATCTGTAAAGTGGGGGTAAAAACAGGCTGCTCACAGGGCTTTTGTGAGTCTTCCTGGCTCAGCACACAATAAGTACAATTAATAATATTAATTGTCCAGAAGAAGAGTCTATATGTCAGCTGACCCCACGCTGACAGACTATGCCTCTGCTGGTATTTCTACTATCAGCAAAATGGTTTATCAATGGGAAATGGGTTTCTTTTACAAAAATAGAGACTGCTTGCCTTCCCACCGCCAATATATCCTAAAGGCCACTTCAGGGTGTCTTTCTTGATTAGCAAGCTGAGTGTCAATGGCATGCCATGGCTGCCTTCCCAGCATCCAGAGGACAGGAAGTGGGTACTGGGAACTGACAAGTGAAACTTCAAAACAGCTAAAACAGCATTCATTAGGGGCAGAGGCCACACATGCTACAACCAAGGGGGAATTGGTAGAGGGAAGAAGGGTAGCCCTGATGGAACCAGATGGTAGAGAACCCAGTTGGGTATGTCTGGGTGGTGATGGCTGAGAACAAATGTAGACAGGGTAGCGAATAGTCAGTCTGCTGGAAAGAACTGAATGTACTGTACTGTTTACAAGAGCCCAATGCTGGGCCTGGTGATCTTTGGAGAAGGAAGCGGTATTCATTGTGTGTGAATGTACAGCTTCTATTTCTCCTGGGAGAGACAGTGTTGAGCAGCTAGCAGGGAAGTAGGGCCACACAGAAAGGGGATTTGTTTCTTTCACGCTATGAGCAAATGTAAGTTTTTGATGTGCAGGCAAGGAGAGTTTAAGTGCATTATGTTCTAATGAGGCCTATAAAATACGTCCGGTAGTCCCAAATTTTTGTTTTTATAGTACTTTACATACTTCTGTCTAGGGATTCATGCAAATGCATACCAAAGGGATATGCTTATCATGCAGTTTAAATGCAATTAACATTTGTATTCCTGAGGTAAGAATTCTGAGACCTGTGCAGAAACATCTATTGGCATTACTGGTTTCAATGACTGAGTTTTGATTTTTAGGAACTTTTCACTGGTTCCTGAGGCTCTGGCTATATCTGAGTTTATAGAGAATGGGGTTTTGGTAGAACCTTGGAAATATTCTTGGAAAGTCATGGAGAAACACTTGCTTTGGGAAATAGCAGAAAGATCCATTTCAATGGGAAAATAAGGCAGACAAGAATAGGAAAAACCCTTAGTACTCTTCATGAAAACTAGGGGCACTTCCTTCGCATAAGAAGGTGAGAAGCCAAGCCCAGTGCTCTGCCTTACTGGGGTCAGCTAGGGGCCCTCTGTACGGGCTCCTCCAGGGAACTAGCAGGCAGTGCCGAAGAACTTCTGGGCTGTGTGCTCAAAAACTCATGATTGTGAACCTCCTATTGTCCGGTGCTGGCCTAAGAGCTGAGGAGGGCTCACAAGAAGCACAGGCCATGGCCTCCTGAAGGGATCCAGACTTCTTCATTCTAACTGGCAATTAAGCCTTTGAAATTGTCCCAGATCCTTCACTAAGCTTCTGGGTGATATGAATCCGAGTATTACTAGAAAGGGCCTACTTCCAAACAGCCGGTTCAGGAGTATGTGCTGAGGACGCACTGTGATAGAAAGTACCACTGTGATTGGTTTGCCAATTTGTTGATTTCTCGCTTTTGCTGGTCATCCTTGACCTCCATCTGGGACCCCTCTTCCCTGCCCTCTGCCCTCTGTCTCCCACAGAGACAGTTCCGTTGAACTTCAAATAAAGTGAGAGCGAGTTTTGGATGCCTGCCTGTGCTTCATATAGATGCTGCCGAAAGCTTTGCACATAGAAGGAAGTCTGCACAGGGCCTCATCAGGGACAGATGAAATATTTTAATAGCAGTGTTTATGTTCTCAGCCTGTAGATAACTAAAAACCAGCAAGCTTTTACATCAGGCTTTGAGATGAAAAATATCACCCGCTCAATGGAAACACAAATTTCATCCCTGCTGCCCTCCGGCCCTATTAGCGTTACTCCAGATTTCCCTGCTCCCCTTGAGATTTCTGAGTCACCACGGAGGGAGACCCAAGGCAACGTCTGGCCAAGTTCTGCAGGTTTAGCATTCTGGAGACAAGCAGACTTAAAAGGTTTCCTCTCCGAGTTCCCCAGGCTCCTCAGACAGTCTGGAGCAGAAACTGCCCTGGGACCCATGAGAGAGTCAACACCAGGACTGGAGCAGGCAGGCAGGGTGGGAGGGAGAGGCAATTGGGGGGGGGCGGGTGGTGGTGTTTCAAAAGGGCAGTGCCGGCCCACAGCTGAATTCTGGGCGGCAGCTCTGAAAACAGCCAGGCCTGGCCCCTCACAGACTGAGGGAGAGTCCCCAGACTCCACACTCAGCTCAATCTCAACCTTATGTGTTTTGCTCTTTGAGGGATTCCAGCCTGCAATTCCCAATCCTTTTTTTCTCTTCAGAAAGATGAGAGCTTCCACAGACAAAGCACATCTGTCAACGTCAGTGTGAGGGCAGTTTGAATGGATGTCTCCAGATCCATGCTTGTGGGCAGACGTGCACACGCACACCCTTCCAAGATGAAGTGTGCCTGGAAGTCTGATTTATATAAGCCAGGAGAGCAGCTCATTTTTCATAATTGATGGGGTTAAAGGAGACGGTCTTCACTAAAAAAGTCACCAATGCACACTCAAACAAAACACAGACCCTTCAAATTGGCTGCCTTAGCTGGACTTATTTTTGTATTAATTTAGTCTGCGCTCTCCAAAAATTGAGTCTATGTTACACTTTCCTAATAAGAACAGTTTGAATAAGTAGATTATGTGCATGTGAATCATGAAAACACAAGAACATACACTTTTAGTAGGAAATTTGTTTGAAACCTACTGCCTTGAGTCCATAAAATAGAATATATCTATCTTTCTTCTCCTCTTAATTAACCTTGACCTTTATTCCAATATCTAGTCTGCCCTGTTTTAGAACTAAGTGTGCGTGGAGCTATCACAGGTAGAAGAGCTATCTGAGACCTTCCTGCTTCAACACAGTTTTCAGATGCTACAGTTTGGACCAACTAAGAGTTTGTCTATTGATATGCAGCTCTCAGGATAGGGCGTGATCAAGGCCAGGCACATTCAACAAGATTCGTCCCCCACTACCCACTGGAGATGGGTTCTAAGACCCACAGTAAATGCCAGATACCGTGGATAGGTCCAAACTCTATGTATGTTTTCCCTACACATACATACCTAAATTAAAGTTTAATTTAAAAATTAGGCACAGTAAAAGTTTAAAAATAACCAACAATAGTGAAGAACTGTAACAGTATCTATAATAATCTATAATAATAAAAGTATAATATTCTAATTAGACTGGACAAAACCAGGGCTGCGTGGGAAGCCTGGGTTCCAGGTGCCAGAGGGAAGCTGGTGCCAGCGGCTGAAGGAAGGAAGGCCTACTCTTGCATGGATTTTGTGCATTGGGCCTCTGGTACTGTAATAAAAGTCACATAAATGTGGTCTTCCTCTGCTTATGTCTTCCACCCACAAATTTAATGCCTTTTCCTTCTTAACTAAGCTCTTATTGAGTGGCCATAACTATTGCAGTTTGAGATGCAACAGCACAATGAGCACACATTTCTTTTTCCCTCTTTACAATTTCAAGAATAGAAAAGGAAAGATGATTAAATGTGTGGTATAGACCTGGGGAGAATGGACTAAAGAGGAGTTCACATGGAAAGAACCCAGTGGCTTTGGCTGACCACCAGCGCTCATGCCAAGTGGCTGAAACCCTTAAAGTAAGTGCAAACCTAACTAAACAAAGCACAGATTTAGATTAAGATAAGTGAGGTAGTGGTTACAGTCCTAATACTTCTCATGTTCATTAGATTAGTTCCAAAGTCGAGCATCCAGTTCTGGGGATCACAATTTAAAGAGCTAAAACTGAGTTTCTCACAAAGAGGATTGTCAGAATGAGGAGGATGACTGAACGCCAAGTCATAAAAGAAAGATTTAGGATGCCTTGAAATGTTTACCCTGAAGAAAGGATAACTTGGGGGTGTGTGTGTGTCACTCTGTCCACCTTCAAATACTTGATGATCTGACACGTCAATGAGAGATAAGACTTATCCTCTATGGTTCTCCAAGTCAAAACAAAAACCAATAGCTTGAAGTTACGGGTGGGCAGTTTTGGCTGTACATAGGAAAAGCAAGTTGAAATCACAATATTATGGCCAGAGGTGACTGAGATCATATCCAACAGCCTCATAGTGGACAGAAGGGATGCAGTTTCAGGCACAGTGACTTATCCCCAAGACTCTCCAGTTGGTCAATGGAAGAACAGGGCCAAACCAATGCTCATGCCTGCAAGTCCAATACTCTCTTCCCCCAGGCACCCGCCATCATCCTGCCTTCCAGTCTCTACCGATGTCACCAAATGGCTTGGCTTTCTCAACAAGTGGGCTTCTAGTCTCTGGATGTGTCAAAACTTAACCTGGATGGCCACCTGCCCAGGGTGCTCCCAGGGGTTATCTGTGAGGGGCAGGATGTTGGAATGGATAACCTCTCAGAGTGCTTTCAAATTCTATGCTGCTACAATTTGAGTTTTGGAAATAACCTAAGGATTTGGGTTGTGTTAAATTAGCACTCTAATACTCAGTAAAGAGATTAGGAACATAGGAAGAGTGGCTGATTTGCAAAGAGGGTGGAGGAAACTTTCCCCATTTCTTAACAGGCCCCATCATGGTTATTATCAATATTATTACAGTGTACAACCCTCCCACACCTCACATTGGGCAGGAGCCAGGGGTATGTTGGGTGTGGAGAAAATTGTCTTTTTGCTTTGGTCCGTACCCTGCCAACTAGAAACTGCAATATTCCTAAAGAAAGGGATTGAGTCCATATGGGTGTGCCTTGAGTGATGGCAGAATGCCACCTGGAAACAGTCACAGAATAGATTACAAAAACACTCAAAGCATTTTCATTCATTTTGGCCTATGCCAAGAAAAGACTCACCCTCCACTCCACCTCACCCTCACCCTTACCCACCACACTTAAAAAAAAATCCACACGCCCATTAGTAGTTTGGCCATTTATTTGGCTCACAATCATAGGAAAAGGGCTGAATTGCTTACCTCACTAGTTGCATATCCAGACCCTGAATCTACATGGAAAAGAATGTACAGTACAGGATTTCCCTCATTACCAGCACACTGTAGATGACAAATTCAGTAATTAAAAGCTATTTTCTGGCTCCTGATATGTCTGTACTTTGGGAAAGAGATTAAGATTTGTGGTACAGGGTCACTGACCTACAAAACCGGAACTCACTTTGGCAGTGTAAGCTGGCTCTAAACTTAATGTTCATGGGCAGGTGACCAAGTTAATCTGAGACAAAGTTGTTCAATTGGTGCTGTTGGGATATGATATCTTTACTTTGAGGTCATTCTATGCCCCCGAATAACCATCCTTACTTGCATTACCTTGAGCTCTCTTTGGATGAAATTTCTAGTACATTCCTATCCTTGCATTCCTTTTCCCTATTAAAATGTGGCCATTCCTAATCTCATGTTCTCAGAGCCATGCTCAAGGTGGCTACTGGCTATTTAAATCAACTACATCCTCTATCTTTCTCATCATCATTGCTACTATCTATACTAATAAAAGGGTAATATGTTAATTAGGCCAGATGTCTTTTAGACACCCTTCCTGACAAAGCTGGGGGCTTGGCTGGCCTGCAAACCACTCTGGCCCCTCACCCAAGCTGTCCGTCCCCCATTGCGGACCCTCCCCACCCCAATTGGGAGCAAGGTCAGCCTGCAAACCACCAGTGGCCCTTCGCCCACATCAGCCCACCCCCAGCAGAGACCCCCATCAAGATCAGGCACATGGCTGGCCTACAAACAGCCTCTGGCGCCTTGCCCAAGCTGGCCTCGCCCCAGTGGGGACCCCCATCCAATCCAGGACCCCCTTCAGGGCAGGCCAGCTGGCCCCCACTCATGCACCAGACCTCTATTCTATATAATAAAAGGGTAATATGCAAATTGATCCTAACAGCAGAACCACCAGAACAACTGCTGGACCAGTGACTATGAGGCTCACCAACCATTTCTTGGTTCCTTTCCCCTGGTTGGCAGGCTCCAATTGCCTGATGGCCACCTGCTGTAGGGTGGGGTTGGCGGGCAGGAACAGTTGACCTCTCAATCCCTTTGCCTGGCCATAAAGCACCAATCACCTGATGGTGAACGAGGAACCAGGGATGGGTGGTGGCGGAGGGCGGGGGGTGTTTCAGGTGTGGGCAGCTGGGGAAGATGGCTCTGATTGGAGGCCAGGCCTAGGGACCATATGCATGCACAAATTTTGTGTGCTGGGCCTCTAGTTTATTGAATATTTTCTTTTTTTAAATTTGTTTTATCTTATTCAATAACAATTGACATTCAATCTTATTTTATACTAGAGGCCTGGTGCATGAAATTGTGAACGGGTAGGATCCCTATGTCTGGCTGGCACTCAGGGCAGACCAGGGCCTTTTAGCTGCTGGCTGGGGTCTCCCTTCCCCGGCTGCCAGTGGAGGCCTTCCTTAGTTTCACACTGCCCCCTGGTGATCAGCACACATCATAATGAGCTATCAAACTCCTGGCCTCCTGGTCTGACTCCCAAGGGGACACTTTGCATATTAGCCTTTTATATATGTAGATTAGTTTTAGGTGTACAGCGTAGTGGTTAGATAATCATATACTTTATGAAGTGATGCTCCTGATAATTGCAGCACTCACTTGACACCATACATAGTTATCACAATATTATTGACTGTTCTCTATACTGTTCATTACATCCCCATGACTATTTTGTAACTACCACTGAATATCTTCTGTCTTTCAAACATTGTGCTGTGTGTTTTATATACAACATCTCATTTAGTCACCACTCTTTTTATCCTCATTTTTTAAATGATTGAAATAATTCGCCCAAGACAAAGTTGTTAAGTGCTGGAGATGGGCTTCAAACAAGCTTTTTTCTGACTCACAAGCCTGTTAACCACCACACTCTAACAGAGGACCTAGAAGTGAGCTTGTCTACTGTGAAGAATGATCTTATTTCTAATCATATTGGAAACTGCAGATTGGATAGTGTATGAACACCTGTTCCACATGAGGAAAAGTTATCAGGTGCAAAAGTGAGGTTTGATGTAAAGTAAACTCTGAGCTTGTTCTGACCAAGAGGAGGGCAATGAGAAGACAGGATAGGGGTGGTATTAGATGCTGGAGGACAGGAGAGATGTGGGAACCCAAGAAGCATGTTAGAGAGAAGAAGAATTTTGTTAGAGATGGTGTAGCTTGATTCAGGCCACACAGGATGGCCTGGGAAGCCTGGATGGGACCTTTTTGCCCAAAGCATGGAGGTCAGTTAGAAAGGGCTGGGGATGAAATAATTTTTAAAATACGTTTTTATTGATTTGAGAGACAGAGGGAGAGGAAGAGAGAAGCCTTGATCAACCCCCTCCTACACACCCCTACTGGGATTAAGTCTGCAACCTGGGAATGTGCTCTGACTGGGAATTGAACCAGCAAATTCTTGGTTGAGCCACATTGGTTGGGTGTGAAGGAGATATTTTGATCTAGAGAAAAAAAAATTATAAAATATTTCTAAGGGCTAAGGTAGAGAGAGAGGTTTCTAGTATAAAGAACATATATTTATAAAGTATACTTCATATTAAGTGCCATGTATAATATAGAAATAAGTTGCCTATAGGAAGACAATAGAAAGAATTGGTCTTATGTTAACTCACATTGTTCTAGGTCTCATAACAAGAGTTAGTCACTCTCTCCTGTAATTCATTCACAGATACAGGGTAGGACAAATGTAGGTTTACAGTTGTTCATATGGAAAATAATATATTAATAAATAATACAAGAATAAACTCTGTGTTTTGTGTACTTTTACTTCACTCTGTACTGATTGAGCACTTACTATTTATAAAATGTCATATTTATAAGAAGATATATAGTAAGTATATATTCCTTAAAGGGAAAATGTATGGTACCTTTTTCTTTCCCCCAATGGGACTGCTGTCACCAATGTCTGTGAGTCTATCCAAGAATGTCATGGATGTGAATTTGGGCCAGAAAATTAAGGCTCTGCGGCCAGTCTTCAGGGAGAGGGAGAGGCCTGAGCTCCCTGGACCTGAAGGAAACTGAGGAGAGTTCATTTCTCCTCGGTTCTGTATTTCTGTATCTGGCACTGACTTAAAACCAAAACCTCAACAGGGCTGTAACAGCTCCAGGGACCAGTGTCCACCCTCATCTCTATTCCAGGGCCATCTCCATGGCCTTGACTCAAAGGAGAACAGGGCCTGTCCTAGCTCCTGCAGGTCTGGCACTGCACAGCACCTCGCTTCCCTCCACAGAAACAGGACTTTCCACTCATCTTCTGGTCTCTTCTCTGGAAGCATGTTGACTGGACTTAAAAAATAAAAGGTCATCTACTTAATTTGTATTCAAACCTTTTGAATGCATTGTGGCCCACAAGAGTGAGCTGTGGCTTCAAACTTTACTCCACCCTCCACTCTAGGTGGGAACCAAGGTTCCAGGATGGCTCTCCAGCTCGGTTTCCTCCTAAGTGAAAAGGAGAGATATCATCTACTTTACAGGGTTCTGGAGAGAATCAAATGACCAGAAAAAGAGAGGATCCTGATCCGGGTGCCTGGCACATCATGGGTAATCCTCCGTGTCTGAAGTACTCATGGATAGACATCGAAATAATTAATTCGACTTATTAAAACAACATAATGGATTTCAAACTGAGATTAAATATATATAAAAATCTTTGTGTAAAGAAGGGCATTTTATGTTTTAACCTCAGTGATGTATAAATGCTCCATAAATAGTAGCAATATCATGAAGCAATTTTAAGTAATCTATTTGTATGTTTATGCCTTTGAGTCTCAAGTTATCACACAATGTTTACGATAATTCTAAAATGAAGTTTTAATGAATCTTTAAAAATTCAACCTGTTTTTCTCTTCTTTTCCTAGAAACAAAAATCATAGCAAAATAAGACTCTCAGAGGATGGAATACGAAGTAATAAAGCCTGCACTTGCTTCCTTAGGAAAGAACGCCTGGCACGCTAACCCGCTGCAGGTCCAGGACCATGCCATGGTGCTGCCACCGGAGCAGCTTCCAGCCACCTTCCAAAGACAAGTGATCCTGTAATTCAGGTAAATCAAGTGGGTGTGATTTTTTGACTGGCGAGAACGAATCTCGAAGTTTGATGTGAGGATAAAGCAGAGACCCCAGAGTGTTCCTGCAGAGGAGCCTGGGAACCCAGCACCTCATTGGTGAAACTTCCAGTTGGAGAAATGCTGTTGCTTGAATGCCAAAGTCTATTCCATGGAAATGTGTGTCCTAAAAGTTTTCCATATGAAGAGAGAAAACAGTTCTTTCTACCCAGCAGTGATCGAATGTGTAAGTGCTTTAAAATTAGAGGAAAGAATGTAGGTTCAAGTTTAACTTTTGTGAACCCTTGGACTTCCAATTGATTCTTTGTTTAAAGGAATGACTGAAGCCTGGCTAGTGTGGTGCAGTGGTTGAGCATCGACCTGTGAACCAGGAGGTCACAGTTTGATTCCAAGTCAGGACACATGCATGGGTTGTGGGCTCGATCCCCAGAAGTGGGTATGCAGGAGGCAGCCAATCGATGATTCTCATCATTGATGTGTCTTTCTCTCTCTCCTCCCTTCCACTCTGAAATTAATAAGAAGGTTTTTTTTAAAAAAAAGAATGACTGAAAATAAAGATGCATCAGATAATATTCTAAACATTATGTGGCACATTTTTCCTCCTTGGTAAGTCGTACTGAGCTTGAGCCACATCTCTCAGGAAGGGCAAAACTCAGTGGATAAAACAAACAAAAATCATTACTCAATTCTGACTTTCAAAATAGATTTTTTAAAGTTATAAGAAAAATAATAGGCATGAGTGTTCTGGATTTCAATTTTTAAGAGCCAGGGCATCCGAGGGAGAAAATAGAAATATTTTCTTGGTCTCCCACAGCTGGGCAATGAATATCCTGACCCTATCTTGGGACACTGGTGCCAAAGAATTTTCCAGTGTGCTCATGAGTGGGGCAAATGTTAGACCTTGTGTAGGAGCTGTTTTCCTCCTTGGAGGGAGACAGTAAAACTCCCTCCTAGCCGGGGGAAGATTTTTCTGAAGAAACAAGACTATGGTTAATTCGCTTTTCAGATACCTAGTACCCTCTACTTGCTAGGACTCATGAAGGTGGGGAAGAGGAGCATGGAAGACATGGAACCCTCAGATTGATTCAGAGGGAATCCAAAATCAGAAAGGTCCATGTAGCAATTTTGTACTTGGAAGTAGGTCACTGGTGCTCAAGCCGAAAGGACGAGGTCTGAGCAGAGCGGCAGAGGGGATCATTGTGGGCAGGTCCTCCCTGCGTCCCCAGTGTCCATAGCTGAGCACAGCCCAAGGGACAGCCAGGTTTCCAGATGCTCTGGTGGATATGAGATGGGCCAGAGATTCTGAAGACCCTGGAGTCACGGTGAGGAGGACAAAAGGTGTGCAGAGTTTGAGACTAGAAGGCAGGGGAAATTTGCCACAGGGACAGAGGCTAACCCCCCAGGAGCACATGCAGAGGGAAGTCATCTCTATGGAATCCAGGTTAGACCAGACCTTACCCTGCAGCCACATGTTACATGGTCTGCATGCAATTACAGTTTCCTCCTGCAATCCAGGAAGAAGGAAAGGATGGATGGGTGGGGTCCTTCGGGACTGAGTACCCCACAGAGATTGAATAAATTTGGAAAAGCCTACCATTTACAATGGGAAGTGACTCACTACTTTGAAAAGGTGAGTCGAGCACTACTTCCCTGCCCATCAAATTCAGCTAGTTTCATTCATTCCTTATAAATAAATACCTACCACCTACCAGTACTGAATGGATTACTAAACTGGAGACAGGGAGAGAGAACAAGACTGGTGGGATCAGTATAACGCAGCACAGAGTGATTTTATATCTTTAATCTATGAAATATGTTTCTCAGGCCTACCCCACTGATCTGCAGTCTAGCATTTATTATTATTATTATTATTATTATTATTATTATTGTTATTATTTTTTTTTGTGAGAGAAACTAGGGATTTAAACTATGCAAAAGGAGTACATGTGGGAGGAAAAAAAAACATTTAAAACCTTTTAAATTTACTGTTCATGGTTACAAGTTTCCTTAGGAGACATAATATTTTTTTTCTCTCATCAAAAAAAAAATAATTTGGACTAACTTCAAAAAAGCTGGGCTTAATGTTTCTCAGACAGTTTCCAAGCAGACTAAAATACCAACAACTTCATATCCACAGGGAGAGGTTTATGGTTCACCAAGTTTGCATGATTCATGCTGAAGAGCTTACATGCCTGAGAAGCATGATGTGACTTCAGAACGCGGTGTATGGAACACACATAACTACGCGGGGGTCCTTTACAAAGGCTGCCTGACCCGGGGTCACTGTGGAGAAAGTGGGGTCACTGGAAGGAAGAGCAAGAGAACAGGTAGTATTTCACATTCATTTTTGACCTGCATGGGAAAAGCATTCTGATAGCAGCTTCAGAAATTCAAGTTAGATCCATTACTGAGCCAACAGTTTCAGATGCTTACTCAAACCCCCTGCAAAGCAACAATTCTGGAGCCTGAAAGTATGAGTTGCAAATGTGCTTTTTTGAAGAAGGCCAAGTCATGACAAAGTCATCAGGATAGCCAAGCCATGCTCAATACTATCCACGTTAGATTATTTAATGTATGCGAGAAAGCATTTTTTAAAAATTATTGTTTAAATATATTTTTATTAACTTCAGAGAGGGAGTAGAGAGAGAGAAACATGGATGATGAGAGAGAATCATTGACTGGCTGTCTCCTGCACCCCACCCACTGGGGATCAAGCTCACAACCCAGGCATGTGCCTGACCGGGAATCAAACAGTGACTCCTGGTTCATAGGTTGACGCTCAACCACAGAGCCACACCAGCCGGGCTTAAAAAGCATTTTAAATGGTCCATGTGCTTAAATTAAGTTTTGTGAAAAGGCTTTATAAATTCTATAGAAGTATGATATGATCAGTTATGATTGCCATGGTTTTTACTTTCTCCTTTAATCATCACTGCCACCACCAGCTGCAACAGGCCAGAGGTAACAGATCACACTCCTAGCTGCTGTGGTCCATCTGGCTGCTGGAGAATGAGGAGGCCCTGGGTCTAATTCCCGGACAGACACAGATATGTTCTGAGACTTCCTCCTATCAGAAAAAGATCAAATTCTATTTGAATGGCAACAAATGGCTACAAGTAAAACAATGAATGGAACTTGTTCTCATAATAAAAGATTCATATAATTTCTTAAAGTTTCTATTCCAAATCATTAAATGGGTATCTGATGCAAATGATACTGATAAGACTCCCAGGCAATGATGAATCACCCAGACTATGAGCAATGCAGCTGATGATTCTTTTGGCAGGTTGGCCTTTCTGTTTTTTTTTTGTTTTTTTTTACCCCAAGTATTTCCTTGACTTGGAACAAATAAGTTAATGTTGAGAAGTCACCTCAAGCCTCTCACTTTGCAGATGAGACATCTGAGGAAATCGACATTGTCAGCTAGGTGTTCCATTATCTGTATGACTTTACTGGGTCTCCTTCCTTTACCTGCCATTTCCTTTCCTCAACACACCTCACCCAAGTTTTTGTCATTCTATGGACACTTCCCTTGCTGAAGTCAACCAGTACCTCCATCATGGCAAACCTCCAAAAATAATTCTCAATCCTCATTCTTTTCTTAAGACTACTCAGCAGCACTGACAGAACTGACCACTCATTTCTTCTTGAGACGCTGTTCCCATTGGACACTACCTTCTATTCGGTTTCCTCTATCTGACTGGTGTTTCTGCTCATCCCCTCCCAGACCTCTCAGTGTAAGAGTTTTTCAAGGTCTAATTCCTAGGCCTCCTTTCCACTGACATTCACTCTCTCAAGAGATAACAAAATGTCTCATGGATTTAATAATGTCAATCCAATTCACAGATGTAGTTCACACTAAATACCGCAAATTTAGTATGGCCAAAACAACTCTTAATTCCCTTCTACCTTCCATACTGTTTCTCCCTTACTGTTCACCATGTCCATAAATATCATCTTTTACCAGTTCTCAGACTCAAATTTGGGAGTCTTCTTTGATTTTCTTTTCCTTACATCCCAAATAGTATCCATCAGAAAATCCCATCATGTATATCCTCAATCCCCATTACTTTAAAAAATATATATATATATTTTATTGATTTTTTACAGAGAGGGGAAGGGAGACGGAGGGAGAGTCAGAAACATCGAACAGCTGCCTCCTGCACATCTTGCACCGGAAATGTGCCCGCAACCAAGGTATATGCCCTTGACCAGAATCAAACCTGGGACCCCTCAGTCTGCAGGCTGTCTCTCTATCTACTGAGCCAAACCAGCCAGGGCAATCCACATCACTGGTTATGCCCTCTACTAACTACCATCACATCAGAGTCACCACAATTATTTTTGCTCAAACTACAATAATCTGCCAGGTGATCTTGCCTTTTTTTTTTCTTCTTCCTACGTCCAGGCTAGTCTCTATGTAGCTGCCAGAGAGATATTTTAAAAACTAAATCTGATCATACAACTTCCTTACTTAAAATTTTCCTGCAGTTTTCCAACATACATGGAATAAACATCAAATTCCTTATCCTGGCCTATAATTTTTCTGTTTATTTCTCCATCATCTTTCATTTCTATGTCTCCCAAGATGCTGTACCCACTCAGATCATCTTTCTTTAATCTTTCTTACTCTAAGCTCCCACAAGTCAAGATTCTTTGTACTTCATGGCTTTTAAACTTAATCTTTCTCTGCTGGAAAATGTTCTTCCTCAAGATCTTTGTAGGGTTTGCTCTTTTCATATCACTCAAATCAGATTTCAGTTTCCCAACCCTCTATCTAAAATAAAATTTTCTTTTTTAATATCGTTTTTTCCCTCTATGCTTTTATTCTGTGTATTTTTTTAAAAAAATTAATTAATTTTTACTGACAATGGTTCCAAAATGATCTTAAAATTCTGGGATTTAAATTTTTAAAAATTTTATATGATTTAGTGATGTGACATTAGTTAATAAAATCACATATGCCCGAATGGGAGAAGATATTTGCAAATATCATCTTTGATAAGGGTTTAATATTTAAAACATATAAAGAACTCATACAACTCAACAAAAAATCAAACAATACAATTAAAAAATGGGCAGAGGACCTACACAGACACCTCTCCCAAGAAGACATACAAATGGCCAACAGATATATGAGAAGATGCTCAGCTTCACTAGCTTTTAGGGAAATACAAATCAAAAACTACAATGAGATACCCCCTCACACTTGTTAGAATGTGTGTTTCTTTATAGTACTCATCAATAGTCAAAATGTTCAGTATTTGTTTATCTACCAACTGCCTCTCAGACTCTAATATAAGCCTCGTGAGGGCAGAGCCTTTGTCTTGTTTATTGTTCTGTCTTCTCTGTCTAGAAGAGCGCTCAGCACATTTGAGCAACCAGTCATGCACTGGAAGTACTCACCGAACATTGTAGTGTATGTTGAGTGAAGGTTAAATGACTGTAAATATTAAATAGAATTATGGGAATGAGACAGGGAGGTGAGAATAAAACATTTTATACTCTGAGATACTCTGTGGTATTTTGACTGAATTCTTATTTTTGATTCTATCTAAAGTCATACAAGTGTTTTTCTTCAGACTGTTCCCACATAAAAATCATCACCATGTAATAAGCTTAAGAAACACCAGAATGGAAAATAATAGTCAGCATAATTTAAAAGTTTGGAAAGTGATACTTGTAAAGCCACAATTATGATCTTAACTCAGATTTGTTCTGAAAGTCATCAATAGTAACTTTACTGTATAGCACTGAGGAACTTGCATTCAGATAAACACATTTGGAAAAATATAAATCCAATCATTACCTTAGGCTTATAAAATAAACCATATGACCAAAAAAGGAAACTAAAAGGTATATTCATATGTTTTAACCTTAACTAAATAAGGATGACTAAAATCTAAAACTTTAAAAACACAGAATGAAACAGCACTGATAATTGGCCCCAAAAAATTAGTAGTGAATGAGGTTTCTCAAATATAGATTAGAAGGATTTCTTGTAGGTTTTGGCATACATCTCCATTTCCTCTAAACAACAAAGATAAACACTGATGCATCCTTAAGTTTATATACGGATAATTACTGTAGGCTCCAAATAGTCAAGGGGGATAGAATTCTTATTAAACAACAAAAAGCTCTGGACTTTTTAGTTCTAAAGTTTCTGACCCTTTCTTTCTTTAAAATGGTTGTATTTTTCTTTACTATTTATATAGGTCTATCTACCTATATAAAAAGCCAATGACCAGAACGCCAGAATAACCAGAACCACCAGCTGTTATGATACTCACTGTGGTTGGCCAACTGGCCCAGTTGGGGGTGGACTAGCTGGCCAACATCCCACGGCCCCTTCCCCTGGCCAATCCCACCCCTGATCATACCCTTGGCCCCCACCTCCACCACCTTCTCTATCTATGGCAGAGCCAGCCAGCCAACCTCCTGCATCTTCTTCCTCCCTCTTCCCACCCCCGCCCTCGGCCCCAGCCCCAATCAGCCCCTATTGGGGCAGGCCAGCTAGACCCCACCCATGCATGAATTTGCACACCAGGCCTCTAGTATAGTATAATACATATTTGTTGTTTAACACATTGCCCCAAAACTTACTGGCTTGAAACAATAAGTGGTGGTTATATGTCCTCCAAGGTTAAGTGATGAGAATGTTCTTATTTTTAACTGCGATTTATCAAAATTCACTCATTTGCTCAGTTTTCCCATTGTTGCATAAATACACTATTAATATATTTTAGGAAGTTTGATCCTCCAGTGAAAGCTTTAATCACAAATCTCAGCTGCTTCCTTTTCCTTCTCCACTTCCTTCTCTTCTCACTTACTCTTCTCCCTCTCTAACTTTCTCTTCTAAATATTTTGTAATTATTTACATCTTAAGTCTTAAAAAAAATAGTAGATACTGGAAGCACTAACAACCAATATACACTGGTAATTTAAGTTAGTTTGGTGGTCACTAAAAACTAGGTATGGGGGACCCAGTAGATATAAGCGGCAAAAGAATTACTATCATAGTTTCAAAGCATATAGATACTGATGCAAACATATTCATTGAGAGTTATCATGGGTCACTTGAAAATGTCTACATAGGTCTATCATGTGAAAACAGAAAATAAAAAAAAATAGGTAAGGACTATCTCATCTAGTCTCAGAGCACAGACCACATAACAGTTTTAAAAGTTATACATTCAGAATCATCTTAGTATCCACACCCTCACATATGAACTTGGCCAAGAAAAACCACGCTCCATTCTAGGGAAAGCACAGTAACATTTGCCTTTTTATTAAGAAAGTTATGAGAATTGACTAGATTGCTGCAGGAAATGAAAGTAATTCCAGCCTGGTACTCAAGCAATCCGCTTTTAAGTTTAGACCTGACCTAGTGAATTCCTACACTTGGCAGGATAACACACTGGGACTTAGTGCTGCATGGAGCACTGACCCATCCAACATTCCAGCCATGATTCACTGCAAGTGGTTTGTAATGTTCTGTGCAATCCTCAGAGCACTGTTTAGGAAAATTTGCTTATTTCATCTCTCTCAGTTTTGTGAGCATGACCAGCCTTGCCATGCTACCAATTAAAAGAGAACTCCTATGTCCTGTCACTTCACCTTCACTTTTTTCTGTTCCTAACCACTAAAATCACCAGCAAAGATGGAGAGTGTTTATAAATGACAGTAGGAATAACACAGTGTCTATTTAGTCTATGTTTGACAGCAGGACTCTCTCTGCTCAAATGAACAGGATACACATGCATGCTCTCATTCCACACTAGAGCTGAAATGCTGGAGTCCTTGCCCTTGTGTGAACTGTTCTGGTACTGTCAAAAATTTTAATGTTTCCGACTCAACATGAATTATGGTTTGATATTTATTAAGCAATGACTAAATTAAGAAAAACAAGGTTTAGAGACAATAAGTATCGTGCCCAAAGCCACACACAGCCATAGACTGGAGAAGCCAGGACTTCATTTCAGGGGTATCTGATTTCCAAGCTGCTTTACTACAGCAAGCATGTCAAATTCAAAGGTTAACAGGGGCTAAATAAACAAGGTTTAAATTGATACCAAGGTTTAAATTGATACGGGCCGCAAAAACCAAAAGCTTCAATTTTCATAGAAACGTACGTTTATTTTGATAGAGACATATTGAATACAAAGGGTTGAAATAAATGAGTAATTTTTAACATAAAATAGAACATTTTAATTAAAATCAATACTTTTTCTTAAATATTAACTTACCAGATACTGAATAACTATACAAATTAATAAGCATAATGCAAATAAGCCTATTTTTCTTGTTCTCTGAAAATAAAGTATTTACACCAAACAAGTTAGTTCAACACTATTGATGTGGCAATTGGCTGCCAAAATATTCATTGCTAGTATTAGTGGAGAGAAATGGTGCACCTGCACATAAGGTGTGTAAGGGAAATGAATGCAACACAATTATAATAATCAGTCATTTTCAAATGTTGTAGTTCATTATTGATAATCTATAATAATGGAAGAGTTAATATGCTAATTAGACCAGACATCCTTCTGGATGTCCTTCCAGGCGACCTTCCAGATGAAGCTGGGGCTGTGAGGGAAGCCTGGGTCCTCAGTGCCTGCTGGTGGCAGGAGGGAAGCCCGGGTCCTGGTGCCAAAGGGAAGCTGGTGCCGGCAGTTGGGGGAAGGAAGGCCTACTTTTGCATGAATTTCATGCATCAGGCCTCTAGTTCAATTATAAAACTTCACTGTGAAAGTATCAGGATGAGAATGGAATGAAAATAGTAAGAAAGAACTCTTTCTGATACATGCTTCTTAACACATTACTAAATGTGTTTCTAAAAGGACATTAAAATATAAATATGGATACATACTCTAAAATAAAATTTAGATTATTATATTATCCTGAAATTCATGCATGGGGTGGGGGGGGGGGGCGCGGATGTCCTTCAGCCCAGCCTGTTCTCTCTCCAATCTGGGACATCCCTCTCACAATCTAGGACTGCTGGCTCCCAACTGCTTATCTCTCTGCCAGCCTGATCATGCCCTAACCATTCCCCTGCCAGCCTGATTGATGCCTAACTGTTCCCCTGCAGGCCTGTTTGCCCCTACCTGCCCTCCCCTGAAGGCCTGGATCCCCCTCAACTGCCCTTTCCTGTAGGCCGGTCACCCCCAACTTCCCTCCTCTGCTGGCCTTGTCTCCCCTAACTGCCCTCCCCTGCAGGCTTAATCACTCTCAACTGCCCTCCCTTGTAGGCTTGGCCCTCCCGACTGCCCTCCCCTGCTGGCCATCTTGTGGTGGCCATCTTGTGTCCATAAGGAGGCAAGATCTTGTGACCACATGGGGGCAGTCATCTTATGTGTTGGAGTGATGGTCTATCTGCATATTACTCTTTTATTAGATAGGATAGAGGCCTGGTGCATGGGTAAAGGCCAGCTGGTTTGCCCTGAAGGGTATCCTAGGTCAGGGTGGGTATTCCCTTGGGGCATAGGGTGGCCTGGGCAAGGGGCCTTTGGTGGTTTGTAGGCCTGCCACGCCCCCCAGCAACCCAAGCAGATGCCCTGCTATCTGGGATTTATTTATCTTCTACAATTGAAACTTTGTAGCCTGGAGTGGAGCCAAGCCTTCTGCTTGTACAGCCATTGCAATTTTGTTGCCTTAACATCTGCAGCCAAGCTTTGCAGAAAGCTTGGCTTCCTCCATTGCTAGGGGCAACCCAAGCCTCTCTCCTGTTCTCTCTGTGGCCATAGCCATCTTGGTTGGGTTAATTTGCATACTGTTCTGATTGGCTAGTGGCTGTGGCTGGTGAGCACGGCTGGTGGGTATAGCGGAGGTATGGTCAATTTGCATATTACTCTTTTATTAAATAGGATTCTCTCAATGTTACACCTTTTTTTTTTTTAAAGAATGCATCATTATTTACCCAGTGTCTCTAGTCTCTAAACTAATGATATCACCACTGTTGTACTTTAAAATAGAATAAAATACCAAATGTGGTATTAATAATATATGGAGATAATTCAAAAGAAATGTTGAACCTGAAAACTTGGGTGCTGGACTCTGGCTTTGATAGTTATGATGATGATGATGATAAAGATGATGAGAAATATGTGCTATCAGTTTTTAGTAACTTATTGAGTACCAGATATTATACTATGCACTTTCCATGAATTTTCTATAATGTGATAGTCTCAACAGTCCTGTAAGTGCTATTATTATATCATTTTATAGATGATAAGTGTAAGCTTAAAGAGGGCAAATGATTTATTCAAGGTTACTGACAGAATAATGAGGTAGAATTATTTCTGATGCCTGACCCAAAGCCTCTACTGTCCTCTTTACTCCCACAAGACCAAGTAACTTAAATTCTGGTGTCATCTTGCTTCCTAGAAAAATGGAGGGGCTGGGAACAAGTGACCTCTGAGGGTCTTCTTGGCTTTAAAATTTATGCATCCTGTGGCCTACTGTTGGAAGACCATGAGATTGGAGTTCTGTTGTTCCCAAATGGTAGTTTATTTTGCTCATTAGATTCCACAAATTAGTGAGATCATATGGTATTTGTCTTTCTCTGAATGGCTTATTTTGTTTAGTGAAATACTCTCCAGGTCCCTTCATACTGTCTCACAGGGTAAGAGAGCCTTCTTTACTACATCTGCACAGTATTCCATTGTGTAAAGTACCTCACACCTTTTTTATCCACTCATCTGCTGATGGGTACTTGGGCTGTTTCCAAAACATGGCTATTGTAAATGATGTTGCTATAAACATAGGTGTGCATATATTCTTTCTAATTGGTGTCTCAGGATTTTCCCAAGTCCTCATCTTGTTCTGTTCTGTTCTAACGCTGAGGAGTCTGTCTGTAACCTTAAGACTGTGGCACGTTGTTGTGCAGGTACCCTGTAGACTGACCATGGTACAGAGAAAAGCGATCTTCCAGTAACAGGGATACTTTCATCTCATTGGTCCATATTCCCAAACAATCTGACTCCATACAGAAAGGAAAGAGGGCCTCCAGGAGTCATTTCTTAGCATCCCCTTCCTGGAGATGCAGGATCTGGTACTTTAATTAGACACCATGCTCACTTGTGAGAGATTCGTCTTTCTTCTCAGTTGCCTGGAAAGAGAACTGCCGATTGTCAGGAAACAGTGTATGACTGTCGTGACTGCCTGAGTGTGGTCCTCTGAGTTGAGAGGTTTCATGGGGGAGAGCTGGCTTCTGACATCTGGTTACTCTCCCCTCTCCCACCCTCTCCTCTAGGAAGAGCAAAGGCAAAGAACTCCATGGAGCTTTCAGACTTATTTTTTCCTCTGGGATTCCCCTCTATTTGGAGCAAAGACTTCTCAGACAAAGGAATCAAGTTCCCATATGCTAAAATTTGGAAATTTCCAAATTCCCCCAATTTATGTTGTGTTTGTTTTGGAAGATGCAGGAGATGTCCACAGATAAGTCAAGGTCTCCTGAAGAGTGTTTTGAAAAGATTGCAAAACTAAATCACAGTGAAAGTCAATCTGCCAGCAAGCTTTTTTTTTAGGCTCCATGCCAGACCTGAACAAACAAAACAAGCACAAAATAAACAAGAACAGCAAGTTAAAAGGTCCAGTCAGCAACCTCATTCAAACTCTAACAGAGATTGGGGTGACCAGTTTTAATCAAAGTTCTAAGTTTATCTTCAAGCTACCTACAGACCTAAAATAATGGTACTGCTCACTTACTAGGAAATGAGTAAAACCACAAAATCTATGGAATTCTGAATAAAGGAGTACCATTTAACAGGACTGACTAAAGATAAGAAACATCATCATTAAAGGCTTTACCCAACAAAGAAGGCAAGAGCATAAAATGGAGTCAAGACAGTCTCTTCAATAAATGGTGTTGGGAAAATTGGACAGATACATGCAAAAAAAAAAAAAAAAAGAAACTAGACCACCAACTTACACCATACACAAAAATAAAGTCAAAATGGATACAAAACTTAAATATAAGGTATGAAACCATAACAATCTTAGAAGAAAACATAGGTAGTAAAATCTCAGATATCTCTAGCAGCAATAATTTTGCCCACATGTCTCTGAGAGCAAGGGAAAAATAAACAAATGGGACTAGACCAAGCTAAAAAATCTTCTGCACAGCAAAAGAAACCATCAACAAAATGAAAAGAGAACCCACTGTATGGGAGAACATATTCATCAATAATACATCTGATAAGGAATTAATTTCCAAAATATATAAAGAACTTACACAACTCAACACCTGAAAACAAAAAATCCAATTAAAAAATAGGCAAAGGACCTGAATAGACATGTCTTCCAAGAATACAGATGGCCAATTGACATATGAACACATTCTCAACATCACTCATCATCAGAGAGATGCAAATTAAGATGACAATGAGGTGTAATACCTCACATCTGTCAGAATGGCTACCATCAAGAAATCAACAAACAAGTGCAGACAAGGATGTGGAGAAAGGGGAACCCTAGTACACTGCTGGTGAAAATGCAGACTGGTGCAGCCGCTGGGGAAAACAGTATGAATCTTCCTCAAAAAATAAAAAATGGATCTGCCTTTTGACTCAGTGATCCTACTTCTGGGATTACATCATAAGACTCCTGAAACACCAATCAGAAAGAATAGATCTACTCCTTTGTTTATAGCAACATCATTTACAACAGCCATGTTTTGGAAACAGTCCAAGCGCCCATCAGCAGATAAGCGGATAAAATAGGTGAGGTACTTTACACAGTGGAATACTATGCAGCTGTAGTAAAGAAGGATCTCTTACCCTTTGAGATGGCATAAAGGGATCTGGAGAATATTATGCTAAACAAAATAAGCCATTCAGAGAAAGACAAATACCACATGATCTCACGAATATGTGGAATCTAATGAACAAAATAAACTAGAGAATAAAATGGGAGCAAAAGCATGGATACATGGAACAGACTGGTGTGGGGAAGTGACTAGATAAAGAAGGTGAAGGGATTAGCCAAAGAACATATTTGCACACCTCATGGATAAGGACAACCATGTAGTGAAGGCAATTTTACCATGAGATGAACTACTAATAAAAATTTTAGTTAATACTTTAGGAACAGCTTTTTGTCCAGTACAATTAAATTTTCTTGAATATTCACTTATTTCAATTAGCCAATTTAAATTAATCTGAAAACCTGATTACTATTTTACTGTCAAATTTAATACTCTAACAAAATCTTAGTTTACCCTGCAAATATTAGTGGAAAGGATTATTTGCATTCTTGAGTAGGCCCTGAGCATTCCTGGATTTAGATATAGGGCAGCTGCTGTTGGCCAAGTCTCTGTCTGTTACCTGGGTCCCGATCTGAGCTGGGTGTGGGAAGCAAAGCAGCCATGGGGGCAGGAGACCTCTCTCAGAAGGGGCCAAGGTTCAAACCCCTGCAATGTTGCGGGGGTTGAGGGTCTCTGCTCCATCTCTGTTGACCCCCAAGTTCTCTCCTGATGGCCCCTCTAAGACAGGCACAGTCTTAGGTTGTTTCTTCCCTGAGGAATCTTATCCATCTCTGGCTAACCAGTCATAAATTTGATTTGGGATCCTTTTTATTTTTGCCCAAATGATTTTCCTTTGGCTTATTTTGACACAATGTGTATTTTTCATGGGTGTCTTGCTGTTAGTATTACAAATGAAAATTAATTTTCTAAAGTAAAAATTTTCTAGATGTAATTTACTTACAGACTAATTTTTCCTTTTTGATTAATGGAGGCTTTTGGAAATTTTATAATGCAGTCTTAATAACTTAAAATTTTTATTTTTACACAAAAATATGACTGCTTTAGATTCATTACAATATTTTTGTGCAAAAAAAATTTAAAGTTATCAAGACTGCATTATAAAGAAAAAATTATCCTGTAAGTAAATTACATCTAGGACATTTTTACTTTAGAAAATTAATTTTCATTTGTAATACTAACAGCAAGACACCCATGAAAAACACACGTAGTGTCAAAATAAGCCAAAGAAAAATTGTTTGAGCAAAAATAAAAAGAATCCCAAGTCAAATTTATAGAAAAGATTCCTTTATTAACTTTTGGTCGAGAATATGTTTGTATATTTTCAGAAAACAACTTCAAGACCATGTGGATTCCTGCAACAGAGAGGAATTGACAGGACTGCTTCAGCCATGAAGACAAGAGGAGAAACAGTCCAGAGATGGAAGACGTTGACGACGCCTTACCATACTAGCAGTAAGCAGCTATGTGTCACTGTAGGTTGCCCAGGACCAAACCAGAGAGGATCGGACCTGCATTGCCATTGTTTGTCCACCATCCAGAACTGAAATATTATTGCTGACACGTACACATAAGAACTGTTTGACATTGACATCGAAATTGGGACTCAAAAAACTGTTGGCTCAGAAAGAAACTTACTACAGATTGATTCATTTACCTCTCAGCATAACCATTATTGCTTGTCTCATTTTTTGTTTTTATATGTTTATGTCTAGTCTGCAGATGCAAGATTTTTTAAAGAAAAGAAATGGGGGAGATGTCGGAAGCTGCCCATTGTCCTCTGATTGAGAAATTGGTAGCTGAAGCACCTTCCATCTGTCAAGCTTATGTAAATCCTTGCTGATTGGCTATTACTGGCTATGGGTGAATCCCAAACCTTAATAAAAGGGATTGCAAGGCCAGAGCAAGGAGTAGTCCTCTCTTGGGCTTCCACCTGGCCCCTATTTTCTAACTTAATACTTTTCCAATCTCTTTCTTTTGTGTGCGGCCTCTTTCAAAACCTGAATCCTGAACCTGAACCCTGAACCATGCAGGACATGAAAGGGATTCCCTCAACTCTGACAATGAATATAATCCATCTATTAAACCCATAAGTATTTACTGAGTGGTTGTTATGTGTCAGATACTTGGGGTAGGGGCTAGGGCTAGGTGAATAACAAGACAGATATAAGCCTGGTGTCAGAGAACCTATAATCTTGTAGAGAAACAGTGCTTATAGAGTAATTATATGAGGGTTATCACAGTTGAGAAGTCCTCAGTGTCTGGGGACGACACAAGGGCAACCCAGCCTAGTCTGTGTCTCCTGAAGGCAGAGCATGGTGTTCTCATGGAAGAGTTGACAGGGCAAATGGATAAGAGGATAAGAGCAGGTGGAAAGCTGGAACTCCAGAGAGAGAACCTGAATCACTGAGCACAGATAGGAGTGAATGAATTGTCAGGCATTCTTTAGAGTTTAACTAAACTCCAACTACATGCAATAAATTACTGAAATAGTTTCCTCAGGCAGTGCTAACCAGGTACGACAGAACTACAGATCACAGCATATGACTAGCATGTGTTGGGTTACCGTAATGAATTAATAGGACTGCACTAAAAGCAAGTAAGCCAGTCATTTCAGTTTTCCTGTGCTAGATATTTTGAAATAGTGAAAAATTCAAAAATTCCTATTATTGATTTTCTTAACTCATAATTGGGACACACTGTCCTAATAAGTTAGTATCTGGAGCACCAAAATAAGTTAAGAAAAAGAACTCTTGGGTCAGGTATGTTCTTTGAGCAGAAACTGTGCTTGTCTTTCAAATGTCATCACTTGGCTTTCCAGGCAAGCAAATTATTTATTAGATATTAAGAGAATTTAGCACTACTATGATGCTTTAAACAAACCTTTAAACCACAGTCTTGCCCTAACCAGTTTGGCTCAGTGAATAGAGCATCGGCCTGTGGACTGAAAGGTCTCAGGTTCGATTCTGGTCAAGGGCATGTACCTTGGTTTCAGGCACATCCCCAGAAGGGGGTGTGCAGGAGGCAGCTGATTGATGTTTCTCACTCATCCATGTTTCTAACTCTCTATCCTTCTCCCTTCCTCTCTGTAAAAAAAATCAAAATATATATATATTTTTAAAAAAGATAAAACACAGTCTTCTCCTCCAAGTGACTTACTTTGAATATATATTTTCCTTCTTCAGGACAGATTTGGCCTTTGTATTGAGCCACAGGTTAAACAGCTAAGGTCACATTCTTGGATGGTTAAGCAAAAGCAGGAGTTGGTAGAGTGGAACCAGACTAAGTAAGATAAGGAAGGTAGAGAAACTGGGTAGAGAACTCAACAAAGATGGAGGAACTGCAACAATTGCTCTGCTAAAGCAGAGAGGCCATGATCCTTATGGACCAGGACAACAAGGCAGTGAAGGCCAAGGGAGAGGGAGACAGGGGTGGGTGGGATCTTTACCAAAATTCTATAGTGTTCCCATTTTTAAAAATGTCAAATATATTGAAAAGTGGTTAAGACACATTAATTACTCTAACTAGAAAAATTAGGCCTAGCACCATCCACATTGCTTTCTCAGAAACCACAAAGAACAGCTGAGCACGATTGCCTGCTGGGCAACAAGAGCAAAGGCAGCTGATTGGCAGCCCATGTCCACTCTGGAAAGCCATAAACCCCCTAGTGGAGCCAGGGCACGTTGAAATGCGGCCACTTGTCTTTGTGTCCTGATCTGGGGCACTAGCTTTTGTGTGCTTTACCAAACAGAAACAAAGTCAGCTGTTGAATAAGCCTGGCTTTCTCCAATCCTCCTCTGCTCCACAATGTTTTTGTTTGCCCTCCAAGATTTGCCCAATATGAGCTTCTTAGGACCACTGGACCTCAGCAAAAGAGGTGCTCACATTCCAGGTATTCATAGGCTGCATTGCTCTCTTTCTTTCTCACTTTCTCCCTCAAGACAATTTTTCTTATCAAAAGAGATCACACACCCATGAGGAAGGAATCTGCCTCTGAACGTGACTCCCTCATTAGCTCAGAAGCCAGCAAACTCAAATAATAGAGACGGAAACAAAAAAAGAATAGTTTTCTGCACTGTCACTATTCTCTTTCAAATTTCTTCCATTTTTGGTATCTTAGTAATAAGACAGTACACCAACCAGATCATAGCTCTCCACCACCCAGAGTTTGGTCTGGTCGTACAGAAGAGAGCCGTACAGAGGAGTAATATCTTGAAGCCAATGGAAAAATTTTAAACTTGGATGAATTTAATCAAGCCCATACTACACTTAACATTCTTCTGTATTAAATAAAGGTCACTTCCTTCAAGATACTATTTTGAGCAAATAAGATTTTTTGCAATTCTGGAAGACTGATTAATTAAACAGAATAGCAAAATGGAAAACAGATGTCACAGAACATTTTGAAAAGATTTTAATGACATTCAGCCTGTTTTCTTAAACTCATTTGCAGTTGCTATCATTATCTGTTCATGAGCCATTGGAATGGGAGAATTTATATCGATTTCATATAACTGACAGTTTAAGAGCTAGCTTATTCAGAGAGAAGTGCAGTTGGGGAAATCTTGCAGTTTTTGTTTTTCTTTCTCCTCAAAAATTTGATCAGCTCTTTGGCTTAAACTCTGGAACTCATTTAAATTAACATTTTGCATGTTTTAAAAGAACTTTACCTACCACCAACTCTGACTCTAGTTTTGAATGGTTCTTTCCTGTAGTTTTGTGATCAATTATCCCTGCTGTGTTGACTAAGAAACTTAGTTATTTGTAAATTCTAGCTCAGAAAAAAAAATAGAAATCAGAGCATGATGAATTTGGGGAGATAAAAATCATCATTAACTGAAGTATAGACACCCACAATTAGACATGGAGTATATGTTTTAAATATGTTATCCAAAAGTCAAAATGGTAAGATTAGACTGAAGAGATTAAACACGTTTACTTTTCTAAAAAGAGCAATCACAAAGGGAAAATGTAGACCTGTTACAGTGACCAAACAGAGATTACAAAGAATTGTCACTATTTTCCTTTTCTTATAATTTTTTACAAACATCTTTTGGAATGTTTCCCAGGGTTTGAGAGCATTTTATGATTACTGAGATATGTCCTCAGTAGCATTATAAAATTTGAAAGTGTTTTTTTATATATATAATAAGCTCAGTCATCTTTTGAAAATGTCATGCATCATTGTTTACAAGTTCCTAGGGACATGGTAATGAAAAGGAAGTGATGAATTATTATGCTGTTGTTTATACATATAAGCATCCCCATGCACGCTACACATTAGGACTTATTTTAAATGGAAACAATGATCTCTGCTGAATCAGGGACAAGATTACAGCAGTAATGAAGTAGATCTGAAACAGAAATGCACACAGTAGGTGTATGTTCATCTTGGGCAAACAGCTTGATTTTGGTGATGACTTTAATGTATGTGGCGGGGAGACCTGAAGCTTCTATATTATCTTCAAAATAGGTCATTTTCCCTGTCTGGACTTTATGCTTGAAAGTCTTCTACTTATTTTCTAAGAAAGGTTTATAATTTAAAATCTTTGCTCAATAACGATTATACTTATTATTGTTGTCATTTGCAACTTGCAATACTCTAAGTATTATGCACATATGAAAGTAAAATGATGGAAACTAAAGGAGCCTTATCCGATTTGACTCAGAGGATAGAGTATCTGCCCGTGGACTGAAGAATCTTGGGTTTGATTCTGGTCAAGGGCACATATCTTGGTTGCAGGCTCCTCCCTGGACCGTTCTCCAGTCGGGGCTCATGTAGGAGGCAACCAATTGGTTTGTTTCTCTCAAATCGATATTTCTCTCTGTCTTTCCCTCTCTCTTCAACTCTCTCTAAAAGTCAACGGAAAAATATCCTCAGGTGAGTATTGAAAGAGAGAGAGAGAGAGAGAGAGAGAGAGAGAGAGAGAGAGAGAGAGAAACTAAAGGAATTGATTTGCTATTAGAGTAGGTGTGAACATATGGAATTAAGAAGGATTAACATGGGGAGAAACTGGAGGCAGAAAGGTCAGCTTGGATGTTGTGGTTCTACTTGGAAATGAGATATCCAGGCCTACCACAGAATGGGGCAGTATGAAGGGAAAGCTAGGGAGAACTCATATAAAAGAAACAAGATTAAAATTACTAAACATGTGAACTATTCATGGTACTTCCATGTTCAAGTTTCATGCATGTACTCTGTCTTCCACAGAGGCTCCCTTCATCAGCTTGCATTCCTGAAGCATCACCCCTGCTCACCCCATGGTCATGTCATTGTTCTGTCTGTGGGTCTTTTGAGATCTTCTTTACAGAAAATGAGTCTGGAAGCATAATTGATTCCAAACCCTGACTAATAACACACTGTAAGTTCTTTTCCAAGTCAGTTTCTGGCCACAAATCAATGAAAAATGCAACGTGAAATGGCCTTGAAAATTGCGGAACGGGACAAAGGTAATGTGGTTTAAAATGAAAAAGAGTCCTCAGATTCTTTCCATGCTTGGAATTCACTGACGCCACCCCTCCAAGTCGACTTCACAGCCCAGGAAATGCATTGGGCAACTGACGAGCCACACAGCTGCTGCTGTCTCTAGTTGGCGTGCTATGCATACTATGTTCAGCCTGAAACCACTGACACGGCTTCTCAGAAAATAATGCACTTCTTGTTCTTTGAAGCGAGACTACTCAACTTCCAAAAGTCTGCTCTTTTGAAGGGTTAGGAGTATGTGCTGAATTATCCCTTCTTTCTCCAACGTGGTCTTAGTCTATTTCATGACTAAGGAGTGATCACAGACACACTGAACAAAGAGTAAAGCTAGGTATATACTAGGGATTGACAAAACTGCCCCACATTAGTGGACACAACCAGAATTTCACTAAAGGATGAAGAAAAGAGTTCAGGGAAAACAAGAGTTCATTTTACTGCAGGGCACCTTGTTCACAAAGAAAATTGTCTTAGAAAAAAAAATGGCACCTTCCATTGTGTGATCCCATAAGTGAACATGTACATAGAGAACATCTTTTCCAAGCTCCTTGATGCTCATACAACTCATACAACCAACAATTTTAATTTGCCTTAATCTTCAGTTTCTCACTCTATAGATGTCTTCTCCATCTGGTGCTCAAAATATAGTTACTGCATATAAATTTTAAGAAAGGAAGACCCCAAATAGGTTTAAATCAACAATCTCTGAGTTATCTTAGAGGTTGGAGCATTTTGTTAATTAACCTCATTCTGCTATTTTGAAGAATATTCATAAGCACACCCAATGTTTTAGCCCCCTTCATTTTATAGGTCATATTAAGTCTGGGTGTTTAAAAGAGAAGGTAACAAACACTGGTATTCTACTTTGCATGTATAAAATCTTATGGAGCTAATATGGCACACCTGGTTACCACTTTGCATATTCCAGTTATGCTCTAAAAGGCATCTAAAGTTGACTTTTTAAAAAAGTCTTTGCCAAGACCGGTTTGGATAGAGCGTCGGCTTGCGAACTGAAAGGTCCCGGGTTCGATTCCGGTTGGGGGCATGTACCTTGCTTGTGGGCACAACTCTACTGTGGGGCGTGCAGGAGGCAGCTGATCAATGTCTCTCTCTCATCGATGTTTCTGACTTTCTATCTCTCTCCCTTCCTCTCTGTAAAAAATCAATAAAATATTAAAAAAAATCTTCACCAAGGATATGTTTTTACTGATATATATATATTTATAGAGAGAGAGGAAGGGGTGGTGGCAGAGAAGGAGAAAGGGAGAGAGAGATATCGAAGTGAAAGAGAAACACTGATCAGTTGCCTCCCATATGCTCCCCGACCAGGGATCAAACCTGAAACCTAATTACGTGCCCTGACCTGAAATGGAACCTACAGCCTTTAAATGTATTCGATGACGTTCCAACCAACTGATCCACCTGGCCAGAGCCTAAAGTTGACTTTTGAAGAAATTAAGTTTTAGAAGAATACGAACAGACACATCCTCTTCACTCTGTTACACACAATCAGGTTAAGCTCATTCTTTTCTGTCTTTGAACATTTCCCACTTTATATTAGTATCCATTTACCTCCCCTGACTGCTATTTCTTCTAATGGTCTGCTTTCCTGCACCCCCCCTGTCTCCTCATTACAATTTTCAGCAAATCTTGGACACTGAGGTCACTACTAATTGAAAGAATGAACTTGAGGACCAATGTTTGTGAATACTTTAAAACATGTTTTGGCAGGTGCTATTCTATAGTGTATTAGCCACCTAACAGCCATCCTGTTTCACCTAGGTTGGATTCTGACTTTTTTCAGATAATGGATGGAGATCCTTTACATATTGGGCTCTCTGCAAGCCCCAAGAATGTTATGACTGGTTTCAGCCAGGCATGTGATCCCCCTTCCTTTTGCCAGATATTCACTTTCCCATCCTTTCTTGGAACTAAAAATGGACCCAAGACACAGTTGTGGTCAATGACACTTAAGGGAAAGTCTGCTGGAAATGATTTTCTTTAGAATAAAATAAACAGTGCCTCACAAAACCTTGCCTCTGCCCCTTCCTTCCTGTTCTGGAGACTGGCGTGAGGATTTGGTATGTGAGTGGCTGCAGTTTTCTAACCATGAAGGAAAAGTCAAGAGACTCCAAATGCACCCCGATGTCTCTGAGCTCCCAACACAGGCCTGGGCTGCCTCTGGTTTGTGTGCGCATGCATATATGTATGTGTTTTGCCTCGGTATGTAGACATAGCAAAATTAAGGGGTATGTTTATTAAGGTAAATATTTTGTACTCACAAATGATGCCATTTTTGAGAAGGGAAAATGGGGGCAAAATTTGAGACAATGAAAGGAGACAAGTTAAATGTGATTAGAGGCAAACTTTCCACAGCAGAACTCATTCCACTGATAACATATAATTAGAAAGTTTACAGGTCTTCTCTGCTATCTCCATTTGGTAAACTTTGGTGTAACCCATGGAATGCTAGTAGAATGTCCAGCTATTAGCAGAAGTAACTTTACTTTTCACAGAGTGGTAACAAAAGCAATTTGTGAGTGGGGGAGGCAGAGGAACAGGAAAAGAGGAAGTCAGAACAAAAAAAAACACAATGCATTTAATCCCCACTTTCCCAAAAGAGATACTTCCCAGAAACCATAGGGACAGAGACCCAAAGCTGAAACCTATTGTTCCCATTCAAAACACAAAAACTGAAATAAGACTAAAGCACTCTTCACATAGTTTTTTCCAACATGATTCTTGATTGTATATACAATGAAGCAGTTTACTAGAAGAACCCAAAGCAACAATACTCAATCTAGTGACAATAGAAAAGAAAGGATTAGATGAAGAAAAGAGACAGACTTGGTCAACATAACAATGCATTTTAATTTGACTGTAATGGGTGGTTAATATGAGTAAGATCAAGGTCTTCTTTCCTATAGCTGTTCTACAGGAAAATGAAGAACCTCTTCTAAATACCCTCCCTCTTTCTCTCAGGCAGCCTTTCGGGGTGCGGGGGTGGGGGTGGGAGGGTGGGGGTGGAAATAGGTCAGGGGGAGTACTAAATGAACTGATAGAGTGAGAAGAGGGCAGAGAGCAAGGACAGTCAGGGAGGGGAGAGGAAGGCAGGGTACAAAGACTGTCAGGGAGGGGAGAGGACAGTCAGGGAAGGAAAAGGAGGGCTTCTTGATGGCCTTTATGGAAAGGATGGTTTGTCAGTTACTGAGAAGAGTACTTAATTGTTTTGACCCATCTTTTGAACTCCGTGTGTATACTGATTGTGTAGGAATAAAATATTGTTTTCCTGTTTTTTTTTTTTTTGTTACAGGAAAAGCAGTATATAGACCCTGGGGAATTTAAAAACATCTCCCTAATGGCACCTCAGTTGGCTATTAAAACAAAATGCTTTGTGTGTTTTTTTCAAAGCAAAAAATTAGACAAGTATGAATTTTTTTCAGCCTTTAGCATCAGTGTATAACATGTCTCAAAAATGTTCCCTTCATGGGTCTGTTAACAGTTTTCTGCATGACTACACATATAACCTTGCCCAAAAGAACAAGTTATCTAACATTTTGTAGCCTAACATCTCAGCCTATCATCAGCACTACTCTCATTTCTGATACTCAACTCAATGGAGTTCCCATGTGTAATTTCCAGGAACAACAGGGTGATTTGAATAAAAACAAAAGCTTCTCCCAAGTGGTCAGTGACTTTTCTATAAATATATTTTTTCCTTACGACCTTTTTGAGGTAGAGAAAGAAAAAGAGAAGACGAACATGGGAAGAGTTCACTTGTATTTGGCAAATTTTGCAAATTGCTTATTTTAGAACCTTTCTGCCTGGGTAGTCAAGCATCTCAGGGTGCACTGTTAAGATTCTCTTAATAATAACAAAAGCAACGCTAAGCAGTATCAGCTGAGCACTTGTCCTGAGGCATGCTCTATGCTAGCACATTATTTCATTGACCACAGTCCTGGGAGTAGATACTGTCATGATTCCCTTCTACTGAAGCAGCAGCTGAAACTTAAAAACTTCACGGTATTGAGAAGTGTATCCAAGTTCGCCTCGCTTGGGGCTAGCAGAGATTCCATCACTGTCCTATCATCTTCTTTTATAAACAAACTCCAAAGCCACAAATTAAGTATTTACTTAAACATGGTGGATTGAATGGATACATTTATTCTTGCTCCTTCCTTAAGTCCTAAAAACAACAACAAAATGAGAGTAAAGGAGGGAAAACTGTATATTTGTTAGAATAAACAGAGAATGATGAGTTGTCATGGATGGCAGGAGAGGAAAGTTGAAGGCAGCAAGAAGGAAGCTAATTTGAGCAACTAAAAACTTGACCACTAGATTCCTCTGAGCTTGGGGGAGAGGCATAAGGCTGAATAGCAGAGCTCTGGTTGAAGGTTTATAGAGGTCAACCTTGATAGCTAGCTAGTCAACTATTTCTTTTCCACCTCAGGGACAGGAAGCTTTTCTTATGGAGATGTAGAGCCAGCAAAGTTTCAGATCCAGAAAGACCTGGTACAGCAGAATGCAGGTGTAAGAGAAGAGGCTGAAAATGGGGATGAGGAATTAAATGAATGTATCTACTAAATGGTAAAAGCCAGCCAAGGCCTTGCCCCTGCTCAGCTCCCAAATGCTATCTTCCCAGCATGTATCTGTCTACACTCACCCAAAAATGCAGATTAAATATCTTTTGGGAAAAAAAGTAACCTGAAGAAATACACTTGGGGGTCCTTGTTTAATCATAGGGTGACACCTACTAACTGACAAATCTCTTGTGTGTGTGTGTGTGTGTGTGTGTGTGTGTGTGTGTGACTTAAGTTTTCATCAAGTTTTTGGTGCCAGAAGTCATGAGAATTTTATAAAAGCAACTAAACAGTATTTAGCCCAAATAAATACAAAGAAAAAAAGGAACTTGAAAGAATAGAGAAAATGCAGGGAAAGGGGAAACAGAGCTAAATTAGAACAATAACACCCTCACTTAAAAAAAAACAACTTTCAATGAGTAATATCTATAAAGAGATAAAGGACATTACTGCATTCATGATACAGAATAGAATGCCATACAAATTTTGGGGAATGAGAAATAAGCTTTGGAAAATGAAAAATATGACAGAAAAAATGCTTGGAAGACAAAGGTGAAGGGGTCTATAGAAAGCACAACAAAAATTGGCAAGAAAAGAAAATCAGAACATCAGGTAGGAGTTCCAACCTCATAACAACACAAATTTCAGAAAGAGAGAACAGAGAAAATGGAGATAAATGTCCCAGAATGTATACTCATGAGTTTTTAGACTTAAAGAGCCTACTAAATACCTATCTTCTACAATGTCTGAAAATATTACATATCATGTAATCTCAGAACACGGGATAAAGAAAATATCCTACATATTTTCAGAATGAAAAAAAAAATAGGTCATATGCAAAGGGCCAGAAACCAGATAGCCATTGGACTCCTTTACAATAACATTAGAAACCAGAAGAATCTGAAGCAATTCCTTCAAACTTCTTTTCAAGTCTGTAATTCTAAATCCAGCCAAACTGTTGATTCAGTATGAGGATAGAATAAAGACATTTTTCAGACAAGTAGGGTCTAGAAACAGTCTATCCTGCGCTCCTTCTTTGAAAGCTACGGGAAGGAGTGCCTTTGGCAAATGAGAGAGTAAAACAAAAAAGCAAATACATGGCATTTAGAAATCAGGGGAACGAGGATAAAGAAAGGGAGAGGCATTTTTTGGATAGAGAAGAGAAGTCCTAGGGAAACAGCTGTGCACTAAGCCCAGAGAGCAGCTAGCTGAGAATGGAGCAGAATGTTGGGCACACAGGGAGGGAGGGCTCCTGCATTTTAGGGCACTACTTGCACAGCAGGAAAGTATCATGAGAAAAACAATGTTTAAGAAAATGATGAAGGTGCTGCCTAGCTGCACTGCTGGCCCCAATGAAACCCGACAAAGATAGAAAGAGTTCAGTGTAACAGAAATTCACGAGTGGGAAAATAAGAGTCAATGTACCACTGCATCATTTTCTAAATAGTTCCATAATCAATACTGATTACTTATGCTTGAATGAAGTCTCTGAAATAATATGTGTGTATGTGTGACTTAAGTAATTCCTTGTTTTAAATGCCACACGGATATGAAACATGTCTAAGTTATATAAACAGCAATAAAACTTTCAGAAGGAGAAAATGTCTATCATGTCTACTTACGCTAAGTGCAGGATGACAATAACTACTTCCATTAGAATAACCCATTCCTTGCCTTGGTCAGGCGTGAAGTGCTGGAGCAAGGTGAGGGCTCTTGGCTTATGACTGTGTGTAGTGGTTTTTCAGTTTCTGTAAATTCCATGATAATCCTATTTCATTCTCAAGGATATATGGAAGTACATGCTAAATTTAACCTGAACCCAGAAATAAACAGTTTGTTTCCTAGAATAAGAGCTGTTGATACTTATAAATTTTATGTGAAAATGAACCAAATGGAAAATTGCCACTAGGAGGGAAAAAATGACCAATTAACCTAGGATTTATAGCTGACAGATTGCTTATAACCACGTGGAATGCAGTTAGCAAGAAAAGTATGATTATTCTCTCATATCATGTGAATTTAATTTATTCTAGACTACTCAGTGTATACAATTCAGTCTGATAAGGATCTGGCAGAAAGAGATAATTCAAAATTTTAATTTATCCATCTCTATACATCCACAAAGTTGGCATAACTTTTGGTCACTTTTCAGAGTTCAAGCTCTTAAGAAAATGTAAATCTAACAGGCCAACCTTTTTCTTGGCCCCATGACATAGACTTGGCCTTGCAGGATGGCCTCCCAAGAGCACACCACATTGACAGATGTCTTTGATTCCTCCTGGCTGGCATGGATCCCTGGCATCCTCCTCATTCTACCCAAATCCAGATTTATATGTTTGGGGCCTGAGCTGGATCCAGGCCAAGACCTGCCCTACATTTCATCTTCCAATATACTCCCGTAGGAGGAGACAGCTGATTAGATGAAGCACCAGAGCCAAGCAAAAGCATGGTGTAGCACCAAGTGCAACTCTAGAATCCAGTTCAGCTTGTGTCCTCCTTTGTCCTGACCAAAAGGACCAAGAGCATAGACAACATATAAAATATGCCCCTTCCTCATTCCATTTTGCTTCCACTTTTGGTAAGAATTCCAGTTTACTTAGATTGCTTACTTCTCGCTCCAAGAGTATAAAACAGAACTTCATTTTATAAAGGCAAAACACAAAATGCAAATGGGGATAATGGTTCTCTTGCATAAATCAACTTTTCAAGTAACAGAACATCCAGGAGTCATCCAATTGCTTTTAGAAACCTCTCTGCCAATTTTTGGTAAAAACAAAAGTCTTTATTATAGTTCTTTCCAGTAAGGCAGCTGTTTAATATCAAAGAGTTTGAGTAATGACAAAACCAAATATAATTCTGCTTTTAGAGGTAGAATAACTAATTCCAACATGAAGTGAACTTTGCTGTGATTCTAACTTTTAAAAAAATATATGTATTTTTATTGATTTCAGAGAGGAAGGCAGAGGGAGAGAGAGAGACAGAGACATCAATGATGAGAGAGAATCATTAATTGGCTGCCTCCTACACACCTCACATTGAGAATCAAACCTTCAAACTGGGCATATGCTCAGACTGGGAATCGAAGCATGACCCCCTAGTTCATAGGTCAACTCCCAAGCACTGAGTCATACTGGCCAGACTGCTGTGATTCTAGAATGCTGCATCATGAATAGTACTCGCCTATGTGTGGAGGCTAGCTTTGTGATACAATACAAACACTTCCCATTTAGAGGGACCTCTGAAGAAAGCAAAGGCTATGAAGGCAAAGAGGGCACCAGACATGAAAGCAACCACCTGGAGCAAGAAATTTACCCCCAACCACCCCCGTCCTCTAGCTAAACCTCATTGGAGGTCCAAGCTACAAGCTCTATTTTTGAAACTATGGAGAACAAGAGATATTTTTACATTGCTCTGCATTGCACTTAGGCTGTCTTTTATGGCTTTTATTTTTTTCCTGCTACAGAAGACATTATTGCACATAATGATACATCCTTGAAACCAGATGGCGCATGAACTATTTCAACAAAACAAGGACGGGAAAATATTTGTGGTCTTTCCAGAAATCTTTCACAACCTTCACATTTAATGGCAATTACTAGAAAAGCAGCAAGTTTGAAATTATAGCTGAGGCAAATAATTACCTATATGTGACCTATTTATAAACTCCTTTGAGGAAAAGGAGTACTAGATAGCTGCACCTACTCTTTTTGGTTCCTGACAAATAAAGCGAAGTAAAAATATTTGGATAGTATTGGAGTGATGCATTGGTTTTACTAGCTTCATTTCAGGAGCCTCACAGCTGGAGTCCCTCAAATGCTGCCTACTGTGGACACATACATCATTACATTCAAATTTTTTAAAAAAGAGAAACAGACTTAAAGAACATTGTGAAATGGAGCAGGGCTCAGTGCAAATGCATTTTCAAGGTTTCTGAGTAGAGATGGGGTAGAGTAGGGAACTCTAGCAAATAGAGGGTATGCAGATATAGAAGTTAAATCAATGTACATATTTACTAGGGCATTGTCTCTGAGCATCATCAAAAACCTTAACAATCAATGTGTACTTTCAAAACAGCCTCTCTAAACAGAGGGGCCAGGATTATCCTAGCAGGAACCACCAGTCAGAAAACATGAAACTGGTATTGCCAAGTTTGAGACTCTGAGAGCAATGAATTTATAATGTCCTTTTGAATAATGGAGCAACTTGTGTGCTCAAGTTGATATGTGATTTATTCAGCCATGGAAATGAAAATCTATGTAGTTTCATAAAATCTACAAATCTTATTGAAATTAACTTAATATACATGTTATTCTTAAAACAAAAATGAAAGAATATCTAATTCCTTGGCACATATGGAAAAGATTTTTAAAAAAAAACGACATCAACTCCAGTGTTATTCATAAGGTTTATAATGACAACTTTAGCCAAGTAAGAAAACTGTCTTTCTTAGGTTTATTGAGAGAATGAACAGTCTGCTTTTACACTTGTAACAGAAACCAACTAAAATAAATTTCCCTGTTACAAATGTTCTCACCATCAGGTGATGCATTAGTTTGAATGGAAAACTTACACATTCACAGGAAATAAAAAATCAATGGTAGAAAATTGGCAACCTAATCTATTTCAGTCTGCAGCATTCAAAAATAAATCCTCTAGTACTAAAAGTGTAGACATGAAGTGCCAGTCAACATATATGGATTACACATTCATTAATTGAAAAGGATTGTTTCAAAAATATACAAATATAGAAATAGCCTTGTTCAATAACACCCCAACTCAAGACCTTGCTTCAGTAGAAGAGGTTAATAACTACAAAATGGACCCTGGTACTGCAAGATAACAGAAATAAACAGGGGCTAAAAAAGGAGTATGAGTTGTTATGGAAATGGCTCTATCAGATTCCAACTATGAATAATCTTAGTGGCTCTTCATGAAATGACAGCATGTGACCCCCATTCTTGTTCTTTCTCCTTATTTCCTCCAATGCAAACCTCTCCCCTCTTCTTATTCTTCTTTCATCAATTGTTCCTTAGAGTCCCTTTTCTAGATCCCTTTCATCATCCATGGGGTTCCTTAACTGCTTCTAATTAATATTCCCACTTCCCCAAAGTCTCATTGGAAGTGCTTTTGTCCTTAACTGAAATTTGACTTTCCTTGATGAGGTTAGTAAACCCGTCATGATCTCTGAGCAAGGAGGATTCTGTTATGTTCTTTGTTTCCCAAAGCTACTCTTCGAAAACTTTTGCCATCATCATTCAATGTCTGCTTCTATTTGAAGTCAGTGTGCTCCACCTATAATTACACTTCCCTGCTGGTCACCTACAACCTTGGTATGTCCTCATTTTTCTCAATGACTTGATAGTAACTAGCATTTGCTTCCCTCCCATTAACATCCATGGTAATGTTCCCTTTAATGCCTTGACTTGATGGATCCTTGACCACTTTCTCTACTCCTGTGACCTCAGCTTCCACCTAGACTGCCCACCCAAACAGATCTCTTAAGTTCCTTCATCACTTGTAAAGAGTTCTATCTTTAGATCTTGAATTTTAAGAATCCTCACTTTGATCCCAACTGTTCCCCTTTCACATTTTCGGATCCCACACTCTCTCTGAGTCATTTACATTGTTGGTATAACTTCCATTTTCTTGAGTCCTCTTTTCTCCTTAAATCCTAATCTGGTTAACTCTGCTTTCCTCTCTGACCCTATACACTGTTTGGATGCTGATTTCAGCAATACTTCTCACCATCAACAAATTAAGTATTACATAGCATTTCCATCTTGACAGTACCATCAACTATATAGGCCCTTTATGTCTCTCTTCAGGGTGCTGATCAGGGCTAAAATGAAATCCTAAACCTATGCTCACTCACTGAATCTAATATGAATTTTCCCTCTAATTTCAAATGGGTTCTCACTATTGCTAAGGAAATACATTCCTTTCTGGGTGTTTTTTTAAAAATAATTTCTCACACTTCTCTTCAGCCCTTTTCACTGTTCTTAACCTCACAGTTACAACTATCTTTCCTCCTAAGGTCCATGCCTTTATCACACAATTTACAGAGATTATTATTTAAATCAGAACTTCAATTTTCCTTCACCACATCTTTTCTACTTCACCACAGTTCCTAAGGGAAAGCTGTCATCCTTTCTGTGGAAAGCCTTGTACAGATTATACATTAAATATTGCCCTTGTAAATATCTAGTTTATTTCTGGCTTTAAAATGAAAAATTACCTTACCAATATCACTTTCATCCTAACACCTGAAATGTGAAATTAAAGAAATGGGAGTTTTGGTTGGTGGTGATGGAGGAATGTTAAAAGAGAATATTTGTGTTGAAACAGTCATTTGAAGTACAGGGCATTTTTCTGGGGAGGGCTTTCTAGAATGGTTCTAAAAACCCAGATGGAGTCCTGAAGACATTGGCTTCCAGGATAAGAGAGGAGCTCTGAGAGAGAAGGCAAGAGCACTCTGCTTCCAACTATGTTTAACATGGAGCTTGGTGCTGTTATTTTGAGATGGGAGCATCCATGATGAAGAGCACAGTGAGCTGGGACTTTACAGAGGAGGGGGAAGAAAGAGAGAGGGATCAAAAGTATTTATTTCTTTTAAAATAATAGTTTGTAATCATAAAGCTGATAATCATTATTGATGAAAATCAGAACTGGTTAACAAGAAAATAAAATCTGCTCAATGTTCTGTCACTCAGAGACCACAGGTAACATTTTGGTGTTTTTCCTTTTAAATGTCTAAAATTCATTTTAGTTGGTTAAAGTGTTTTATTGTCTCCCCCCCCACCCCCCGCCACAAAATTAGTATTAAGCTGCATATATCATTTTGTCTCAAGCATATTTTTTTGACACCAAACTGCTTATGTTTTGACATCCTATTAATAGCATTACCTCTGAGTACATTATTCAAATGTGGCTTCATTTTATTTCTGAGCTGAGCCCCTCCTCCCTTAAAAATAAAAGGTTCCCAGCAGAGATTACTCTTTTCAACTTACTTTGTAATCAGCATAGTATCTCTCATACTTACTTAGGCCAAATGAGATGGAAATGAGGAAGAAATATTGAATCATCACATATACTTTCATGGACCGCACCAAGTATTTGAGATGTACCTATGGTATCTCTTATGGGTGGCAGAGTACTACTTTGAGTATACTCAGGGTATCTGCAAAAATTTCCAACTATACTTCAGACACCACATGCAACTATTAACCATAAACATAAGGACTTGATTTTCTTCTGGAAATGTAATTAAAACATTATAGCATAGCAAAGCACTGTTATCCTAATAACTAAGAATGTGACACTGTGACAGAGCCAATATTTACATGAAAAAAGCATGAGGAAAAATACATCAAAATGTTATTTCTTAGCTAAAAGTTTCATACTTCAGGAAGTTCCTTGATTGGACTTTCCAGTTCAGAGAGGGGTGGTGTTCTAAGTAATCCAACACCAACACTGTTAATGCAAAGCCATCATTGAATTGTATTTGTGAAGAGCCCATATCCACACAGCCAGGTGCTTCAGAATGAAGACCATGATTGTGCCCACCTTCCTCTGGCTCCACAGTTTACAAGTTCACTGCTACTAGATTGCTTTTTTTATTTGATCAGACTCAGCAGATAACAAAAAATCATTTAATGAGAAATGGGAGTTGGTGCCTAAGTTTTTTTTAATCAAAAGCAAAATGGCATATCTTCCAAACATTAAATTGGGAAGACAATTGGATTGCATTGAATCTAATTTAGGAATTGGTTATTCTTCTACAAAATTGGTGTGAGGTTGAAATGTGTGCAGAATTTTATGTGTATAGTCTTGCCACAATGATCTTAGAGGACACTGGATTATAAATTATTCCAAGATAATGCGTTTGTCTTGTTCACCTCTGTGTCTCCAGAACCCTGCATTACCCAACACTTGTGGATGCTCAATTAACAGTGAGGGAATAAAAAGCATGCTAGATTTTTAAATTCACTTACATACATTTGAAGACCTCTTTACAATTGCTTAATGATGACACCTCTTTGACCTTTGTTACTTGTTTTGCTCCAAGAAGTTTGACTGATCATCTTTTGCCCTTGTGTTCATGTGTATGTGTGTTTAAATCTATCAGGTAAGGTTTTTACTAGAATTAGAACCCAGGAAACCATTTATAATCTAATGTCAAACAGTAATATGGTGAAATCTTGAACCCTAACTAGCAGAGGTTAAAGGACGGAAAAATGTTCCACTTTCTAAGTTACACTGACCAAGCCACACACTGGAGCACAAGCTGCCGTCCAACATAAACAGGACAGGAAGGGAGTAGCACAGAAGCTCTCAGCCCTTCATCAAAAGTCTGGCATCTGAGGGGGGTGTTAACATGTCAAGTACACACACCTTGAAATAGTTGATTGTACTGTGGCCAACTGACATTGCAAGTACATACTAGAGAGTGAAAACGTTTTCCTAGACCTTCCAAATGTCTCATTTTCTCCATAATGTTTTCACACAAGATGTTCATCAAATGGGAACAGAGGAGAAATGAGGAAGGAGCCAAAAGGGTTCACACACTAAGTAACTTGGTTGGACAAACTTTTCCACTGTAATTCTATCCCAAGGGATTATTTTTTTCTCCCTTCTTTTTAAAGGTTAATTTTATTGGGGGTGACATTGAGTAATAGGATCATATAAGTTTCAGGTGTGGGTTTCTATGTCACAAGATCTCTATACTGCACTATGCCTACCACCCAAAGTCAAATCTTCTTCCATCTCCACATATCAGGCCCTCTTCACCCCCCACACTCTCAGGTGATTCTTATTTAATTCTTTCATATTCATTTTGTTTATGAGATAAATAATGTCGGTTTTAAAAGTATTGTAAAGTAGGAAAACTGTGCGATTGGTGGGATATATGAAGGTTCAAAGTTAAGCAGAACAAAGTTAAGCTCTAAATGTGAGAGGTCTTTCTCTTCCTCTTTCTCAATCTGCTCTTGCTTTATTCTTCCCAAAGTGTTTCGAGTGTTCCTTCTGTCAGGCCCTGATCTAGGTCCTGGTGAAAGGGCAGTGAAAAAAACAGCCACGGTCCTTACTCTCAAAAAACTTTCATTATAATAATGGGGAAAAACAATATACAAACAGACAAGCAGGTAATAAGAAACTATGAAAAATAATGGCATGCCACGTGAGTAATTAAAGCGGCTGATTTATTGGAGACTGGTGGGTGGCTGCTTTAGATTGGGTGGTCAGGGATGATGGTACCATTAAGCTGAGAATGAAAGCGAGGAGGAGGCAGCCATTAGTAGTAGAACATTCCTAGGAGTAGAACATTCCCAGCAAGGGAACAATTTGTGCTTCAATGTGTGTCAAGGAGGGTGGAGGAAACCATAAAGAACTTCCAAATATAGTAAGCCTGGTCCAGCTAAGTCACTGATACAGAGAGTGATAGAGGCTGCTATTTCCTTCTCTTCTGTTTCTTAAACACATTACCTCTCACTCACCTAAGTGCAGGGCAAGAACATGTCTCTGATCTTGCACAAGGAATTATTATTGTGCTTATGATCATTTATTACGATGAAGATGTAGCTTTATTTTGTCAGTCCACAACTGGCCTGAGTGATATATAAAATCCCTAATATCTCAGTATGGATGAGTTGATAGGAATGAAGAAAAGCAGGGATTTTGTTCCCTATTCACATACTGGCTATATATATATATATATATATGTGTGTGTGTGTGTGTGTGTGTGTGTGTGTGTGTGTGTGTTTCCACCCCTTTGGAACCTTCAGGTACCATTTGTAGAGAGTGGGAGGCACCAGACTTAGTTGGGGCACTCTGAACAAGGAAAATAATATAACAGATAGTTTACAAGTTGGATTTATGTTTGTTCTGTTCTCTTTTTCTCTGATGAGAAATCTGATTGAAGTACCTGTTGCTTCTTTTCTCTGTACTGTAATAGAAGATTATGAGTGTCAGTCACTTACATAACCCTTGCTTATGAAATTTTTTTCCTGTGCAATGTATAAGGGCACTTTTGGTCCCACAGCAAGTGGTAAGGCATTCCACACACACCATGATAATAAAGAAGAGATGGAAGACCTCAGACCAAAGCAATAAAGTTGGTTACCCATAGAGGGTGGCTTGAAAGAGAAGGAGCAAGAGTTAACTTTTTCTTTAATTATGCCTGTATTGTTTAAATTGTTATATCAAGATGCATTTTACTTTGTAATGAAAATAAAAGCCAAGGAGGTACTATAAATTCATAAGAAAAATTTAACGATAATATACTAACACTTATCAAATGGCCCCCATGTTCTCATGTTGGACTATACTTGAGGGGCAGCATCAGGGACAAAGACACTTGTAGATGCAGGAACCAAAGTAGATGCCTCCTTGATACTGAGCCAGGAACTCAGCCTCAGAACAGGCATGACAGACCCTGCTGGAGTCTGGGATGGTTATAGGCCATTGGTGAAACTTTCCATTGGATAACAGAAGATCAGGATTAGACCTTGTTAGAAGAATTCATGACATTTGATTCTTTTCATTTTAGTTTTTTTTTCAGTATTGGAGCTATTTGAGAGAAAAATGCAAAATATTTTCTTTCTAAAAATGTTTTGTTGGCTGGCCAGCATGGCTCTGTGGTTGAGGGTCGACTTATGAACCAGGAGGTCACAATATGATTCCTGGTTGGGCACATTTCTGGGTTGTGGGCTTGATCCCCAGTGTGGGACATGCAGGAGGCAGCAAATCAATGATTCTCTCTCATCATTGATGTTTCTATTTCTCTTCCTTTTCCTTCCTCTCTGAAATTAATAAAAATATATTTAAAAAATATGTAAAAATGATCTACTTTCAGAAATCTGAGAAATCAGACCCATTTTCAGGTTAAGTTATTGTGAGAATATTTTAATACCTATTATTTGCCCTCTTCTCATTGTTTCTTATTTGGCTGATTACAACTGATTCAGATGAATAAAATGTCATACCGTCTTCTTTTAGGAAGAGGAATAAAATCATAGGCCAATTAGAAAAGATTAGAACAACCTAAAGTTTTTCATTGCCAACCATAAGAAGCCAAATCTAATTCCCCCCAATGTATAAAAAGAAATATAAAGATGTGTGATTACCAATAATTTAGATGCTATTCTAAATAAATGTCATTCAACAATATTCCTCTATCAATGGATACAGATATCATTCAACAACATTCCTCTATCAATGGATACAACTGTTAAAACAATGAACAAAACTTTTCAGAAAAGAGAAAGGAGTGAAAAACTTCAGACTAAAGCAATTAAATCAGTTACCCAAAGAAGGTGGCTTGGAAGAGGAGAAGCCAGAAGAGTGTATTATTCTGTATTATTTAAATTGTCACATCAAGGTGCATTTACTTTGTACTGAAAACAGAAGCCAATAAAGTGCTATAATTCATAAGAAAAAATTTAAAATATGTATTTTCAAGTGTCATCACCTATGGTTTTCTATCAGTAAATGGCAAGCATACAATATGAATATTGCTAAGTGGTGCTTTAAGTATATACTTAAATGCCTAAAGATTTGAAAAACAAGAAAACAGTGGTAAAAACTGGTACCAGTAAATGTTATTTCTAAGCTACCAGGTTTGTAATTAGGTGCCCTGCTTTTCTCTACATTTCCTCATGAAGGGGAGAGTAAGTAACCCCTTTATACAGATCTTAAAACACCAAAGTCTGTTTTTCCTGTATCTTATTTTATATTGAAAATCTGACTAATAGGCAAATCATGATGTCACTCTTCAAACTTGTGCTTAAGCTACTCATCTCTTAATAACCACAGAATTGTTGTCTGTGTTTTGCAGACATGCCCCCACCCCCCACCAGGCATACTAACATCGCCATAAAGCAGAGCTAAAAGCTGAGCAGCTGTTGAAACTCCAGAGATAAGGGCTGAAATGCCTGTTAACAGGTCCTCCACTGCTCTCCTGTGATTCACATCTAATTTATGACAGCCATTACCATGGACACAGGTCACTTAATCAAGAGTCCAGGCAAGTCCCAGCCATTAAGCAACCCTTTCTACTCCCGCCCCCCCGCCGGGGGCCCCCCCCCACTGCCCACTGCGTGTCTCCCCTCACCCCTTCCTGGAGAGCAGGTCCCTTGTTTCATTAAAAGCACTAGAAATACATATTCAAAATGCAAAGATAAAAGGGATCAGCTGTGGCAATTAATTTTATGGGTTGAAGCTACAGAGTGTATATCTCTTTTTTTATTTTATTGATTTTTTCCAGAGAGGAAGGGAGAAGGATAGAGAGTTAGAAACATTGATTAGCTGCCTCCTGCAACACCCCCTACTGGCGATATGCCTGCAACCAAGGTACATGCCCTTGACTGGAATCGAACCTGGGACCCTTCAGTCCGCAGGCCAATGCTCTATCCACTGAGCAAAACTAGTCAGGGCGAGTCTATATCTCTTTTAAGGCAGCTGCATTTGACCTCATTTTACCTGTTCAGCATCTCAGCAGGATTAGAGCATAGGTATTAAATGTTCACCTGATACCTTTCATATGACTGTATACAAACCTAGTGGCCCCACTGCTTGAAAACCAAGCCTGGATGGCATACAGGCTTAAGGGCAGGGTGGTCATAGACTGATTTTTGAAACTGCAACACAAGATTGCCGAGAATTTCATTTTTATAAAATTGTCTGCCAATTTGTTAACTTAAGGTATTCATTTGGCTGATTTATTTCATTACTCTAATAATCATGAAATCACTTGGTAAACAATAATGCAATGTACAAATAAATAGAATATTCCAACATATGAGCCAATGACAGAGAAAAGAGAGTAGACTACAGAGAAACAATTCCTATCCCTAAAGTCATCTTTCCTGCCCCAAATCAAAAACATCAGACATCATGGGGGAATCTAAGGGGCTTTCCTCGATCCCGGCGCATTCATTCCCGAGGAAATGTGACCTGGTCGAGTAGGTATACATTTTATAGGATGCTGACATTTCCACTGACCCCTATCAGGGCAATAATTCAAGGTCTGTTACGCTACGAGAGAACTTTTGGAGGTAATTGATTTCTGTCTCTCTCTGACACCGTAGGGGCTCCATTCATGACAACTCTCCGCTGTGGAGTGCCAATGGAAACAGCTCTTGCAAGGTTTATCGTCCTAAGAAAATAGTGGAAATCAAATGTGAAGCTGGTATTCATGGAAATTCCAAAGCCTCGGAGGTCGTGTTGTGAAGGGCGCTCTTCTTCCTGACAAGCCAGGCTATCCCTGCTGTCACTCCCCTCCTGGGTTCTGTACAGTGAATTTCCATCCTCGGCCCCCCGTCTTCCTGTGCTTATCTAGAGCAGATTTCCTTACCGATTCTTACACTGAAAACATTTGGAAATGCCGTTCACAGAGAGCTCAAAGCAGGTCCCCTTGCTCATCACCTCTGGGGAGCGGCTATGTCCTTGCTATACAATAGAGGCCACAGGGAGCACAGATATTTTCACAGCTGGAAGCAGTTATAGCTTTTTAGCAAAGGGCAGAGGTCACCGACTCCTCATATACCTTCTTTATTTTTAGGTATCTCTTGTATTTTTTTTTTTTTCAAAGAACCCACTTGGTAGCAAAGCCCCATCAGCCAGAGACAGCTGGCCTGCAGAAGGGGCAACGTGCCACCGAGTTGAGTCCAGGCAAAGAGTTTTCACTGACCAGAGAGGCGATTTAGCGGCGGTATGGAAAGTGTTGTGAAATATGCAGAAATACTCACAGTTTCGGCTTGGCAAGCAGAGGTGGAGGCTCCTTCGTGGGTGAAAGCAGGACAGCTGGTGTTGGGGGAGATTTATTACCGTTCGCTTTGCCGTTAATCAGTCCGTTGACTCCGTGGCTGGGGTGCACGCCGTTCGTTTCCCTCTCAGCAGAACTGAATTGCATTTGAAGGGCTGCCATGCCGCGGCCTAACTCCGGGCTGTTCACCTGCTGGATCTCGGCTGGTTTCTTTGGAGCCAACTCAAAGGGACTGGTCTCCAAGATCGGAGGGGGAGGCGGAAAGTTCTGGAAGTGATCGCTGTTGGAGTCACCCGTGGAGTCATAGCTACAGTCCCCAGTGTTGGCTGAGGAAGGGGAAAGGAAACAAATAATACGATGCTACCAACTCAACAGTTATGCTCACAGTTATGGATGCTCTGAGGATCCCTCAGACCCTGGTGTTACAGAAGAGGTAGCTGTGCTGCTTGCATCTGACGCAGAAGCGGAGCCAGCTGGAGGGCTTGGTTCCTCCAAGCTTGTTTGGGTAACTGCTAGTGTTTCATTTCCTGAATGGGCCCACAAGTGGGAAAAGCAGCTACCTATTCATTTCAAGCCAGAGCTAAAGACAGAACTTAGTTTAAAAATGACAACAGAAACAGTATCAACTAATAATGCTTTGTCTTCTCACGTTTCAGCCACAGATCTGACTGAACATCCTATCTGAGCTTTACTAATATTAGCTCAAGCCCTAAGGTTTTATGGGATAAGCAATGAATAGGGAGGGATTCATTCTACTGAAAGCTAAGTAAAGTGCCGAGTCTAAGGGAAATGTCTTATGACTTCATAGATCACTTTTTTGCAGTTTAGATGATTGCCACAGCCATAACTCAACTTCCACCCCTATTTTTTTTTTTTTTTTACTCTCAATAAACTGAACATGTCTTGAGGTAAGATCATGTCTTCTTTGGATTTCTCACTTTGCCCCAAGCCCAGCAGAGCTCCTGGAATGTACTCAAAAGTGCTTACTGAGGTGAACGGAGGAGGGCTCAGCAGTATTTGTTTGTTATGCTTGGCCTATCTACCCCAGATAAAAATGCCAAGTTTTGCCACACAGACTTTGAGAGTCTGCAGTTTGGGTCATACTGTTGGAGCACTGCACAATGGCTGTGGCCATCTGATGGGACAGTCCTCAAACCAACCAGAATCGAATTACTGGGCTCTCCCCCACTCTGTAGCTCTGACCATGCATGTTTAAAGCACTCATTCAATCAACTATTCTCCCATTAAGGTGAGCCTTTTCTTTCTTTTCTCCCTTTCCTTTCTTTCTCTTCCTTTCTTCTTTATTTATTCTATTCTATTAAAACATTACTGTGTCTTTTTTTTTTAAAATCTTTACTGATGAGAGTATTACTTATGTCCCCTCATTTTTTCTTTTTTAGTTTTCATTTCCTTCTCAGGAGCCTTTATTTTAAAGATGATGCTCAACTGTAGTTGACAGAACTGAATGCCAAAACTCAGGGCAGAGAGGGGATTTTGGGTACTTTAAGGAAGCTATCTTGAGGCATATCTGCAGGAGTATCCACAGTTCTTATAACAATTCCCACGCTAAGCTCCCTGACAAGTCTTGGTTGTGCCTCTGCTGCCCCCTAGCACCCAGTTCCCACTCTTCCAAAGAAATCAAAGTGGGATTCCACTGCTCTCTCCATGTCTCTCTCATCCAGCCAACAACCCCATTTACTGACTCCCTGTTACGTGCACTATGTGTCAGGCCTGGTCAAAGATATATTTTAACATTTGCTGTAAAATAAATAATAGATATGAGGCAAAAAAATAAACTAAGGTATAGCTATCAATAACAGCAGAAAAGAACAAGCTAAAGTTACAGGCAAAGCTGTTTCATGTTGCCTTTGCTAGTGGTAAATTTCGGAGTTTAAAAAATATCTAGGTATTTTTGACTATTGGTTTTAATACTATATTGCTGTAGTTTTTCATATCATAGTTATATTTCACTGTCAGTGACATCTGAGATCTTACATTTTCTCCAAATTCCATCAGGTGTATTTTGTACTACTTTTTCAGAAGTTTCAATCGTGGGTTCAACCCTAATTTTTCTGAACATTTACCTCCTCTCCTGTGTGGACGCTGCTCAAAGCAGTAATAGCATCTCCCATTCCCTAGTGGTCTTCTGATGTGAGTATGGACTGGGGTTAGCATGAGCATGAAAGGAAGCCAGCTCCATCGCTTCTAAGACCTGAGACTGCATGGGTGATTTACAAAAACAGATCCAGGGCTGTTCAGTTGCTCCATTATTATTATCTTTTTGTTTTTCATCTCCACTTTCACTCCCTCTCCTCCAACACCTTTTGTTTGCTGAAGAAACACTGACCTTCAGGATAACTCCTGGAGTGGCAGCATGCATTCCCAATGGCTGAGCACTCCTCCTGGGACAGTTCTCTCCCCATGGCAAACCACACTGAGGGTGGGGGGCAGAACCCTGCCATTTCTTATTCCTCACGTACCTGCGGTGACCACCAGCTGGGCCGTGCTGGTTACTGAGCCATAGTCATTTCTTGCTGAGCAGGTAAAGACCCCTGCATCTTCAGGGAAAGTCTCAGCGATGACGAGGGTACAGATTTCCTCTGGAAGGGAATGAGAAGACAGAACACACCTCATCAGAGTGACACTGTGAAGTCACTTTGAAGAAGCCAGGCTCTCTGCCTTTCATGAACAAGCAAATTAGATAATGATTATGGAAAAAGTGCTTGACAAAAGAGTTCAAAAGAGACTCTTACTACATTCAATCTCTCAGTGTAGCCTAGTGGCAAAAGCCTTGTGAGTCAGACCCATTCACTGTGATTTCAGATAAGATCAGCTTAGGTTTCCTCATCTATAAAATGGGGATAAGATATACCCAATAAGGTATATGTTCAGATGAAATGAGAAGTTTGTGAAGAGTGAGCCTCTGCACTTCACATGTGGAAGATGCTCAGAAGCTGCTAGCTCCATCTACCTCCTCCCTAGTCTTTTGTATATGGGAGTTCTTCCTACTAGGGTGTAACTGACTCTGACTTCTGCTCAAAGGAAAAGCAATGGGGGAGGAAAGAATCAAGCTTCTTTGACATGATGACAAGGGAGGGGGGAGAACATCCCATCTAATAAAAGAGTAATATGCAAATTGACCATACCTCCACTATACCCACAAGCCATGCCCACTAGCCAATCAGGAGTGAGTATGCAAATTAAGTAAAACCAAGATGACTGCAGCCACAAAGAGAGCAGGAGGCTTGGGTTTCCCCAGCAATGGAGGAAGCCAAGCTTTCTGCCTGCCCTGGCTGGCCTAGGGCTCTGCTCAAGGCTACAAAGTTTCAATTATAGAAGATAAATCCCAGATACCAGGGCCTCTGCTTGGGTCACTGGGGGTGTGTGGCCAGCCACAGGCTCCTTGCCCAGGCCACCCTATGTCCCAAGGGAACCTCTACCTTGATCCGGGACACCCTTCAGGGCAAATCAGCCAGCCCCCACTCATGCACCAGGCCTCTATCCTATCTAATCCTATATAATAATATGCAAATTTACCATCACTCCAACACACAAGATGGCTGCCCCCATGTGGTCAAAGATGACTGTCCCCATGTGGACACAAGATGGCCATGACAAGATGGCCAGCAAGAGAGGGCAGTTGGGAGGGACCAGGCCTGCAAGGGAGGGCAGTTAAGCCTGCAGGGGAAGGCAGTTAGGGGTAACCAGGCCTGCAGGGGAGGGCAGTTAGGGGTGATCAGGCCCACAGGAGAGGGCAGTTAGGGGCAAACAGGTTGGCAGGGGAGTGGTTAGGTGGTGATCAGGATGGCAAGCAGAAACAATTAGGAGCAATGAGGAAGGCAAGCAGGCAAGCAGGTGAGCAGTTGGGAACCAGCAGTCCTGGATTGTGAGAGGGAAGTCTGACTGCCCATTTAGGCCCGATCCAGGTAGGATCAGCCAGATCCTATGGACAGCCAGACAACCCTCAAGGGGTCCCAGATTGGAGAGGGTACAGGCTGGGCTGAAGGACACACATCCCTATGCACCAATTTTGTGCACCAGGCCTCTAGTAATATGTAAATGACCTGCAGACAATTATTCTGGAAGGTACTGGTACACAGTGTAGCCGTGTTATGCAGCATGACAAGCCCAGACTCTGGAACCAGTTGCCAGGGCTTAAGTAAGGGACCTGGTACACATATTGCCTTTGTGGTTTTAGTCGACCTCCCCAAATGTCAATGTTCTATCTACCTTGCAGGCTTTGTAATTAGTCCTCACTTATAAAATTAACTATCACAGGGTTACTGTGAGGGTTGATGATGATGACCATGACAATAGCTCACAACTATGTAGCCCTATTAGGCACTAGGTGTTGTCACTACTCTAAACATAGATTAATTTGGCTTTAATTCTCACGTCAACCTTATGAGTTATATTTATTATTAGCTCATTTTATAGACTGGAAAATGAAGCACAATTAGGCGAATTTGCCCAGTGTCATATAGGTAATGTGGTAAAATCAAAATTTAAACCAAGTGAGGTTTCAGACTTCACACTCCTACAATTATCTACCTATTCTTGTATTATGAAATATATTGTGCCTACAATATTGCCCGGACATAGCAAATGCTTTGTAGCCAGTAAGTGTGAGCTGTTACCATTAAAAACCCAGACCTAGAATTTATTAACTATTTTAAATTGAGTTGTTATCTATATCTATATATATGAAAGGCTAAGTCCCTGACCATATGTCTGTCCAACCATCTGACTGACCTTCCAGCTAGTACATATGATGTGCACTGACAATTTAAAAATAAATGTTGACATGCGCATGTGCAATACATATAAAGCTCTTACTGGTGCCAATCGCACATGTATTTTGCTCTGTCATTGTCAATATTGAATTATATCTATTGATAATATTAAAAATATATCTAAACATGTGATTCTTTGTCCTAAAAATGAGCACATTCATAAATTAAGTAAAGAACTTTTGGATATACTCGATGGAGATATTCACAACTATTTGAGTGATGATTCTATCATTTCAACAGATGATGCCAAAAAAGTAAATTTTCCCATCGAATTTCTTGATAGATTACTCCTTCAGGAATGCCATATCATAAATTAAAATTGAAAGTAGGTGCAATCATCATGCTACTGAGAAATTTTAATGGTAAATGGAGTCTTTGTAATGGTATAAGATTGAGAGCTAACATAATCAAAGCTCAAGTATCAACAGGATCTGTGGAAGGAGAGGTTGTTCTGATTCCAAGAATTGATTTGTCTCCATCTGACAGTGGCCTCCCATTTAAATTAATTTGAAGACAGTTTCCCATGATGTCAGCATTTGCGATGACTCTTAATAAATCACAAGGACAAACTCTAGACAGAGTAGGAATATTCCTACCTGAACCCATTTTCAGACATTGTCAGTTATGTGTTACTTTCTCTTGAGTTCAAAGAGCATGTGACGTTAAAGTTGTAAATATTTCATCACAAGGGAAATAAGTCAAGAACTCTGAAAGTGTTTTTACTTTTAATGTGAATATAGAGAGATTTTAGAATAAGTTTAATAAATTTATCAGTCATTGCTTTTATGTCATGTTTTTATAACATTTCTTTACTTTTGTTATATCATGTTGTTATTGTTTACTTATTAATCAATTTATATATTACTTTCATATGCATTTTACTAATTTTCTTTTATCTCTGACAATTCTATAACAGAAGAAAGGGCAAATCGCGATATTAAAATATTTCTTCTAATTAATTTCCTTTCAATGTGCACGAATCTGTGTACTGGGCCACTAGTTGTAAAATAAAAATGATTAAGCTGGTAAATGTCCTCATTTAACATCATCTAAAGGTAGAGATTTTAAGAGAAAAAATGTGTAATGAAACCGATTTTACCATAGTCTAACTGATATAAATAAGAGTTAAGCTTTTATGACATATTTCTAAATACAAAAACTTCACTAAGCTTCTAAATGAAGACCCAAAATGCTTCTAATGTTAAACATTGAAATAAATGGGAGCAATACATATATTGAAGAAAGTTGAAGAAAAATAAAATCATTATTTTCTAATCTACTTATTCTAGTGTGGGGTCATAGGCAGGCAGAGTCTCTCCCAGCAACTCAGGGAACCAGATAGAAGCCCACCCTGGACAGGATGCCCATCCATCACAGGGGCACTCAGACCCAGCACACACTCAGTGAGACTGGGAAATGGAGGCTGGCCAATTCATGTCACATGCACACCTTTGGGATGTGGGAGAAAACCAGAGCCCCCCCAAAAACCCCACAAAACAATAAACTTCTTATATAAAGTGTATGTTATCATTTTGTATTCTACTTTATTTTACTTTAAAATAATGTTGCTTACCATCTACTTGCATGAGTCCCTATAGGACCAAGCACAGTCCCTGGCTCAATAGATATCAGTAAATCTAGGTACTTGGCATATTAAGAAAAGGGTTTTTCCCCAAAATACGAAAACACTAATTCACAAAGATATCTGCATCCCTATGTTCATTGTAGCACTATTTCCAATAGCCAAGACACAGACACAACTTAAATGTCCACAGACAATTGAATGGACAATGCAGATGTGGTACCTATACACAATGGAATATGGCTTAGCCATAAAACAGATGAAATACTGCCATTTGCAGTAATATAGATCTTGAGAGAATATATGCTAAGTGAAATAAGTCAGATAGAAAAGGAGTAAAAGCCATATAATTTTACTTATCCTATCTAATAAAGAGAATATGCTAATTGACCATCATTTCATCACAAAGATGGCTACATCCACAGCTAAGGCCAAGTTCCCATAAGGAGCTTTTACAAGCAATCAGCAGGGACCTGAGGCTATACCCTCCCCCATACCCATGGGGCTTGATAGGGGACTTCAGGACTCACCCCCCCCACCTGGCAGGGTTTGACAGGAGACCTCAAGGTGTGCTTTCTATCCTGGTGCTGGGCTAGGGGACCTCAGGCCACACCCCTCGCCCCAGCACCGGGCCAGGAGATCTGAGGCTGCGCCCGCCCCCTGCCTAATGGGGTTTGACAGGGGACCTGAGACTGTGCTCTCTTCCCAGTGCCAGGCTGGAGGACCTGAGGCTGCGCTCCTGAGGGCCCTGGGTCTCCCCCCTTACCTCCCCACCCCCACCCCCGCTGCCTGGCAGGTCTTGAGAGAAACAAAATCATTATTAAGCAGGGTTTGAAGGGGATCTCAGGCTGTGTCCTCCTCCTGGCAGGGCTTGATGGGGGACCTCAAGGCACACCCCCCGCCCTGGTCTGGGGGACCTCAGGCCATGCCCCCAACCCCAGCACTGGGCCAAGGGACCTGAGGCTATGTCTCATGCCCGGTGGGGCTTGACAAGGGTGGGACTGGCTAGATCTGGATCTAGCCTAATGGCGGGGGAAGTAGGGTCTGGGTCTCACATGATTTTCAGGCACATGTGGATGGGCAGGGACTTGACTCTGGGTCCCGTGATGAGCTCCAGAATCTGACAGGAAGAAGGTTTTCATATACATTTTACTAATTTTCTTTCATCTCTGACACTTCTATTATAGAGAAAGGGCAAATAGTAATATGAAATTATTTCCTCTAATTAATCCCCTTTTAATGTGCATGAATTTTGTGCACCAGGCTACTAGTGTGGAATATAAAACCAAAAAAGCAACAAATGAACTAACAAAACAAGAAACTCATAGTTACAGAAAATAGAATGGTAGTTAACAGAGAGAAGAAGGGTAGGGGGAAGGGTGGGAAAGAGGAGTGAGGGAAGGGTAATGGGGTTCAAACATATGTTGACAGAAGAAATCAAGTCTTTGGGGGTTGAGCAAGCAATATAATTCACACATCCTGAATTAAAATATCACACACCTGAAATTTATAAAATGTTATTACCCAATATTACCTTAGTAAATTTAATTGGAAAAAAAGGGTTTTCAGGTAAACATTTGGCAGGTGCTAATACATTTAAAACACACAATTATTATTTGATTTAAAGGTTACTAAAAAGAAGGAAAACAATGGTATTATGGAACATGAGGTAATATACATATTTTTAACTACACTATACACAGTTCTTGGCTTTCCAATTGAAGAAGATGATAGAAAGTGTGAAAATAATTCAAGTTAGACCTTCACCTAAGATTAATCACTTGGAAAGTGAGATGTATCTGGAAAGTTACAAGAGAGTGGAAAATTTTAAACTGAATGCCTAAGGTTACAGAATGAGTTAAAAGTGTACTTAGCCAGAGAAGGGTATATAAAACTTAGGTTAGTAAAGGATGTTAGAGATTGACTAGCGCAAATCCCTCATTTCCTTAGGTGATGTCAAAGTAATTCTCACAAGATCTTGGCTAATTAACGTCTGAGCCAAAATGCTGAGGTAGGCATCCAGCCTCCCACAAGTACACTCTTTGCTTCCTTGTCTAGGACACAGGAACCCAATGTGAAATGAGGTAATAAGAAATTTATCATGGGAAACAAGGAGTTTCCTGAAGCTGAACATTTAATTACTCTCACTATCCAAATAATTCACTAGAAATTCATCTGTACAAGGAGATGATGGGCTCTGTGTCCTGCAAGGTATAAGACACATCGGCATAGGATATAAGCCAAAGTGCATTGGAAGTAGACATGCTAATATTTGAAGAAATGAACTGCCCAATCTTATTAGAATTTTTTTTGGGGGTGGGGAACCCTCACATATTCACTGGCCTCTGAAAGATGGGCTTCAGGCACAGGTAGGTCACCTTTGTTTCCTCTTAGCAGATGATGCTGGGAGCCTTGCAGCCTCCCCAGCTTTCAGCATCACCTCTGAGCTTCCTGCCCAGATAGCTGCTGCCTCCATCCATCCATCTCCCAGGGCTTGGTGCCCTCAAGAAGGTCTTCTCTCACCTATTTACCTCAAAAGGCAGAGTTTCCGGAGACACTGAGCAAATGCCTAATGCCAGTTCAATACCTGCGAATGCTTTCATTGTAAAGACAGACATGCTTCTGTGTCTTGAAACCTATGTTTAAAAAGACAAACTCTCCTGGGGTAATATAAAGAAGTTTTGGAGTGAGGATCTTGGCAACATGTTGAGTTCTTATATTTTCCAGAATTTTGTTATTTTTTTTAGTTATGCTGTTTTAAGAAAACCTTAATTTGTATATACACTGAGTGGCCAGATTATGATGATCTCTGAATGCGTAATAATCTGACCACTCCGTGTACATCCTATATAATAATAAAAGATTAATATGCAAATTGTCCCCTCTACCAGGAGTTCGACCAGCAGGCAGGTCAGCCAACTGTTCATGTCTTCCTGGCTAGGCTGGCCAGACCTCACCCATGCACCGGGCCTCTATATACATGTATATATGTATTATATATGTATATTAGAGGCCTGGTGCATGAATATATATTCACACTGAGTGGCCAGATTATTATGCACTCAGAGATCATATTAATCTGGCCACTCAGTGTATTGTTCCCTTTCTAATCCAGAAGACCTCTTTGAGAATGAAATTTTATGATCCTCCCCATTTGTCCACAACTTTTAAAGATAAATGAAAAACCCTTAATGTGGCCATAAAGCCCTAAATGATCAGGCCCTGTCTCATGTTAGCTTCTTTCTGTGCTGCTCACCTTCTTTTGTTCTGAGCTCTGGACTCACTGGGCTAACCCTGGAAAAGCCACATTCCTTTGAGTTTTGTTTTTTAAAATTTCTTTGTATTGTTGAAAGTTTTATAAATGTTCCCTTTCCCTTCACTTCCCATTAACCCCCTCCTCCCCGGTTCCACTCCCTTACCAGGCCTTCATCCACTATTGTCTGTGTCCATGGGATATGCATATATGCATATAAGTTCTTTGTTTAATCTCTTTCAGCCCCCTCCCTCTGAGATGGTCAGTTTGTTGGTGGATTACATGTCTCTGGACCTATTTTGTTTGTCAGTTTATTTTGTTCATTAGATTCCACATATGAGTGAGATCATGTGATAGTTGTCTTTCTCTGGCTAGCTTATTTCACTTGGCATTGTACTCTCTAGGTCCCTCCACCCTGTCTCAAAGGGCAAGAGAGCCTTCTTTTCATTGCTGCATAGTATTCCATGGTGTAAATATACCACTTTTTTTATCCACTCATAAAGCTCTCCTCCCAAAGCAGTTAGCACTCTCTTACTCAACCTCACATTTCCACCTGAACATTACTTTATCAGAGAATTCTTTTTTGGTTAGACTTGACCCCATCCAGCAAGGATGGCAAAGTTTCCTTGGAGACATCTATCACAACTATAACTAAATAATTTGTTGTGTAATAGTTCCTAATTCCTTGACTAGAGTGTAACCTCTGTGAAAGCAGAAAGCATTTGTTTTGTTTCTGGATATACTCTCAGCTCCCCATAAATATATTTTTAATAATGTATAGATAAAATTTAGATTGAGGGGGAGAAAGTGAATAAACATTTGCTTTGCAAAATATGTTTTCTAAAGACATTCTCAATAAGACGGATTTTCCTACAAGCTTTTTTGTGTTTCAAATATAATTAAACAAATTTCAGTTCATATAAATTTTTAGGCAATTGCATAAGAGAAGGTATAAAGTTAATGACCAACTGAATATCTAGAGGTTATAACCTTATAGAACAAAATAGGAAAAAATTAAAAAGCACTGAGATGTTCTTTGTATGATCTCCATGCACTGCTATGTCTAAATAATTTTTATCAGAAAAAGTTTTAATCCAATGTCCCCAAAGATTGTTTTGCTTTTCTTCTTTTGGAAAATGTCCTCCAAAAGTGACAATAGGCTCACATATTGTTGCTAGAAAGCAACATCATAGCTTGTATGGTTCTGACATTATGAACATGAAGAAAGCCAGAAGGAAATGAGAGGAGCCAGGTTGTAATATTGCATTTTCATCTGGTAGCATCTTACTTAGACAAAGACCCCCACCACATCTGTGAAATACATTTTGGTGAGGAATGGAAATCAGGAAATGACTGCTTATATCAAATAAAGGGAGTAAGAAGCTTATGCCTTTGTACTAAAAAAACTGCCTCTAGTTTAAATGGAAACTTTAAAATTATTAATGATAGTAATAATGATCCATTTTAATTCAATTTTCCCAAGTGAAAGATTTTTATCTACGGGGATATAATAAATTACTAAGTTGGAAACTATTGTTGTTGGTGATAAATTCTGTTTGTTCATAGTTACCTGAAAATTACTTAATCACATCAATATCTCCCAGAAGTCACCCCTGAATTTCATTCAAGTCCTTGGGCAGACTAAACACTTGGTTAAATACTACAAAACTAGTTTGCTTGCAAACACTCATAAAAAGATGAGGCAGCAAGGATATTACTAGGTCCCTTGGGTAATAAAGGGACATTTTCATAAATCCCTTCCTTCACAGCTTTACTGTAGGGGTGGAGGGATCAGCCTAACTAGAGAGAAACCCAGCTCCCCCCCCACCCCCCCCCGCCAAATCACATGGTTTGGCCTATACCACTGAAAACAAAGAACTCTGAGTTAAAATCAATAAGATGTAATTCTGTGTGATAAAATGCAAGGCTTGTATAAAGTTTTATAAAGGGTTTTTAAAAAGTTGTGAACTGTATCATATATAGAGAAACATATTGAAAATATACAGTTTAAGGAATAGCCATGAAATGAGTCTCTGTGGACTCATCAAGGCTAAGAAATAAGATATTACCAATACTTTAGGAATTCCCTGTATGCCTCCCCAAGTACATCTTTCTTCTTCTTCTTTTTTAAAATCCTCACCCAAAGATAAGGAGGAAAGGAAGGAGGGAGGGTGAGAGAGAAAGAGAAAGAGAGAAATCCATGTCAGAAACATTGATTGGTTGTCTCCCATATGCACCCCAACTAGGGATGGAACCTGCAACCTAAGTATGTACCCTGGCCAGGAATCAAACCAGAAACCTTTTGGCTTATGTGACAATGCTCCAACCAAGTCACACTGGCCAGGGCCCTCCTTTTGAGGTCATCGTTCCTTTGATTTATTTTATGTGTTTACCACATATGTAAATATCCTTTAAAAATGTATTTAAAAAATGAAATAATATTTTAATTCCATAAACTTAAAAAAAAAAGAGAAACAGGCACAAATGTTATATAAAGAAAAGGCCAACTTTTTCCTGTTAGAAAAAAGCCCCCAGGAACTATCTGGGAGCATAAACTAGCTTCAACTTCCCTGTGAGTTTACAAAAGCCCCATAGAGGTCGTCACTGGGAAATAGTAAAGCTTAGCCCATCTGGCAGGGCTAAGTGTGGGCAGGTGTTGGTGGAGTGGGTGTCTCCATGCTTTTTTTTTTTTTTAAGTGCCAGACATGGCTAATTTCCAGACCTCAGCACCATTCAAATCAGAACACTTGTGTGGCAGGGTTGCTCACAGCTGATCCAGGAGGCAGTGTATGGCGGAGAAAGCAGGGAAGGACAAATAGAGGTAAGAATTTAGGTCAGGGTTACCACCCTCCCATTCTGTCACCAGGGCAAAAGATGGAGCAGTAGCAATGAGCTCTTAGTAATGAAAGCTGCCATGTATTAGTCTCATGAGTCACACTGATCCAATCTGGACTTGTCCTCCATTCCTGACATACAGCTATTAGCCTCTGACCTGTACTTGAGTTCCTGCATCCTATCCCCACACCTAGCTCTTTCTGGATGAATTCTCTTGCTGTGGTAATTTACATTCTATGGGTTGTGGGTGAAAATTTCAGAGACCTTGCAAGATTAAAAAATCATGACTATACCTTCATATTAAATTAAAAGTTTGGCTGGGTACAGAATTCTTTTAAAATTTAATAAATATTTATTGTTTAGATTACAATTGTTCCTCTTTTCCCCCCATAGCTCCCCTCCACCCTATTCCCACTTCTCCCTCTGCCCTGAGCTCTCCCCACCACTGTTTTTATCCATAGGTATACGATTTTTGTCCAGTCTCTTCTGCACCCTCTTTCCCCCAGAGAATTGTCAGTCCACTCCCTTTCTACGCCCTGATTCTATTATATTCACCAGTTTATTCTGCTCCTCAGATTTTTAATTCACTTGATTTTTAGATTCACTTGTTGATAGATATGTATTTGTTGTTCATAATTTTTATCTTTACCTTTTTCTTCTTCTTCCTCTTCTTAAAGAGTATCTTTCAGCATTTCATATAATCCTGGTTTGGTGGTGGTGAACTCCTTTAGCTTTTTCTTATCTGTGAAGCTCTTTATCTATCCTTCAAGTCTGAAGGATAGCTTTGCTGGATAGAGTAATCTTGGTTGTAGGTTCTTGCTATTCATCACTTTGAATATTTCTTGTCACGCCCATCTGGCCTGCATAGTTTCTGTTGAGAAATCATCTGACAGTCATATGGGTACTCCCTTGTAGATAACTGTTTTTCTCTTGCTGCTTTTAATATTCTCTCTTTGTCTTTTGCTCTTGGTATTTTAATTATGATGTGTCTTGGTGTGGTCCTCTTTGGATTCCTTTTGCTTGGGGTTGTGTGTGCTTCCTGGACTTGTAAGTCTATTTCTTTCACCAGGTGGAGGAAGTTTTCAGTCATTATTTCTTCAAGTAGATTTTCAGTATGTTCACAACAATGCACACGGCTGTGGAGTTATTTTCATACATCCTGCACTCAGTGGGATGTATGAAAAGGATATCAGTTTCAACCTGGAAACTGATATCCTTCAGTTTGTGGAAGTAAAAAAAAAAATTTCATCAACATCTCTCCCCTTTTTTTTTCTGCTCCTGGAATCTCAATGATGCATGTCTAGTCTACCTGGCAGGTTCTCTAGTATCTCTTTACTCTTACATTACTTCTCCTGACCTTTCTGGTTTACTCTGTGGAACATCTTCTCTACTTTTATGTCTGCGACCAACTTTTTCATTCCAAGAACTTTTTGTTTTCTGAACGTTTCTTCCTTTCTCCTCCCTCCTTCCTTTTTATTTTTACTTCTTGGATGCACTGATTTTCTTGTCTTTGAGGAGAGTGTTCATTTGTTTTTACATTTTATTCTCTTTGCAAGTCTGTTTTCTCCAAGTTTCTATTTAGGGGAGTTGCTTGTTTCTTCTGTAGCATCTATAATAGAGATTTCTCCAGACTTCTTTCATCTTTTCTGATCTGAGATGGCTGTGAGTTGCTTAGAAACTCTGAGCGCTAGAGAGGAACTTTGGCCTTCCATTAATATAATCTAGATGATCTCTTTGCAGAAGAAATTATATATAGATCTTTTTTCTGTTGGGATGTTCAGATTGCCCAGAAGAGTCCTTCACTTTGCTAGGACAGGAAGAGTTCACAGGCCAGCCAGCCTTCTAGAAGGGTATGTAGGAGGAAGATGGGAAGTAGGAGCATTTAAGTGTTTCTCCATTTTTCTGTTGGTATATATTCATATGGGCCTTTCTTGACTCTCCCCAGATATTTAGCCAAAATTTCTTGATCCATGGAATGCTAAGTATCTTAGTAACATTTTTAGGTGCTCCAAAGCAAGTGATATGCCTAAAAGCTTCATTTGTTAAGAAGTTATCTCCAAAAATTTAAGCATTTAGGTCTTAAGAAAAAAAGTACACATAAATGTAAAGAAATGGTTATTATCTTATTTCTAAATAACCACAAGTACTTTTTAATGGATGTGTGCATCTGTTGGATTCTGCACAACCCTTCTCAGAATCAGAATGAACACATTAGCTTCAGAACTATTTTAAACTAGTAGCTATATCTAACAGAAGTTCAGTATTATAACATTAAGGCACCTCCATCAGTTCAGTCTGGTACCCTGGGGTACCTTGTCACACAGTTTGGGAAACAGTTTTTATGTAGCCCACTGTTGTTTTACCCATCAGAACCTGGATTTGAATTATGTACTTCACTATGTACAATCCACTGGAATCTCAACAAACACCCTCACCTCTGCACTCTTGCAACTCAGCATCTTAACACATTTAATAAAATGTAACCTATTTCACATTCTGGGCTTGACAGCAGGCAGCCAGGATGATAGGTGGCATTGAAGCAGAGATTCATATTGAAAGTAGGAGACATCATACGTTTATATGTATAATTCTCCAACCAGTAAGACACTTTTTTTGTGTTTTCAATTTGCTTGGTATTACACAATGCTATAAAAGTAACTCAATACAGTTTGTGGTTGTTTTCAGACAGCTGAGTAAGGGCCTGAGTATTAACAGCTGTCAAATGAGTCTCCTCTGCTTTCCGCTCACCCCAACCCCATTCCCACCAGACCAGTCTTTGAAGGACCCAATCAGTGAAAAGTCAGAATGTCAAAGAAGAAGCCCAGAGCAGGTAGTATGACAAACGGATGTTGGTCTTAAGGAAGCTGACTTAGCTATTAATGCACAAAACAGTCTGAAAAGATTTCGTGATGCAAGCTGACTTCTGTCTAGACAGAGAAGGGGGTGTAAAACATATGAGACAGATACAACACAGCAGTGACAAGAAAAACCTGTTTCATTTGCACAAATGCATAGGGAGAGAATTTGCTAGTTCCTTCTTTATCTAAATATCTAATCCATAGTGGTGCTATATCTAGGTACTAGTGAATTTCAGTTTTACTTCAAGAGCTTTAAAACATCTTACACATAAATAAGAAATGGGAGGATAGTGAAGAAAAGAAAAAAAGAGATAAAAAGAATGAGGGTAATACAGAAAGAGAGGGAGGGAAGGATGAAAAGTAGTTGGGAGATAGAAGGGAGAGAGGGTGAGAGACAGAGTGAGAGGGAGGGAGGAAAGAAAGAAAGGAGAAAGGGAGAAAGAAAGGGAAAGATGGAGAGAGAGAGAGCTAGATTGAACACAAGCTAGCAAGGAGACAGTAAGAGCGAATATGTGAGAGGAAGAGAGAAGAGGGTAATAAAATCCAAATGCTTAAATATGTTTCTGAATTTCAAAAGCGATTCATGTTTTAGCATTTGGAAAACATCACTGACCTAGTCCTATAAAATTTATCTCTTGTCTCAGATGGAGTGTAGTCACGTCTGTTTTTCTCCTTTCCACGTAACAGTGGCTAAAAACCCAGCTCTCAGGGAAGCCAGTTCCTACATATATTTTACATAGTTGAATAGTTTAGTGGTCTACTGGATATCACAGTCCATCAGGTCATTTAAGAAAAGTAAACTGTTCAATCTGTATTTTGTTTTTCCCTGACAAAGCTGAGGGTCAACTTCAAAGTCAAGGTAAGGAAAACATTTGACTACTAGTCTAAGAATCATGATCTTACCTAGTTGTGTCAGGCATGCCAAAACATTGTTTAAAGACAAATATGTTTCAACATTGGCTTGTTCTGAGGTTCTTACTCATGACAACTCACATAAATAGTGGCTGGGACAGTCAATCATGTGTTTAAAGTATTTTTGCTGTTGTTTAAAAAATATGATCATGGATTTAGCTCCACATGCCAGTTTCAGGTTTCCTGAAGCAGAACATTTTAATGCTCCACTATAAAAAGGAAAGGAACAATTCTAATAGTGTGTGGTAAATACAACGGTGGCGAAATTATCTAAGATCAGGGAAGAGTAGTTCTTATATATTTTTACTGTATGGACAGATTTACTTAAAATATTTTCCTATCAAGAAACATTTGTTTTAAACAAATACTATTATTGTGGTTGGAAGGGAGGGGTCTGTTTTCTTAAATGCTTTCCAATCTAACCAAAGGCAAAAGAAAAATAAGAAAATTCCATTAACAAGGGGAGGAGAAACTGTTTTATACATTACTAGGACATGCAGTTTAAAAGGAAGATCATCCATAGCCTTTTTCAGGTTTTTGTCACCAAAAGGCATTTCAGTAAGTTCTAGAGGTCTTATTATTCCAGGAAGCAACTAACGACTAATTTCATTACATAACTCACGATCAAAACTATATTTTAGAAGCAAAATGGCAATCCACAACTGAAACAGGAGTATGTGTGGTATGAGGAAAGGGAGAACAGGGTGGAGGAAGGGGGTGGTAGGGGATGCTTCTATCTCTCTCTTCGCCCAAATTTATTCCTTCTTAGCCAGTATATTGAGTGTTTTCAACTTTTAAACATGTACATCCTCAAAAAACTAAACAATGCAGTTTCTAACAAGTATTTTGAATTTTTGGTTGATGGTTAGTGCATGATTTCCAAACACATATCATGGGAGATATTTCATAAATCGCCACCCTACTGTAGGTGAGAACAATGGTTAACAGCATGATGAAAAGATTTGCATGAATGCACTCAGAATCCAAAACTGCAACTTCAAAACCAGTCCTAATTTGTTCCAGTAATATTTTCAGAAATTTTGTCCCAAGATTCTAGTTTCATTTGTACATAAAGCATCAGAAGACATAAATTGCTCCATATGACTCCATAAATTTGTTCATATAAACTTTCTTGCAGATAAAAGAGGTATTTGGTGCCTACTTGCTCTCGCTCTCATTCCCTTTCTCTCCCCCTCAGTAATAAATGCAAAAGGTATGCCCTAACTCCCGTTAGGATTTCCATATTAGCTCATGCAGTAGATTGAGTCTCAGAAGTGTCTTGGCTAAGGTAACTGACATTATGCCATTCTATACAAAGACATATCACAGACAAAACACAAAGCTGTGTATTTCCATGGTTTGGAAGGGGAATACAGTATTTGATGTGATGATGACACATTTAAGTGGAGTGACTTGCTCTAATTTTAACACCTGACAAGAAAGCAGCAGATCAACTCCAGCTGTTGTTCAAGGATGCTACTCAGCATCCCTTAAACTATGGATCCTCATAGGATCACACTCTGCTTTCAATGAGTCAACACTCAGAAGTGAAAGGTTCAGGGCTCAGCACAGTAATCTGAAATGCAGTAACCCACAGAAAACCTTTCAGATCTCAAAGAAGGGGCATCCTCAGGTCAGGGATTCTGAGGGAGGAAGGATCTGCATGAGGCTGAAGCAGAGGCACACATGTGATTGTTTACCCTATGGCAAGGGGTAAAAGCGATGACTTTACCGATGGGAAAAATACCAAAGAAAGGGGTCCCAAGGAGGCTGTCCTCTGAAACATCTCGGCAAACATTTCTGTCCCCTTTACAAAGATCACATTAGCCCATGAGGAGTCACAAAAATATAAAAAGTCTGAGGCCAGAGAAAAGTTGGACCCGATGCTTCTGGGTAACATAGTACTCAGATGAGGTCAAATGACCCGGTAATTAAGCGAGATGCTAGGGCAAGATGACTTTCTTCATGCTTGTAGGACAGTAAAATTTTATGGCTTGGGGCACATAGATGAGAAATGCCTGGCGGTCCATGCTGCTTCTATCTTGGGGCTGCTCTCATGCAAGACTCACTTCTACGCTGGGAGTCTGGCTGCTGGCAGGTTTTGGTCAGCAGAAGTATGCAGCAGGCCGGCCTTGTCTACTGGAGTCTTAGGAGGATGTTTTTTCAACATTAGCTTAGTGGGCTTTCGGAGTCTAAAAGACTGTATTTTAAAAAGCCTTAAGTCACTGAGCTTGACCTTCTTGTCTGAATGGAACTTAATGTTTTACTAATAAAGAAGTTGATGTAAAATGCAGTGTACAGACCCCATGATAAAGAAGATATTGTCTTTAAGGGGGTTTCACATTTCCAGGGAACTGCAAAAACATTGTTCTGCTTATGGCTTTCAAACAGACACAAAGAACTATTGAAACCCCAAAGATACATTACCAAAGGGGAAAAAAAAACAGAAAAAGCTTCTTACCAGGTTCAGCGGTAGATCGAGGTTCTGTTTGCCACACGAGAAAAAAAAATAAAAATGTTTTATTAGAATGAGGTTCCATTAATAATAAATCTACCTTCCTTTTCCTATTACCTAGTCTAGGGCATGTCTGTCGAAATGTTACAGACAAACTCCATATCAGCGGAGCAATAAAGTGATGGATCAATTTATATTTCTACAAATACAAAAACTCAAATTCCAGAGATAGCTTACACTAAGGAGTTATTTAAACTGCAGTTAATTGAAGGTCTTATAGGAGCTTGTAAGCCTCTTAAAATTATTTGCCCAACTTTGAGCTCAAACATGTCTTTTTATTTATTTATTTTTTAAGAAAGAACATACAACCTTCATCAGAGTTTCAAAGGGGTCCATCAGAGAGCACTTTAGCTTTAACTTACTGGAGCCCTCTCATTTGCATAGTATCTGGTCTCACTCTCTTTGAAAACAGAAGTCAGTTCATCTAAATGACTAAACCCTTGCCCTAGCCAGTTTGACTCTTTAAGTAGAGCATTGGCCTACAGACTGAAGGGGCCCAGGTTCAGTTCCAGTCAAGGGTACCTTCCTCAGTTGCAGGCTCCTGGCCCTGACTGGGGGCAAGCAGAAGGCAGCTAATTTAATTGATGCGTCTCCCTCACATAGGTGTTTCTCTCTGTCTCTCCCTCTCCTTCCACTCTCTCTAAAAATCAATGGAAAAAATATCCTTCAGTGAGGATTAAAAATAAACAAATAAGTTAGTAAGTAGATAAATAAATAAAATGACTAAGTCCTTGCTATTTCTGAAGCTTGAGGGAAGACGGCAGTTGGATTTGGGAGATGGGGCACCTCTCCTTACTTTTCTGTAGAATTCGGAAGTCTGGTGAGTCCTGGATCTCACTCCCTTGTCGGAACCACTTGACCTGCAGAGGGGGTGCTCCTCGCACCCGGCACTCCAGCACCACCACCTGGCCCTCTGAGGCCGCTATGTTTTGCAGTTCCTGAAATTTGAGAAAAACACTGACCATCAACTTTGGGGTGGTTTTTACACAATTTCATAACAGAGAATATAACTTGCAAATCACAGAGAGGGAAAACAAAACAAAACTTGCATCATAAAAGGATTTTCATTGACTCAGATGAGGATAAACAGCTCTAAATCCATTCATCAACTCTTTCTAATCTCCATACAATGAAATTAGCATGGTTTACCCCTAGGCCTGCTTTAGAAATGTTGGACTGGTCTGCAAATATATGGACTCTTTTGGACTTAGGAAATTTTAAGGTGACAACTGTTACCTTTCTCTATCTACATGTAAGAGTAAGCTGGTAGAAATGCATGCTTCTTAAAACAATCACACACCCTATGAATGTCGATTCTTATGAAAACTAGACAGGATGAGAAAAAAGACACACACATTCATTTTCCTATGCTCCAACCTTCTCACTTACTCCCCCACCATCTCTGCCCAACTGGTTCCCTATGTCAGGTTGATTAAGATGAGGGGCTTTGGTATTTTCTCATTTTGACATGCTGAGTAAAATGTTTAAAAATGCAGCCTTTTTCTCTTCTTGACCTTCAATTCCACCCCCTTACTATTACCCTTGCGGCTCCCCACCCTCTCCAACTCCAGACCAATAAATTTTTACAACCCAACAGATTAGAGATTAATTTGACTTCATAGAGACGAAGAGGTAAAGCTTTTACATACTTGTCATTAAATATCAAAAGATTAATATTTCCCTTACATATGTCCTCCCTCGACCTTCCTCCTCCTGGATCACTTACATTTTGACTATTTAAACTACTGACTAAAGAGCATTGGCTCTGATACAGTCTGTAGAACCCTTAATATAATTTAAATACAATAAAGTAGTTAACCTATACATAGACCAAAAGCAAACACATTCACATGAGGAAGTAAGCATGTGTGTCTTTTTTGTTAGTCTGTTTTGTTAGTTTAGTTTTTGAATTATTTGAAAACACAACAAATCGTGTGCTGGGAAAAACATATCCTGTAGCAAATGGCCTTCAGTGCTAAAGCGCTATGGACATTCTCAAAGTCATGCTGTTGGCAAAAGAACTGAAAAAGTCTACAGTGAAGTGTGATAAGCATGTTGTGGTTAAGAATGTCTTCAAGTGAAAATGTTAAGATTATTAGCTATTTCTGATTGTATTCTTTCTCCCATTTGATTTTTACTTGTAGAAAATTTTTGGTTTTAGATTGACTGTTACTTTCTAGTTGGGTCCAGAAACAGCTAACTGAGTGTACCTTTGCAGGAAAGTGTGGTTTAAGGGGCTCAGCTGGTGTGGATTAATCACCCCCCCCCCTCCTCTGGGCTTGTCCAGGAAGCCATTCATAGGAGATTACAAGCAATACCCAAATATTTTTCATGTGTGAGCTTACGGACACCAAAGGAGACTCTGATTTATCCCTAGGACTGTGTGTTTTGTTTGAATGTTAGAAAGTCAGAGATGTAGGAAACGGGATGAGTGGATGCCAAGGACCTTAAGCAGTCAAAATGCCATCATTATTCCAAGATTACAATTTGGCTCCTCCTGGAGCAAATGTTTTTATCTTGGCAAAAGCCCCAGCTAAACACAGCCATTAGGAGAACTTGCAGGAGCATAAAGCAGAGCCCTGAGGGAGACAAGAGCAACCTTTAAGGTTGCACTTGGCAATCTGGATCATCCATTTGGGACCTCTGGTGTTTTAGGGTCCATATAAGGAATCTCTGGACGTACATCAGTTCACATGATACTGTGATCTTTTGAGGTATCTATGTGGGAAGAACTGCCATGTGGAGCTAGTTGCTCTCCTGCCCTCACGTGTGTCCCGTGCTACTCAGTCCCACAGCCTCACCAGTTCTGCGGCTCCAGCGAAGCACTGTGGCCCAAAGGCAGAGGTGCTGGCTGCGAACCCAGGGGATGTTTCCCAGAGCAGTATGAGAATATAGAAGGAGGCCTGCCATTGGACTGGCAAAGCCCACCTGCTGTCTGCTGTCATTGATCACGCCCAAGAGAAAGCTGAAGAAGATGCTACTGTCAACAAAGCAAAGGCTTGCCTGAGTTCTAGAGATGGGCAGATTTAGTTTTTAAACCTGCCTCTCCAATAATCACAGCCCAGGCCCACAAGGAACCCTGCAAAGCAGGGAGATACATTGCACAAAGGCCAAAGGGCAAGAAAAACAGATACAAACAAGAAACGAAATAACAGTGTGGAAAACAGATGGTCCCCAGTCCAGACACAGGAAATGGAGTCCCTGGAGATGCCCAGTGAGGTGCGCTCTCAGCTTCCCGTTATTCTATGTTTGAGATTAACAAACAAACAAACAAACAAACAAACAAAAACAAAAAAATCAACCTCAATGAAAATGTAGAATTTTGTTTCTTTTCATGAAGCTGACGTAGAATGCTCCATGGTTCTCTTTTTGGAAAGAGAGAAACAACACTAATAGGATATCTATGTCTCAGGGGCTGGATCACACAGAACAGTGTTGTGTCTAGTGTTTGAGGATTTTCCCCAGGGCCCAGGAAGAATTCGGTAACATCTCCACATGCCAGGCCTCTGTGGTGAAGGAAAGCAAAATATTCCAACCTCCTTTCTTCCCCTGAGGCCACCAGCATGGACTTTTTTTTGCTTAAACCAAAGGTGTGTTGAGCCCTGATACTCCCAAATCAGCTATGTCCCAGGCAAGAATCCATCAGGAAACATGGACTTTCTGGGGATGGGCTTGTAAAGCGGCTTGTGGAAAGCTCTTAAACGGCATATAAATGTCAATGTTCACCCTCTGCAAATGTTTCTTGTTCTAAGCATCAAAGGACGACTTCACTGGCTGTTTACAGTGACATTGGTTTACATGACCTCCCCCCTTCCCCCCCTTCTTTGGTAGTTTATCCAGGAGGGAACTTTCAAAGTTGTTGCCAGCTATTATCATTTGTTGTCTGTGTTCTACAGTAAATGGTCTGTTTATGAAAAAATCTTTAATAAAGCCGGATGTGGGGTGGTTTAGGAGGGAAAAAAAAATCATTCCCTACATGAGGAAAATGAAAATGCTCTGCTCTACCACCTCACAGAAGTTGTCTAGATTTGCTTGTCACAATGGTCTTTAGTTTACTTGGAACTGAGTTTTGTGAAAAGTGTGAGGCAGAAATCTCGTTTAGTATTTTTCACCTCTGCTGAAGAATTCATTCTTTACCTGGTGGTCTGCAGGTTTCTATAGATATTGGAGTGAGCTCTATTCTGATTACTTGTCAATTTGTCTAGCCTTATGCCAGCTCCCTACTATCCCAGTGGTCTACATTTAGGAAGTTGTGTTGTCCGCAAGGGCAAATCTCACCCCTTCCACAACCTTATTTTTCTTCTTCAGGAGTGTGTCTTGGCTAGTCTTAGTCATTTTCTCTTCCATAAAACTTTTAGAATCAAATTGCCAAATTCAGTATTGAAAAAATAAGAAACCCACTGGAATTTTAATAGATTTGCATTACATTTATAGATTAATTTGGGAGTCATGACTTCTTTAGCTACCTGTCCACAGGCCTGGCATTATCTCTCCATTTAAGGTGGGAGAGAGGGAGAGGAAGAAGAAATGCTTGGAACCATTTCTGAGTTGAGCAGTTGTCCAATGAAATGGATGTCATTCACCTTGGCAATGCAAAACACTAGCTTAGAACAAACTGAAAGTCATTTAAACAATTTCTATAAAGCTAGCTGGTTTTCACGATCAATATCCTAGACGGAATTTTGTCTAATTTTTTTCTGTCTTGGCTTTCTCACTCTACATTGACCTCTATCAGGCTCCTGACCATGCCCACATTTCTCAGACCCTTTATAAGATTGTAGTCACATAGCCCTCATTCAGTAAATATCTACTGAGTCCCAAAAGGTATCCATGATAATCAGTCTACTGATCTATTCCTTTACTTTTTAAAGATGCTGCACAAAACCACATGTGAGTGAAATTTAAGCACCAAAGCAAATACAGAGAATGAGACTTGCAGATGTCAGACCTTTGTAAAAACAGGAGGAAAGTAGGCAGAAGTGGTTCCATCAGATCTGCAGAGATACGAGGTTGGACTGTGAACCTGAAAAAGCAGAGACACATGGATCAAATTCTAAATATATAAATTGCTGAAACGATGGACTCACTATGAAGGTCACTCCACATGAATGAAACGAGTGAATGCAAGTCTCTCTATATATCATTTTGCTGATCTACTCTTACAGCACAGACACTGTCTGCTTCCTCGTTGCACATCTGTTACTCTTCTCTATTCAAAAGGACATTCAAGGCAGGAGCCCCCTGGTTCCTTAGGGATCCACGCACTTTAAAATGCTATTACCAAATGGATTTCTGTGTGTGGGACTTCCACAGGGGTCTTTTAACAAGCTCTTACAGATATTACATATATTTTAATATAGTCTGGATTCATTGAATCAAAAGCACAAGTTACGGGAATTGGAAGATAAATAATCAAACATCTACCTCTCTTATTTTTAACTTGTTTTCTTTTTTGGTATAGATAAGGATTATAGGAAATGGAAGAAAAAATATATCCTTTTTTCCTTGATGTGCAAAAAACAAAGGTGCTGAATAATTACTGAATGGTGCTCATCTCTGGAAAAATAAAAGGATTTCAGGGTAGTGAATGGAAAATATTTCTTTGTGCTCATGTATTTTCAAACACTCTGGATTCATTCATTTCTATATAAATGGTTCATAGTTTTTTTAACTGAAGATAATGGTGATCTGGTATTATATGTCCAAGTATGCCACCAGATATCATGGGGAGTGGTAGAGATGCTAGGATGGTGGTAATGAGCCTTACTCATTATCCTTGTAAGACTGTTATAGGCTTGTTATTTAGGAGATCGAAGTCTCACTCTTCACTGTCTTTTTATGTGCAAAGAATATATATGAACACTCATATAGTATTTAGTCTGTGCCAGGCATTGTTCCAAGAGTTATATGGAAATTAACTCAATGAATCCTCATGATCATCCTTTGAGATATTTACCTTCAATTTATGGGTAAAAAGAAATAAGTAAAGAAAGGTTACATTACTTGTGCAAGATATCTTAGCTAGCTAGTGTTAGAACTGGGATTCAAACCCAGGCAGTATGAATTCAGGGCATGGCCCTTTATGTCACTTTGCCTATAATAAAGCAATGGAGTTTCTCTGAGCACTTCATTCTCCCAACTGTACAAGTGGATATATTCCCTCCCATTCAGTGTATCTGTAAAATTTAAACGATTTAAATGTACGGCTTACATTATGATGATACCTACACGTTTAGATGCATGTGTGTCTTTCTGCTTTTAGGCTTCCCTGTTAAACCTTAGTACAGCCTGTCATCTCTGAGAAGTGTTTCATGTGTATATTTCTCGTTTCCCATGCACAGTATAAAAACTGGGAATAGAGCTGGTGATATGTATTTTTTTCTGTTGTGAAATGCCTAGCATAGTGCAAAGTATTCATTAAATACGTAAACGTAAAAAACAAACAAACAAAACAAAAATACCTCACTGATTTAATCAAAAATATTTCTACAAATTCCATTCTAGTTTGGGGTTTAAAGGAAATACCTACTATATATGCCACTTCCAAATAACTTATATTGATAGGTTCTTTTCAACTCAAAGATCTTTTCTCTAGTGTCTGCATATTCTACATATCACAGAGTATATGTCACACACTTGTAATTACTAAAATACCTCTAAGTGCACAGTAATCTTCACCAAATAACCTTAACAGATGTATAAGGAATGAGCTTACAATTCAGGGTATTGGGGGAAGCTTTTATGAGTGTTGTATTTAAAGGTGATCATCATAGCACAAAGGCAAAGTAACATACATTTGATTTTATGAGACGTTTAGATTTTAATATTACTTAAAAAAATTCATGTTGTTTGCAAAATAAACTCATTACAGTTTCTTTCCAGTCATTAGTATTGCTATTCTTTCCTGGATAAAGCAGTCTGACAACAAAATAAAAGATAAAAATGCATGGTGAAGTCAAATTTGAATTTTTTTTCTTATTATCTGTTTAGTGCTTAGAGGATGACAATGAATACCTTGTTGATATGTAGACTTTTATTGTCTAGTCATTTGTTTACATGAAATAATAAATTTAGCTGAAAGGAAGAGAGAACATTTGAGGGGGAATAATCAAATAGTCATAGATGAAACAGGTATCATTTTAGCAGATTACTGGCTACTAAAAAAGGAAAGTTCTAATAGAAATGCAGATGCTGACTGACTGCTGGTGTGGCTTTGGTTAAATATTACTTTTAAGTGGATTAAAAGGAAGACTTTTACCTGGCATTTTCTTTTTGCCCCATTGTATTTCCACTTAGAAGCTATTTCAAGGCGCAGACTAGTAAAATTAAAGCTATATTCTTTAAACCAAGAAGTCTGCCAAAGAGTTACACTCCCTGTGGGCCCTGGTCCTAGGCACACTGACCTGCTGAACAGGGACAGATAGTGGCTGAATCACAGCTGTGGTCACTCCTGTTTTTGGAGATGAGGATCCTATTGTCAGGGACACGGACGTTGTTTTCTTCTGAGCCCTGGAAAATAGGGAGGCAAGTGTTCAGTTAGATTTCTTTTAAAAAGCAGGAATTACTCTTTAAAACATGTCCACAGAATAGCCCGGTTTCTTTTTGTGTACTTAATCCACTTTAACTGTTAAGTGCTTCAGAAATGGGAAGGTCTACAATAGTTGTGGCTGGTATATGCAGAGTATGAACCTTATAGATAGCAAAATAAACACACGGACAGAAGAGTAGCTGAGTGTAACACAGCCATTGTCAGTGAACCTAAGGTGTTGAACTTGAGAATCTGAAAAGACAACGCTTAGAAAAAGTCTAATCTTTAGGAGTAGGAAGATATTTGAAATCTTTAGGGTTAAGGTTCTACATTTAATTCAAAGTTCTGGTTGTCTGTTTTAAGTCTAGCAGCTGTTCTTTGTTCTGGTTCTAATTTTATAAAATTGAGAGTGTCTTGAAATTTTTGTCTTTTTTTAGTGCATACAAGTTAGTGAGGTGTAGACAAAGGTTAAGAAGAATTGGTTTCTAGACCAAGTTTTGTCAGGTTTCTGGCTGTGGAATTCCAAGCAAGCTATGTAACTTCACTCAACTTGATCCTTCTCTGAAAGGAGAGGTGGTAGAGTACATATAGGATCTTCTTAAGGTCCCTTTAGCATTAGTATTTGGTGACTATTTGATACCAGCAGATCAAAAGAATTTATAATATGTCTCAATATTCATAGAGCTTTCTACAAAATTGTTGCAGATTTTATTTGATTTTTTAAGAAATAATTAAGATATTAACATTTTACTAAGAATCCATGTCTTTCTAGAAAGAACTAAATAAATTTTAAGATTTTCATGACAAGATCTAGCTAGAAATAGACTTTAAGAGGAAGCCCATTGCTGGCCTAATGAGATATTTCCAATTTACATAGATACATCGAACCTCATTTATTTTTAATAGTGATTTAATACATTTTCTCTCAACATGACTGCTCTTGTCATAAATTTATAACTGGCTAGTTGTCTTTGAAACTAATATCATCTATGGTTAGATTTTGGCATATCAATGATGAAATGCAGACTTCAAAGTTCAAATTCATAAGTTAAAAATGACATTCCAAGTTCAAGTATTTGATCTTTGATTGACATCAGTTGACCTTTTTCTTAAAAAACACAACACCAGTGGCTTCTTACCACAATTCTGCTGCCATTCTTTGCTATATAACTGATAAAATCGTAAACACTTACTGTGGCATTGCTCCAGGTTTCGATATGAAAGCTAAACTTTCACTGTCAGAATCTGTTGAACTGGTACCTAGGAGAGTTACAAATAATAATACAGTTAAGATATATGTGGTATCTATAATTGCTTCTAAGAGTAATGTTCTTTATTTTTAAATAATATCATAGTCTTGTTTTGAAATAGAGAATGGTTCATGCCACCTTTACTTGGACTGCATCTTCAGAAAAGCATTTAAAAAAAAAACTATGAAAAGCTTTCTTCAAAGCAACATGTTTTTAATGCCAGATTTATTAATTTTTATCTCTTTGGCCATCACAACCATACTTTTAAATGGCTTATAAACTATGAAATAAATTGGAGTGTGACTGTGAGCAAAAGAGTCATGGTTTTAACGTTAACCCTCTCCAAAGAGATTTCACAGCATGAATTATTAATGTCTTCCTTACTCATTAATTAGGAAATGATTTCTGACTCTTAATTGGAGTGTGATAGTGGCTTCATTCTTGAATAAAAGGGTCTCTGACTCTGGATCATGCCTTCTCAAATTCATTTGTGTTGTTACTGTTTTTGAGTTAAGGGTCAGATTTTTAGTCAAAATGAATCCATTTTCATGCACATATTTGTGACAAGAGATTTTAGGTGACATTTAAAATAACTGTGATATTTTAGAAGTATATTCTTATTTCCTTTATATAACCTGAGTCACTTAAATTATTTATTTTAAACTATTTTAATGTAAAATAATACATGTTTACAGAAAATTAATCAAATATTACAGAATTGTGTGATATTGGTACCTTCCCTAATGCCATTCTGTATATATATTAAGAGTCTGGTGTGTGCTTTTCAGATAAATTTGTCAACAAACATATATTTATATAAATGGAATCATACTATGTGTACTCTTTGCAATTGGTTATTTTTGCTTATCAATACATTCAGAACAGATATATTTACTTATTTCTCTTGGATGGCTGTCTAAAGTGTTCCTTCATGTGACTAAGATATGTTTTCCAGCCTTTGATTGATTTTGAAACAATCATGTTAGGTAACTCTGCTAGAATGTTTGCTGTCCCTTCCTCTTTATTTCTATAACTACCACCTACCAGAGGCTTTCTTCACCTATTCCCTGAACTACTGCAATAGTCTTATATGGTTCCCCATCTTTCTCCCTCTCAAGTCTGTCTTCAACCTGTATGAGATTAGTGTTCCTATTTTCCAGAACTTCCTGGACTTCTATATCACATAATCCTGATCCTGAGAGTTGAACATGATCCCTGGTGTATATCCCACTAGATAATGGGAAAACCATAGTGAAGAAAACACACACACACACACACACACACACACACACACACACAAACCTGCCTTTGCAGAGATTCAATTCTTTTGAGAACATACAGAATGGGCAAGGTAAATAAATACATGGTATGATAATGAGTGATACAAAAAACATGTTGCAGGGTGGGGTGTTGGGAGCAATGGGAATGCAATGGGAGCAATATTAAGTAGAGTGGCGAGGACAGTGCCACCGAGCTGGGGACTTTAAATAGATGAACATCCAGTGTTGGTAAGGGCTTCCCCTTCTTGGTCTTTTTGCATGACCCTACCTTTAGTTATATTACTCATTCCTATAGGAAACTCTTACCCAGTCATTTCTGGATAGTCTCTTTTAAGATCAGCCTATTTATTTTTCTGTGCTCTGTCTTCTCTGGACTCCTAGTGTTCCTGTTTGCATTACTCTCACCATTTATTACATCGCATCTGCTAGAAAGTTTTAAGTTCTTTGGGAAATGAAGTGGTGTTTGGAAGGGAGCTACCAATTCTTCAGTACTTACTATTTGCCTGGCTGTCTGCTAGACACTTCATAGCATTTAATTATTATAATAATGAATTTCACTATGAGGAGAGTGAGTTTACAGATTACAGATAAGAAAACCGAGGAACCAGGAGCTTAGGTAATTTGCATAGGGTCACATAACTAGGAAGCAGTGGTGGCATGGCCTGTTCCATCTGACCTCCATGTACTGAGCATGTCTGCATTCCTCAGAGGGCTCAGCTTCATGTCTTGCTCAACGCAGGCCTTTAACTTCTGATGGAATGAATGGAATTAAGGAACTGCAAGGTTTGTATAGTGAGAGGCAGTAGACTTTGCAACCAGAGAAGAGCAGCATCTTAGGGTGGCAGGTGGCAAAGGTGGGAGACAAGTCTAGAAACACAGGGTGGAATACCAGGGCCAAAGTATTGGACTGTACATCTAAGTACTGAGTGGTGATTGGGAAAATTAACAGGATGAACTGAAGAAAAAGGAAAGAAGAGGGAAGCAGAGCAAAGCAAATAGCCAACCATGTAAGTCGGTGATAGACAAGGAGAAAGTTTGATGAGGAGGTACTCATAGAAGCTGAACAGAGAAACTAAGAAAAAAAACCAGTAGGCATGATTGTCAGAAAGTCATGGGAACCTGACAGAGATCAACTGTACATGAGAGTGTTCAGAGAGGCTTGGCAAAAGCCCTATGGGAGCTATCCAGACACTCTAAGTGGCCTGTAATTGGGGAGGGAAGTGGCTATTTTTTATCTAATTCTGAATATTTATATCATTAAAAAAATCCCATCTGATTACCTCTATTTAGAAAGACATTCTTATTCTCATTATTATTTTTTTTTTACTACCTTTTTCTAGCCGATTTTCAGAGAAACATACAGGATAAAAAAGGGTAGTGTCCCCTGATAATACATTCACTAGTTTTCGCACACCTGTCCAACCCTTGTGAAATCTCAATGTCACCTTCTGTCTCAGGTGTCAGAGCAGCTCTCGCAGATGGTAGCAGATCAGATCTCCCCATCTGTGCCAGCCGTTCCCTCCCCGCAGGGCACATTCCCTCCCTCTCCTCTCCAGTCTCCTCCTGAGTCATCTGCTTTGCACCTGCTGCTCAGGAAACACCACTCCTGTCTCAGGTTAACATTTTTCTCTGTATTTATCAAACCATCACGCTCAGTGTTTTCTGCAGGCTCCAATCTGAAGGAGGCACACGTTCCCGCCCTTGTAGTTACTATCTATCTGTGTATCAGATATTTACCTGCTTAAATGCTAACTGCATTGCCTCCCACACAGAGCAAAGGAATCACTGTGTTCTCTGCTCCACTCTAGGGATAAAGGGCGGAAGTGTCACCAAAAATGAGCCTCTTCCCTTCACTTTAAAAGATGTTACCTTTTCACCCTGCCAGCATGGCTCAGTGTTTGAGCATTGACCTATGAGCCAGGAGGAGGTTCATAGATCAGGGCACCTGCATGGGTTGCCAGCCGATCAATGATTCTCCTCATCATTGATGTTCTCTCTCTCCATCCCTTGCCCTTCCTCCCTGAAATCAATAAATATATATTAAAAAAAGGTATTACCTTTTCATTTTTAAAACTTCAGCAATTTAATACTTCCTTAAGGGAAAACCCCCATAAAATGTACAATAGTGAAAATTAAAGAAAAAAATCATTTGAAATACCACTAACCAGACACTTTGTATATGTGCTGCCGAAGCAAGCACAAACCAGACACTTTGGACTACATCCTTCTAAAGTTTATACCTATGGGCATAGAAAAATAAATATATCTTAAAAAGATGACAATTCTATTATACTGCTTAATTATTGTTTTTCCCACATTTAATACATGTCAATAAATAAATATGTACCTTTGTAATTTTCTAGTGGCTGCTTTAAACTCATTTGTGCGGATTCACCATAATTTTATTATTCCATTATTAATGAATATATGTATTATTTCCATTTTTAAACATTTCACTAGAAAGGTGTAGAAAATTCCGATATAACAAAATACCCTTATTTGCTGTTTGCTTTGCTCTGCTTCCCACTAGGTAATAGGAAAACCACAGTGAAGAAAACACACACACACTCACACACACACACCTGCCTTTGCAGAGATTCCATTCTTTTGAGAACATACAGGATGGACAAGGTAAATAAATACATGGTATGGTGGCGAGTGATACAAAAAACATGTTGCAGGGTGAGGCGTTGAAATTACTACTTTTATATTTTTGGCAATCTGGTATATTCCATGATTTTAAAAAAATGTGTACTTCTGAGTGAAAACAAATTAGATGGAAATAACATAGCTTCAGGAAATAAAAAGTCTTCTTAAAAGCAGATATCAACCATTAAAAAAATACACACACACACACATAAGCTTGTGTATATTTTTTAAATCCTGAATTTAGTGAATCTCATCATGAAGTTCATCCTTTGTACATGTTTTGACTTTAAAAATCTAAGGACTAACTATACTCTGGCCCCATTACTCATTTTTTTCCTCCCTTCTTTCTCGGTTGCTAAAATTACCAGCACATCAATAATCACTCAACAAATTCAAAAAATGTGAGTGTAAATTTGTTGCCACTACTTTCTATTTTATGATCTCATGCAAATTATTTAACCTGTTAGTTACTCAATAATATTTTAAATAAAATAGGTTAAATTTTAAAAACCAGGTACAAATATACACAGTAAAATATACAAATATAGAACATAGAATAGTGAGATTCTATGTGATTTTTATATTTTCTTTTTTTATGCATATGTTTTAAATTTTTAAAAATGAAAATGTGTTGTTTTTTTTTGTAATAATAATGATAGCTCACACTATGTGCCAGGCACAGCTCTAGGCAATTAACTCATTCAATTCTTAAAACAATCTAATTTTCTCCATGCACAGACAGAGAAATTGAATTCAGAGCCAGTGGGTGACTGTTCAAGGTCAGGGTGGCTAGGAACTAAGCTAGTCAGAAAACATTGTGAAGGAAGGGCCAAACAGGGCTTAGACTCCTTCAGCTTCTCTGAACACTTTTCCAAAACCAGCAGAAGAATCCTTATGTTCAACAAGGTTTTTTGTCTTCCCTAATGTGGCTTTCCCTTTTTTTTTCTTCACCTAGAATTTTGTTTCTGGGATCAACAGGAGCAGTTACTCATATAACGTCTTAGGATGCGCCAAAATGTCACTTAAAAGGGGCACATGTTTTATTTGGTCATTCAAAAAAAAATTGAGAACTTAGGAAAAAATATCAACTAGAATCTGTCAATATGAACCAAGCTTAAATATTACTGCCCTCTCCCTACCTTTTTAAAATGTATCTTATTTTTCTCCAGCAATATTTCTCCCCTCTATACCTTCTTTCACCTCTATCCTCCCGCCCCCACCGACTGCCGCACAATCACCACACTGGTGTCCATGTCCATGAGTTTTTCTTTTTTGCTCAATTCCCCTCCCCACCCCCAAACTTCCCTTGCCCCCACCTGAGCTGTATGCCTGCTTTTTATCTATGAGTCTGTCTCTATTTTGCTTGGTAGTTTAGGTTGTTCATTAAATTCCACTTACGAGTGAAACCAAATGGCGCTCGTTTTTCTCTGACTGGCCTATTTCCCTTAGCATAATACTCTCCAGGTCCACCCAAGGTGTCACAAAGGCTAACATTTTCCTTCTTTTTATGGCAGAGTAGTATTCCACTGTAAAGGTACCACAGCTTTTTTATCCATTCATCTACTGATGGGCTGTTGGCCACTCCCTACCCTTTTTAAAGGTGCCCTGCTCTCCTCTCTATTAGACCCAATTCCTTATCCACAAGGTCCAGTTTAATCTACATTCCTTCATCCCACATTTCAGAGCCATAATGCTGTCCTGTTTGGTGCTCCTAAATCTACAATAACCTGTGTAATCCTTTTTACCATCAGGAGGGGTGGGTGGTGGAAACATGACATGTCTGTATTTATTTTATATGTTTCCCTTTCCTCCTTACATCATGAAATTATTGAGAATATCTCATTGCCATCTAGTTCTTGAGAGTACTTTCCTCAGCATCCAGGCCAGATTCAGTTTCCTTTCTCCTTTTAAAAGACTTTGCTCTATCTTATTTTCCTTCAATTCTGCAAAATCCTTGTTGTGTGAGTTTTTCCTCTTGGATTATTTTCATTAGCATATAAACAAACTCTATTAATTCTGGTATGAAAGCAAACAAACTAACTGCAAAAATCCATCATTTTTATCCAACAATTCCACATCTGGGTATTTATCCAAAGGAAACAAAAACACTAACTTGAAAAGATATCTGCACCCTCATGCTCATTGCAGCCTTGTTTACAACAGCCATGATATGGGAACAACCTGTTTCCATCAATGGATGGATTGATAAGAAAATGTGACACACACACACACACACACACACAAATACAGTATCTATAAAAAGAAGTAGATCCTGAAATTTGCAACCAAATGGATGAACTTTGAAGGCTTTATGCTAAGTGAAATAAATCAGAGAAAAGCAAACACCATAAGATGCCACTTATATGTGGAATCTTAAAAACAAAAAAAGCACAAACCCAAAGTCATAGATACAGCAAACAAAATGGTGGCTGCCAGAGGTGGGAGGTTAGAGGGGTGATGAAATGGTTGAAGGGAGTCAAAAGGTACAGATTTCCAGTTATAAGATTTAGTCCTGGATATGCAATGTCTGACATGGCAACTATAGTTAATAATACTGCATTATCTATTCAAAAGTAGATCTTAAAAATCCTAATCACAAGAAGAAAAAACTATAGCTATGTATAGTAATAGATGTATGGTTTCTAAATAGACTCATTCTGGTGATCACTTCATAATATATACAGATAAGGAATCATATTGTACACCTGAAACTATTATTATCTGTCAATTATACCTCAATTAAAAATCTTTTTTGATCACACACTTTTCGAATCTGCTGGCATTTGAACAAAATGTCCTCAACACAATCTATTATTTGTTGCTTTTCTTTCCATATTTTGCAAGCTTTTTTCAACTCTTCATTGCATTGGATGGTTAGTTCTGTCCAGGTTGCCCAAATCCCTCCTGTCAAACACCCACAGCTGCCAAAGCTTGCGGTTTCCTCCTGCCCTCATCTGAGTGGACCCTCATCAGGAACCCTTCCTTTCTGCCACATCCGCTCCTGCCTCCTGCACACACTCTGCCTGGCTCCTCTCCTTCCCTGGCATCTCCTCTCTTGAAACTTCCACACTCAGGAAGGGTTATCCAGGCTCCGACGTGGTTCCCTTTCTCTCTCTCACTCCCTTTCTACCTGGTAGGTATGTCCAGTCCCAGAGCCTTAGTTACTATTGACATTCTGACGCTCCCAGATGTTTTCCTCAGCCCTGTGTGGGCTAGACTGTAGGCATGTGTCCAGTTACTGACATGACACATCCACTTGCCTACCTAAGTAGGAATTCCAAACTTAGCATGTTCAAAACAGCATACACCCTTCCCTCTCCCCTAACCCTGTTCCTCCCCAGGCCCCCTTCCCTCCATTTCAGAGGTTGGCAGCACAGTCCACACACCTGGTAAAGCTGAAAGTAGTGGAGCTACTTGGTTCCTTTCATCCCCTCAGCCCCTCATCCAGTCCACTGAGAGCTCAGCTGGAACCTACCTCTGAATTCTTAACCCAATTCTGATGCCTCCCCCCACCTCCATTTACACCACTTCTTCCTGAAGTCCCTCGTTCCTCCTTTGTGCTGCTGCAATGGGCTTCTAACTGGTCTCCCATTATAAGCTAAATCAATAATTTTAAAAAATATAGGGTGTGCCAAAGTAGGTTTACTGTTGTTCCTATGGCAATAATACAATAACTAATAAAAATGCAAGAATAAATGGTTTTGTGTTCTCACAAGTGTAAGCCTGCTTTTGTCCCACCCTGAATAAATCAGCTAATGTGACTTTTCAGTTTAAACCTTCCATGATTTATGATGTTGTTGAGAATCAAGGCCACATTGCTAACAGTGACCACAAGGCCCTAGGTCTCACATGCACTGGCTCCTGCCCCACCCTCCCAGCTGTCTCTTCTCTCTTATGCTCCAGCCACCCTGGACTTCCTTCTGCTCCTCGAACACATCTGGTCCTCCCCTCTCAGGGCCTTTTGTTTGAGCCCGCTGTGTGAAGCACTTTTCCCCAGTCTTCCTGTGGGTTTCTTCTCGGGGTCCAGGTTATAGATCAAATATCATCTCTTCAGAGAGGCCTTCCTGATATACGAACCCCAGCAACCACTTTTACTTTCTTCCCAGCACTGGCTGGTGTTGGGATGATTGATGAATGCACTGCTCTATTCTCCCTCCTCTTCGGGAGCATCAGGGAAGTCAGAACACAGGCCTATCCTATGTGCCTGTGTGCCTGTAGTGTCTACATCACTGCCTGCCTACAGCAATTCCTTAGTAAATTCTATACACAGTGTTCCATACATGCCCTGAACAGCTTGAGGTAATTACAGCTGCCACAGTAATGAGTTCATCTACATTTTATTCTGGAGTGGTGAAGAAGGCAGATTAAGGGGTCAGACTGCCTGGTTGTGAATTCTGGAATGCTATGTGTGTGAGTGCCTGTGCACATGTGTGCATGTATGTGTGTTGTATGAGATTTGGGCACTACTTAGCCTCTACAAGCTTCAATTTCCTCAACCATAAAAGGGAGGTAATCCTATCTAATAAAAAAGTAATATGCAAATTGACCATCACACCAACACACAAGATGGCTTCCTCCATGTGGACACAAGATTGCAGCCACAAGATGGCCGGAAAGGGAGGGCAGTTAGGGGTGACCAGGCTGGCAGAGGAGGGCAGTTGGGGGCAACCAGGCCTGCAGAGGAGGGCACTTGGAGGAAACCAGGCCTATAGGGGAGAGCATCTGGGAGGTGACCAGGCCAGCAAGAGAGAGCATTTGGGGGTGGGAGGGAGGCAGACCTGTAGGGGGAGGGCAGTTAGGGGCAACCAGGCTGGCAAGAGAGGGTAGTTAGGGGTGACTGGGCCAGTAGGGGAGGGCAGTTAGGGACAATTGGGCCAGCAGGGGAGCAGTTACGTGCTAATAAGGCTGGAGGGGAGTGGTTAGGGGGTGATCAGGTTGGCAGGCAGAAGCAATTAGGGGCAATCAGGCAGGCAGGCAAGCGAGTGGTTGGGAGCCAGCAGTTCTTGATTGTGAGAGGGATGTCCTAGATTGGAGACGGTGCAGGCTGCGCTGAGGGACACCACCTCCCTTGCCCTTGTGCATGAATTTCATGCACCAGACCTCTAGTTTTTCATATAAAAATGAAGTGCTGGTTCCTAGCTAACACAAAATAAACAGTAGCTAGTTCTTAAGCTATAATTTCTTTTGTATCTCTAAAACTTGCTCCATAAGACAGTGAAATGTAGACGGTTTCCAAGCAGCAGGTTGTTAAACTTTTAGGGAAGGCTTTGTTTGGATTTTTAAATTCTACAGAAAACTTCCTACACTCTGATAGACCCATGGTGACTACATGCTGACCTATTAATAACATGCTTTAGGAAACAATTCAATGAAGACATGTCTGTGTCTAATTTAGTGCTGGCTAAGTAAAATATGATTTCTTACTTTGTCACAATAGCCTAAGAATTTATCTAAAGTTCTTGTTCTCAGGGATAAAATTATACTGAAATCTCTCAGGTATTTTTTAAAATTATTATCCATATTTTACAAGGCCAATGAGCTAGTTTTTTATATTAGGCATTGGAGACTGAACCTTAACAGCTCTTTATTCTAACTCTAACACAGTCTATCTGAAGTCACAGACACCTAATGGTGGGTTGGCTAAGTGAGTTCAATGTTATCATGTGGGAAACTATGCATTGGAAAAAATAATCCAGTCTTTGCTAAAGTTTAGGGCATGAAACATATATGCATATAGAACTAGGGGTGCATTTCCCCACACTGATTAGTCCTTGCAGGTGATTTCAAAGGCAGAAGAGGACTTGTTGTTCAGGAACTTCTACATGGAAGACCACATCTAATTAAATTAAAGTCCATAGCTGTGGATGTTTTGGGTCTACCAGAGTTAGATACTGAAACCAGTTTTAGAGATAGAGATATTTTTCCTTTTTTCATATGAAAAGTGGGTGTATCTTATAGATACTGAAGTTAATTTGTAAAATTCATTTGTAACCATATAATACTAAATATATTTCTATTATATCACTTATTATAATATTTATCATTTTATATTCTTTTTTAAATATGTCCATCTCTGCTGTTAGATATCAAGAACTGATCTTAATCATATTTGTACCTATACTGTCTCACACACAGTAAGACCTTAAAAAGTGCTGGCTGAATTGAGTTCATAGGTTATGACTTAAACTGATGTCAATTCATGGGACATCTGTAACATAGAAACAATATACACTAAAAATCATCACAGTCCTACCAGTGCTACAAGCAAGTAAAGTGTTTAATTTTAAGGTGCTCTATCAGAACTTGGATTTGGATGACAAACCTGATCATCCTTAACAAAAAGCTTTTTAATTTTTTTATTTAATAAATCTTTGTTTAGATTATTACAATTGTTCCTCTTTCCCCCCATAGTTCCCCTCCATCAGGTCCCCACCTCCCCTCTGTCCTTACCCACCCCCATTGACCTCATCCATAGGTGTATGATTTTTGTCCAGTTTCTCCCTGCACCCCCACTCAGCCCTTTCCCCCTGAGAATTATCAGTTCCCTCTCTTTCTATGTCCCCGATTCTATTGTATTCACCAGTTTATTCTGTTCATCAGATTTTTAATTCACTTGATTTTTAGATTCACTTGTTGATAGTTATGTATTTGTTGTTCATAATTTTTATCTTTACCTTTTTCTTCTTCCTCCTCTTTTTTAAAATTTATTTTTAATTAAATCTTTATTATTCAGATTATTACATTTGTTTCTCTTTTTCCCCCTCCATAGCTCCCCTCCACCTGGCTCCCACCCCTCCCTCTACCCTTACCTCCCTCCCATTGACCTCATTCATAGGTGTATGATTTTTGTCCAGTCTCTCCCTGTACCCCCTTCACCCAAATCCCCCTAAGAATTATCAGTCCACTCCCTTTCTGTGATCCTGATTCTATTATATTCACCAGTTTATTCTGTTGATCAAATTTTTAATTCCCTTAATTTTTAGGTTCACTTGTTGATAGGTATGTATTTATTGTTCATAATTTTTTTATCTTTTACCTTTTTCTTCTTCCTCTTCTAAAAGAATACCTTTCAGCATTTCATATAATACTGGTTTGGAGTTGATGAACTCCTTTAGCTTTTTCTTATCTGTGAAGGTCTTTATCTGCCCTTCAATTTTGAATGACAGCTTTGCTGGATAGCGTATTCTTGGTTGTAGGTTCTTACTATTCATCACATTGAATATTTCTTGCCACTCCCATCTGGCCTATTGTTTCTGTCGAGAAATCAGTTGACAGTCGTATGGGTGCTCCCTTGTAGGTAATGAACTGTTTTTCTCTTGCTGCTTTTAATATTCTCTCTTTGTCTTTTGCTCTTGGTATTTTAATTATGATGTGTCTTGGTGTAATCCTCTATGGATTCCTTTTATATAGGGTTCTGTGTGCTTCCCGGACTTGAAAGTCTATTTCTTTTACCAGATGTGGGAAGTTTTCAGTCATTATTTCCTTAAATAGGTTTTCAGTATCTTGCTCTCTTTCTTCTTCTGGCACCTCCACAATTCTGATGTAGGTACACTTAAAGCTGTCCCAGAGTCTCCTTACATTATGTTCACATTTTTGGATTCTCTTTTCTTCTTGCTTTGCCAGTTGAGTGTTTTCTGATTCTTTATATTTCAAATTTTTGACTTGATTCTTGCCTTCCCCTGGTCTGCTGTTAGGTCTCTGTATACTATTTTTTATTTCAGTCAGTGTATGTTTAATTTCTAGTTGGTCCTTTTCCATTTCTAGTAGGTTCTTTTTCATCTCCTCTTGGGTCTCGCTAACTTTATCCAACTTTTCTAGAATATTCTTGAAAAACCTTATAACTGTGATTTTGAACTCTATATCCAGTGGTTTGTTTTCCTCCATTTCTTTTGTTTGTGATCTCTTCCCTTGTCTTGGCATTTTCACTATGCTGGGAGAACTTCTGTGTTGGATTCAGCCTTATGATACCAGACTTGTAAAACTGCAAAAGCCTCTCTGTTGAGCTTGGGATGGGTGGAGTCTCAGGCCTTAAGGGACCACCCTGTCTTTTAGTCGGCCCTGCCCTCCACAGCCCCCGAGTCTCACCTGACTGGGTAATCGCTGGAGCAGTCCCTGTGTGCGCACACCCGCAGTGCCTCTAGACTGCTGCCCCTCTGGCTCCCCTGTGCTCTGGGACCATATGAGTCTGGGTCCCCAGGGTTTCGCCCGAAACCAGGGTTTAGTGGAGTTAGAAGTGGTACAGTTGGGAGGGTCTGTCTCCCGCCCATTCGTGAAAGCCAGCGGCACAATCAGTTGTCGGTCCTCTGCGCGCCACCAGACTTCTGATCTTTTGCGACTCCCCTAAATTTCCATGCACTTCTCCCTTTTCACAGTCCAAACTCCCTCCATATGAGTTTCAGCTGGACCTGGGTTTAGTGTCATAGGATAAGGGGTTCAATGCTATTGACAGTATCCATCTCCCTCCCGCCAGAGAAAGCTAGCCAGGTTCTCTGGCACTCACTCTCCACGCGCGTGTCTCTGTACCTCAGCTTTTTGCAGCTCTTCTGGGTCTCTGTGAGCCCCGCTCTTTCCTTCTAGTTGTAGAATTTTAACTCAGCCAGCTTTCCTGTGGTTCAGGATAATGTCCATTCTGTCTTTTAGTTGTAGTTTTGAAATTGTTTTGTGAAGCAGCAGTGTAGGTGTTTACCTATGCCGCCATCTTGGATTCTCTTCTTAAAGAGTACCTTTCAGTATTTCATATAATACTGGAGTTGATGAACTCCTTAAGTTTTGTTATCTGTAAAACTCTTTATCTGCCCTTCAATTCTGAAAGATAGCTTTGCTGGTTAGAGTAATCTTGGTTGTAGGTTCTTGCTATTCATCACGTTGAATATTTCTTGCCACTCCCGTCTGGCCTGCATAGTTTCTGTTGAGAAATCAGCTGACAATTGTATGGGTGCTCCCTTGTAGGTAATTAACTGTTTTTCTCTTGCTGCTTTTAATATTCTTTGTCTTTTGCTCTTGGTATTTTAATTATGATATGTATTGGTGTGGTCCTCTTTGGATTCCTTTTGTTTGGGGTTCTGTGTGCTTCCTGGACTTGTAAGTCTATTTCTTTCACCAGGTAGTGGAAGTTTTCAGTCATTATTTCTTCAAATAGATTATCAGTATCTTGCTCTCTCTCTTGTTCTGGCACCTCCATAATTCTGATGTTGGTAAGCTTGAAGTTGTCCCAGAGGCTCCTTACACTATCTTCAACTTTTTGGATTCTTTTTTCCTTTTGCTTTTCCAGTGGAGTGTTTTCTGCTTCTTTGTATTTCAAATCTTTGACTTGATTCTTGTGTTCCTTTAATCTGCTGTTAGGTCTCTGTATAATATTTATTTTAGTCAGTGTACGTTTACTTTCTAGTTGTTTTTTTTTTTTCATCTCTAGTTGGTCTTTTTTTATCTCCTCTTGGGTATCACTAAATTTATCCATCTTTTTCTAGAAAATTCTTGAAAAACCTTATAACTGTAGTTTTGAACTCTATATCCAGTCATTTTCTTCCATTTCTTGTGTGTGTGTGTGTGTGTGTGTGTGTGTGTGTGTGTGTGTGATCTGTTCCTTTGTCTCCGCATTTTCGCTGCTTCCCTGAGTTGGTAGAGTAGCTTTGTGTGCTAGATGTCCTACATGGCCCCGTAGCTCTGCCTGAGGTGGACTCTCTTGGTGCAGCCCTTTGTGGATTGTGTGTACAGCCTTGTTGTAGTTAAGTCTTGATTGTTGTTGGTATCCCTGGGGGAATTGACCTCCAAGCCAATTGGTTGTGAGGATTAGCTGTGTCTATGCCAGGAAAACTTCTATGCTGGAGTCAGCCTTTTGATACAAGACTTTCAAACTTGCAAAAGCCTTTGTGTTTAGCTTGGATGGGGTGGAGTCTCAGGGCTAAGTAGACAGCCTTGGCTTCTCATCAGCCCTGCGCTATGAGGCCCCTGGGTTTCATGTCCTTCGGTAATCGCTGGAGCCCTCTCTGCACACTTAATGCTCGCGTGCTCCAGACCTCTGCTTTTCGTGGCTCCCCTGAGTTTCTGTGCGCTCTGGGACCCCAATGAGTCTGGGTCCCCAGGGTCTCGCCCAAAACTGGGGTTCAGTGCAGTTGTAAGTGGATTTCAGTGCAGTTGTGAGGTTTTGGCTTCCTCCCACTAGAGAAAGCCAGCAGCACAATCAGTAGTCAGCCCTTTGCGTGTGCACTTGCACTCGCGCACCTCCAGACCTCTGTCTTATATAGCTCCCCTATGTTTCCGTGCACTCCTCCCTTTTCACGACAGTCCAGGCTCCCCCTGTATGAGTCTCACCTGGAACTGGGATTTAGTACAGTAGAGGTAGGGTTCAGTGTAGTCAGGAGTTTCCGTCTCCCTCCTGCTACAGGAAGCCAGCCAGGCCTCTTGATGTGCGTGTCTCCATACCTCAGCTTTTTGCACTCCTCTGAGTCTCTGTGAGCTCCTCTCTTTCCTTCTAGTTGTAGAATTTCCACTCCGCCAGCTTTCCTGTGGTTCTGGATGATGTCTGTTCTTTTACTTGTAGTTTTGAAATTGTTGTGAGGCAGCAGTTTAGGTGTTCACTTATGCTGCCAGCTTGGTTTCTCCTCAAGGTTTTTTTAAAAACATATTTTATTCATTTTTTTTACAGAGAGGGAGGGAGAAGGATAAAGGGTTAGAAACATTGATGAGAGAGAAATATTGATCAGCTGCCTTCTGCCGAACCCCAACTAGGGATGTGCCCACAACCAAGGTACATGCCCTTGACAGGAATCAAACCTGGGACTCATCAGTCCACAGGCCGATGTTGTATCCACCGAGGCAAACCAGTCAGGGCAACAAACAGGTTTTTAATGGAAGCTTTAAGTTCCTTTTATTACATTTTAAAATAGTTCAAGGAGCTTGCTACACAGTCTGCCCAAGACTAATACTTATTGCTAAGTTATTAAATGTTAAAAGCCTTTGTCATTCTTTTTCTCTTGCTGCAGCACTTTGATGTGTGTATGACACAGTGGTTAAGAATATGGGCCCTGGGGAGAGATTGCCTGGGTTTACATCCTTGAGTAACTTTGAATGAGTCCCTCTATGCTCTCTGGATCTCAGTTTACTCATTTGTAAAACGGGACTGCTAATAGCACCTCCTAGGCTTTCAGTGACGTTTAAATGGTTACGTATATGTATAATGTGTGCATTTATAAGTCCCATGTAAGCATTAGTTACCTCTAGAAACAGAATGTTTGCTTTTATTAACAGGGAAAGGTCCTTCGAGGAGCTCACAGATGTTTGCTTTGAAAGATAATGCAGAGGAAGCTTTTAGCAGAAGTCAAGGTGCGCACTTTTATGAGTGGTTAACAGTTGCTTCTAAAACTAAACTGTCAGTTCTTGAAGGAGCTCACATCCTGCATTCTTCTACTTTAATGAAGAAATTTGGCTGTATTAAGCATTGAAAAGGAGTTAAAAGATGAAGATTAATGTGGTGGAGACCTCAGGAATTTTAACTTTCTGTATTTTATTTTATTTTATTTTTAGTTAATTTTTATTAATTTTTTATACATATCTCCCCATTGCCCCCCCTCCCTCCCAGGCATATACCAACCCCCCAGTGTCTGTGATCATTGGTTATGCTTATATGCATGCATACAAGTCCTTTGATTGATCACTTATCTACCTCACCTAACTTTAATCTTTCTGCTGTAATTTCACAGTCTGTTTGATGCTTTATGATTTTTGTCCTCCTAAGAATTATCAGTCTACTCCCTTTCTGTGCTCCTGATTCTATTATATTCACCAGTTTATTCTGTTGATCAAATTTTTAATTCACTTAATTTTTAGATTCACTTGTTGACAGATATGTATTTGTTAATAATTTTTTGTCTTTTACCTTTTTCTTCTTCCTCTTCTAAAAGAGTACCTTTCAGCATTTCATATAATACTGGTTTGGAGTTGATGAACTCCTTTAGCTTTTTCTTCTCTGTGAAGGTCTTTATCTGCCCTTCAATTCTGAATGATAGCTTTGCTGGATAGATTATTCTTGGTTGTAGGTTCTTGCTGTTCATCACGTTGAATATTTTTTGCCACTCCCGTCTGGCCTGCATTGTTTCTGTTGAGAAATCAGCTGACAGTCGTATGGGTGCTCCCTTGTAGGTAATGAACTGTTTTTCTCTTGCTGCTTTTAATATTCTCTCTTTGTCTTTTGCTCTTGGTATTTTAATTATGATGTGTCTTGGTGTGGTCCTCTTTGGATTCCTTTTATTTGGGGTTGTGTGTGCTTCCTGGACTTGTAAGTCCATTTCTTTTACCAGATGTGGGAAGTTTTCAGTCATTATTTCTTTAAATAGGTTTTCAGAATCTTGCTCTCTCTCTTCTGGCACCCCCACAATTCTGATGTTGGTACGCTTGAAGCTGTCCCAGAGGTTCCTTACATTATCTTCACATTTTTGGATTCTTTTCTCTTCTTGCTTTTCCAGTTGAGTGTTTTCTGCTTCTTTATATTTCAAATTTTTGACTTGATCCTTGCCTTTCTCTAGTCTGCTGTTAGGGCTCTGTATACTATTTTTTATTTCAGTCAGTGTATGTTTAATTTCTATTTGGTCGTTTATCATCTTTAGTTGGACCTTTTTCATCTCCTCTTGGGTCTCACTAAATTTATCCAACTTTCCTAGCATATTCTTGAAAAACCTTATAAGCGTGGTTTTGAACTCTATATCCAGTCGTTTTTTTTCCTCCATTTCTTTTGTTTGTGATCCCTTCCCTTGTCTCGGCATTTTCACTATGCCGGGGAAACTTCTGTGTTGGATTCAGCCTTATGATACCGGACGCAAAACTGAAGAAGCCTCTATTGAGCTTGGGATGGGTGGAGTCTCAGGGCTTAAGGGACCGCCTTGCCTTCCAGTCGGCCCCGCCCTCCATGGCCCCTGAGTCTCACGTGACTGGGTAATGGCTGGAGCCGTCCTTGTGCGCATGCCCTGCAGTGCCTCTAACCGCTGCCTTTTCAGCTCCCCTGCGCACCAGGACCACAGGAGTCTAGGTCCCTAGGGTTTCCCCCGAAACAGGGGCTTAGTGGAGTCAGAAGTGGCACATTTGGGAGGGTCTGTCTCCTGCCCTCTTGTGAAAGCCAGCAGCACAATCAGCAGTCTGTCCTGCGGCGCAGTGCCAGTGCCGTGTGCGCCACCAGGCCTTTGATCTTTTGCGACTCCCCTAAATTTCCGTGCACTTCTTCCTTTTCACAGTCCAAACTCCCCCTGTATGAGTTTCGGCTGGATCTGGGGTTTAGTGTCGTAGGATAAGGGGTTCAATGCCTTTGAGAGTCTCCGTTTCCCTCCCGCCAGAGAAAGCCAGCCAGGTACTCAGGCACCCGCTCTCTCCTCGCGCGTGTCTCAGTACCTTGGCTTTTTGCAGCTCCTCTGGGTCTCCGTGAGCCCCTCTCTTCCCTTCTAGTTGTAGAACTTCCACTCAGCCAGCTTTCCTGTGGTTCTGGATGATGTCCGTTCTGTCTTTTAGTTGTAGTTTTGAAATTTTTGTGCGAGGCAGCAGTGTAGGTGTTTACCTATGCCGCCATCTTGGATTCCTTCTCTTTCTGTATTTTAATTAGTATTTTGAAAATCAGCCAATTAATAAGATGCATATTGATTTATGGGTTTAGAGATGTTATAACTCTGCAGTACTTAATACACTTCCAACTCAAATTATTGACATTGATAACAATGCAACGATAATGTAAAACTATACACTCTGATATCAAGTTTTCTAGTCTCCTACAGGCATAATCTTTTCCAAAGCAAATTGATAGAAATAGAACTCCCATATTTTCTCGCATATAAGAAGACTTTTTATCCCAGGAAAATCTTCTCAAAAGTTGGGGGTTGTCTTATATGCCGAGTGTCATGTTATAGGATGAGTATATCCCAAACTCTATATTTTAACTGGAAAAGTTAGAGGTCGTCTTATACGCCCAGTGGTCTTATACGCCAGAAAATATGGTATTCTATTCTCTGCCTGCCCCATCTTTAAATCTTAGTTAGAAAGAATAGCAGAATCTTAAAAGAGGGAAACTTCTAGAATTTGATATAAATGAAAACACTTAAAAATATTCCCTTTTTCTCATGATTTCCTAAATAATTTGGAGTTTAACTTTGGTTGGTAGATACAGTATTTCATTATGTTTCCATTCTGTTTTCCTTAGACAAAGCAAAAGTAAATTGGGTGCTTTACATTTTAAATAAGTTAAATTAATGTAGCTGAATGTTTCAAATGAAAAGGAGCACATGTTGATATTAGACATGGTTGGTGCATGCCTAAGTGTTGGAACCGTTTCATTTTACTTAAAAAGTTTTTGGGAGAAACGAGTTCTGAATCACAACACCATTGTGCTGTTTGCATTGGGGAAGCATGTTCACAATGAAGCCCTGCCTGTGATGCTGAAGCTGTTGGAACCATTCACACCGCTGACCGCTGCAGCACACCTCCTCACCTTCAATGAACACCTCGGCGGATGTAGTGTCTGAGCCGCTGGGGTTCGTAGCCAGACAAGTGTAGCGACCCGTGTCTTCCTCAAAGGCTTCTGCGATGACCAGGGTGTGCAGGTCCCCACCCTCACAGTGGATCTGAATGTCAGGAGTGTTGTGCAGCTCCTTTCCCTCACAGAACCATCTTCAGGCCAAACGGGGGCCAAAGGAGAGGAGAGAAAGAAAGGAAATGATGGTGGTTAAAATAATAAAGCAGCCGAAACTGGTTTGGCTCAGTGGATGGAGTGTTGGCCTGTGGACTGAAAGGTCCCAGGTTCGATTCCGGTCAAGGGCATGTATCTCGATTGCAGGCGTATCCCCAATGGGGGGCATTGAGAGAGAGATCGGTGTCTCTCTCTCTCTCTCATCGATGTTTCTAACTATCTATCCCTCTCCCTTCCTCTTTGTAGAAAGTCAATAAAATATATTAAAAAAATAAAGCAGAAGGGGAAGGCTGGATGCTCTATAATCAGATGCTCGTTTGATCAAAAAAGACCCAGTGATCCCACTTCTAGGAATATATCCCAAGAAAACAGAAACACCAATCAGAAAGGATATATGCACCCCTATATTCATAGCAGCACAATTTACAATAGCTAAGATTTGAAAACAGCCTGAGTGCCCATCAGCAGATGAGTGGATTAGAAAACTGTGGTATATTGACACAATGGAATACTATGCTGCTATAAAAAAGAAGGGATTCTTACCATTTGCAATAGCATGGATGGAACTGGAGAGTATTATGCTAAGTGAAATAAGCCAGTCAGAGCAAGATAAATATCATATAATCTCACTCATTTGTGGAATATAATGAACATAAACTGTTGAACAAAAATAGAACCAGAGACATAGAAGCACCAAACAGACTGTCCAACCAATGAGGGAAGGCAGGGGGTGAGGGGGAAAGAGATCAACCATGCATATGAGTATAACCAAGGGACACACTAGCGGGTGAGGGCATGTGCTAGGGGGGTTGGAAGCAGCCATGGAGAGAGCAATGGGGGAAAAAGAAGACTCATGTAATACTTTAAACAATGGTGGGAAGCTGCCTATTATCTTCACTAGCAGAGGTATGGACAAGGATCCCGGAATGCTGGTCACCCTTGCAAAGGTCAGTGCTATACACCCACTGTTTAGTGGAGACAATGGTAGCTGAAGCAACTTCCTGACCAAATAGTCATGTAAATCCTTACTGATAAGATAGTCTGTTACTGGAAATTGCATGCCTAAGGGCTATAGGTGTATCTCAAACTGAATAAGAGAATAGCAAGGCCAGAGCACAAACTGAGTCCTCCCTCTTGCCCTGGGTTCCCACCTGGACCCCAATTTCCAAATTATTATTTCTTGCCTCATCACTTTCATTTGTGTGTGGCCCCTCTTCCAGAGTCCGAACGCTGAACCATGTGGGACTCGGGTCATACACAAACAATAAAGAATTTAAATTAAAAAAAAAAAAGAGCTGTGTCCAAGTTACTGATGGGAAATCTACATTTTAGACCATGAGATGAATGATTAGACAATTCCCACAGGTTTTGTTTGCAGAGCATTCTGTATGTCTTATCAACCTCGAAATAAGCGACATTGTCATGTGAAACCATTCCAGTGCAGAAGAAAAGAAACAGAAATTCAAAGTGTTTTATAACATGTTTTATAATAAATGATTTTTAGGTTTATTCCAATTTTATCTATTATTCTTATCTAAAGAAAAATATGAAAGTAATACAAATGTTATGCTCAAAATATCTATTGTACCAAGGGAAACTAATCATCGCATTACAAATATCAGAGGCAGCAATATTTTCATTGACCCTAAGACTTCTGATCAACTGAGCAATAACAGATTTAATGTCTTCCACATTTCTGATATTTACAAATGTTTCTAGCAGACCGCTTGGCTTCCACAACTAGAGAAATGGAGCAGTTGTAATTCATTTTTGCTGGTCAGCACTTTTCCATCCCCAAACAACTAAGACCTTGATGTGGGAGGCTGCAAGCTGCCAGACTATTTTAACACAAGTTCTCTCTCACACTCTTTCCTTTATTCCCCCAGCACCTCAAACTCTCCACAGGAGTTTTATACAAACTACGAAGCTGCCCTCACCTCCTCCCCCCTTTCCTACCTCCCGACAAATGTGATTTATTTTAAAGAAATATGTAGGAATGTGCCACTTACAATGGAAAGGATTGAAGTCCCTGGGACTGTATTGTCCATTGAGCTCTTAATTGGCACTTGGAGATTTCCTCTGAGTCTAATCTCCTAGAAAATTCTTTGGCCTTGGTACCCTTTTTGTAAAAATATGACACGGAAGGCTTTTTTTTTCCTTTTCTGTATTTATATAGCATAAATTAGGTATGTATCTATATTTAATTGGAAAATAATGTTAATAAAGCAAATCTGTTTGCTAACATTCCAGATTGTGAATACTCCAGTATTATCTCCAGAAACTGTATTAAAAATAAATATGGGATACTCACAAAACATATATGATTTGGGGAATTAAGATACCTTAAACACACACACACACACACACTAAAACCCAGTTAATGGAGCAGCCTATACAATGCATGCAGGTTACTTTGGAGGCAATTGAGAAGAGCAGTATTTCTTGCTTCTGGGGTATTTTGTGGTTCCCTTTGTTTTCTCAAGTCTTGGAGAGCATTCCAGCCTGGAGCCATCATTCAGTTCGTTCTTCTCTGTTCTCCTTCCAGGGTCATTGTCCAGGTCTTCACCCATGAGAACTATGGCTTACATTTTAATTAATCTTAAATCTTTTCATTGATCTCTTCATCTCCAGTAAGTTATGGATCTTTTCTATATCCTGTAGCAGATTAAAGTTCTTGAAACTGTTCCCTACATACATCATCTCCTAAACTTCAGATCTGTGTTGAGGCATTCCATATAACTTGGCCCCGATTTTATTTTCTATCGTTTTCCTATACTAATCCGCTATTTCTGTCAAATATTTGCATGGATTTATTGTCCCTGACACGGCCCTCATGTATTACTTGTCCACGTCCCCTTCTTGGAATTCTCTCCTTACACTCTACATAAATCCCACCCAGGAACTCCTCCTCCTTACAGCCATGTGAAAGGCTCCTTTGACAGATTAAATGCAATTAAACACCTGCTTGCTTGGCACCTTCTATGTGGAAGGCATTGCATTTCATACCACAGGAAACAGAAATAATACTTATTAAACTCGGAAACTAGTTGAGATGTCTATACCGCCAATTAGAATTTATTTTATCTTTCATAAAAAATCCATACACCAGCTATTAGAAGAAAAAAAGCAGCATGAACAAACTGTAATAAAGGTTTAAAAAAGAGAAGGATTTGCCCAGCCAGCATGGCTCAGTGGTTGAGCATCGACCTATAAACCAGGAGGTCATGGTTTGATTCCCAGTCACACACAGCACATGCCTGGGTTATGGGCTCCATCCCCAGTGGAGGGGGGGAGGGGGATGCAGGAGGCAGAGGATCAATTATTCTCTCTCATCACTGATGTTTCTATATCTCCCTTCTCTCTGAAGTCAATAACAATATACATTAAAATAAAAGATTAGTTGCTTTGGTTAGATGTGCCTCATAGGGAAACCTCTACCGACTCTCACAGTTCAGCAAATGTATAGCCTGCTGCAGGCCTACTGCTTTTTCTCTATTTCCCATGAGTTAAAAAATGGTTTTTATATTTTTTAATGTAAAAGTTTTCTAAAAGTATATTTTTTAAAATAATTATATGAAGTTCAAATTTCATGATGTATAAATTTTTTGAGGAACACAACCACGCTCCTTCATTTACCTACTGTCTATGGCTGCTTTTGCTTTAGGATGACAAAGTTGTAGTTGCAAAAGACTGTATGGCTCACAAATCCTAAAATATTTACTATGTGGACTTTATAGAAAAAGTTGGTCAACTCCTGCCCTGATTTCTTGCTCCTCAAAGTGTGATCCTTGGACCCGCAGCATCAGCCTCATTTAGGAGCTTGTTAAGGATGCAGAATCTTTACTCTCACCCCAAATCTACTGACTCAGTGTTGATCCCCTTGGTAATGCATGTACATGTAAAAGTTAAGACGCCTCTGGTCTATTATGTTTGGATCACACTACTTTGCTTCACAGAGTCCCAGCTCTCCTTTGAGGTTATTCACTTCTTTAACACAGTAACCAGATGTTCTGTGTTTTCTACCTCTGGTCCCTTGCATGTAAGGGTATGAAAAATTGTGTTCTATTTGTTTGTTCATCCCACCTCTCTACTAAAAATATCAGCATTATTCATTTGACATCTGATGATATATCACTTCAGAATAATTTTTGTTGTTTCTTCACACCGTTATATGAAGTCTATTGCATTTATGCCTTATTTTCCCATCTAAAAAATTGACTCTTACATTGCGGAAAAATGCATTTTTAAAATTTTTTATTGATCCATGCAATGCAATTGATGCTTTTTAAATACTGTCTGCCACTCATTCCTTTAGAATATGTTTTCTATGAATAAACAAATAGTGAAGGATCTGTGACCTACTAGATTTGAGATGGTACATATTATATACATCAGTCCATCAAAATGAACTGATGTTTGCAATCTTATGAAAGGCCCTGAGAAATCCTGCAGAAAAGAATTTAACGTTGTCTAATCTAGCATTTACTTATTTGACCATGATATTCTTTCTCATTTAGCATCTACTAATATCCCATTTGTAGTTGCCAAATGCTTTTCTAGCATATTTATCCCATGGAAACTGTAGTTAAAACAAAACAAAACGATTTAAGATCAATTGTAATCTGAGCAATAGTGATAAGTATAAGGCTGAAGAAAATAATCAGTGAGCACAATAAAATACTGGAAATATATTTTAATACTGGCAAAAAGATTAAGGCAACAAATGCACTTTATGCAACAGTCTAACACATATATTTAGTCTCCTGAAATGTTTCATTGCGCCTTTAGCACTTGCTTAGGGTAAAATGGTTGGTGCTTACAAACTTCTTGGGTGACCTGTGTTTTGTTTTTCAAACACTTATGCTTTTTATTACCCAATTCTCCTGAATAAAATTTAAAAAGCATCTCAGATTGTAACACCTAGAAGATATAGTGCACAGAAATGCGAAATTTGTCCAAACCAGGTGGAAAGCATAATAATTAAATGAGCCGAAACCGGTTTGCTCAGTGGATAGAGCATCAGCCTGTGGACTGAAAAGTCCCAGGTTTGATTCCAGTCAAGGGCATATACCTTGGTTGCGGGCACATCCCCAATAGGGGGTGTGCAGGAGGCAGCTGATCCATGTTTCTCTCTCATCGATGTTTCTAACTCTCTATCCCTCTCTCTTCCTCTCTGTAACAAATCAATAAAATATATTTAAAAAATTAATTAACATGAGTCATTATATTGCTTTGACACTGTCAGGGAAAGTCAAACTGTTACTGATATAAATACCTGTCAAGTGATCAGTTCTGTGTTATTAAACTTAGGAAGACAGGGTGTGACTCAGGGGAGGAGGAAAAAACACCCCTGCAAATATTTAGATGGTAGACTCCCTTTAGCAACAAAAAGGGAGGCATGGTTCCCGGCCAATATTTAGATAAATGTGTGTTTAATTTATGATTGGAACCATTTGCACATTGGAGCTAGTAATGGCCTAGCAAAAGGGCCCTTCCCAGCTATAGTAAATGACTCCTTCAAGCACTCCTTTCAAGTGAAAACTAACCAGTCCAGAACCACATCACTACCACCTCCTTTATGGGCTCTCAAACTGAGGGCCATGAACCCCCTGTCTTAGTCACCCCAGAGCCAGGTAGCAATGAGAGACAACTTCTATGCTCCAGAGTCCACTGAAATTATTCAGACTGGCCAACCCTAAATCTGGTTGCATTGCTTCATCCATTCCTTCTCATGGAAACCACAATAAAGGCTCTTGCCCATATTTCAGTTTGTTCTCTCAGTCTCCTGACCAACTCTGAAGCTTCCCTATGTGTCCCCATCCCCACTCCCACCTTCAATCTCACCCTTACCCCCCCACCCTCACCCTCACCCTACTTCCTACTCTTTGGAACTGTAACAATCTTTCAATGGTAATCATCTCAGGATATGCTGGCCTCACCATACCTGAATAATAAAGCCTACATTTAAAATTTTAAGTATATGATTGTCTAACCACTATGTTGTACATCTGAAACTAATACAGAATAATAATGAAAGTGAACTATAATTGGAAAAAAAAGATGGAAAATTGTATGTTTTATGTTTCTCATCACAATAAAAAATTTACTGGGGTGACATTGATTAAATTTTATAGGTTTCAACTGTATAATTCTATGGTACATCCTCTGTATATTGCATTGTGTTCACTACCCAAAGCCAAATCTTCCGTCACCATATATTTGACTACCTTTACCCTTTACTACGTCTCCCCCACCTCCTTTCTCCTCTGGTAATCACCATACTGTTTTCTGTGACTATGAGTTTTCGTTTGTTCATTGGTTGCTTGCAGTTTTCTATACCACATAGGAATGAAATCATATGGTTCTTGACTTTTTCCATCTGACTTATTTTGTTTAGCATGCTATTTTCAAGATCTGTCGCCATATAAAAAAATTAAGTCAAAAACTAGAATTAAAACATTGAACAAATCAAAGAAGAATACGTTTATAAACAAAGGACTGAATACACAGCTTAATAATAACTATCATAGTTTCTGCCTTAAAATATATATGGAGAGGAGTTTATCTACTCTCACCTACTCAAAATGAACTGCACTTTAAAAGCACAAAATGAAACTCTAAATCAATTTAATGTACATATCAGAAGAGAAAAATCAGCCTTGTCCACTATGTATGTAGCAGATCAAAACCAAATCACCTTCTTTAATGTAAGAGAATCCTAGAATTTTGAAGTTTTGACACCACAAAATAGATGGATGAGATGTGCTACCATCATGTTTGTTTTTTAAAAATCTCTTAAAGGTCATTATTCAATTGGATTTCTGGCAAAGGCCTCAAAATACTTAATATTTTTGAAAGAAGACATAAAAAAAGTCAGATCTGCTGATTACATTCTGACCTCCTGAATTTTTCCTCAATTCTTGTTGCTAGTGCAACTTAGAAACAGCAATACTGGTGTGGCAAGCTGAAATGTAAAAGCACACAAAATAGGACTAAGCACAGGTTTGGCAAGTGCATGGCACAGGTAATGTCCCCTCTCTTTGGCCTGTGGCTGACATCACTAATTAATCAGAATGCTATTCCTGGTGAGAGGGAATGTCTTCAATGAAACACATTAGCCATCTTCAACTTGATCACTTTCTAGAAAACTCCTTCTGTTTTCCCTCCAGATTCTGAAATCTTGTTTCTATTTATTATGAGGTAAGAATGGAAAAGAGGGTTTGGTTTAGGGGGAGCTTATTGCTCTTCAATTCTAAACCAAGGAACTGATTGCGGGTGCAGATGACAGCTAGATTGGGTTTCTTCCTTCATGAGATTACTGGTGGGGGCAAAGAGAGATGAAAACTCAATTACAGACACAAGGAGATGCTGAATACACTTCATCTTCTGAAGTTTCTCCATCACATGGAAGCATGTACTGCTTAAAAAAAAAAACCTCATTTAAAAGTTTGTTATTGCTTTATACTTATAGATTAAGTTTGCTTTGGATAAAATACTTAGGTTAAGATCAATTTATTGAAGAGGGAGTAATGTAATGGACATCATGAGTCTTGGATTTTTGCTTTCAATTCATAAAAGATTCTAACACACAAGGAAAAAGAATTATAGTATTTAAAGCTCTGTAAGATGGCACATGTCTTTCTATTTCTATGCTGGGATATTGAAATCAACATTGTTTAAAATATATACTTGATTCATAATGCCTCTCGTCCACCTCCCTCTCCCCAACCTTCCCAGGATTTTCAAATCTTCTAGCCTAAAGATGAAATACTGCTGAAAGTTGAAGAATCAGATTATGGTACCAGCAGGATTTGGTAGGATTGAAATTCAATATTTTACATAGAAAAATTCACTACAAAGTGGGGCAAAAGTAGGTATATAGTTATTTGTATGAAAATAATACAATACTTAATAAATAATAATACAACAATCAACTCTTCTGTTTTGCACACTCACCACTGTAAACCTACCATATTTTCTGGCATATAAGATGACTTTTTAACCCAGGAAAATCTTCTTAAACGTCAGGGGTCATGTTATACACTGAGTGTCGTCTTATAGGGCAAGTATATCCCAAATTCTATATTTTAACTAGAAAAGTTGGGGGTCATCTTATGCGCCCAGTCATCTTATACGCCGGAAAATATGGTATTTTGCCACACTCTATCTTTCATTGTTCACATTCTCCATTTCAAGGTGAGGTTAAATGTAACCTCTGACTTGGTCTGAGGCCAACTGTTGGGGGCAAGTGGCTGTATTGACTGTTATGGATCAGAAGAGGGTGAAGGATGACTAAAATCAGGAGCCCCGGTGCTTCTGAGCAAGTGTCTCTTTGTAAATCACCAATCATGTCCTTCTTAAGCAGTAAGAAAACTGTCTTCCCTGATGTGGCTTTCCCTTTTTTTTCCTTCACCTATGGCCCTGGCAACTAGCAGCAGGGGCGCAGCTCTGTATCCTGGGGTCGGGAAGTACATCTGGGGGAGCTCAGGACACTCGGGCTCTCTGAGATAGGGCAATGGTGCTGATTTTTATGAACATAAACTCTGCTTCAATGACGGGAACTAACTAATCCACTGGCAAAGTATACTATATACCGTCCAGTATACTAAACTAATAGTTTGTTTTAAAAGATCACATATGGCATCGCTTAGCTTACATTGACTAATACGGTCTATTCTGATTCTGTCACTTAAAAGGAAATACAGATTTCATGACTGACAGCTTCTTTTGGTATCTATTTTTTTTTCTGAACCACAACTATGTATCGTGGAAATTCTCTGTGCCCTGCATTTTAAACATGTGGTTTTTAAAATGAACAAATACGGCTTATAAATGTTATAAAGTTTCGTCAATCAATCTTGGCCGATAGTCTCCAACTCTGCTAGGGAAATGGTAAATCTGAGAAGTCAATAGAAACAATGAGGTGCTTTAAAATAAAAACCTTGAAAAACAGTTGAGTTTTTATTTTCTACTATAGGCCAGTTCTCTTAAGCTCAGGGGGAAACAAAGTGAAATTGAAAGATGTCTGTCTATTTTTGCTCTATAACTCCACCGATGTCTACTTCCTAGGAACATTTATCTTCAAAAGGATGTCAATGCGTGCAGGATGGCAAATTTAGCTTGCAGCTGCCCCTTCTTCCAGAGTGCAAGCCGCCACATGGTTTCATGGAAGTGCATGCTTGACAAAAACTGAAGGAACCAGTTTCTTTACTGTTATTATAACAAAAATAATGGGAGGGGAAAAAAAAATAAAACAGAGACATCAATGGCTCCACAATGGTTATATTTTCCAGGTGTTCCTTTCTCGCAAGGGAATGGCAGTGCCCTGCCATGGGCTGGAGAACCACCACAGCACAACTGGCAACTTAAGCCCAAGATGAATTTTGTTTATGCCAAACTCAAAGCAGGCCGTCTGTAAATACCGTGTTTCATACATCCGCAATTAAACTGGATTTCCATTAATGTTCATGGAGCAGTTTTTGTCTTGTCACCAAAGATTTCTTAATTTTTTACACATGTTCCTATTAACCACAAGGCACACCATGTTTATTCTTCCATGTGGATTAATAGGCAGACCGAAGTGAAATTAAGTTCTTGTCTAGTTTTACTGTGGCTATAATTTCATGACAGCTCAACCCAAAGACCAATAGCTAAATCTGTGTGGATGACAGATGTACTTTAACCTCATGGTCCAAAAGAGACCAATAAATAGATAGACTTTTTGAAATTCAAAGCCCAGGAAATGATAAAATTGATTTTGATTCCAAACAAGACTTGTGTCTAAGCAATTCTTTCATCTATAGTCATTTTATCTCCTAAGAAATAAAGATAAAATAGAAACGGGGGTAACACATGGTCATCAGTGTGGTGCAGTGGTTGAACATCGACATATGAACCAGGCTGTCACTGTCTGATTCCCAGTCAGGGCACATGCCAGGGTTTCAGACTCAAACCCCAGTAGGGAGCATGCAGGAGGCAACTGATTAATGATTCTCTCTCCCTCTCTCTTCCTCTCTCTGAAATAGATAAAAACATATTTTTTAAAAAGAGAAGTAGGGGGCAGCCTAGATAAAGCTAAACTTGATAAATAATTTCACCTTGTTTTATATAGACCATGAGAGGTAGCTTTATGTTTGGATACTATGAACATGCAGATATTCAATCACCATCCCCAAAGAGCAACTAGAAAAACAGCCAACAGAAGTCTACACTATTTGTGTTGCCATAAGCTGTTGAACTCTTAGATTGCTCCTAATATTTCCCACATTGGTGATGTAGGAGAGAGGATCTAGGGCTGGGAGCTGACAGTCCAGGGTTCTGGTTTTGCCTGGCATAGACCAGCTAAAGCTGAATGTGATCTCGTTGTTCTCTTTTGAGGCTTGAATTTCCTTCATTGAGTATTTTGAGGAATGTGTTAGACCAATGTCATCTCATTAGTGTCTCAAGAAAGCAGTCCTGCAGCAAGTTGACAGATACCATTGAAGAAGGGTTCTGCCAATTAGGTTTACAGAGCACTCACTGGGTTAAACAAAATTAAAACTTTTTTTAATTCAGAACTTTTTAGAACTTTGTACTTAGTTTCTAAGAGAGAATAATGGCAGGCATCATTCTCTATCTTACTTGACTGAGGAACCAATGTTTTGAGAATCATGTTGAAGGACTAGTGTTCTATGGAACACAGTTTTGGGAAACACTGGGTTGAATTATATCCCTAACATCCCATCTAACTCAACAACAGTAACATTTAATACCTGGCCTACATTTTACAGCTACCTCTTCCAGTGCAAAGTACTCATTCCCACTTGCCTCAGGTTTGGTTTCAGAGCCCTTCTCAGATGGTGCTCTGGACAGCCCTTGTCTGTTGGCTAGAGTTGGCATCTGAGTTGAAACATATATGCCAGGCCTATGTTTAAATAGTATTTGCTTATGTCCAGCCAGTGTGGCTTAGCGGTTAAGCATTGACCAATGAACCAGGAGGCCATGGTTCCATTCTAGTTGGGGCACATCCCCAGGTTGTGTGCGTGCAGGAAGCAGCTGATCATGATTCTCTCTCATCATTGATGTTTCTATTTCTCTCTCTCTCTCCCTTCCTCTTTGAAATCAAAGTATATTAAAAAAATATTTATAGATAGGAATCAATGTAAAATGCTGATTGCTAATATTCCCATCTATCCTTGACTGTTAACTCTAAGAAATATTTCTTTGGGGTGGGAGAGAAGGAGAGAAGCTGCCATTTGCCATGACACATGAATTTATTGATTTTTTAAATTCCTCTTTTGGAAAATTCTTTGGGTAACCATATATTATTATATGGTCCATATATTAAATGTCCAAGTCAGGACATTTCTGACAGTGAAACAGATTACTAATAATTACAAGAACAAATGGGGATTGTCCCGGGCATACCAGGATATATAGTTGTCCTACTTATACTTCACTGCAACGTGAAATTGTGACTTTGATTTTAGTGGATATTTTCACTCTCTGCAAATGTGATTCATTCCCATGAGTAGACAAAAGTAAATTTCACGGTATAGGAGAGGACAGAGGGGTTCCCAATCCTCCTGTCACTCATTCACAAATTCTCAAGTTACACCTGTTAGTTAAAAAAAAAAAAGATTCATCCTCACCAATCCTCTATGCAAACACACGAACAAGCCAGCATGACCCGACAAGTCACACTTCAAAGTTACCTACATTGTGAAAATGTGCATTGAATGTTTCCAAGCCTTCAAAGTGCTGGGGGGAAAAGCACGGATTACACAGAAAGCCCGAGAATGAGAGACTGCACACATGAAACAGCTAGAGGTGCACATTTGGTTGTTTTGTTGCTACTGTTCAGGGAAGGTAATTACTAGCCATTGTTGTGACTTGGATTACATTCCAATGGGGATAAAACGGGAGATGTTTTATTAGACTCCGCTGTCAGACTCCTATGCTTTGGAACCTGTCCACTGAAATACCATAATTAGCTCGGAATTATGAAACCCCAAACGACCACAACCAAAGTAGAGCAAGGGGCAACAGGTCCTCCTGGTATCATCAAGTCTATGGAATTACAAAAACCCACCTAAATCAGTTCGCATACGGACTCCTAGCAAGCCTGCTGGTTAGCTCCTTGCATTGGATGAGCAACCACACTGAAGGCCACCTTTTCCTTCGCAATGGAAGAACATCCTTCCCTGAAATTAAGGAAAATATTTTATCTACAATTTTCCCTAGCATAGTGATCAGCAAAGGATGGCTCGTGAGCCACATGCAGCTCCTTGGCCCTTCAAATGTGGCTCTTGCACAAAATACCATGGCCTGCGGGAGTCTATTTTGAAGAAGTGGCGTTAGAAGAAGTTTAAAAAATTGGGCTCTCAAAAGAAATTTCAATCGTTGTACTGTTGATATTTGGCTCTGTTGAGTAATGAGTTTGCCAACCTGTCCTAGTGTATTAGCCGCTCAAGGTCTGGCCTTCATCGTGCTGCCAACTGAGCATGAGTGGGGAGGAGGAAACACAATGAAGCGAGGATAGAGGATGCGGGGAATACCTCTCTTTCTGAGAAAGCTGGAACTTTAGAAGTCAAAGGGCTTTGCATCTCTATCTTTCATCTCATCTCCAAAAAAGCCTTCAGCCAGCACTGAGCTGGTTGAGGGCCCTGCAGTCCAGCCACACTCAGCTGCTCCAGGCAAGGAGGGCAGCATCCGCCTCTCCAGCCTGATGGATATTCTGGGAGGGCTCAGTGGCCTCTGTGCACAGTGTTCTGGCTCTAATCTTATCTAATGATGAATGTCATTAGATCAAATGTGGCCAGTGCAACCCCAAGACAAACGCCAACAACAGAGCATGAGTGCACACAGTTAAATTATAAACCTGGCTAGCTCATGTTAAAGCCATTCTGTTTCCCGAATGCATTTCCCTTTTTTTTTTTATTTTGAATTCTTTCTGGAAGTCTACTGTTAGAGGTCAGTTTTTTCAAGGGGAGCTCTCTTCATTAGATAATGAAAAGGGAGGTGCAGCAGGAATTATATTGTTAGCAGGTACCACCCAGGGGCCCACCATGCACCAACCATTCTATCCATTAAATAGTGAATGCCTTCATAAAAATGTTGAGCAATATTTGTCACACACACACACACACACACACACACACACACACACACACACATCACCATACCGCATACTTATATATACACACGTACCTGGATTTAACATCTGACATGCTCCTTGGATCAATTTTCTCAAAGAGTTTCAAACATTCTGCAAGCGTTGGTTTGCAACTGCCTTTCAAATTCTAGCCACACTGGCAGTTCACTAAATTGCACCTGTCCTCTTCCTCCAACAATTCGGATCAAGCACATACTTTTGAATCTGTAGAGAAGTGAGCCATTTCCCAAGAAAGCTGTCTCTGCTGCTTTCCCTCAGATCCTGGGTGTGTGGAGCTGAACAGGGAGGGGCCTCAGATGTATGAGCAAGAGCAGGAAGTCAGGACTAATTATACCTTGTCATATTTGGCAATCTGAGTAACAAATAAAATGGCACGTCTCATTTCAGTTGGTTTTTCAGAGCAAAGTACCTCAGGCTGATATTTCATTCCAATGGACTAGATTATTCCTTAAGTGTTAAAAATTAATGTTATGATTAGATATAGATTTAAATCTTTTTCTTTGAAAAATGTTTTTCTTCATGATGAAAAAGCTCTCCCTATTCATTATGAAAATCCATGTTTGCCAAAGGGGAAAAAATCCTATTTTCCAAAAGAAGAGAGCACTTTCCACCTAGCTACATTCCATCATTCCATATATTTTGTATGCACAAGGCACAAGTTTTAAAAACTGGCTTTAAAGGTACATAAAAACTCTCCAAGTGATAAAACAAAAAAAACAAACAAAAACAAAACAAAACAAAAAAAAACACCCTCTAAAACTATTACGTGGGTGCAGATAATAGGGGCAAAGGCTCTAGCATATGCAATTTACTAGGTATAGGGAGTTATAATCGTTTTTTATTTTTTATTTTAAAAATGTCACTGAGGATAATGGCTACATGTGTTTGCTGTGCAGCAAAATTTTCAAAATTTGTCTTGTGGAGAGGGATCTAATTCTGAGCCCAATATGTGTATATCAGGACATCTAGAGCCCATGGTCTCTGCCTGAGCCACAGCTCTCTTTGGCGTCCCTAAGAATTGCTTATGACAAGGAAGAGTGCCAACAGCTCACTCTATCCTTTCAAGTCTATGCACATGGTGAGAAAACCTTTCATCACTATCTTCTCCTTCTGGCAATTCATAAATGTAAGAGAAATAAATTACACAGTGATAGAAAAAGGTGAAGGAATCCATGCTATCTGTAAAAGGCTATCTCACACTCATCAAACTCTCAATTTAGGGCAGGGGATGGGGGCAAGAATGATTATACTCTCTCCCCCTCCAAATTTAATGTTCCATTGGTCTACAGTTTTTCCAGGTGATAGCCTGGGTTTAAAAGTATAGGTTGTCCCACCCTAGCTTTCTAGCTGGTTTAGCTCAGTGGACAGAGCATCAGCCTGTGGACTGAAGGGTCCAGTTTTGATTTTGTTCAAGGACATATGCCCTGGTTGTGGGCTCAATCCCAGTAGAGGGTGTGGAAGAGGTAGCCATTCAATGATTCTCTGTCATCACTGATGTTTCTCTCTCCCCCTCTCTCTTGCTCTCTGAAATCAATAAAAAAATATTTTTAAAAAAGAAATAACAATTAAAAAATATAGGGTGTCCCAAAAATGTATACACACTTTGAACAATTACAAAGCCCGTGTTTATTAAAATACATTTCATTTCACCCTAACAGGTTTGGCTCAGTGGCTAGAGCATCGGCCTGAGGATTCAAGGGTCCTGGGTGTGAATCCAGTCAAGGGCATGTACCTTGGATGCAGGCACATACTCAGCAGGGAGTATGCAGGAGGCAGCTGACTGATGTTTCTCTCTCATTGATGTTTCTAACTCTGTCTCTCTCCCTTCCTCTCTGTAAAAAAATCAATAAAATATATTTTAAAAAATACATTTCATTTCCAAAATGTAATAGAATCTACAGACATTGTGTGTATATATTTTGGGGGGATACGCTGTATTTGTCTGAGTACTATGTTAGGTCAATTTTGGAGGATCTTCTTGTGGCTAAAATTATTCCATATGCCCAAAGATGGAATAGATTGGAATGAAGTAGTGGGTTCCTTGTCACTAGAATATTGAAGACGTAGGATCAGTTGGCAGAGATCTTGTAAAGAGAATTCAAGAACTAGATGGTTAATTGAGAGACTATGATAATTGGTACTATAATCTTTCTTTTAGCAAATAACGACAGTTGATGTATGCAAGTGGGACAAAACACCTAAATGCTTGATGTGCCCAATACTAAAGAATGGCATAATCCTCTTAATTAGGACCCATTCACTAGAGCAGCCTAATTCAATCAAATAACTTGAGATTTCCAGTGGCCTTTTAATTAGGATAGTTTACTGGGGGTGCATTTAACTGTTAAATGAAGCTCATATTCAGCACACAAAAGTGCTACAACGTTTGCGTGTGTGCAAACAGTTTGCATTACAATATATACTTTAAAAAATATTTCCTACTTTATACAATAACCTGGGTCAATATGTGACAGAGTATATTTTCTAGAAGAAAAGTGCTGGGGGTAGGGGTGTTAGGGGGGAAGGGATTGAGGGAAAAAAAGAGAGAAAGAGAGAGGACTCATGGACTGGACAATAGTGTGGTGATTGCAGGGGGTGTGTAGAGGTGGAAGAGGACATAGAGGGAATAACTGGTGATGAGTTTAAATAAACAGAAAAAAGAAAAGCTCTCTTAAACTTATTATTTATTAGAGGCTCAGTGTAAGAAATTCGTGCATGGGTAGAGTCCCTAGCAGCTGCCAGTTGCTGGCCGGGGCCTCCCTTCCTGTGGTTGGCTGGCCAGCCTCACCCCCTGGTTGAACTCACAGTTGAATTCCAGGTCAGACCCCTGGTGGAGGGGACAATTTGTATATTAGCCTTTTATTATATAGGATTATTTACTTGCCTTGTACTAAAGTTTCCTTTTTTTTTTTTTGTCAAGTTTCATGTTTTGGTCTTATTTCATTAATGTAGAACCTCTCTAACTTTGAAAATGCTTTTGTTAGGAAACCCCATGCTACAATTCAAATCCAATGAAGTGTAATTTGAATTTTCAAAAGCACATTTGAGACCTTTAAAAAGATCGAAAGGTTTTTCTATCATTTAACTGAAGAATAACTTTTGTGAAAATTATGTTATACATGTATTTTGATAGTTTCCTCAATTCCCCACTCTTTCCACAATTTTTTACATCCCTTCTTATTTTTCAACATTTTTTTCTTGGAGAAGAATCACATACCACCTAAAGGGTAATAAAAAACCATGACTCCTGCTTGGGGTTGGCTCACCCATAAAAGTATCTGTTGGGACAAAGTAGCTCTTTTCTGTGCAGAGGGAAATCCCTGCCCTGTCACGCTGTGTGTGTGAGTCTACATTAGCTACAGCTGCCCCCTCAGCATTTCACCCTTCAGAAGCCAAACCTAGCCTTCCAGGTTTGTGCAGCATTTTATCTGCTCCTACCCTGCCAGGTATTGTCTAATCCCAGCATTGAGGAGGAAAAACAAATAAATGCCCCGGCCTGCATTATGATATCTAGATAAATTTAGATATCATAATCCTGACATCATACTTTTTTTTTTTGTCCTTATGGCACTGGGAGGAAGAGTACAAACCTCTCCCTCTTCCTCTACCTCTTCTTCCTGTAAAGTATCCTTATGACTCTAAGTGACTGAAAATTAAAGTACTTAATAGCTCTAAAATGCTAGTAAGATTAGAAAGAGAGTTTCTGGCCAGTGGCTAAAGAGTTAACCTTAGACATTACACAGAAAATGTTAAATCTCTTGCCAGGTCATTTACTGCAATGTTTAAAAGATGAAAGAGTGAGTTTGCCCAACACTCTAGAGCCCAATAATGTAATTGTAACTAGTATACTGACGAGACAGAACAGTCTTCTAATGCTATTTTAGAAGTGATTTATTGATCCCTGCACAATAATTTTTCAGTGATTAATCCAACCAGAATTTATAGATTTATTCCTAACTTCAGGAAAAATTGACTTCACTCTGGTTCCCTTTGCCTTCTCACATTAATCTTTAAATTGCAATTAGCTAAGTTAAATCATGATCTTGACAAGGCATCCCCTCCACCCCTTGGGGGACAGGATCTGGTTGTGCAAAGTTTGGATTGTATTACTTCATCTTTAAAAGACCATTTGTGTAAGCACATTTTTATTATTAGCAAACAGTATCATTAGAATGTACATATTTTCCATGAAGGAGAGAGAGAGAGAGAGAGAGAGAAATATGCAGGAAGCATGGTTGTACTTTGCAATATTACCCCACACATATGACATGTGTAAGGTATGTAGGATTCTTAGCGGAGGCAGTGGGGGATGATGAGTGCAGGACTTTTCCAATTGGGAGCTATATAAACATCTGAAAGGGAAATGAAAACATGTAAAATGTAAGCCAACCTTCCCACATACTGAAATTTGTTGCAACCAAGATGGGAACATGAATCAGTATAACCTCTCAAGAAGAGAATTTGGCAACACTTACATTTAGAATGTACATGCCTTTGACCCAGCAGTTTCACTTCTAGGAAGTTACACTTCAATATGGTCGCACAAGGGCACAAAGATATATGACACATATATACAAGGATGTTCATGTTAACACTTTTTATTTTTATTTTATTTATTTATTTATTTAATATATTTTATTGATTTTTCACAGAGAGGAAGGGAGAGAGATAGAAAGTCAGAAACATCAATGAGAGAGAGACATCGATCTGCCACCTCCTGCACACCCCACACTGGAGATATGCCCGCAAGCAAGGTACATGCCCCCGACCGGAATCGAACCTGGGACCTTTCAGTCCGCAGGCCAACACTCTATCCACTGAGCCAAACCAGTCTCGGCACGTTAACACTTTTTAAAAAAATAATAGGAAAATACTCATCTTGCCCTAAAGGTCCATCAGAGAGGAAATGGCAAATTAATTATGTTATCCAACAATTATCTAATAAAGAGGGATATGCTAATGGACCCTCACACCATCAAAAAGGTCCTACAGCCAATAAGGGGGGAATATGCTAATAGATTGCCATGCTCTCAAAGATGGCAGTGCCCACAGTCAATAAGAAGGGAATATGCTAATTGACTACCACATCCTCAAAGATGACAGTACCCACAGCCATAAGATGGCAGTGCCCAGTCCCCTCAGTCCAGCCATTCTGCGTGCTTGCCTCCAGAGTCCCTCAGTCCCCTTAGTCCCCTAGCCACCCAGAGCCAACTGAGGCTCAGGGAACCAGGGCCAGCCGAGGCTTGCGCTGTAGGCAATGGCAGCAGCAGAGGTGTGATAGACATCACCTCCTGGCCCTGAGGGCTCCCAGGCTGTGAGAAGGGACAGGCCGGGCTGAGGGACACCCCTCCACTCCAGTGCACGAGTTTTCATGCACTGGGCCTTTAGTAGTGTTATATAAAGCTGTCAAAATATATAATCTAGTAAAACCCCAACAGTATAGAATGGAACAACAGACTTCTGGAGAAGTATACAAGAAATGTGTCACTTTTAAGTTATGTGGAGAGGAGGGGTTGACGCTGAGGGAAAAGAGAGAACTTTTCCCTTTTCAGTTTGGAGCTCTCTGTATGTATGTATATTTACCACAAGCAAGTGTTACTTAATACATGTTAAATTTATTAAAATGTACAAAGAGGAAGCCTAGAGGAAAACATGACGACACTAGCCCACCCATTCTATTGCAGCATTTTAAAAGTTGAAAGGAAACGTATAGTTTTTGGAGCCATTATGTCCTATTAAAAGAAGAATTGCATTATTATTTCATTATTCATTAACTACTGGGGTCTTTCAACCCATATTTTATTTGTACTATCCTCATGAGATTATTAGGAGGATTAAACAAGGTGATACATGTCTAACCTTTGGTTTGGAGCTTGATTTATTTTACTCAAAAAGGTTAGCTGGTTGTTACAATTTCTTACAAAAGCCAAGGGAAGGGTCTACTGTAGGGGCACACAAAGCAATTCAGGAAGTCTCTGGCTTTTGCTGTATGTTACTCAAAATCCACCTTCTACTTTGTCTCCTCTTTGAGAGCCAATCCACTAGACCTGGTTATAAATGGATGGATTTGTAATATTTACCTTTATTCTTTTATGTATCTATGAAGCTTCCCACTGCTAGGAGGACCACTGCATCCTTTCCTAAATCATGGTCACAATGAGAACAAATTGGACTCAATTAAATAAAACAAATGTTAGCATATTATCTTATACACGGAGGTATTTAGTCCTAAAACTAGTTGTGTTGATGCAAATATGCTTTAAAAAAATTCAAACCAGTCATAAATTATCTCATCTTGCTTCAGGTAATGGGTGAAAAATGCCACAGTGTATCATTAATGAGGATCTGTAGAACGTGACATGCTAGGGTTGTATTCTGTTGTGTTTCCTTAGCGACCAAGCAACAGCTTATAGGATAGTTCCTGGCTCTGCTGAGTCCATGTCCCAACAACAGAATGGCTTCTAACCATGAGAGTGATTCTTGCCAAGTTCAGAGGAATCTGAGCTCTAGCCTCCAAGCACTCTTTGGGTTGGATCTTGAAAATCTTGCTGGGAGGAGGGAGAAGCTAATTAAGAAGCAAAATGAAGACCCAGCCATGTGAGAGAAGGCCATGTAGGAGAAGATGACTCACATGTGGCTTTCACTGCAGTGGGGGTGAGAGTGGGGAGAGAGATAATAAGTACTTAAACTACCACATAAAAGAAATTATTTCAGATAGGGCAATGTCATAAAGAAAACAAGACACAGTATGAGTGATCAGCACTCCATTAGATAGGGTTGTTGTGGAAAAGTGAGGTCATTTCATGCTATGAGAGTACAGAGTGTGAGTGTGTGTGAGTGTGTGTGTGTGTTTACCAAGACTGTGTAAGAATAAAGATATCCTATCTAGTAAAGAGGAAATATACTAATTGACCCTCATGCCATCACAAATATGGTGGTGCCCATAGCCAATAAGGAGGTATATGCTAATTGACTGCCATGCCCTCAAAGGTGGTGGTGCCCACAGCCACAAGATGGTGGTGTCCAGTATCCTCAGCCCCACCAATATGCTTGCCTCTGGAGTTCCCCAGTCTCCTCAGCCACTCAGCTGCCTAGGGCCAGCCCAAGGCACAGGCAAGCCTTGGCTGTCAGCTGCCCAGCTGCCCAGGGCCACCTGAGGCTCAGGTAACCAGGGCCTTAAGACTTGCACTGCCAGCAGTAGCAGCAGCAGAGGTGTGATGGGAGCATCACCTTCCCCTGATCTCCAGGTTGCCTCCCGAACTGTGAGTGGGGGCAGGTCGGGTCTCTCATCAGAAAATAAAAAGAGTCTGAAAGCAGATGCCTGAGTGCAGAAGTATTGATGCCTGGAGATACTCTAACCATGAGCTTCATATCAGCCACTTCCAAAGAGACTCTTCCCCCTTCTTGGAGTTACTAGGACTAACTAGCAAATATCTCACCTTCTAGGCAAATAGAATTCTTTCCTGAGTGTGTTCTCTCATGTTAATTTATACCCATAAGGTCAAAAAACATGTTTACTTATGACTTCATACAGAATCCAAGTCTATCTCTACAGTGAAATGGCCCATTTTCTCCCATCCATGATGTCATAGATGTCTGAGTCTTCTCTCTCAAGCTATAAAACAGGTGTTGCTAATGCATATGGACAGATTTCAAAAGAGAGGCTACTATCTATAATAAAAGCATAATATGCTAATTAGACCAGACATCCTTCCAGACGACCTTCTGGATGAAGCTGGGGCTGCGAGAGAAGCCTGGGTCCTGGATGCCAGAGGGAAGCTGGTGCCAGCAGCTGGGAGAAGCAAGGCCTACTCATGCATGAATTTCGTGCATCCGGCCTCTAGTAACATTATAAGCATTTCTCTAGTAGCCATTGCAAACTGTCCTGCCCTCTCTTTGTCTGAAAAGCCAATGAATAGGGAAAGCAGAAGAAAAATATCTTGCGGGGTTGTTGGGTAAGACATGCTTGTGCTGTTCCCTGGGAGCATTTTTGTTCCTTATAAGCAGCAGAAAAACCACCAGGAGAGAGTTTATGTCACCTTCAGAAGCTGTCAACAACCACAAGGGAATGAATAACCTCAGTGCATTGAAAGAGGGTGGGGGGAAAAAAGGGACAAATGATGTAGTCTTGTTCTAAGTATGCAATTTGGATAAATAAGGAAAATAAGAAATTCCTTCCTTAAAAATAAGTGTTAAATACATGGGAGTGTTCACACCTGAGGGGTGCACTGGAATACAGGGGTTACATGGAGGGGGTTCTGAAAACCTACCTGGCTTCCCTTGCTCAAGAGGTTGTCATGCCAAAATCGGTTTGGCTCAGTGGATAGAGTGTCGGCCTGCGGACTGAAAAGTCCCAGGTTCGATTCCGGTCAAGGGCATGTATCCTGTTGCGGGCACGTCCCCCAGGAGGTGGAAGCAGCTGATCAATGTCTCTCATAGATGTTTCTAACTCTTTATCCCTCTCCCTTCCTCTCTGTAAAAAATCAATAAAATATATTAAAAAAAAAAAGAGGTTGTCACACACCCAGACTTACTCTGATTGGGATCTACAATTATGATCTGTCTTCCTAGCAGCCTGGGGAGCACATTTTTTTTCCTGTAAATATTTTAATAAATAATCCTGGACTCTGGAGGGGGAAAACACATGAATAAGAAAACTATATTCCATTATAACAAATGGTCCAGAGAATCTATTTTGCATGGCAGTCAATAGTCAGCCAAACCTTCCTGAAGGATTTAGCTAAGCTCACTAGATTCCTCCAAAATGTTAAGTGTCAGGGGGAATGGTTTAATTCTAATTCTTTACCTTTTTGCAGGCCTTCTAGGTTTAAAGGGCTACTGAAATGTTTAATTCTTTTCATCTCTGATGATTAGGGCAGCACTTTTGAGGATGGTTGAAGAAAGGAAGGTAAGCGAGAGAGAGGTAATACTGTTTTTTGTTTTGTTTTTTTCTTTTGAGTGGTGGACTTTTTGATTTTGTTAGTTCTTTCCCAAACTATTTTTGCTATGCAAACTGAGAGGGCAGACTATGTCTTCATAACAGTCTATGCCTAAGTATTGTTTTAGGTGCTATTAACATAAATACCTTAAATTGTTTCATAGTTTTGAGGCCTGAGATCCTCTCATTTATATGTGGAAAAATTATCTGGACTTTTTACTTGTACTATTACCAGAAAAATATACATAAAAACTTCAGGCCATAGAGTGCTATGTTCTCGAATGATGAGACTTACACAGCTATCATCTTTGCCTTCTGAGACTTCCTAACATAAGACATCACCGTTAACATACTATTTATTTTGTGGCAAAGAGCAATGGGCTGTTTCTATACTCATTACTCAGAGTCATGGAAATTCATCTTATGCCACTGATATCCAGGGGAAACCAGAGGCCTGGAGCTCTGTGGTGGCCATGGGCCAGACCTTGATTCATTCCTGGAAGCCTCATCTACACCCTCTCACAAGTGATACCTGGAGACCACTTTCAATATATTTCATGTTGGTGTTAGGATTGTTCTGGAGAGAAGAATGTTTCGGGGGTGGGTGGTAAAGTTGTAAATAGGGACTGATGGACTGCTATCTCCAAAATTACACAGCCGAGTGCTCTCCACACACTTGTCAAAGCTTGGCAGCCCAACCCTGGGCTGGGCCCTGAGCAGAACTGGAGTCCTGCTGTGGAAGCAGATGGCTGGTGGGCCTGGAGTCTGGTGTCAGAGAGACTTCAGCATCAGCATTCTGCTGGGTGGGTTCTAAGTCCCAGGACCACCTCCCGGCTCTCCTGAAGGGAGCCCCTGGGCAATGTGATGGGGAGGAGGAGGGGCAGGCACAGTGTCTGGCACGGGGTCCTGGCCCTGCTCCTCCTTCCATAGTCTGTGTGGGAAAGGGGAGCTGCCTGCAGTCAGGAAGAGGTGGTGGATGGACTGGGACCCACGGAGGCGAGGCTACACGTCTCCGGCCTTTGAACGGCAGCCAGGAGACCACTTTGCCACCTGGTGATGGGGTTGGCTTCCTGCCCCAGTTTCTTCTTAGAATAGCAAGCAGCATACAAGGCTCAGCATCCCTGTGAGGTCGTCTCCTAGTTTTTAATAATTCCTTGTATTTATTTAGTGCCTTTTTCCTCTCCCAAGAGCTAAGTAGGGGAGTTTTCCATATGTGACTTCAATAATCCTCATTACGCCCTTGTGCCTGGGCTGGTTAGAGAATGGTGCTAATGGGGCCAAGGTCAGCACTCAGCCCCTCATGAGCCCCCTGTGAGCAGCCCCATTTGCACTGAGAAAATCTGTTTCATGGTCTCACTCTGCACAGCTAACCATGCCAATTATTTCAAAACAGCTTACAAGAGGCCGCAGCGATAACAGGTGGTAATAATAATAATAATGGCAGCTTACATTTAATGAGGGCTCACTCTGTGCCAGGTATTTTCTAAGTGCTTTTCTTTTGTTAACTAATTCAGCTCTCCCCAGAACTCCCTGAGAGAAGTACTGTTGTTGGACCCATTTTAAAGAAGAGGAAACTGAGGCCCAGGGAGGTCAAGGTCACACAGGAAATGGTAGAGCAGGGATTTCAACTCCATCAATCAGCTTCAAGGGATCCAACTTTTTTTTTTTTTTTACATTTTTAAAAATTGATTTCAGAGAGGAAGGAAGAGAGAGAGAGAAAGACAGAAACATCAATAATGAGATTCATTGATTGGTTACCTCCTGCACGCTCCTACTGGTGATCAATCCTGCAACACAGGCATGGGACCTTTACCAGAACAGAACCTGGGATCCCTCAGTCCACAGGCTGATGCTCTATCCACTGAGCCAAACCAGCCAGGAAGGATCCAACTCTTAATACCGCCCTCCACCAATAAGCAACATTGAGAATGGAATCAGTACACAAATTCCTTATCATGCCTAGATATTAAAACAAAACTTACAGAGTAAGATGTGGAGAGTAGACAAGATGGGCTCAGTTATATAAAGGACACTACTAACATGTCAGGGAATATGCTACACACACCACAGGCTCCATCTCAATCTTTACAGCAGCCTTTTGATGTTGGCACGACTGCCTCCATGTTATAGCTCAGGTTACTGAGGGTCAGAGAGAGCCAACTAATTTGAATTCTGGCGCTTAGCATTAGAGTCAGAATTAGGAAAGAAATCTTTCTAGTGAATTTGCTATTTCATGAAATTTCAGAGATGTTCTCAAGTCAGTTAAAAGAAATGTGTGAAAAGGAAATAGAGGTTCCGAGGAGATGAAGAGACGTACTGTGGGTGTCCAGGACCAGAAGCACACTTTTGGACTTCCATCATTGTGTCCTCTTTCCTACAACTACCAAAAGGCTATTTCTTCTTGCTCTCTCCATACGTCATCGTCAAAGAGGAAATAAACACCTTGAAGCATAGGGATGGTGCTGGGCGACGGGAGAGCGGGGGGTTACTCATTAGGAAAATAGGGGCACTCGAATCTCTAGTATTTGTTTATTGGGAGAATGCAGTGATACAGCCCATTTAAACTGTTTGGACAAAGTCGATGCTCAACAAATATTTAAACACATTCACATCCAAAGAGCTCCTGTCTGCCATGTGAAACAAATGGGAGTAATTACTTAACCATTTCCCTCTCTGGATGCACCAAATGGTTTTGAAAGAAGAATGGCCTCCAGAATGCATGGCCTGTTGCATCAGACACATTCAGGTGAAAGCCCTGGCTCCATCATTCCCTCCAGGAACTTAGGCGAGTTGCTTAGCCTCTCTGAGCTTCAGTTTCCTCATCTCTAAAATGTAATAATGCTTCCTATGTCACGGGCTTATTACATTGAAGGGGAAAATGAATATAAAATGGCTCCCAATCAGAGCTATTATTATTAAAGTGAACATCTTCATGGGAAACTAAAACTTAGAACTCTGCTTGTATTTCCCGGTTTTTGTGGGAACCCTATGATCTATAAGTGGTGTTCACTTGTATGTCACTCCATGGCTTCAGACGCTCTCAACCAGTCTGCTTTCCTCAAAGTGTTCATTTGCGGAGGGGAATTCTGCTTTTTCAGCAGATCGAGTTTCAGTGCACTGGCAGGGTGTGCTGGGTGCCTTGATTAATGGCTCAGCAGATATTCATATTGGTAGTAATAACTAGCACATGTGTATTAGAAATCATACACAGCATATTGTGCACTCATATTTGATAAACAGCAGCAAGATGTTAAACAGGGATGGTCTGGCTAGCGAGCTGTGATAACTGTTAACACTACAAATGCCAGCTTCTGGATTGCAAGTTCCTCGCAGCTTAAATATCAAAACCCAAAGAAAGAAAAGCCCCAAATTGTTTCCTGTGTATTATCCTCAAGTCAGACAAAGCAATCTGGATAGGAATTCCACCCGAAAGCAATACTTCCACTGTGGTTAGCAAACCAGACTGCGTTTCCTTTTTAGTTTAACTTGACCTAATTAAGGCTCGGGCGTAGAATCTTGACATAATGCTCTGAGATCCTCTGACAAGTCATTTAACATTAGTAATATTCCATAACTTGCCAAGTTACAACATAAAAAGTAAGTGCTTATTTCAGAAAAACCTAAACTTTCTTGTATGGATGATATTTTAAAGCTTGCACCAATGGGCTCCAGACATCCCTTTCCCTCGAGGCCCAAATACTTTGCTGTCTTCTCAAAGAGCTTTCCCATCTGCTGAAGATAAGGCAAGGTATACAGCTGACCATCACTCAGGAGGCTTATGCTGGGAAATTTCTCTTCAGAGTGTCACAAGATAGCAGAGGCCAAGGGGTGTGTGTGTGTGTGTGTGTGTGTGTGTGGCGGCGGGCGGGCATGGTTTCTTCACACTGTATTGTTATCAAAGTATGCTATCACAATCTGGTTATGTTTCTTTAAAAATTTTTTTGATCCTCATTGAGGATTTTTCCTCCATTGGTTTTTAGAGAGAGTGGAAGGGAGGGAGAAGCGGGGAGAAAGAAACAATGATGATACATCGATTGGTTGCCTACCACAGGCTGAGAATTAAACCTGCAACTGGGATACATGCCCTTGACAGGGAATTGAATCTGTGACCCTTTGGTCCATTGGCTAGTGCTCTAACCACCGAGAGAGCTGATCAGGGCTGGATATGTTTAAGAAGTGAGGAAGCATCAAGTCTGTTGTGTACAAGATGCCTGCACTTGAAAAAATAGAAAAGAGGCAGCAAGTGAAACAGGTCTGCTGAGACTGGGGTCCAATTGGGATCCATGTAAAATTTTCAACCACTCAATCTGCACCGATCCCAGAAACTATTTTCTTCATGACTGTACTTCCTCCTTGACAAAATGTGCATAAAGGAACCTAGCCAGAGACCTTTTGCATATTTGTTGAGTCTGGAAAGACTTAAGTGACTTCTCTGTAGAAGGGTACCCTATTCTTCCTTCAGTGAACACAATCTCTAAGTACCCTGAGACTGGGGAATGGGTACCACGTATAACGCTCCTGGGTGAGCTTATCAATGATAGTGTAACTTGACACAAGTCATGGGAAGGAGCCAACACAGTGCCTGTGCATGGGGGGCAGGGTGCCCAAGTTATGTTTACTGCCCTGCACCTTCTCCAGTCATCTCCTGGTCTAGTGGAGAAGATAGGTCTTCAAATTTCACTTGTGAGCTTTGTTGAATGGTTGACATTGTGCTTCACATCTCTCTTTGAGGGGGTGGGCTGTGAACCTTTCTCTCGGAGAAGTTAATAAGCGGTACCCAGCTGTAGTGCATGTGACTCGAAAGCTTCCCAAATAAAGACCCACTGGGGGGGTCACCAGATTCCCTCTCAATTCACGGTTTGCTGATCACATCTGGAAAGGCCTAGGGGAGAGCCTTTTGATCTAGAGCTAGAGAGACAAAATCAGGGGCCAGAGCTTATCCAAGAGGTGAGGGGAAGCTGAGACAGAGTACTCAAAAGAAGCAGTCGAACAGGTTGGCAAAGGAAAGGGGACCACAGAGGAGTGGACCAGGGCTGAGAGTCAAGTTCTGAGAGTCATGGCAGGGAAACTTCAAACAACTGGCTTAGGTGTCTGTGGCTGGTTTTTATGGGCCAGCTTTGGCATGGGGAAAAGGCAGACCTGCTGCATTTATAGAGTCTGTTCTAGAATGGATAGTGTAAAAGAGGGTTTCTTCAAGTATGATCTGCTGACGCTTCAGAACCCTTTGACTTATTAAATGTCGGTTCCAAGGTTCCACTTGGGCTTAATGGATCAATAGGATTTGGAGCCAGAGCCTTAGAATCTGTATTTTTGACAAGCACCCAACCCAACCATGGGATTTTTCAAAAATGCAAAGTTTTAAAACTACTGCAATATGGTAAAGTGCAAAGAATTAAAAGGCAGAAAATTTGACTTCTCTTCTTGGCCAAGTGATCGTGGCAGTTACTTGATTTCATTGAATCTTAGTTTCTTCATCTGTAAAATGGGGATAATGTACTTGTTCATAAGGGTTGGTTAAGTTAATGAAGATCAAAGTGGTGAGGAAATGCACATGTTTGTAATTATCACATTTTTGAGCCAGAGTGAAATCTTGGAGACTACTACCATTGTAGCTCCGACAGATCTGGGCTTGGTTAGTTATCTCAGAACTGCCCAGTGTTACAGGCCTTAGCTATGTGTCTCCTGGAAGGTCCTCCAATGGTCTCATACTTTATCCAGCACTTGTAACTCTAATGGTCAGTTTGAGTGCCAGCACTGGGAGTTGGACTGCTTGCTTTTCAAATCCTGGAGTCATGAGGCAGAAGAGCTTTGAGGGGCCAGAAGTCTCAGGGGTCTGCTCTTCTATGGGTGAATTCCAGAGACTTTTAATGTGCTAAGCTACTTGGGACAGTAGCTGGGGTTAAGAATTAAGAAGAGGAAGAAAAGGATTAGAGTCCCAAGTGAATTGATGAATTGGAGAAGCAGTCAGGAACAAAAAATAGCTCAATAGGAAACGTTCTGGATGATACATGGAGGAAATGATTGTTATCACAAACTCGGGCTAAGCAATATCCAGCCAAATGAGGATAATAAGCTGAAAACAATCCAATGAGGTCCAGAGGTCACTTAAAACATGAGCGTGAAAGTTGGCTGCATTAACTGAATGAAGCCCAGCGTGAAGGAACTGTGAGGTAATCGCCACTTTATCATACCTTTATGAGACTTCTTTGTCCAGCTCTGGACTTCACAGTTTGAGAGGCATGGAGTACTTGGACATAGTTCAACAATAGAAATAAAGATGATGAAATTGTTGGAGAACATGAACTAAGAAAAAGCAAAAAAAAATCTGGTATTATTTAACCTAGAGAGAAAGCAAGCTAAGGGGAGACTTAACTCTTCCAGTTCATGAATTAGGGGTGAGAGTGGCCATTTTTGTTTGCATTATGTTGAGGGGTAAATAGGTTGATGTTCAGTAAAAGGGATGTATGTTAAGGAAAGAAAAATACTGTGTGTGTGTGTGTATGTGTGAAGAATGTTAAGAGCTTAAACAGGCTCTGGTGGCAAGAGAAAGATCTTTCCCAAACACTGACTCAGGGGCCACACCAGACTGAGGGGTGTGACAAAGTGCTGCTTTACCCTATTTTGAAAGTTGGAAGGAAAGGCAATATTGTCTGAATTTGGAATCAGTCCTACTTCTGGCCCAGAGCTATGATTTGGGGCACTCAATTAACTTCTCTGCTCCTTAGTTTCTGCATCTTAAAAATAAAGGTAACAGATCAGATGATCCCCAAGGATTTTTCAGCTCTAAAAAGTCACATCCTGTCATCTTCCAGAGCAGTGTTCAGCAAACTCATTAGTCAACAGAGTATCATGTGGCTCGCGAGCTGCAGTTTGCAGATCACTGTTTAGAGTAATAAGGTGGCTGTATTTAGAAAAACATGTGAAAGTTTTTCTTCCAATAAAAGCAACCACAGTAAACATGCTGGGGTGGGGGTTGGGGGAAGGGATGGGAGGTGGCATTTGATCTGGGCTTGATGGGCTGATGCCATGCCTTGGGGTGGAACACACGTGGAGAGCTATTCCATGTGGGGAGTTATCTGGCTCTGAGAGACAGGTAGGGCAGAGAATGCAGGGTACTACTGAGAAGGCGTATATTGGGAGTGGAAGAGGGGGATAAACGGTACCAACAGGCTATCTAGGAATGATGACAGGGAAAGGAGAGAAGACTGGTGTGTGAAGCAGGACAAGCTGATGAAGATGAAGCCTTAGCTAAGGACCCAGCCAAACCCTAGGACCAGGTCTAGACTCAACAGCCAAGGAGGCCACTCAAGGGACTGCCGGAAGATTAACTTCAACCCCAAACCGAGAGCATGGGTCTATATTCAGATATAAGGGGCCTCAACTCTTCAGAGACCTAACGATCTGGAAGCACATAGGCTCTGAAGCGAGACAGACTTGGTTTCCATTCTGCCTCTGCTACTCATTACCCATGTGATCTTGGGCAAGATGCTTCTCATTGTTAGACACAAGTTCCAGATAGTAACAAGAGGAAATAGATCTACCTCGTGATATTTTTATGAGAATTAAACATGATTATGGGCTTGACAATAGTGAGCAAACACTGCTGTAATTCTGATTTGGGCCTGGGAACGGAATTAAGGCAGGAAAAAAACAAAAAACAAAACAAACTTCCGTGACTCTATGGTTTCTAGAAAGGTTCTGAAACTGGATGACTACTAATACTACTATTACTACTTAATGTTCAAACTATGTTTTCATAACATGTTCTCCCATCTGATCCTCACGAATATTTAACTTTGAAGTAGGCATTATTATCATCGCCCTATTTCAAACGATGAGACATGGAGGCCTAGAGGGGATAATGCCTTGTCCAGCCTCAGTGAGTAAGTGGTAGAGGTGTGGTAGTGACTTAAGTCTTCTGGCTTCAGTCATTGCTTTTTCCTTAACATCTATTCCATGGGAGAGAAGCAGAGGAGCTTGGGAGAAGGACTGACATTTTAACCAACTCATCTGAATAATATGAGACTGAACTTGTACTCTAGTCTAACTGCTGGTAGTTATCCAGGAACAGTTCCTTGACCTTGAAAGGTTGCTAGACCCTAAGCTTCTCCTCCCAACCCCAGTGTGCCACCAATCCTGCCAATATAAGCACAGTCAGCACTAGATGAGCACAGCTTTCTGTTTGCCACACTTACTGAATGAAGAGGCTTCTTCTGTTTGTGTCTTTAAATAGAATCATTACCCGGGCTCTGCAGTCATAACTCTCTCCAGGAGCCCTTAATAAACATTAAGACTGTGACTGAGTCACTTAGCTCTTTTTCCCCCTCACAGCCAAGTAACCATTTCTCTGATCTCTCCTCACAGAATTCCTTTCCAACCAGCAAAGCACGCCTGTGATTCTTCTCTCCTCCTTTGGATATTGATCCCAGGACCAGACACTCTTAATGAGGCAAGACTCACTGCTTCTGAGCCTAGAGAATGGGTCTCCCTGCCAAGCACAAACACTGTAGCTTCTCTTTTCTTTTTCATGCACTCAGACACACTCTGGGACCCTTTCCTGCTCTGGGATTATTTTAAAAAAAATTTAAAGGGCTAACATTTTCTTTTCAAACTACAGTGGTATCTCGAGATACGAGTTTAATTCGTTCCGTAACCTTGAAGCATGGGAAACTATGAGACGCTCAAGTCGCGGTAAACTGGTGGGTTATGTGCAGCCGGCCGATCTGCGAGATTACTCCTATCTCAAATGTTGCTCATATTTCAAAGCAAAAATCGCTCGCTCGACGGCTCATATCTCAAAAATCTTGTATGTTAGGGCACTCATATCTCGAGGTACCACTGTAGTTTGCATCCAATCCTGCTAGAAGCAAGGAATATGACTAAGTAATTTCTTAAAGCCCCTTCCAGCCAGTGATTCATCAGACATAGACTTTTAAACTGGAATGGATTGACCAATTCTGGGCCAAATGTCTCATTTTTTGCCAATCGGGAGAGTGAATCCATAGAGGTGAAGAGCTGTGGAGGCTGCTTGCTACAGGGGAAAGAACATGGGATTTGAAATTTGAAGTTCTGGATCTGAGGCCAAACTCAACCATGCTGAGTGACCTTGAGGAAGTCATTAACCTCCAGAGCTTCGGTTTGCATACTTATGAAATGGAAATAATGCTACATATCCTACCTGTTTCCTAGTGTGGTTCTGAGGGTAATAGGGTATTGTATTTCTGAAAGGCAAGCAAAATATAATCATTTACCAACAATGTTGCACACTTAAGTAATGCAGAGTCACCCTGTGGCAAAACCAGGATTTCCAATTCCAGTGTAATTTAATTTCCATCCTACAATGCTGCCTTCTTGACATTTTTCCAATTCTGTAGTTATAAGCTTTTCCCATAAGGCAGCACACTAATTTGATCTCCACATGCTTTCTTTTAAACCCTTGGATATACATAGACTCACACTGTGGGACTCCAGACTGGCTCAGATGGATTAGAGAACAGTATCTTTGAGGACTTGTTGGGGATCTCTCAAGCAGCCTTCCACTACGTCAGGGTTATGGCCCTCAGACCTTGGATTGATAGCTTCCGAGGGACTAGGTACATGTGTGAGCTAGCGTTCCCTGTAGCTAGCTTCTCTAACCAGATTCATAGTATACCAAACTGGGCACTGGAGACGGCGATTTGATAGCCTGTAACGAAATATTAGTCTACAGCATGTACACTGAAGACTGACATAGGATGAGAGTGAACCACAAAGTAAAGTGATAATAGACAGTTGAAGTTCATGCTGGAGAGAGATTTGGGAACAGGCTTAGTGGTAATAGGTGGTTTAGTGTGCCAATTTGTGGTAGTCCACATGGGAGAGGCAGAAGATGGCAGCTGAGTCTTACAAATAAAGTGTGGGCCTAAGGGACCACTCACGGAAGGGGCACTGGGCTCTGAGCCCCACCATCAGCATGAATGCATTGGGAAATATCAGCCATGTTTCATCTGGCCTCATTGTTAATCACGGTGTATAATGGTTCTCAGGAGATAGACCAAAATCACGTCTCCATTCATCAAGAGACATACATATACTGCTGTACGCATCCACTCTGATCCTCTGGTACAAAGGGGTATCTCTTTCATAACTAATGCCTCCCAAAGTTTGGCATGGGACAGCCTTCTTTCAGTCATCGGGAGAGTTGAGTCCATTCTCTGACAATATTCTTTGGCCCTCAAAGAGCACAACAGAGAAATCCTTCTTTTCTCTGTTTTCTTACGCATTAAAAAAAATGTTTCAAATTTCAGAAATAATGGTGAGGTCAAGCCTACCATAAATAGAGAATATAGCTGTTCTCTCTAAGCAATAAAAATAAGTAAAAGGGTGGGGGATGGGGGGGAGACACTGTAAGCCAGTTCAGCCAACAATTTCCATGTTAAAAAAAAAGTTCAAGCTGGAGCCATGTGGTCTCAATAAAGTAGTAAAATATATTTTCTTTACTCTACACTTCATGTGCCCATAACCTTCCTTTTAAATCATCGCTAACCAGCCCCAAATCACTGACCGCAAATCATTTGGTGGCTTTGGTCTCCAGGCAATGGAATGTGCTGGAGCAGACGGGGAGTCGCTACCAAGAGTGCTCAGAGGGAGCTTCCCCTGCCCCCACACAGGCACACAGACCCCAGCAAAGCCTCGAAAGGGTTCCACACGGAGATAGCACATGACATCATAGCTCAATCATTCAGGAAAAAACTGCAATGGCTGCAGAATAGCACCACATGCCACAAACCACAGTGGGCAGATAAAGCTGGAGCACAGCTTTTCTTATGAAAACATTCACGAATACCACAGGCAGCTGGCAGAGACACGTTTAATTACATTCACAGAAACCCATTGTATCCATCAGACCCACCATCTTTGGAGGTGATCAGCACGTGGGAAGGTCAGTGAAGCCCATCTTAGAAATAGGAAAGCCAGAAGTGCTCGAAGCTCACTCGCTGCGTTTTATAAGGTGTGCTATGATGAGACTTGACTCGGCTGTAAAGTCACTTGCGAGGCTTTGCGAGGACTTCCAAAGGAACTAGACCTCAGTAAGCAACCTATCTTTAAATGGATAGCTGGAGATTAAGGGCAGCTGAAGGTGTGAGGAATCAATTATTCAATTCATGATTAATTGAAAAGACACGGAGGCTGTCCTGGGCAACCACAAAGCTCATGTGACCGCCACCTGCCATCACATCAGAGGACCTAGTCTTGTATTTTGCGAGTGCCTTTGGAACTTTTATTTTTCTAAAAGAACTGTTCAAAGAGTTCAGTATATACACTTAGAAGGGATGGCCAAGGAATTGGGAGTGTCTCTGGGTTCCTCAGAGAAACAAAGTTCAACGTGCATTGGTAAAGTATGATTAAAGCTCAAGGGGGAAAAAATGTCCAAAGAAAAATGCTATCTTAAAGGGATGGGTACTTAAGGACCAGCTTACAACCTTTACTAAAGTGGAAGTTTGAAAGGCGTCTGCAGAATCTTCTTTGAGACAACAGGATTATGCCTGAAAAGCCCCGTGGACTCTTCTAATTTTAGCCCCAGCCAACGATCATTGCTGCTAATTCCAGTCTGTGATTTCACCTGCGTGAAGGGAGGATTTTTCTAAAGAAAAACAACCACAACAAAATAACCAGCAAAACCACACTCCGAATAAACAACAAATGGAAAACCTGTAGTGATTAAAGTAGGTCCCATCCCTACAGGAACAATGAAAAATTGCATAGTCTGCTAGAGACACTCATGTCTAGCAGCTATAATCTTTTCAGAAACTTGTTATTTTATAGCCTGGTAATGGATCTGGCAATAATCTTTTTCATCAGACACCCCAGGATAACTTTCCATTTCGGTTGGGGTGAGGGGAAAGCTCAAATGCGTGCTCATAATATCTCCATGTAACCTTTAAGGCAACGGTCAGAGAAAATGCAAGACTCTTGGGTTACTGGAAATAACCTGTTTGCCATTATGTGGGCAATTATAAGCTAGGACTTGCTTTTTTAAATTGCTGGGTTCAGTCGAGATTTCCCATGGTTTTATCAGCAACAGAAATAAACAAGCATTCCACCGGATTCACTTGGAAGTGTGAGAAAGGCTATTCAAAGTCGTTTTCATCATGTGGACAGGAATTCAACTTAACCTGCTGGGATGTTAAGGCACATCCCACTATCCTGATGATTTTCTTCATCAGAAAGTGGAAAACAAACTTCAGCCCCCTTCTCAGGTGGTCTACCCCCTTGGCCCTTGCCACATACCACATAACCCCTCTCCCTTCATCAACAGGCCATCTGCTGTCAGGTGAGAGGTGACAAGCATCCTTGGGGAGCTCAGGTGTCAGCGTCTTTGTGCTTGTTGTGCAGGTAAATTAGAGGGGGAAAAAAACCCATCTTGAAAATTCCTGCTGGTTACCTTCGGATTAGCTCATTTCAAGAGCTGACTCTTTATGAAACAGTGACAGCATGCCTTCCATAAAAACGAATGGAGAATGTCGTTTTATTGCAGTTTAGTCTTCCCATAGTAGGCAAGTCATCAGGAATGCACTCTTCCCTATTGTACTCTGCCTGCCACTTGTTCCCGGAGAACCGTAGCCAACTGAATGCTAAGGAAGACAGGGACCCCATCCAAAGGGTTTCAGGAGAACAAGAGAGGGAGAATGGAGCAATTGAATTTGTTAGACAAAGGACTGCAGTCAAATAAAACCCAACAACACACACACACACACACACACACACACACACACACACACACACACACCCCTCTCTCAGGTGCAGAACAGCAACAGGTGTGAAAACGCCCAGAATTATGAGGGCGGAGGGAGAGAGAATCACCAAAACCTGCCCTTAAAGGGTTTCCAGTTAAAGTTCATTCAGCGACTGAGAGCAATCAGGCTGCGAGAGACTGCTTGCTCCCAGCAAGTTTCCCTCCACACCAATAGGGACGGAGCCGATGACAAAGACTTTTTTAGAACGAGTTCAAACCAACCTGGTGCAAACCGCTCCAGACTTATCAACGCCCGAAAGAAAAGCTTCTCCCACAGTATCTTTAAGTTTTCAGATGGGAAAATAGGCAGAGAAATTCAACCTCGCGCCCCTCCTCCACCCCAACTTTTAACAACAGAGAAGTGGCGCGGAGCAGGACCCACCACCCGCCCCCTACGAGCGAGCGGTCCCGGGGAAGGACTCGGAAGCCCGTGGCTGCAGATGGTCTGCGGAGCCTACTCCCAGAACCGAGCGTCTCACAGCAGTACCTGCCTGCCACTGCCCAGAAACGCTGCAAAGCATTCTCTCCTGCACCGCTAGGCACACTTCATGCCCTCACTTACCGGCTGAGCAGGAAACACAGCCTCTGCCCCTAAAGAAGCTCCTGGGGTGGGGGGGTGGGGATTGGAGGGGTCAGGTCTCAGCTACTCCCAACGTGCAGCTTCAGAGCTCTGCATCAGGCTCCTTTGCAGAATGCAACAGAGAATCTGCAGCGGCAGCCAGCCCAGCGGCCGCAAGCCCAACCCCTCGCAGGCTGCGATGAAGACGTCTTCGCGTCCTCGGCTCCCGGGAAGCCTCCTGGCGGCGAGGCGGCGGCGAGCAGGCTCGCGGAGGTGCCGTCTGCAGCCAGGGCCGCGTGTGCACCCGGGTGTCAGCGAGGGGGCTGCCCTGGAGGGGAGAGGGTGTGTCCTCGTGAGGAATGCTGCTCACTTCCAGAAATAACACTGAGAGGGGACGGCGGGAGATCCACCGCCCCTCACGCCGGGCTCTTATCACACTTAGAAAGGCTTTTGCTGTGGGGAATTGCAGTCACCCGTGGAGAAGGTAATAAGCGAGTTCCGCCCACGCTTTCTGAAGCCCGTTCAGTTGGGGTTGGAAGCGTTTCTCAAAGACCTCTGTTCTTTCAGTCAACCAGGATCCCTTTGGTGGTGGTGGGGCGGGGGGGGGGAAGGCGGAGGGGGAGGCGGAGATTCAGGTGGTGACTAAGTAGTGAATTTGTTTTAGTTATAAAAGAAACTAATTTCCATCTTGATCTTCCTTATATACCCTTCCAAGCGGGGGCATCTTTCAATTACACTCTTCACCTACATTACTTCTTGTGCATTCCGCTGCCTCTCTGGGTGCTGCCTTACTGCAAAGCTATATATTAATTACTACATTACACACGAAGCCCATAGGAAAAACACAAATCTGGGTTGTTGTTGTTATTGTTGTTTGTTGTTTTTTTTTTTTGTGTGTGTGTTTTAATGCTGAACAAGTTTGCCATTAATCAAATCTTTCCACTAACATCTAGGAACAGACCCAAGATTGCGACTCACTGAGAGATGAACATGTGTGTCTGTCGGGTCGTCCTACGGTCTTCCTTGCAGCATTATGTCATAGTGACTCGGTGATCACACATATTATGGAGAAAAAGTCTGAGCAACGAAACCAATCATTGAATAAAGACATGCCTACTTACTATTACCAATTAGCAGACAGGACCCAATATTTAAGCATTTTAAAAGATTATCCCACACCTCCCATTGTTCTGTCTCGGAGTCACAGAATTGCTTGCCATTGGTCAGCCTAGGACATAGAAACCCAGGATTGTATTTGGAAACTTAAAGAAGAGACTCAGAAGGGACCCTAGGAAGCTATTAATTTTCATATAGCATATAAAATGTCAGAGGCATGACACATTCTTGAAGTCAATCAGAAAACATATCAGAAAGTGTTTTCCAGAAATAGAATTATGTTGAGAGGTCCAAAATAGAGATAGTGTAGAAAATCTTTTTAGAAATGAAAATGAAATGTTGAGAGTTTACTATGTATCTTTACTTCATTTTTTTTTTTTTAATCCTGAAGAGAAGTGGTGGATTGTGAAACATTGACAGTTTTTCCACCCCTCTTCTTTGGGGAATCAGTGTACAGTTAGTAAGGGGATGAGTTTGGTCTTTAAACTAAAAATAGTCTGAGTTTGGCAGGTGCGGTCTCGCCATTAGTTCCTTTTTTTTTTTAATTTTGTAACTCTGCACTTCATTTGTAGAGTTTTACTAGACTCACTGGATGACAGAGTCAAGTGCTTTTGTTCATCTGAAAAATATCCCCGTGAAGCAGGGTGACCTGGTTGGGTGGGTCTCCCGAAGGTCCTTACCACTGCTTCCCATAGGTCTAGTCCACACATCTTCTCTGAGGTAACCCCTGATAATAGTATTTTCTGTAGACTTCCGGGAAATAAATTCTTACTCTTCTTTATTTATTAAAAAATACTATATGCAGAACTATATCCATTCTCTTGGACAAATGCACCACAATTTATTGAATCAGTACTCCACTGATAGAAACTTGAGTTCTTTTCAATATTTTGCTGTTCATGTTGCAAATTCCCACATGGAACGTGTTACACTTGTGCAAGTGTATCTATAGCATTAATTCCACAGTGTGATTCCTGGAGTCTGCATTTCTAATTTTGCTAGGTATAGCCAAATTGCCCTTCAAAGGGCTAAAACCATTGACACTCCCACTAACAATGTTGACTAGTGCTTCCTTTCCCACTGCTTTGCCAACAGAGTGTGCAATCAAATTTCTGGGTGTTTGCCAATCTGATAGGTGAAAAATAATGTCTCAAGATAGTCTGGCTTGCATTTCTCTGATATTGAGTCGGGTGGAGTAACTTTTAATATGTTTAAGAGCCAATTCTATTTCCTTTGTTGTGGCCTCTCTGTTTATATACTTTCCCCATATTTTACTAGGTTCTTGGCCTTTTTCTTTATAGATTTCTTGGAACTCCACATATATTAATAAAATTACCCTTTTGTGTTATGAATTACAGGTTGTTTTCTCATTTTGTTACTTGGCTTTTGACTGGGCTTAGGGTATTTTGTGGGTGTGCAAAAGTTTCTGATTTTTATGTAGTCAGAAAAAGTATGTAGAAATACCTTTCCTATACCATATGCTCTTGTGACTTTATTTCTTCTTACACTTATATAGTTGATCCAGTTGTATTTTATCCTTGTTTAATTTATAAAGTATTAAGGTATGAGTCTTGCTTCATTTTATTCCAGTTGCCCCACTAACACTTTAAAAAATAATTAAATTAAAAAAATGTTTTAAAAAGTACATAACATAAAATTTATCATCAAGGTTCATCCATGCTGTGGCACCTGACAGGATTTCCTTCTGAATAATACTCCATTGAATATATATTACACATTTTTTCACCCCTTCTTCTGTGGATTGACATCTGAATTGCTTTGAGTTGAATTTCTTTAATAATTAATAATGCTGAATGTAATTTCATATGCTTGAATATCATCTTTGGTGAAATGTCTATTCCATGGCCCATTTTCTATTGGATTATTTTGTTGTTGAGTTGTAAGAATTATGTATGGTATTAATCCCTTACTAGATATGTGATTTGCAAATATTTTCTCCAATTCCTTAGCTTGGCTTTTCTCTCTGGATTTGATGCACAGACATTTTGCTTCTGTTGCCTGTGCTTTGCCATACCACTTCATAATAGTGGTCTTTTACCAACTGCTTTGAGATGCCATTTTTAACATGTGTTAAATTTCTGTATATAGTTGGGTCTATTTCTAGATATTTTATTCTGTTTCCTTGCGTGATTTCTTAATTCAAGTACTACTACCACACTGTTTAATTATTGAGGCTTTTAATTTTAATAACTTATGGGCCTAATTCTCTCATTACTCTTCTCTCTCAGAATTTCCTGTTGTTCCTTATGAATACCAGAGTAAGTAAACAATAACAAAATAAAAATATCTATTACTGTTTTTAAAATTAGAATTAAATTTAGATAATTAACATAGAATCAACATCTTTATATTATCAAGATTTACCAGCCAAGAAAAAGGTAGATCTTTTCATTTATTTAAATCTTATATTGTGGCCTTCAGGGATGTTTTACAGTTTTCTTCATGTCTTGGACATTTATTGTTATATTTATTCCTAGATATTTTATGTTTGTATTGCAATTGTAAGTGGGATCCATGTAAATATTTATCTCATTACATCTTGCTGTATATAATCATCTCTTACAGGGTATTCATTTTGTACCATTTTATCTTGCTAGTTACTTTATTGTGTATAGGTACGTATTTCTCAATTGGCTTTTATTTCTAACCATATAATAATATTTGAAAATGAAAATTAACTTTCTGCTTTTTGATTTTTAACACTCCCTCCCCAATTTCATTATCTATTAGGTCTAGTACAATGTTAAATGACAGTAATAATAGTGGATGTTCTTATCCTACATTTGATTTTAGTGGAAATGCCTCCAGTGTTTCCCCAATAGACATGGTATGGAGTGATGTATTTTATTATGCAAAGACAGTTATTGTATTGTGGATTTTTTGGAGGGTTAAGTATGACTACTGACTTTTGTCCAAATGCTTTTTTAAAGTATCTTTAGAAATTATCACATAATTTTTCTCCTTAGATCTGTTAATTTGAATAGCATAAATTTCTTAGCAATGAACTATCCTTGCATTCCTGAAAAAAGTTCTATTGAATCATGAAAAAAAAATGTGCTGGTCGATTATATTTGCTAATATTTTATTTAGAATGCTTGCATTTATATTCATAGTTGAGATTTTGATTAAAATTGTTTGTTTTATTGCATTGTGATCAAATATTATCTGTAATATTTCTATCTTTTGGAATGAATTGATTTTTTTCTTGTGGCTTAATTTATAGTCAATTTTCATGTATGTTTCTTGGTCATTTAAAAGAATGATGGTTCTATATTATCAGGGTACAGAGTTGAATAACGTGTATCATATTAATTATTTATGCTTTACACTTCAGGTATTTTATCTTGATTTATCATGAACTGAGAGTTTTTATTGCTTTATAGTATTCTTCTGTAATTTCTGCTTTATAAGGCAACTATATGTTCTTTGGTGACTATATATTCATAAATGTTACATCTTCATTGTGAGTCTTATCATTTAGCATCACAAATCGCTCTTTTTCTAATTTATTTGTTGGTTTAAATACCTCCTTACTGGATAATAACGTCATAACTTTACTTTATTTTCAGTTCCCTTTGCCTGGTATGTCTATTCTTACTCTTTTAACTCAAACCTTCTGAATCACTTTGACTTACACATGTCTCTATGTATAGGATTTCATTCTGTGATGTATTCCACTGCTTCCATTATTGCTCATCTGGTTCTTGCACGAGGTGTTGTTGCAAAACAATGGATATCGCTTTCTGATATTGCTCTTCAAGTGAGTCCTTCATCTTCAGAGAAAGAATACTTTTTCTGGTGCTTTGTGAGGTCCCAACACCTAGTTTGCTTACATTCTATTTCATGAGCAAAATGTTTGTATCTGTCATTTAGGCTTATATGTACAGTATTTTATTTTTCAGGAGTCCCTGTTATTTCTATAATGGACTAAGTGTGACAACTATTTCCAGATTCAGCTTTTAAATGATTATTTTGGTAGTGATATTATTGATACTCAGGCAGATTACATATGATCTCTTTTGATGCTCCCAATAATGCCAACTTTGGCAGAGTAGGTATCCCCATAAACAGTTGGGAGGATTGGGGTAAAGCTTCTCAAAATATTATTTCCTCATGATTTCTTACACAAGTAGACAATTCAGGTTTCTGGTTTACTGTGGAAAGACTTTGATATTGGGAGAAATGTTTTCTAGGGCCCAAAGGACAGAATTCCAAAATAATAATAATAATAAGTAAAGTGATAGTAGGTTTACCTCTTTTCTGAAAATGCTTATTACCGTGGAGTTTACTTAGGGAAGTCATGGAATCTGCTTTTCTGGGGAAACATCAATAAAGGAGATCCCCAACTCTTTCAAACAGTTTGAGTGTGGTCCTGCCCCAAGGCACGGGTGACCAGATAAGCCTCCTGTGTCAAAAAGAACATTTCAGGAATCCGGATGATCAAACTTAGGCCCCTAGGAGTATGATCTGTCAGGAGATTGTTATCAATGATATTCAGATTTAAAAGCATAAAGTGGTTATGTAACAAGATGCTACCTAACGAGGAAATTCAAGTCAGGATCTAGTTTCAGTACGATAATTCTGCTTCTCTTTTGGGGTTAAGGACAGGGTCATTACAATCAATTCAAATCGCCGCATGTTAAAGGAAACATTAGAACGTCCACATTTCTTTTTCTGGGCTGAGAGAAAGAAGGCAAAGGGGCAATAGTGTACATGAAAATCTTTCCTGAGACACTTCAGGATTATGTTTTCTTCCAACCAGAAATTCCCAAGTTGCCCCAAGATTCAACATCTGAATCACTCCGACAAGCAAGATATTGTTTGAATAAGACTGAAATTCTGAACATTCTTAGAGGCTTCATAAAAATCCCCAAATGATGGACAAATGGTTATGTTGTGGTCATGCAAAGAAAAGCCCCCTTGTGATTTGGGATTGCGTTTGTTCATTTTTTATTTATAGTAATTTGGAATGCCAAATTTTGCATGGGAGAGGATGGGGAAGTAGGGAGAAAGGGAAGGAATGGGGACGAACTTATGTGTGTGTGTGTGTTTGTGTGTGTCTCTCTGTATGTTAACCTAGAGCCTGTGGAGTATGAGGAGAGGGAGTGTGTGATAGTTTTGTTTGCTTTTAAAGCAGAATTTTCTGCAGGTCTCTAGTGTGGGAGAGTGACTGGAAGGATTTTTAACTTTTTTTCTTGTTAGCAGCACCATCTGTTTACAATGAAAGCTTGGCTTCCACTCTTTGGCCCAAATAAAAGCCCTAGGGTGCCCATATAAGTCAAATGTAAGAAGCATGGGTTTGCAGACCTGAGGAATCGCCCTCGTCTGCCTGCACAGGGCTTTCAGGGTAGATTTACACAGCCTCTTATCCCTACATAAAATCAGGATGATAAGCTTCTAAGAAGCTAAGGTGGGTTACAGGTCACTGGAATTCACAGCCCAGGCAGCTCATCTGCCACTTAATGAAATGATGGACCTCTGGGGTCACACTTGCCAAGAGAGAGGTTGGCAAGTGGGAAAAGAACCCTATCTTTCACCACTTGTCATGGGATTCTTAGACATTTGGAGAGGGATTTATATAGCCAAACAAGAAAACATGGAAATGCAGTCTTTGCACCTATGCCAGAATTGGACTGGAATTCCAGATTAAAAGGCATGCTTCCATATACTGTAAAGCATAAAGTGAGTAAACAAGAGAAACGTTTCTTGTACCAAAATATCAGGCCTAGGGTGTGGGGATGGGGGCGGGAGGTAGAAGTGAAGGAGTTGAAAATAGAAGCCAGGTGTCCTGCCTTTCCTCTTCTGGTCTGTGGTGGGTCATTGCTCCCAGGTGTGGCTCCACTGCTTTCTACCTGGAGGCTGGGGCTTTCCTCCCTCTCCTCAGAAATAAATCTCAGACAAGCATTTGGAGGACGATGACAACAGTGAATATGCTATAAGTCTTGACAATTTTTATTAATGATGAGAGAAGTTTCATGTAACAATATTATTTGCATGCCATTCGATCAATCAAGTGTTTATTCATTGTTTATTAAACCCAGCCTCTGCTGGATTATGTGATGGAAGGCCCAGGCCTAAACTTTCAGAGATTGATCAATGGCTGGGGAAGAGAAACAAAACAAAGCAAAACAAACCCATATGCCTTTAAAACAGCTGCAGAATAATTACGTTTTATCTGCTAGGCTGCAATGTGGTCCTCAAGTTGTGTGTATCAGAATCGAGTGGATCTTGAGAAAATGCAAATTCTTGGGCCCTGCCACTTGTATTCAGAGGGTCAGAGCAGGGACCGGGAATTTGCATATGAAAGCAATATCCTCAATGGTTTGATGGAAATGAACCCTAAAACCCATTTTGAGAACCACTGGTCTAGAATATTATTTTACTTTATTTAAAAAGAGGTGGGAGGGAAATAATATTTATTGAGTTTTTATTACTTATAACTTTTGCACATACTCTGTCATTTAATTATGACCAAAAATTCTGTACCCACAATTTAGTCAGGGTCTGCGCCTAAAGTCTGGACTCCTCTCTTCACAAAGGTGCTGCCTCTTCCTGAAATGGGAGACAGTCATGGTGTGCAGGGAAGTTGCACAGCCTGGGTTTGGTGTGTGCTTGTGCCAAGCTGTGTCTCCTAAGCCAGCTTCTGCATGGCCCCGGGATTTCTAGCAAATGTAGATCTGACCATGGCATAACATTGTACTATCTTTATTACTCTGTGGCTTGCTTTTTTCATCGAGCAGTACAATTCAGACATCTTTTTGGTTGGGTTCCCTGGTTTTTTGCCCATTGGAGGACGATATTTTTTGGAACAGCCATGAATGCAAAAAAAAAAAAAATTAAGTATCATTAATCAAGCCTGTTGACTGCATTGTTAACTTGGAGCTAGGGTGGTTTGTGGCTTGGATTCAGTGAATTTCTCTGTTCCATGGCAGCAGGCTGTGTGTTGTATCCACTAGTCTTCAACAATGTGAGTTAAGAAAATGTGTGGATGGATTTGCATAAACTCATCACTATCACTGGAAAAGCTTAAAGAGCACATTCTACTGATTGTTGGTTAGGAGAACTGTATTTTTCATTATGGAGCAACATGTTTTTGTTTAAGACTAAGTTTGGTTATAGTTATAGCTGGTGTTTTTGAATGTTTACAGAACACTAGTCCTGGGGTGAACCCAGACTCCTGGATTCTGTTCTTTTCAGGAATCCATTAGCAATAAGATTCAGACATGTCTGTTCCATACTAATTAGACCCCTCAAACATTGTGTATGTGTGAGATAACCCCAGAGCTTGTTATAAATTATACAGATTCCTTCATCATTTTCATCCCCCACTGTCAAGGCACCATAGGCCTGAGATGGTTTTATGGATGAGCCCTACCACAGTGTGAGAAATAGCAGACCCCCAAACTTCTCCAACATGACTGCTGCCAGCCCACTCTGAGCCATGATCCTCTCTAGCCCAGACAACAGAAAAGCCTCCTGACTGCTTCCCACAACAGCAGGTGTCATCATCTTAACATGCAGATGGAGTTAGGTCATTCCCCTGTTTAAAACAGCTCCCTGGCTGTCCATTGAGACTGGATTGAAAACAGAAGTCATTTTAATGCTCCATGGAACATGCCTGATGTGGCTGCTGCTTACTTCTCCAACTCCACCAGCTTCTTCTGCATTCCTATTTTTCTTTGTTTTGTAAATTTTTTGTTGCCTCTGTCTTTTATATTTAAGGTCAGAAAGAGGGAGAGAGAGAAGCATTGATTTGTTCCACTTATTTATGCATTCATTGGTTGATTCTTGTAGTATGTGCCCTAACTGGGGACAAAACCCACAACCTGGGAGTATTGGGGTGATGCTCTAACCAACTGAGCTATCTGGTCAGAGCTTGCTTTTTTTCTTTCAGCTCCTGGTCCATATATCAACTTTCCCATCTAGGGTCTTTGCATCTGTTTCTACCTACCCTTCAAGTCATAGCTCTTGAGTCATCTATCCCTTCAGAAAGTCATCTTGCATTATTACACTCTTCTTTCCCAATCCCTGTCAGAGATATTGCGGAAGGGTGAGCTCCATGAGCAAGATTCTATCTGTAAGTCAGCATCCACTGCAGACCTGGCACACAGTAGCTGCTCAATATGAAAGGAGCAGTCAGGGCCTGGTCATGGCTGGGCATCCACCACATAAAAAAATTAGATATAGTGTACTCAACATCCACATATGTTGATGTTGTATTAAGAGTATGATAAAAATTATTGTCACCTTCCAGAAATCTGAAAATGAACCTGAAGCATACCTAATAGAAGAAATATGTTCAAGGATTTATAAAAACCTAACAGATGAGGCAGCTGAGGAATCAAGCAGGAGTGAAGCTCATGAATAAACAAATACATAGCTCATAGTAGCCAGTATTTACCTTGGAGGGAATAACTCATTCTCATGGCTGGGCAGAGGTGACAGGTAGCTTGTTTGATCCCTTATGTTATCTAAGAGCTTCAAACCATAAAAAAGTGAGTATAGGCCCCTGCCATGTACATTCACTACATTTAGAAAGGATTTATGTTGCCGAGACCAGTTTGGCTCAGTGGATAGAGCGTCGGCTTGTGGACTGGAAGGTCCCAGGTTCGATTCCGGTTTGGGGCATGTACCTTGTTTGCGGGCACATTTCCACTGTGGGGCTTGCAGGAGGCGGCTGATCGATGTCTCTCTTTCATCGATGTTTCTGACTTTCTCTCTCTCTCCCTTCCTCTCTGTAAAAAATCAATAAAATATATTTAAAAAAAGAAAGGATTTATGCATCTCCTAATATTTGAATATGACTGGTCTTTCAAAATTCTTTCTTTTTACACAATAAGAGGAGTGAAATAGTCACTGAGAAGGATTTATAACTGAAATATTCTTGATGAGCACTGACATATTGTGCTTGCAGATTGCCTGTAATACCTGAAAGAATATGGCATGTACAGTTTTGGTAACAATCATAATAGTCATCCTTTATTGATAGAAATTATTATTGACTAGAGGCCTGGAGCATGAAATTCATGAACAGGGAAGGGGGGTGAGGGGTGAAAGAGAGCAGCTTGCTCTGTCTCCAATCTGGGACCCCTTGAGGGCAGTCGGACATCCCTCTCACAATCCAGGACTGCTAGCTCCCAACTGTTTACCTGCTTGCCTTCCTGATTGCCCCTAACCACTTCTGCCTGCCAGCCTGATCACCCTCTAACTGCTACCCTGCCAGCCTGATTGATGCCTAACTGCTCCCCTGCCAACCTGTTTGACCCTAACTGCCCTCCACTGCAGGCCTGGTTACCCCTAACTGCCCTCCCCTACAGGCCTGGGTCCCCCGCCCCCCAACTTTCCTCCTCTGCAGGCCTGGTCCCTCCCAACTGTCCTCCCTGCTGGCCATCTTATGGTGGTCATCTTGTGTCCATATGGGGGCAGGATCTTGTGACCACACTGGGGTAGCCATCTTGTGTGTTGGAGTGATGGTCAATCTGCATATTACCCTTTTATTAGATAGGATAGAGGCCTGGTGCATGGTTGGGGGCCAGCTGGTTTGCCCTGAAGCGTGTCCTGGATCATGGTGGGGGTTCCCTTGGGGCGTGGGATTGCCTGGGCAAGGGGCCTGTGGTGGTTTACAAGCTAGCCATTCCCTCGGCCACCCAAGTGGAGGCCCTAATATCTGGGATTTATTTATCTTGGCTTCCTCCATCACCAGGGGCAACCTAAGCCTTGGTCCATGATGGCAGCCATTAAAACTTTGTTGGCTTAAGCAGAGGCCTGGACAGGCCAGGTTTTGCAGAAGCTTGGCTTCCTCCATCTCCAGGGCAACCCAAGCCTCCCTCCTGCTCTCTCTGTGGCCATAACCATCTTGGTTGGGTAAATTTGCATACTTGCTCTGATTGGCTGATGGGCATGGCTGGTGGGTGTAGGAGAGGTATGGTCAATTTGCATATTACTCTTTTATTAAATAGAATATGCCAGACTTTATATGTATATCATTTAATTCCCATAAGAACCTTGTGAGGTTGGTTATATAAGTACCCTCAGTTTATAGTGTAAGAAACTGAAGTTTCAAGAAGAATTGGGTAACTTGCTGAAAAGCACAAGATAAGTGAGAGGTCACAATTCAGACCCAGGGAGTCTGACCCTTTCCCTAGTCTTTGCTCTGAGTCTTCTCATGATACTCCTTCTTGAACTCTGGCAGATTGCACAAGGATGCAGATCCCCCACTCCTGGATCAGCCTGGTTCCTGCTCTAGTGACTCAGGAGCTGTTCAAGCTCTGAAAAAAGTGAGGCAGCTTGTCCCCAAACCCCAATTACCCACAGTGGACTATCTGCTTAAGAAATCAGCTTACCTACCCTACTGGTAGCTAATAACCAGGTTCTAGGGTTATGGAAGGAAAAGCAAATTTTTTCTTGATGTCTGTATCATGTAGGGTGAGGTTCAGCTGCTTATAATACCTCCCAACTAAAAGCCAAACCAAAGCCAAAAAGGAGTGACTTACAAATTAAACTAAACAGACATTTATTTATCATATAAAAGAGATCATATATAGTTAGGATGTTTAATTCTGTTACAGCATCATGATGATCCACAAGGATTCAAGGTTTTTACTACCTGCTCTTCTGCCCTTATTCATATGTGATTTCATGTCTAAAGTGTCTGCTTGAGCCGAGACCGGTCTGGCTCAGTGGTAGAGCATCGGCCTGTGGACTGAAAGGTCCCAGGTTCAATTCCGGTCGGGGGTATGTACCTTGGTTGCGGGCACAACTCCAGTAGGGGGCGTGCAGGAGGCGGCTGATCGATGTCTCTCTCTCATCGATGTTTCTGACTTTCTATCCTTCTCCCTTCCTCTCTGTAAAAAATAAATAAAAATATATTAAAGTGTCTGCTTGAGTGCCAGTCATAACGTCCTTCTTCCAACCAGGAAGAAGGAAGAAGCAGGTAAGAAAGGCAAATAGCATGTTTCAGCTATCTTTTAAGGTGTCCACTGCATCTCCACTTGTATCTATCTCCATGGTGGTCTGGACTTGGTACGATGGGCACAGCTAGTGAGCCCTGCACCTGGCTAACCTCAGTGGTTCTGCTACCTGAGGAATGAGGGAGGACTGCCTTTGGTGCAAGCACCCAGCAATCCTTCCACACTTTCCATTCTAGACTCTTTTATGACACCCCCCAGCAATCATTCCCAAAACTTTAGGGTCTTAAGAATTACCTGGGAAGATTGCTAAAAATTTAGATTCATGAAGCCACTGTTAAAGATTCTGGTTCAGTAGATTTGGGATGGGGCTCAGTAACCCCTGTGTTTTCTCAGACAGCCTAACTTCCTCACTCAAATGCTTAGGGACTCACCAGCCTCCTGAGAAATACTATATGAGGTTCCACTTAGAATAGAGGGTATGATGAAATCTGTAAAGTTTTATACAGTAGTTAACCTGCTTCTCTGGCAGCCACAGCAGAGTTTGCTGACTAAAAGAAATACAAGTAAATTCTTTTTTGTATTAAGAGGATGAAATTTAAAAAATATGTATTATTTCAATTCTGTGAACCACACTACTCAATTAATTTTGGATATTTTTAAATTTAGGATTCATTCTTTAAAAATTATCTAATGTGGATTTTTTAAATCTTGAAGGCCTAAAATTAAAATAGTTTTAACCATCTCAAAACATGCATGCAGCAATTAGAATCCATTCTTCACATGATTTAAAAATAAAACAAATTAGAGAAAAGTATACAAAATGAATATTCATGGTTACAGATTCCTTGGTCATAAAAAATAAGGTTGACTCCTTACAATATAACCCAGTTTAAGCTCACAGCCAAAGGAGCACTTGAAGAATAGGCAAAACATAAAAACATGCTATAGCAGTCTTCCAAACCCAAGGAATTTTGAGAGAGAGCGGGAGTGAGAAAGAGGGGGTGGCGGGTGGGAGATATGGTGATGTTTCTTTAACAATCACATCATAAATAACCTTCCCCAGCTAGCAACAAACTCCTTTCATCCATAACTTGAAGGCAGAGGCCTCATAAATTGACTGGGATAGTCTTCCCCTGTTTTACCATAAGGCAGAGATTATTTCAAACTGTTGATATGTTTTTTAGAGTGAGTCACTGATGGGATTCAGAACAACTGACATTCACTGCTTTGGTGACAGACACCTCAAAGGTAACGCAAGAGGAATTACAAGCACCCCCTTTGCTTGGGGGTGGGTGCAGCCACTTGGTCTTTCAGATGTCATCAGACATCTCTGATTTCATCCTGAGGATCACTATTGCTGCCCATCCCATCTACCTGTAGAACTGCTTTTGATTATCTAAAGAGAATGAATATAAAAATCAAAGCCTAATCCAAGAAGGAATGTAAATCCAGTCTCTTCGTGCCCTGTTGAAATGTCATGTCAAAATGCAAGAATTCTTGTTGCCTCTAAAGGGACTCCGGCCAGAAACTGACACTCAGCCCCCGAGTTCTGTTATTTTCCTCATGAAACTGTAAGGAGAATGTCTTCATGAGTACCAAGAGTATGTGTGGATAGATGGTAATGAAGATAATTCATTTTTTCCTTTCCTGATATCTGAGCCCTTTGTGGTATAAGCCACGATGGAGCTTTAAAAAAATTGTCTTTATTTTTGTGATGTTTAGATCAACAGTTTGTGAAACTGAAGCAGGAATATTATTTTTATTCTTAATGTCTAATATAAATTTTAAAAGAAATGTTTCATGAAAGTTACTTTTTAACCTAGAATTTCCCTAGAAATTAGGGCAAAAGTACTCAAAGGATGGATGCATTGTAAGAAATAAGAACCAAACCTTATATATAACAGTTTATTTCATTCTCTTAGCCTGTTTCTTAAATCATGTTGCCCTAATTAATCAACCTCTTCATATCCATGCACTAATGATTATTGGCTCCAGCTCTCCCTCATATTTGAAGAATCTTGCTGCCATTATGTTTTAAATACCAACAGCCTATGGACAGTATCACTGCTCTTGCTTTTTATTCATGTATTCTGTTGTGGACAATTCAAATAGCTCATTGAAACGGCACTGTCCCACACCCATGTGGTTTACCCTGCAGGGTTGAGGAGAAACACATGCTTTTGGAAAGAAGAGAGGCCTTTGTTATTAGGACTGATTTCATTTCATTGTATTTTTGGCTCCTTTTTCAGCATTAGGTTCTTTACTTACGATCCTTTCTCTTTTTTTTTTTTTTAAAAAAAATAAGATTGAAAGATATACCCAAGTTAGTGGACAGAATAGGGACCCAACCACATCTGGAAGTATAGATGAGCAATGAGAGTTCACTACACATAAGCAAAGGCACAATGAGACCATTTAATACACAATTGTAAAAGCATGCATGATACTTCTAAAGGGGTTTTCACCAGAGTTCCATTTGTTTATTGCTGCTTTATGGTTTTCCAATTGGAGAGAGCTATTTCAAACATGTATGATACACATATGAGCAATTTCCAGAGAAGAAGAAATCTTTGGCAAAACCTATCTAACAGCCAGCCAGAGGAGCTGCTTGCTCCCTCTCTGGGTCTGGGGGGTTGTTGTTTTGGGCTTCGAGGCTCTCCCCAGGGCAGCACTGTCACGATCGTGGACCTCCCATTAATTTATTGCTATTATTACTTTTTAAATATGAGCAACAGAGTCCACAGCGACTATTTTTAATAATCGGAAAGTCTAGGAGTTTTAAGAAAAAACAAAACAAAACAAAAACGATTAAGACCAATGCAATGCTTACAAGATAGAGAAAAAATAAAAAATAAAAAAAGACAAGGCGAGCAGAAACCCAGCCAAGAGGTAAAGAGACTTTTCATTTTCTTCATTAGACTGGAGATTCTCTGCTAGAGTCAAGGCGCCATCCAGACAGACAGATTTACATCTGATGGACATTACTTATGACATTACTTAAGCCAAGAAAGAACAGCCGGAACCAAATTCTCTAGCCTTTAAACAAATTCCCAGCTACAAACCAGAAGAATAACACTATTAGGTCTTCAGGGCAGCTGGACCAGAGCTCGATAAGTCAAGTTTCTTTTCACAGTGTTGGCATGGCTTTCTGGGACCCGTGTATTATTTATGTGGCATCACTACCATGTTTTTAAATGATCTTTGGACACATGCCCATGAATTCGCTTAATCTAATTCTCCCACTTTTATCCCTAATGAGTTCTGGTCTTCGTAGCCAGCATGACTTGGGGCATACATACTCTATATCTCCTGGAAGACTTGGGGTAATCCCAGGGGCTCATTATTTCTAATTACTTTAAATCCGAATGTGTAGTGCTGAGCTCACTCCACAAACTAGCCAAAGGAGGTAGGATTCTTCTCTCTACCACTTTCCTCTCAAATATAAATATGTACATTTCACAACCAGACCCTTGCAGCCAAAATCTAAAACCTGCATCGATTTCTGGCAATGTTATCTGGAATACAGGATGTAGCACAATTAACTGTAGAGAGTGTTGACACACATCCAAAAGATGAGCAAGAGATGATGTGGGTAGGTAACGAGGGTTGGGGCAGGATATAGGGCTGGGGGAGCTCTGAAAAGAATTATGGTCTATGCTCTTTAATTCAGCACAGTCATCAAAAACATATGGTGCCTCAGTTAAGACATTTCCTTAGTGACACTTCAGGGTCTCTATTTATACTGGGCATGGAATGAGGGTGACCCACTCATCTGGGTTTGCCCTGAACTTTCTTGCTTTCAGCATTAGGTGTCCTGTGTCCCAAGAAACACCCCTCCACCCCCCACATCCTAATCAAAACCAGGATAATTGGTTATCTGAAAAGGACACAGGTAAGTGCTTGAGAGATGTGCCCACAAGCAAGGCATCTCAGAGGGCCATTAGAAATTAGCTTTTCTGTCATCCATCTCTCAGAATATTTTCATTACATTCCACTTGTTACCAAAGGAAGTTTTCAAGAAAAAGGCATTCAAGAAGCAGAACTTTCAGCCATGATGTTAGCAAAGTGGACTTCTATAAGACATAAGCTGGGTAGTTCTGAATACTATATGGGGAAAATATAGAAAAACTTATAAATTTCATGGCTCCAAAGATACAAATCCTAAAGTATATGCATTCATCTTTTATCCACATCTTCTCTTGAGAGAAATTCTGTGCCGTGCTGTTTGGCTCTGGGGACCTAGGAGGAGTTTTCAGAAAGTTCAGCTCAGCTCTGCGAAGCACTGTGCAAACCCCTCCACTCTTTCCCTTAAGAGCTTCTAATAAGACAAAAGAAACATTTTTTTCATGAAGATATTTTGGGTGACACATCTCTGTTTCTCTTGGGTGGGCCACCATGTTGAGACTGACTTCGAAGCAGGTGCAAAGCAATCTAGTTGAATTCAGCTTGCATTTGAGGCAAATGCCTTGGATATTGGACCCAAAGAATAATGTGCAGCTGCACCTTGGATAAAACCATGGCTCCAGAATGCAGCCAAGAAATACTTTCACCCTTGTTCAGCTGTTGAAAATATGGAGGAAAAGTATGTGTGTCAGGGGGTGGGGAGGAAGGGAGGTGGGCTGGGCATATGGTTATCAGAGTGTCATCCCCAAATCAGATAAAACTGTGGAGATTTCTTCAGGATGAGAGTTACCACTGTAGGGAAAATTGTGTACCAAGAATGATGGACTCTGGGAACCACCATATGTAGATGGTGGCATACGAGTTCCCTTAATTAGAAGAGAAGATCTTAGAAATCATAGGCTGATCACTTTTTAAACTATTATTTTAAAGATACTGCTGTGGGAATGTCTCTGTCCCTCTAAAATTCATATGCTGAACCCCTAATCCCCAATGTGATGGTATTTGAAGATGGGGCCTTTGGGAGAAAATTATACCATAAATGTGCAACCTTCATGATGGGATTAGTGTTCTTATAAGAAAAGAGAGTGCTTTCCTCCTCTTTTTTATGTTCTCTGCCTCATGGGAGGACACAGCTAAAAGGCATCTGTCTTCAAACTAGGAAGAGCTTCTTGCCAGGAAGTGACCACACTTGAACTCTGATCTGGAAGTTCTGGGCTCTAAAACTGTAAGAAATAAAGGTCTGTTGCTTAAGCCTCCCAGGCCATGGTTATTTGTTATAGCAGCCTGCACTGACTAAGACAGACACCTTATTTCTTTACAAAACTGAGCCATTTCAGGAAGTAGAGAAGAAGCGGGTGGTGGACATGTTTGGGTTGATATATCTGATTTCATTAATGGGGACTGCATCTTCTGAACTCTTCCAGTAGGACAAGGAATCAAGCAGCCTTTGAAACTTTTGGTGAAACTAGAAAAATTTGTAAATAGTGTTAGGTCATATCCCAGATAATTGTGCATTAAAATGGTACTGGAAAAGCAAAACCTCAAAATAGACAAAAGATAGAAACTAAAGGTAGCCTGCAGAATTTGTCATTTGTCATAGATCACAGAATAAAACTCCACAGGTCTCAGTTTTGGTGACAGGTAATCTGACAGTCCTGCAAAATACATATGTGAAGTTGAGAGTTGATGTGATTTTGATGCTGAGGGGTTTTTGCCTTTGTGCTTTGTTGTTTTGTCATATATTATCAGGAAAGGGAAAAGTCCTACTTCTGTGTTTGGGCTTCAGAGACTCTGGCAGCTGGCCCCCTGGCAAGATATGATAGAACACAATTTATAGGATCAGAGGCAACGAATTCAGGTCAGTGGGGAGTGATTTATAGCCCAGAGTTCTTGAACAAGCTTAGACTTCACCCACAGATTGGTGGAATGACCTGAATTTTCATTGTTGGTGGAGCTCATTAGAGAAAAGAAAGAGGCAACTGTGGCAATCCTCGGGAAGCAAGATCAAATGGCAGAGTTTGGCTAAGGCTCTGAGTATAAACTTGAGAACCAGAAAATACTCAGTTGATGTTATCAGATCCAGACCAGCAAGGGCCTAGTCACTGATGACCAAAGGTCCAGCCAGAGTCAACTGACACTTAGTCATAGACAGCTTCCAGGATTGGTCACAAACTGGTCAAAGATTAAACCTAGGTATTAGCAAGTGGGAGATGGGTTTGACATTCCTGCTGCTGAATATTTAACTTCAGGATTATTCTAGATTCCCCAGCTTTGCTCTCAGCTTGCCTTGGAAAGAATTTTACTCAGCTAAGCACAAGACAGGAAGGAACTGGGTGTTGAGGCATGAAATGAAAGAAAGCCTGGGTGCCTTGTGGAGATGGCTCCTTCTTTGTAGAGAAATGCAATGATTTCAGTAAGACAAAACTTGGTAAGGCATTTTGATTTTCCCCTTCCTCATCTTCTACTCTTTTATGACTATTGTATTAACCAGAGTAGTGGTTGGAGAAAAAATGAAAGATACCAAAATAAATGCCAGGGATTCATTTAAGTTGGGGCACAGAAAAAAACAACCACCCAAAATTAATATAACCAAAACAATAACAACAACCAAACAGTTCTAGATATGGGAGAAGGGCTAAGAGAGCAAAGGGACTGGAGTGGGGGTGGGGAAGAAAAAGGGAAAAACCTAATGAAGATTTTAAAATATATTTTTATGTGCATTAAATTATGTAATTCCTCCTCAAGACACTTCAGGAAGCACTCACATGATATTTCAAGGATTTCAGATATGAATCTGTGTTACTTTGGGAAGCAATACCATGCTGCTATAAGTTAGGAAGTCTCAGTCTTAGGAAGACTAACACTATAATACTTCATGAACATAGGGCATTTTTGAGGAGAAGATGAAACCATCTTGAGATACAGATGTGGGCTCATTAAGTGAGTGACGGAGCTTATTATGAGCATGCTTCTGATTTGTGCCTCTGAAAAATTGTGCAATTTTTGTTATAACTGTAGTTATAAAGCATGTAGTTACTCACAGGAATGAACCTCTAGTTGTCTGCTCAAGGATCTCTCCTTCCAGACTATGTATTGATAGAGGGTCAGGCACTGTTCTCAGTGCTTTACATATATTACTGGAATAAACTTAACTAAGGAGATAAAAGACCTATATGCAGAAAACTATAGGACATGATATTATACATAAAAAACCTGAAAGACTCTATAAAAAACTGGTCTCTCCACCTATGATCTCAGTACTACTATTACCCCCAAAATAAAATAAAATTGCTTTCTTCTCATATTAAAATTTTAGATAGAATAAATATATTTTAAAAAAGAATAGAAGCTTCCTCCCAAAGGCCCCCTCTTCAAATACTATCATAGATTAGGGGTTCAGCATATGAATTTTAGAGGGATAAAAAGTCTCTCTCTCCCTCCTTCTCTCTCTCTCTCTCTCTCTCTCTCTCTCTCTCTCTCTCTCTCTCCACACACACACACACACACACACACACACACACACACACATATTGATTTCAGAGGAAGGGAGAGAGAGAGAGAAACATCAGTGATGAGATAGAATCATTGATTGGCTGCCTCCTGCATACCCTCTACGGGGGATTAAGTTTGCAATCTGGGCATGTGCCCAGACTAGGAATCAAAATGTGACCTCCTGGTTCATAGGTCAATGGTCAACCACTGAGCCACCTGGCTAGGCATGAAGACAGCTCTTTAAATGGTGGTGGGAGGCCATATTTTCAATCTCATGTACTGGGAAACAGAGAAAAATATCAGCAAAGCAAGGAGGACAAAGCAGCAGGATGCTGAGGGTGTTGGGTTCTTTGTTGTCATTTATTTGTGAGGCCCAGTGACATCCCTGTCCTTGGGTTCTCTTACCCTGGGACAAATAATAAAAATAAAAATGTTTTACTTTTGCTACGTTACCATAGGTTGATTCTTTGTTTCTAAAAATCAAAATAGTTCTAAGACTCACAAATAATTAGTATTATAAAGGAACTAGAGGCCCAGTGCATGAAATTCATGCACAGGGTGTTGGGGGGAGGTGTTCCTCAGCCCAGCCTATACACTCTCTAATCCGGGACTCCTTGAGGGATGTCTGACTGGTAGGATCAGGCCTAAACGGGCAGTTGGATATCCCTCTTGCAATCCAGGACTGCTGGCTCCCAACTGCTAGCCTGCCTGCATTCCTGATTGCCCCTAACTGCTTCTGCCTGCCAGCCTGATTGATGCCTAACTGCTCCCCTGCCAGCCTGTTTGCCCCTAACTGCTCTCCCCTGTAGGCCTGTGTCCCCTCCAACTGCCCTTCCCTACAGGCCCGGTCACTCCCAACTTCCCTCCTCTGCTGGCCTGGCCAACCCCAAATGACCTCCCTGCGGGCCTGGTACCTTTCAACTGCCCTCCCCTGCTGTCCTGATTGTGCACAACTGCCCTCCCTTGCAGGCCTGGTCCTTCTCAACTGCCCTCTCCTGCTGGCCATCTTGTGGTGGTCATATTGTATCCACATGGGGTGGATCTTTGACCACATAGGGATAGCCATCTTTTGTGTTGGCATGATAGTTAATTTGCATATTATTCTTTTATTAGATAGGATAGAGGCCTGGTACATGGGTGGGGGCCAGCTGGTTTGCCCTGAAGTCTGTCCTGGATCAGGGTGGGGGTTCCCTTGGGGCATGGGGCAGCCTGGGCGAGGGGCCTGTGGTGATTTGCAGGCCAGCCATACCCCCCTGTGACCCAGGGGAAGCCCTGGTATCTGGGATTTATTTATCTTCTATAATTGAAACTTTGTAGCCTTAAGCAGGCCAGGGCTGCAAAAGCTTGGCTTCCTCCATCGACAGGGGCAATCCTAGCCTTCTGCTTTCTCCAGCTCTGTGGCTGTCACCATTTTTGTTAGGATTTATTTATCTTCTATAATTGAAACTTTGTAGCCTTGAGCAGATGACTGGGCCCGCCAGGGTGTGTGGAAAGCTTGGCTTCCTCCATTGCCGAGGAAACCCAAACCTCTTGCTTGCTTCATGACCACAGCCATCTTGGTTTGGGTTAATTTGCATACTCACTCCTGATTGGCTAGTGGGCATAGCTTGTGGCTGTAGTGGAGTGATGGTTAATTTCCATATTACTCTTTTATTAGATAGTATTGGTGATAGCTTGATCCAGTCACTTGATGGGTTACGTTAGCTTTGTCATCCTGGACAAGTTACTTAAGCTTCCTGTTTTCTCAGCTGTAACATGGAGAGGATAATTTTATCAACCATATACATCTGACATAATTAAATGTGCCAGTAAATATATGTAAAGCACTGAGCACAGTGCCTGACTTTCAATCAATATTATCTATTGTCGGAGAAACCAAGATGGCGGCATAGGTGAACACCTAAACTGCTGCCTCTCACAACAATTTCAAAACTACAACTAAAAGACAGAACGGACATCATCCAGAACCACAGGAAAGCTGGCTGAGTGGAAATTCTACAACTAGAAGGAAAGAGAGGGGCTCACAGAGACCCAGAGGAGCTGCAAAAAGCTGAGGTATGGAGACGCGTGCACGCTGAGAGAGCGGGTGCCAGAGTACCTGGCTGGCTTTCTATGGCGGGAGGGAAAAGGAGACTACCAACGGCATTGAACCCCTTATCTTACGACACTAAACCCCAGATCCAGCCGAAACTCATACGGGGGAGTTTGGACTGTGAAAAGGTAGAGGTGCACGGAAATTTAGGGGAGTCGCAGAAGATCAGGTCCGGTCTCGCACGCGCAAGGTGCTGCACGGAGGACAGATTGCTGACTGTGCCACAGGCTTTCGCGAGTGGGCGGGAGACAGACCTCCGAACTGTGCCACTTCTGAGTCCACTGAGCCCCTGTTTCAGGCGAAACCCTGGGGACCTAGACTCGTGTGGTCCTGGCGCGCAGGGGAGATGGAAAGGCAGCGGTTAGAGGCACTGCGGGTGCGCGCGCGCACAGGGACCACTCCAGCCATTACCCAGTCACGTGAGACTCGGGGGCCGTGGAGGGCGGGGCTGACTGGAAGGCAAGGCGGTCCCTTAAGCCCTGAGACTCCACCCATCCCAAGCTCAACAGAGGCTTCTGCGGCTTTGCGTCTGCTATCATAGGGCTGAATCCAACACAGAAGTTTCCCCGGCATGGTGAGGATGCCGAGACAGGGGAAGGGATCACAAACAAAAGAAATGGAGGAAAAAAAAAAAAGACTGGATATAGAGTTCAAAACCACGCTTATGGGATTTTTCAAGAATATGTTAGTAAAGATGGATAATTTAGCAAGACCCAAGAGAAGATGAAAAAGGACATACTAGAGATGCAGGGGAGCCAACTAGGGATGGAAAAGGTCCAACTGGAGATGATAGAGGACCAAATAGAAATTAGACATACACTGACTGAAACAGGGAATATTGTACAGAGTCCTGGCAGCGGACTGGAGAAAGGCAAGAATCAAGTAAAAAATTTGAAATATAAAGAGGCAGACAACATTCGACTGGAAAGGCAAGAAGAGAGGAGAATCCAAAGGTGTGAACATAATGTGTGGAACCTCTGGGACAGTTTCGAGCGTGCCAACATCAGAATTGCGGGGGTGCCAGAAGAAGAGAAGAGAGCAAGATACTGAAAACCTATTTAAAGAAATAATGACTGAGGGGGACCGGGATCCGGGGAAGGAGCCGCCTGCGTCCCCGGCCTGGAGGCGGGCTCGCCGGCGAGGTCGAGGCCCCGGAGCCTGGGGGGACGTGCCCCGCAGCACAGGGCGCCGGGCTGGGCCCCGCAATGGGGAAATGCAGGCATGGAATGCGGACTAACGGAGCTCCGCTCGGCGCCCCCCTGTCCTCCTCCCAGTGCTGGACTGAGTCCCCACTGCTGGTGACGCCCGCGGGGGAGAGGGACGGGGCTGGGGGGCTGGGGCGCTGGGGCGCTGGGGCCAGGCTGCAGGCGCTGAGACCCTCGCGCTGAGGCTGAGGCTGAGACCCTCGCGCTGAGGCTGAGGCTGGGGCTGAGACCCTCGCGCTGAGGCTGAAGCTGGGGCCCTCGTGCTGGGGCTGGGCCTGGGACCCTCGCACTGGGGCTGAGGCTGAGACCCTCGTGCTGAGGCTGAGGCCCTCGTGCTGAGGCTGAGGCTGAGGCTGAGACCCTCGTGCTGAGGCTGGGGCTGAGGCTGAGATCCTCGTGCTGAGGCTGAGGCTGAGGCGCTGAGACCCTCGCGCTGAGGCTGAGGCCCTCGTGCTGAGGCTGAGA
>JAAGEH010000014.1:8801033-8811710 GCA_011751065.1 Lasiurus cinereus | reverse complement strand
TCCTCGGCTCTCGAGCCGTCAGGGCACCTGCCCTCAGGGCTTCCGGTGCGGCTCGGGCCGGGCCGGACCTGCAGGAACGAGCGCCAGTGCTGGTTCCCTTAACCCCTGCGACCCCGCGGCCCCCCGCCCCACCCCACGTGTGTGTGCTGCCGCTGTGGCAGCAGGAGGAGGTGTGCTCAGTGGGTAGAGCGTCGGCCGGCGGACTGAAGAGTCACTCATGGCGGAGCCCGCGGAGGACTTGCTGCTCCAGACCCACCCGTGACTGATAATTCTCAGGGGGAAAGGGGTGATGGGTATACAGGAGAGACTGGACAAAAATCATAAACCTATGGATGTGGTCAACGGGAGGGAGGAAAGGGTGGGAGCTGGGTGGAGGGGTGCTATGGAGGGGAAAAAAGAAAAACAAATGTAATAATCTGAATAATAAAGATTTAATAAATAAATAAATAAATAAATAAATAAATAAATAAAAATTAAAAAAAAATTAAAAAAATTTATCTGTTGTCATTTTACTGAGACTCTAATTATTAAAACTTTAGAATATAAGGATCTGCCATAGTTGATTATTTAATTCTCATAGAAAAAAACTCATAAGAGTATGAGCAAACTTTCAATGTACAAAAACCTACATGTATAGTTGTGTAGCAAAAAATCTGAAAACCAAACAGTAAATTCCTCTGGTGGCAAGAATTCTTTTTTTTTAATATATTTATGCTATCTAAAATTTTTATATGAGAAGAAAGCAATTTTATTTTATTTTGGGGGGTAATGGTAGTACTGAGAGTGTAGGTGGAGAGACCAGGTAGAGAAAAACAATGCTCATTGCAGTCCCCCAGATATACCTAGCCAAGCTCCAAAAAAGTTCTTCATTGCTCATCCTTGGTTGAGGCTCCCTTGCCTAGTCTGTGGGTCATTTTCTTGGATTGTCCTCATGAACATTTATTACAGCACTCAGGATCCCTTGCCTCAAACATTGCCCTTTTTTAAAAAAATAAATCTTTATTGTTCAGTTTATTACAGATGTTCCTCTTTCACCCCGCCCAATAGCTTCCCTCCACCTGATTTCCTACCCCCCACCCGATGCTCTTACCCCTCCACCACTGTCCTCATCCATAGGTGTAAGATTTTTGTCCAATCTCATCCAGCACCCCTCATACCCTCTTTCCCCCAAGAACTGTCAGTCCACTTCCTTTCTATGCCCCTGATTATATTCACCAGTTTATTCTGTTCAGAAGATTTTTTATTTACTTGATTTTTAGATTCACTTGGTAATAGGTATGTATTTGTTATCACTTTGTTGTTCATAATTTTTATCTTTACTTTTTTCTTCTTCCTCTTCTTAAAGATTTCATTTCACTTAATCCTGGTGATGAACTCCTTTAGCTTTTTCTTGTCTTTGAAGCTCTTTATCTGACCTTCAATTCTAAATGATAGCTTTGCTGGGTAGAGTAATCTTGGTTGTAGGTTCTTGCTTTTTATCACTTTGAATATTTCCTGCCACTCCCTCTGGCCTGCATAGTTTCTGTTGAGAAATCAGCTGATAGTCATATGGGTACTCCCTTGTAGGTAACTGTTTTTCTCTTGCTGCTTTCAGGATTCTCTCTTTGTCTTTTGCCCTTGGCATTTTAATTATGATGTGTCTTGGTGCAAGGGTGGGGGCCAGCTGGATTCTTTTTGTTCCACTTCCTGGACTTGTAAGTCCATTTCTTTCACCAGGTAGGGAAATTTTTCAGTCATTATTTCTTCAAATATGTTTTCAGTATCTTGCTCTCTCTCTCTTCTGGCACCCCCATAATTCTGATGTTGGTATGCTTGAAGTTGTCCTTACACTATCTTCACATTTTTTGGACTCTTTTTTCTTTTTGTTTTTCTGGTTGGGTGTTTTTTGCTTCCTCATATTTCAAATCTTTGGTTTGATTCTTGGGGTCCTCTAGTCTGCTGTTGGATTTCTGCATATTCTTTATTTCAGACAGTGTATGCTTGATTTCTAACTGGTCCTTTTCCATTTTTTTGGCATTCTCATTAAGATCCTTGAAGGTCTCACTAAGTTTCTCAGAGGTCTCATTAAGTTTCTTAGAGGTCTCACTAAGTTTTTCAGCAGATTGTAGAAGATTCTTGAGTAACCTTACAAATGTGGTTTTGAACTCTATGTCCAGTAGTTTGCTTTCATCCATTTCTTTCATTTGTGACATGCTTCTTTGTCTCTGCATTGTGGCTGCTTCTCTGTGTTGATGGAGTGGCTTTGTGTGCTAGTTGTCCTTTATGGCCCAGTAGCTCTGCATCCCCAATCACCTGAAGTGGACACTCTTGGTACACCCCTTTGTGGGCTGGGTACACAGTCTTGTTGCAGTTAAGCCTTGATTGCTATTGGCACACTGGGAGGAATTGATGTCCAGGTCAATTGACTGTGAGGATTAGCTGTGTCTGTAATGGAAGAACTGCTATGCTGGAAACACCCCTATGGGGCAGGACTTGCTTCATTGGGGCTTTGGTGCTCGCCGAGTCTGCCTCTTGAGTGTGTCACTTATGTATGTGAGAAGTTGATATCTGGTGTCGTCTCATACTGACCTCTAGGTATACTGATTCCTGGATCTCCAAGGGGGTGCAAGTCAGCCAGTGTCTGAGGCCACCCAGCAGGAGCTACAGAGAAATCTTCAGATTTCTCCTCTTTGCTTGGAGTTTGGAAGCTTTGGAGTTGTCTGACCCAGTTGCAATTTGTTAGGTTAAGCTGCTAGAGGGCAGGCCGCTTGTATGCAAAAGCCACTGCACACAGCTTGGTGGGCTTGTAAATTGGGCAGGGTGGGGTCTCAGGGAAGCTTTAGGGCATGGCAAACAGCGATGGCTGCCAGTCAGCCCTCTCTGCATCTCTGTGTTTCCGCGTTCTGTTCCATGCCCCGCATCTCGTGCTGCAGTGTAGTAAACAATGATTCCTGTGTGCACCTCTGTGAGAGAGCCACCCTCCCTTTCTGACCCAATGGTAGACAGTTCAGTTTCTCCCCATATGAGTCCGGATCCCCAGAATTTCACTGGAAACTAGAGTTCAGAGTTGGGAACTTGTAACTCCCTCCCAATTGAAAACAACAGCGCACGCCAGCCCGATTTGTGCTTGTCTCTGTACCTCTGCCTTTCTGAGCCTTTGCATGTCCTATCAGCTCTCAATGCATTTTTTTCTTCCTTCTAGTTGTAGAACTTCCACTCCGCCAGTTTCCTGTGGTTCTGGGGGATAGTCGTTTTGTGTTTTAGTTGTAGTTTTGGTGTGGTTGTGAGAGGCAGCACGTATAGGTGTATACCTTATGCCGCCATCTTGGTTCCTGGCCTGTTTTCTAGAGTTCCATGTGCTAGTTCCCAAGAAACTGACTATATGCTGACTGTTGGCTGGGAATATTTTCTTTGTGCTTAATTCTTTGAATTTTTGGATCACTCATTAGATACTAGATAGCCTACACAGTCACTTGTCATGAATGTTACAACAGTGTTTAGAGGCTTTTGATTTTCATTTTGAATCACCTAGAAAACTTTTAAAAATATGAATTCTCTTCCCAGAGATTCTATCCTGACCAGTCAAGGGATGGGGGTTGAGCATGGGGATTTGTTAAAGCTCCCAAATGAATCGAATGGGCAGCAGGCTTAAGAATCTCTGCAATAGAGGCTGATCACAGGGTCCAAGTCAGAGCAAAGGTAAGGTTATTCAGAATGCTTTGGAGTGACCACCATACACATTCCATGTAAGATAGTTGATTACCTACTTGATCATGCTCCTGAATGGGAGGAGCTCCTTTCAACAAAAACAAATTCAGTTTCAGAAGGCATGCACATGCAAGTATTTTTTTAAAAATATATTTTATTGATTTTTTTACAGAGAGGAAGGGAGAGGGATAGAGGGTTAGAAACATCCATGAGAGAGAGACATGGATCAGCTGCCTCTTGCACGCCCCCTACTGGAGTTATGCTCACAACCTAGGTACATGCCCTTGACCGGAATCGAACTTGGGACCCTTCAGTCCGCAGGCTGACGCTCTATCCACTGAGCCAAACCAATCTTGGCTTACATGCAAGTATTTTAATTAAAAGCAAAACAACAGAGCATTGCAGAAAACTGTATCAGTTGAGAACTTTGGTTTTTTATCCTCTATTTGCAATCCTATCTAATAAAGAGGGAATATGCAAATTAACCATCATACCATAACAAAATGGCTGCACCCACAGTGGAGGTAGGGATTCTGTAACACTAGATGGCTGTGCCCACAGCAGAGGCAGGGATCCTGTAACACAAGATGGCTGCATCCACAGTGGAGGCCACGTTCCCATAATGAGCCTTAATGAGCAATCAGCAGGGACCTGAGGCTGTGCCCCCCCCCCCCCCCCGCAGCCTGGTTGGGCTTGACAAGGGACCTCAGGCCATACTCCTGCCCCAGCACTAGGCCAGGGGACCTGAGGCAGCACCCCATGGCACGTGGGGCTTGATGGGCACCTCAGGACACACCCCCTGCTTGCGGGGTTTGACAGGGGACCTCAGGGTGAACCCCCCACCCCAGCCCAGGCAGGAGGACTCAGGCTGTGCCCCCTGCCCCAGGCCAAGGCACCTCAAGGAGTGCCTCCCAGCCTGGGCTGGGGGACCTCAGGCTGAACCCCCCACCTGGCTGGGCTTGATGGGGATGGTTCTGGCCGGGTCTGGATCTAGCCCAATGTGGGTATGGCCGGCTGGGTCTGCGTCTGGAGTGATTTCAAGGCATTCGTGGGTGGACAGGACTTGACTCTGGGTCCCACAGCACACCCCAGACTCTGACAGGAGGAAGATTTTCATATACATTTTACTAATTTTCTTTCATCTCCTATTATAGATAAAGGGCAAATAGCAATATTAAAATATTTCCTCTAATTAATTCCTTTTTAATGTATATGAATTTTGTACACTGGGTCACAAGTACAGAATAACATTGAGTCTGCCAGGCATTCTCTCAGAGCCTCATTAGGACTATGTCTGAATTTCAGATGAATCACCAATGACATAGTTAGGTAGCAAGCATTTCCATAGTAAATTTCTTTCCAGTCCCTCATGACAGAAATTCTCAGAGACATGCATTTTAATCAATTATTAAATCATTATTAAATCACATGCACTTTTAATATTCCTATTGCAACATAATAAACTTACACTTTATACAAATATGCTCTTTGTTCTTCCAGTTTCTCTGTGCCTTAAACAAGCATTGTTAGTCTGCTAATGTAACTATTCTTTTTTGTTATGTCTAGGGATGTTCAAATTCAGACAATATTATATCATTTTTTTGCATATTGTTGGACTTATTATTAAACTGGCCACATTAAGTTTTCCATTTATAAGATTTTATGAGATTTCACTGGAAGTTGGTTGTTCTTTTTCTTTTTTAAACTGATTTTTAGAGAGAATGAAAGGGAGAGTGAGAGAGAGAGAAGCATTGATGCGAGAGAAACATCTATCAGTTGCCTCCTGCATGCCCCCCACAAGGGATTGAGCCCATAACCCAGGCATGTGCCCTGACAGGGAATCAAATCAGTGACCTTTTGGTGCATAGGCTGATGTCCAAATAACTAAGCCACACTAGCCAGGGCAAGTTGATTGTTTCTTATGGTAAATGGAGATAACTCCTTTGATTGGATTCCTATCTGGTTTATATTAAATTAGAACTCAACAAAATAAAGATCATGGATGGATGGTTTGCTCTCCATCCTTATGACTATCCTTGATTAAGAGAGAAATTTACTTGTGATTTTCAAGTGAATTTTTGTCCCTATTGGTTTATGGAATCTTCCTAAAGTTATTGTCTAAACAATATTAGAGAAAGGGCAAATGGCAATATTAAAATATTTCCTCTAATTAATTCCTTTTTAATGTACATGAATTTCATGCACTGGGTCACAAGTATTGAAAAACATTGAGTCTGCCAGGCATTCTCTCAGAGCCTCATTAGGACTATGTCTGAATTTCAGATGAATCACCAATGACATAGTTAGGTAGCACTATTACTATAGCACTAGTCAGGCTGGTTTGCTTTTTTCTCTTGTTTCTCATCACAACTCCTATAAACTAGATTCTTAAGGGAGGGTTTTCAGAGTTACTGTAAGACAAGGAGTCTAATGTAGGTTAGAATTTACCACATTATGTTTCATAGTTAATCTCAAAGGTACTTTTGGATATAAAAGATTTTATGTTCAAGTATGTTTAGAAAATGCTGCAGACTCTATTTCTTTTGTTAGAGATTTACAAAGCTCATGAGCATATATCCATTCTCTGAAATGTCTGCAATAAAAAAACTGCTTAGCTTGCTTATTTCAACATTTCCCAAACTATCTTAACTACAGAACCACTCTCCCCCCCTCCCCCCCTTTTTTTTGCATTCTGTGGACATTTTGAGAAGGGTTGAATTTTTCAGCTACACAAATTGAGCATGTCACTTAACCTTTTAAAACTTACTTGTCTCATTTTTAAAAAAGGAATAATACCTGCCCCTACACCTAGTGAAAATCCTTTGTAAACTGAGGGTTACTATAAAAATAATAAGAAACACCTTGAGCAAAACATGAACAAACTTAGAGTTATGATGTAGATATCTTATATTTTGAAAAATAGTTCTTTTTTATAATGATTTATATAATATGATAAAAGTCTATTGACAAATTATACATTCATATTTATTGGAAATATTTTCTTTTTTGTATTTTTAGAAATAGTTCTTTCTGTACTTATTGGTAAGGTGTAATAAAATGTTAATAATAAAATTATTCCTTCATCATTAATTGGATACCTTTTCATTTAGAGAAGGTTTGATTACTCTTTTTCAAGACTACTCAGGAACAAATCCATAGCCTTTAAAATACTTCAGAATATAAAGTTTTCTATATAAATAATCTTAGATAAAGGAAAAAAACTCCTGTAATTTTTTTATCAGGAAGATAAATCCTGAGACATTTTGAATTGTAACTTAGCCAGGCCAAGAATGCTTAATTGGGTTATTAAAATGTTGATAAACAGTGGATGTTTCCAGATGGTACTGGGTTGTACAGGCTCTTTCAAAGATTCAAGCCAAAGTTAGAAATAAATGTGGATTTGATAGGAATAGAATTTCTATTTAGAGTAGTTAATCCATGCCTGGGATAGCACTGCATAATTTTAATAACTTTGGGTACATGTCTCCCCAAAGTGGACCTTCAGGAACCATATTTTTCCTGCAGTCCCACAGATAATAATAGTCCCTTACTTTTCGAGGTGATTTGTATTTTCATTTCCCTTGCAGCATCTGGAAGGGATGTCTGAAAAGGAGTCTGGACATGCAGTATACTAAAGATAGGTGAGGCTAGGCTGAGCAACTTCAGTGGAATTCAGGCAACACTGGGGTAAATCTATGTGTGCCTGCACACCTGGGAATACTTCCCTGTGGGTTCCCTTCACACTTTACCTCATCTGACTGATGGAACTTAGCTCAAAGTTCACACCCTCCAGAAAGTTGTCTGGAGTCCCTGCTCCTTTAGGTTCCCATGGAACTGAACATATGACTCTTACAGCTGCCTTCACACTGGGTTGTAGTTGTTTACTTACCTGTTTATTACCCTCACTAGACTCCAAGCTCCTTGAGGTCAGAGGCTCTGTGTTAGTCAAGATTCAACAAATGGTTGAATGGCTGAGTAAGCGAGTGGTCTGCAAGTGCTCGCCAGGCAAGTATGTTGGCCTCTTTTGACAAATATCTGTCCTTTCAAAATTTCATTCTGAAGGGTTTTCAAAGTTTAGTTGCATGCTTTGTACCTTATGCCTCTGCCAGTGTTGCCCTAACTGGCTAGACCAGCTGCCAATTCAAACATTAAAATCTACAGGCTCTGTTCTGGATTGTGGTTTTCCTATCTGATCATCCTATCCCGCCTTGGTTTGATTCCGTGGGAGGCACACAGAGAATGAAGAGGGCACATGGGACACAGAAGAAGAGAGACTCTGAAAGATGGTCGAAAAGCAGAAGGTGCTCATGAAACACGAAGTAGAGAGCTACTGCTAGACCCTGGTGTCTCCTTTTCCAGCAAAGAGTGGATTCCCACTTCTCCAAACCAGGCTGTTTAGAGGCTACAGCTCCGCTTTCTTTTATAGCCCCCATGTCCATGCATTAAACTTCTATTACTTAATCTAACATAGAGCTTTACTTCTATTTTAACAGATCAGGAAGCAGAGGGTTGGACTTGGTAAGGAGAGGAATAGGAGACAAGACTTTGTACCAATAGCCTTTCTCCCAAGTAGACCTCAGCAATAAGACAAGTTTCTCATGGTGATAGTGGTTTATTTCTTTTTAACTAGTTCTTTATGATGTTCTTATGTATATAAAGTTTAAGAATCATTGCTCTTGGCCCAGCCAGTGTGGCTCAGTGGTTGAAATCATCATTTGATTCCCGGTCAGGGCACATGTTCGATCCCCAATGTGGGGTGTGCAGGAGGCAGCCAATCAGTAATTCTCTCATCACTGATGTTTCTTTCTCTCTCTACCTCTCTTTTCCTCTCTGAAATCAATAAAACATATATAAAAAGAATCATTTATTTTTAGTGACATATGGATTGAGCAAATGCCCCAGAAGTTTTCCGGACTAAAGTGACCAAGAACTAGTCTTGTTCACCTGGAGGGTCATTCATTCCCAAAGAACAAATACCATATGATTTCACTTATATGTAGACACTAAGAGACTAAACACATGAACAAACAAAACGAAACAAAACAGAAACAGACTCAGACATAGAGGATACACTGATGGTTGCCAGAAGGGAGAGATGTGAAGGAATGGGTGAAAAAGGTAAATGGAAATAAAAGATACAAACCTCCAATTATAAATTAAATAAGTCACAGGATGTAATATGCAACACAGGGAATAGAGTCAATAGTATCATAATGACTTTGTATGGTGCCAGACGGTTACTAGAGTTACTGTGGTGATCACTTTGTAAGATCTGTAAATGTTGAATAACTAGATTGTACTCTAAAACTCATATAACATTGTATGTCAACTGTACTTTAATAGTAAAACAGTTATTCTTTGAAACAAGTCACTTAATCTCTTTGATTCTGTCAGACTACAGATACATTATTTTAAATTAAATAATTTGTCAAAAGCAGATATTTTTGTACCTATGTTGTAACTAGCTAGGATTATTTTTTAAAAGATCTATGGCAAATCCAAACTTGCAGAGGATAAAACATTGAGACACAAGGAAGTAGCAATAAATCACTGATTTCTTAATACCCTTGCATCATTTAGTCAAGTATGCTAATGACAGCTCACGAGCAAGCCTGAGAATTCCCATCTCTCCCCAGGCAAAGGTGACATTGCATCATAGACATTATATTCTTTATGAGTGACTTTTTCCTTTTTAAGGCAGACTTGCAAATGTTCTAGAATACACCCATCCCTCTCTTCTCAGATGACTACAAGTCTTCTGGTCTCTTATACCCTATTGGAACCACTTATAGGCTAGAATTTCTTTATACCCCCTATTGGGTCACAATGCCCACTTCTCAAAATATAGCTATTCTGGTTTCAGAACAAAATACCTCAAATAGTTTAAATTACCCAATCATCATCATATTTTATTCTACTAAGACAGTGGTCGGCAAACTGCGGCTCACAAGCCATATGCGGCTCGCAAGCTGCAGTTTGCCACTCTGTTGACTAATGAGTTTGCCAACCACTGTGATAGGGTCTTAATCACAAGGAACAACAACAGCCTGTAATTATTGGAATCAAGAGTCCAATAGGTCAGTGGTCAGCAAACTCATTAGTCAACAGAGCGTCAAACCACGACTTGCGAGCCGCTGAAGTTTGCCGACCACTGTACTAAAGTATTATTCAAGAAATCCTGAAAAGCTTTGGGTTTACTTTTGTACTAAAGTTCTGGTCACAACATTGGGATTAATACAGAGTAACCAGAAACTCCAAATAAAAGACAATGATTGAGAATGGTATAAGCTCTTTACAGGCAAGTGTTCTCTAGGGAATACCCTTTAATCTAACTTAATATTTGTTTTACAAAGATGAGTCTAAAGAGAAAAAATAGGGATTTATGCATGTGCAGTCTCAGAAAAAGTTTTTGAGCAGCCGTTTTAAATATCTATACTAATAAGAGAGAAATATGGTAATTGACCATTACTTCATGACACCCACAGCCAATCAAGAGGTAACATGCAAATTAGCAGGACAAAGATGGCGGTGGCCACGGAGCCAGCTGGAGTAGGCAGGAGGCTTGGGTTGCTCCTGGAACCCAAGGTTCCTGCCCACCTGGGCTGGCCACCGAAGGAGAGGTCTGTGGGTGGTGGCCACAGAGGTGGCCTGAACATGGGAGGCTTGATACCCAGGCCAGCCACCAAAGGAGGGGCCTGCAAACAGCCCTCAGCCCCTCACCTACCATCAGGGTGAGGGTCCCTACTGGGGGGTGTGGCTAGCCTGAAAATAGCCCTCAGCCCCATACCCAGGCTGGCCACATCCCCATGGGGTGAGGGTCCCTACTGTAGGGCAGGTCAGCCTGCAAACAGGCATCAGCCCCTCACGCAGGCTGGTCAGGCACCCCAGTGGGGACCCTCACCCCAAGGGAGTGTGGCTGTCCTACAAACTGCCCCAGTACCTCGCCCAGGCTGGCACCATCCCCAGTGGGGACCCTCACCCCATGGGGGT
>JAAGEH010000014.1:8642203-8801023 GCA_011751065.1 Lasiurus cinereus | reverse complement strand
GCCCAGGCTGGCACCATCCCCAGTGGGGACCCTCACCCCATGGGGGTGTGGCTGGCCTGCAAACCACCACAGGCCCCTCAGTCAGGCTGCCCCACACTCCAAGGGAACTCCCACCCTGATCTGGGACATCCTTCAGGCCAAACCAGTTTCCCCTCACCCATGCACCAGGCCTCTATATATACTAATAAAAGGGTAATATGCTAATTAGATTGGGAGACCTTCCAAGAGATCTTCCAGACATTCTTCTGGACAAAGCCATGGTGGTGCGGCTGAGGTAGAGGCTATTAGGAGCCAAGAGGGGAGGGCAGTTGTGGGTGATCAGGCCAGGATGGGACAGCAGTTGTGGGTGATCAGGCAGGTAGGGAAGGGGGGTTATTGGGGATGATCAGGCCAGCAGGGGGGCCAGTTGGGGACAAGCAGGCCATCAGTGGGGATCAGTTGTGAGCAATCAGGCTGGTGGGGGGGCAGTTGGAGGCAAGCAGGCTGGGGGGGGGGGCAGTTGGAGGCAAGCAGGCTGGCAGGCAGAGTGGTTAGGGCAATCAGGCAGGCAGGCAGGTGAGTGGTTAGGAGCCAGCAGCCCCGGATTGTGAGAGGGATGTCTGACTGCCCCTCAGGGGTCCCAGATTGGAGAGGGTGCAGGCCGAGGGACACTCCCCTCATGCACAAATTTCATGCACCGAGCCAACAGTTTTTATTATAAAAATACAACATTTTGTTTTAAAAAGGAGGGAATAGTATTAAAATATATAAATATTTATAAGTAGAAGTCCAATCCATAGAAGTAGCAACTGTAAATAGTATGATTTGTGCCTGCCCACAAATTTTCTACATAAATATAATTATGTATAAATTTAATTGTGGCTGGACTATATATACTATTTTACAATTTATATTTATATTTAAAAAAATATATATATATAACTTATTTTTAACTTATTTTAATAGCCACATAGCAAATCATAGTATGGATATCCATAACTAACTTTACTAGTCCTCTATTAATAGAGTGTTTCCATGGTTTCCTCCATTACAAAGAATGCTTCAAGGAACATTCTTGTATATAAAGTTTTGTTAATTTGTGAAAGTCTATCTTTAGAATGAATTACTACAAGTGAAAGTGTTGAGTCAAAGAATATGTGATTCTAAATTTTGGTTGATGCTGCCAACTTGTTCTTTAAATATATGATTAGCATTTCTACTTTCACCATTGGGTGTGCTGAAGAGTATGTACAATGAGCTAATTAATCTTCAATAGGAGTTATTTTTACATAAAAAAGTGAGTTGTTTAAGAAGTTCAAGTCAGTCCAAAAGCAGCAATTCATTAAAATAACACAATACATTTTTAAGTAGAAGTAGTAAACAGGCTCTAGGTTTATTTGATAACCAAATTTATGAAGGAGAGTGAATCATGTTAATACATTGAAAATTATTCAATTCCCATTGATTTGACAGGATATACTGTCATGGAAAACAATAGCATAAAGCTCACAGTACACCACCACCACAAGGCCATCAACTACTAAGGGGAAGTGCCATCAATTCAGAGAGATTTTAAGATTAATTAGTCACTATATAATATTTGACATGCCTTAAAATATTACAAATTAAATGAAAGAAACTTTTTATTATTTACTATATTTTTATTTTGAAAGAAACCAACTTTGATAGCTATTTAAAAAATATTCATTTTTCCAATAAGTTGTGAATAAAACTTTTCTGAACTATCAAACATTTAAAAATTTGACCAACTATAACTTATATTTCTATTCTCTCTCTATATAAAATATTGTAAAATTTTTACATGATACGATAATCAGAAAGTATGCAATAAAAAATGCAGGTGGAGCCCTGGCTGGTGTGACTATAAGAAAATTATACTGTAAGAAAAAGTTGGTTGAGCATTGTCCCGTACACCAAATAGTTACCAACTTGATATCTGGTCAGGGCACATGCCTGGGTGGTGGGTTTGTTCCCTGTTTGGGGTGTGTGAGGGAGGCAACTGATAACATCAATGTTTCTTTCTCTGTCTCTTCTTTTCCCTTCTCCTAAAATCAATAAAAACATACATATTTTTTAAATGCAGGTACTATAGAGGTATGCAGAGCAGTAAATTAAAACAAATATTATTTTTCTGGATTTTGCAATATTTGTGGTATTTGTTATTTTTTAAACGTATATAACTAGAGGCCTGGTGCATGAAAATTCATGCACTGGAGGTGGGGGGTCCCTCATCCTGGCCTGCCATTCTTACAGTCTGGGAATTCTCAGGGATGGGAGGTGACCTGGTGATCAGGGGAAGGAATGACTCCATCACACCTCTGCTGCTGCCACTGCCAGCAGTGCAATCCTTGGTTGGCCCTGGTTACCTGAGTCTCGGGCAGTTCTGGACGGCTGGGCAGCTGATATCTGAGGCTTGCCTGCACCTGGGGCTGGCCCTGGGTGGTGGGGGGGCTGAGGGTGGGTCCAACTGCACCATGTGACTGCCTCCCATCTCCCTTGCCCCCTAACTCCCTCCCCCTGCAGGACTGAAAGCACTGTGGGACTCTGGCAGAGCTGAGGGGACTAGGCACTGCCATTGTGGCTGTGGGTGCTTCCATCTTTGTGATGGCATGATGGTCAATTTGCATATTCCCTTTTTATTAGATAGGATTAGAGTTTTTCTTATTCTAAGTGAAATTCAAGGTCATACTTGTTTTTCTTAAAAGTCTTCCAAAATTGTATGAGCTTTAGGCATAAACATTGGGTCCACCCCTGAGTTTATGAGACAGTCTGTTTCCCCAGACTCTTGCCAATAATACTAGGTAATATTAATTTTTTTGTACTTTCCAATCTGATAAGTAATATATGGTGTTTCATTATTATTCTAATTTATATTTCTATAATTGTGAGTTAAGTTGAGAATTTTTGGATAATTATTTTCTATAGAATTCCCCATTTATTATCTTTGCCTATCAATTGCCTGTCTTTTTTTTTTTTAAATAATATCAATGGGAACTCTGGGTATAACACAGTTCTTCTCTCTGTCAGTCATGCTGTAAATCCTTTTCTCAGTTGATTTTGGTCCTTTAATTTTTCTTAGAGTATAATTTTTGAAACCTCATTCAAAAGCATTTAATTTTTTATTAATTTTCTAATTGATTGCAGCATGTTGAAAAAAGTAAAAGTACTACATAGATTCTGTATATCGAGGGTCAGATATAGGTTGACTCAATAAAATACCTTTAATGTTAAATAAGTATATTTTCAGAAATATCAGAAACCAAGATACTTTGGCTTACTTTTGTAGGCAAAGAGATGGTTAAATGTTTTTTCTTATAAATCAAGGATTCTAGGTAATCTCTACCCTTTCCTTTCTCTACAAGCTAACTGGAGTTGGAGAGAGAATAGGTTCAACCTGTAGAACTTGCATTTTCATTGCCAAGAGGTGACTCTGAAAGCACAATCCTAAACTACTCCTGCTGCTGTGCTCCAGATGGAGTGTCGGCCTTTATTCTCACTGAACTGAAATGTCCAAAGGTCATCCCCACAGGCTCTTAGCTCTGTATGTATTTTGATAAGTGAACAATGCCAATCCTATACAAAAGATAAGAGTGCTCTACATGGAAACATATTCTGTTCATTCAAAAGCCTCCCCTGGGAAGACAAACCCTAGTTGCTCACCGGCCTGACAAGCTACTTCTCATCTTTCAGGCACACTTCAAATGCCGCCTCCATAAAACTTTCCTGGATTCCCCAGGAGTGATTGATCACTCTCTCACGATGCTTCCACAGCATCTGTTTCACAGTATTCCTATAGCACTTCAGATGTCTTACAATGTAATGTATATCGTGCATATTTCTACTCCATGGGACCATGAGTTTTGTATGTAGGAGTATGTCTCATTCATCTTTAAATCCACAAAACCCAGCACAGAATTTGGCACATATTAGGTACTTAAGACATTTTTATGGAATGTGCTTAAAATCTGTAAATATGATTTAAATGGAAGATGAAACAGTATACCCAAACCACCAAAAATAAATGTTTTACAGGTACATTTATAACAACAGACGTGTGGTATGGGTTGTTTCTTTGATAGTGGAAAGTAGAACACTCTGTGAGTAGGGAAAAACAATGCACCACAGGCAGATTTTATTCTAAGGTTTCTCAGATCTTTCCCTCTCATGATTGAGTGCATATCAGACTCATTCTCAGGCTCCAAAGACATTGCCACAGGAATCTTCAGACACTGTCTTGCTCACTATAAATGCGTCAACACATTTACTGTAATACAACCACACTCACCATTAAGTGAAGACTGCTAACATCTATAGAGAGGCATGATTTTGTCCCCAAAATGACAATACTCATACTTTAATAAATACTCATTTATGTAATTATACACAATATATGTCTTAAGCAAAGGCCCTTTAAACATTTATAGTAAATGATGGGATATGGAAGAGGCGAGGAGATCCCTGGGGGACTGTAATACCATGTGCTTCTTGGTGTCATCCCATCTGCTTGTTATGTAGCACAGATCTTCTCAATAAATCACCGTGTTTGGAAGTGTAAGTTTCTCACTCATTCTTCCACACTTGCCAAAGTACAGCAGAGTTGGGAAAGTTAAAATAGCTTGGTATTTAATTGATTCTAGACATGTACAGTGACAGATACTGTTAAAGGAACCAAATTATTGACTCAATGAAGAGAGCCGATAACCTCAGGACCCACCATCATTCATCTTCATGGAGGTCAGGGACAGAAAAATACTAATTTGGGGTCTTTATTGACATCTAGTCAATTTATCTAACCCAAGGTCTTTTGATGATTTATCATTTACGTGGGAAAAACACATCCCACAATGACCAGTTCAAATGCATGTGACCTTTAGCTGTAGAAGAGATAATTCATTTACTTGGAATAGATAACTCTGTAAGAAGATTCTATTAATTGGGATTCCTTTCAAAAGCCATAAGCCCAGAAAAATTTCTATAGCAACTCTGACAATCCCACATGGAGTTAGTTATGTTTATTCTGCTCTTGATTTACTATCTATTGGAATATACCACAGGTTAAAAATATCAACTGAATATGGTACAGGTTGTAACATCATGGTTATATCACTGGACCTATAACTTATAAGTTATCCCTGGCAGATTTCAGAAGCCCAATAAGTGTCAGTTATTGAATGTCTAGTCAAAAGCAGCTGTACAAGAATCCTCACAATAACACACTGTGGGCTCATCTGTACTATATCCCAGCTGAGGGCCAAAGAGGTTAGACCATTTTTCCAAGATCACATAACAGAGCCAGAATTCAAATTCAAGTTGGTTTGATTATCAATGCATGCCATTTCCATTATGCTGGTTTCATTAAGTTCTATACCCGCTTGTCAAAATGTTCACATCCTGTGTTATGAACATCCGATGTGTGAATATTTTTTAGGACACTGCCTCTCCTTACACACCTCTGCTTTGCATAATTAAACAGCCAGGATTGATGGTGTCACCTGGGGACCAAGATAAGGAACTGCCCTTTTCTTTTGCTAAGTTTTCACACACTTTGCCTATATCCAGGTGCTCTTCTCCAGCCTTTCACTAGTAACTAATAGGTGAATTCCACCTCAGGGTCTTTTTCATTTCTACTTAATTATCAGTAAGCATCTCCTTTCCTTCCCTTTCTTTTTCAAAGCTTGCTCAGTTCTTTAAAATAAACAACTATATATACTTATTTAACATTAAAGGTATTTCATTGAGTCAACCCATATCTTATTATTTAATTTGTTATTCTAACAGTTTCTTAATAGTGACTGACAAAAGTAAGAGAGCCACTAACAATACACTCAAAACCAACGGGCCATTGAGGTCCAACTCTGGGAATCTACACAGATGGCACCTTCTTACAAGCCTCCAAAAAACTCATCTTACTCCATGTCTTTCCACAAGCATATTAATAATAATTAAAAACAACAACAGTTTTATATCTTAAAAATGTTTAATGACTATAATTGCAACAGCATTGTTTTCCTTTCAAATGAATTGATATAAGATGAGATATATATAGAGTACACACACAACAAATTAGTTAGGATTTTGCGGTGTGCCTGGTTTGCAACATTATTTTTAATGGAAAATATATTCTGATTCCAAACAACTGACAAGTAAACTACAGTATACGACTTCTAAAAATCACTCCTTGTATTCTATTTCAGGAGAAATGCCTATTTCCATTTTAATTACTTGTGGATAACCAGCTTACTTTTGGGACCCTCCTGCTTTCTGGCTTCCTCCACTCCCCCAGGTTTCTGGGTCGATGAGAACTTGCCCAAAGAGACCCAGCTCTGAGAAGCTGCACATGGAAGAAGGCATGTGTATTTGGTGTGAATTCCAAATCTAAACTTTTGATTACCCATGGTTTCATCTGTACCACTTCCCTTTCCTTTTGCCTGTGGACTGGTAATTCTTTATTAAACAAAGTACAGTGGTACCTCAAGATACGAGTTTAATTCGTTCCATATCCTTGCTCTTGTATCAAGTTGCTCGTATCTCAAAGCATATTTCCCCATTGAAATCAACTGAAATGCCGTTAATCCGTTCCAGCCCCCCAAATACCACCCCAGGTGTTCTTGTTACGTGTTTTTGAGTAAGAAAAATGTATTTATAAATGACAAATATTGTATAAAAACAAAATAAAAGAGAATGTAAAGGAATAAAGCGGTTTTATAAAGTGTATTTACCTACTCGTTACACTCTTAATGCTACACTTTATCCCTAAACTGAATGTAACTTAACTAATCTTCACTGAACTTAATTGCTACTGGTCTTTGCATTTTTGGCCAATTTCAAAAACAATGTGTCCAACCAGGTTTGCCTCTTCCTCCCTTTCAGAATGTTTCTGAAATGGGTAAGGCAAGTTTCATTAAACAGCTCCGATGCACGACCAGTAGCAACTTTTTGGGGGTGTTTCTTTTCCAAGAAGTGGGACACCCTCTCCCACATTCCTAAGATCTCCTTTATCTCACTTGTAGAGATTTCCTCCACCTCTGGCTCCTCCTCGAAACCAATTTCTTGGAGAACCTCTGCATGTTGCTGAGACTGCAACTCTTATAAGTCCTCTGTAGTGAGTTCCAGAGAATGCTCCTCGACGAGCTCATTTACGTCTCTCTCATCCACCTCCAGGCCCATGGATTTTCCCAGAGACACTATCTCCTCCTCCACTGGCACCTTGGGTTCGAATCCTTCGAAGGTCCTTTCGGCTACAGCCTCAGGCCACAGCTTCTTCCATGCAGAGGCCAAAGCCCTCCTTGTAACACCCAGCCAGGCCTGATCAATAATTCTGAGGCATATCACGATGTGAAAGTGGTTCTTCCAGAACTCCGAAGGGTGAGGTTTGTGTTCTCCGTCACCTCAAAGCAACGCTGCAACACTGCTTGATGTACAGCTTTTTAAAATTAGAAATCACCTCCTGATCCATGGGCTGCAGGATAGGAGTGGTGCTAGGAGGTAGGTACACAACCTTTATAAACTTGAACTCTTCGAGGAGTTCATCTTCAAGGTTCGGTGGGTGAGCAGGAGCATTGTCGAGGACGAGGAGGGCTTGCATGGTTAGGTTGTTTTCCTGTAGATATTTCTTAACAGAAGGGCCGAAAACCAGGTTTACCCACTCCACAAAGAACTGCCTGGTGACCCATGCCTTTGGGTTTGCCCTCCACATAACTTGCAGTTTATCTTTTAAAATCTTATGTGACTTAAAGACTCTGGGGTTTTCCGAATGGTATATGAGCAGAGGCTTGATCTTGCAGTGGCCACTCACATTGGCGCACGGTGCAAGAGTTAGCCTATCCTTCATGGGTTTGTGGCCTGGCATCGCCTTCTCCTCTGCCGTTATATAAGTCCTATTCAGCATCTTCTTCCAGAAAAGCCCTGTCTCGTCACAGTTGAAGACTTGCTGGGGGATATATTCTTTGGCTTCTATCAGTTTGGAAAAAGTTTTGAGATAATCCTCAGCTGCCTTCACATCCGAACTTGCTGCCTCACCATGCCTGACGATGGAGTGAATGCTGGACCTTTTCCTGAAGTTATCAAACCAGCTTCTACATGTCTAGAGCCACACCACATAGTGACATGAATCAAGGTTTTACTTCTGAGATTTACAGTTGAAGAAATAGTCAACTAGGCCAAAATTACTACACGAGACAATGAAGCATGACACATAGTAAAACTACGATTCCTAAATAATGTCTATAAATTTTATTTTATAGATTCCCTTGTGTGTGTTTTTTTTACATTATGATATATGGTTTTTAAGTGTTTATGTTTAATTAAATCCAATTCCCTCATAAGCTTTTCCATCTTCACTTTGAAAAGCCTCCTCTCTTTTACTAAACTTTAAATGAGTCTTTCGATGCTTCGTCCGTGGAAGTGCGCTGGATCTGCTCAAGCAAATCACTGTAAATAGCTCGTGCCTTCTCGCTTATGATGCCCTGTGTCAATGTATCTCCTTTAAGCTGCTTCTCTGTCACCCACACCATCAGTAGATTCTCCATCTTTTCATGGAGAGAGCTATGGAACTTAGAAATTATTATAACGCCCTTAGCTGGCGTTATGCCCTTTATCGACTCCTTCTGTTTAAGCACAGTGCATATCATTCAAGTACTATGCCTGTGTTCCTCGCAAAGTCAGCCACTCGCACATCTTGCTCATATTTTTCTAAGATTTCACGCTTTAATTCAATAGTCATCATCCTCTTCTGAGCACTGACCTTTCCACTCGCTTTCTTCGGACCCATGGTTATAAAAAGAAATGTGATAAAGTATGTAAATGCACAAAAGATGCTTCGACAAGGAGGTAAACAAGCACACTGACTGAGGCATGGGAAACTATGAGACACTCGAGTCGCAGTAAACTGGTGGGTCGTGTGCAGCCGGCTGATCTGAGTGATTACTCATATCTCAAATGTTGCTCGTATTTCAAAGCAAAAAATCACTCACTCCACGGCTCGTATCTCAAAAATCTCGTACATTAGGGCACGCATATCTCCAGGTACCACTGTACTGTTCTTGGCTGAGTAGGAAGGGTGACCCGAGGGGTTCCTCCTCAATTCGAAAAGACTCAGCAGAGGGAAGGTGTTGTGAATAGCCCACTATGTTTGAAATAATCCAAGCACCTTTAACTGTCATTGAAAAAAAGTTTAGTAAAAGAGAGGAGGCTTTTCAAAGTGAAGATGGAAAAGCTTATGAGGGAATTGGATTTAATTAAACATAAACATTTAAAAACCATATATCATAATGTAAAAAACACACACAAGGGAATCTATAAAATAAAATTTATAGACATTATTTAGGAATCGTAGTTTTACTGTGTGTCATGCTTCATTGTCTCGTGTAGTAATTTTGGCCTAGTTGACTACTTCTTCAACTGTAAATCTCAGAAGTAAAACCTTGATTCATGTCACTATGTGGTATGGCTCTAGACATGTAGGTGTCTTGTAAATTTTAAAGTTCAAATCTGTCAGGACAGTGACCTAAATTTTTCTTCAAGTTGGGTCCTGCAAGGCTCATTGCCTCACAGAGTACAATAGCACTATTCTTTGCATCCTGGCTTCCAAACAGATCAGATTAAGTTAGAAAAGGCACCTGATATAGAAAGAGATAAGCTTTTTGTAATACCTCAAATTGCTACTTCTGCAATAGTGATTTCATATCTAAGGAATAAGCCACAATGGAAGAAGACTTAGTGTCAACTAGTAAAATCAAGTAAGAAAAAAAAAAAATATATATATATGTTTTTTAATCCTCACTGATGATATTTTTTCATTGATTTTTTTTTTTTAGAGAGAATGAAAGAATGAGGGAAAGACAGAGAAAAACATTCATGTAAGATAAACACATCGATTGCCTCCTGCATATGCCCTGACCTGGGCCCCAGCTGGGGAGGGGTCTGCAACCGAGGTACATGCCCTTGACCAGAATCAAACCCAGGACCTTTCAGTCCACAGGCTGATGCTCTATCCACTGAGTCAAACCAGCCAGGGATCAAGTAAAATATTTTAACTTTTTTTTTTTTTACTTCAATGTGGTGATCTTTGTGTAGTTGATCTTAGGAACAGATCAGCTCATTAAATTGTGTGCTCCTTTTCTAACAATTGGCCTTCAAGGCACATAACCAGGTTTTGAGACATAACCAGTTTTTGAAACATACTAATATTATATAGAAATAGAAGTAATCCTACATAAATGGAGAGTTGATATTATTGAGTGAATTTCTCCGTTTATGTTCAGGGTTGTAGGTAAGGTGTTTTTTTTTTGTGAAAGACTGTACTTCTGATGAGAAAGAATCTACAGTAGTAAAAATTGTGACTACCTTTCACTGAATGTCTGCTATACCCCAGGCTATGCTATATACCTATCTCTAATTCCACATCAGTGTTATAGCGAGATGTTACAATCTCATCACAAACTGGTAAATCCAGTGGTTGTAAAGATAAGGACCCAGCTAGAATGAAATAGTGAATATTTGGCTTGCTGGGATTTGAACCTACCACCTACACTATAAAACCTCATGCTTTGGTTATCTTGATGCAGACTCACAGTATTGTTAAATCTGTCTAATGCCATTGCATGGGAGGAGATGTTGCAGCAACTCTATTGGAAAGAAACTGGGGTTTGCTTAGAGGGAAAGTATCAACTTTTTGAGTCCTCAGTGAAGAGAAAATACTCTTCCTCACCTATTTCATCCCACTCTTTGCTTCATGATGTCTTCCCTTCTGCACTGGAGTATAGGTTTGGTATCAATTAGAGATTGGTGTGCTACAAACATCTAACCCCCAGCCAGCCCCTTGCATATCCTTCTCTAGTGGTTTAGTCACCCGGAATCATTCCTTACTCCTACCAGAAAAATAAAATTCAAAACCCTATGTCTTGATACCTACTATTTGATTGTTAAATAGACGATACGAAGTTGCATTGTACCACTAGTGTATAGAAACCCAGTGTTATCCTTGGGAATTCCTAATATAGCAACCGCGTGGTACTGACTAGTGTCAGAGTTTCTCTGAGGAAGAGAATTATTTGATGGAAAAATTCAAGTTAGACACCAGAGATCAGCCAACATTAAAACTTATTTGTAGGAGTTAAAACTTCTGGCCAAGCTAGGAAAAAAACTTGGAGCTAAGTTTGCCAGCCCCAGAGGCTTCAGGAAATGTTACTGCCCTGTGACACTGGTGCAAGTGTACTTTCTTGTAGAAACAGGTGAGGGGCTGGGTTTTACACGCAGGTTGACACGGGGCCCAACAGAGGCAGCACACATGCACAACGAACAGAAGCAAAAGAAGATCCTGAGAGCAAAAGCAGTCTGAAATTTTAAGAAACCAGCAAGGCTGTTTCAGGGTTTCTCAGGCACGACGTCATGCAAAAGAGCCCATTAGGCTCCATTCTCTGAGTTGCAAGAAGGCTCAGCACATATCTGGATCACAATATAACTTAGCAACTAAGCTTCTCTTCCTTAATAATTCCCTGAACTTCTCTTTCCTGTCTGATAGAGAATGTCAGTTCTGAAGAGAAATGTCAACTTGTTACCCTTCCTCTTGTATTTTGAAATGTGAAGAGGTTGGCTCAGCAATATAATTTTGGTGATGAGGGTACGGGAGGTGGGGGGCGCAGTGGCCTGGGTTATCCAGCACAGGTGGTCTCATGGCTTGACAGCAGGGGTGGTCACAGGAGGAAATGAATAGGGAATCGCCTTTAGAATCATGACTCAGAATTCTGACTCAGAGGGATCTGGGCCAACTTCTGATCTCATCCTGGAGCTTCCTAGAACACCTGGGCTATCCCTGGAGGTCTCCTACACCTAGGCTGGGGCTTGGCCACACCTGTTTGGCCCCCAGGGGATGAACTGACAAGAACCTTCCTACAGTGGGATGATGCAGCTGTTCCCATTAGATCAGGCATGGATCCGAGCGACAGCTTTTCTAGAAGCATCATTTATCCTGTATTTCAATCAGGAATAACAAATTATGACAATTCAAGCTCTTTAAAAAGGACACAAACTCTCCCTGCCCAGGAAGCCAGTTCTGAGAACCAGTATGCTCGTGCTTGACAATAGCTGGTTTTACTCTAGAAGTGTTGTCCTGTTTTCTAGAGTTTCACACAAACCCTTCCTTCAAGTTGTGATCCAAATATGAAAATTCAGTCAGATTGAGAACCCAATTTCATGTAAGGTTATACATTGAGTGTTTTAGAGAAGGGAATAGTTTAAAAACAGAAATAGGCTGAAGGAAAATTTTACTTGAAGGTGTTTTTTTTTTAATAGAGATTGAACAAGTCTGTTCCTTGAAACGTCTTGTTCATCCTACTGATTTGGCTCAGTGGATAGAGCGTTGGCCTGTGAGTGAAAGGTTCCAAGTTTGATTCCGGTCAAGGGCATGTACCTTGGTTGTGGGCACGTCCCCATTAAAGGGCATGCAGGAGGCAGCTGATAGATGTTTCTCTCTCATCGATGTTTCTCTCTTTCCCTCTCCTTTCCTCTCTGTAAAAAAATCAATAAAATATATTAAAAAAATAAAAAATTAATTTAGTGAAGTAACCTAAGAAGAATTATTAATCAGAGCCTGCTAAAAACATAACCAAACAATACACGATTAAAAACTATTTTCTTTTCTCCATAAATATCTGTAGACAACCCACCTGGGGTTGATTAGGTAGGCACAGAAGCTCCTGTCTTTCTGCAACCGATATTTCTTTACCTCTAAAGATTTTTGGAATAATGAACCAGTTTTATAGCTTAAGGGGTTTGACCCCAGGCATTTCTCAAAAATCTAAACTCCCAAGCCTACCAGTGATCCTGGTAGAAAACTGGGAATGGATCACAGAGAAGAAAGCAAATCAGTGAGTCAGAACTGCACAAATGTATGAGCTCACCCGCTGAAGGAATGTGAACACCCCACAGCATTCTCAGACTACACTGACCCAAATTCAGCAGGACCAGTCAGCACCACACTCATCTGAAGAATGGTGCAGCCAAGTTCCTGACTAAGTGAATTGGGTTCTGGAAAAAAGCAGCAGGACACTCACTTCCCATGACAATCCTCACAGCCCTTCCCTCCCTCTTGTTTCTCCCCTTGTAATCTCACCTTGCCTAAAAATATATATATATATGTATATATATATATATATATATGTACATGTATACATATATATATATATGTATATGTATATATATGTGTGTGTGTAATTGATTTCAGAGAGGAAGGGAGAAGAAGAAGAAGAAGAGAGAGAAAAACATTAATGATGAAAGAGAATCATTGAGCAGCTGCTTCCTGCACACCCAACACTAAGGATGGATCCCGAAACCCGGCATGTGCCCTGACCGGGAATAGAACCATGACCTCCTGGTTCATAGGTCAATGCTCAACAACTGAGCCATGCTGGCCCGGGCTCACCTTTTCTTTTGAATCTCTCCTCACAGACCCTTTATGTGCTTTCCATTGCCTTCTAATGAGTCATTTGGGCCAGTGGTGACCTCTGTTCTTTGGTGATTGAGACCCACAGGAGAGCTCCCCCAACTCAGTATCCATGGTAGATTCCTATGTGGTGGGCAGTGAGGGGAGGCAGGGCAATGCACAGCCCTCAGGACTGCTGGTTAGGCACGGATGCACCAGAGGGCAAGCAGAGCAGGGCAGAAAGCAGCTGGCAAGGGTTAGCCTTAGCCATGCACAGGGCAATCTGAGGTTTGAGGACAAATGGAAAAGTTGGGAGGACTTGGCTAATCCTCCCTGGCCATGGCCTTCACATCCACTTTTCCCAGCGCCACAGCCTCCCTGCACTTAGAAGTCCCTGGCAGAGCCTGTGCTGGGCAGTCCTTCCTGGCAAATCTGGTGAGCTGTCTGCTGCTTCAGCCAAGCAGGCCTGCTACTGAATGATGTAAGCGGTTCCTGTTGTATAAGGGCAAAAGGGTGTGTTCTAGCAAACTCAGTAAAAGGTAAAAACCATTTCAAACTTGATGCAATGATTTGACCAGATGCCACCTACATGGCCTTCAGAAACTTTCTCCTTTGTGATGTATCATCATGACACCAACATTTCCCAAATTCTGACTTTTTATTTTTCTAATCTTAACTGCTGAAAGTATTACTAGTACATATGTCCCCTTTTTACCCTCCATTGACCTCCTCCAGCACCCCTCCACCCCCACCCAGGGGTTATGCATAGTTGCATACAAGTTCTTTGGTTGATCTCACCCACCCACCCTCCCCTGTCTTCCTTCTGAGACCCCAGTCTGTTCCATGCTTCTATGTCTCTGGATCTATTTTGTTCATCAGTTTATTTTGTTCATTAGATTCCACATAGGAGTGAGATCATACCAAATTCTGACTCTTGAAGACCTTTCCAGCTGCCATCCTTTGAAAGATTAGCAGATATTTGTTTATATCTACACACCAGGGGTTCTCAAACTCATTACTATTAACATTGTGGGCTGGATGATTCTTCATTGGGGGTGAGGGACTTTCCACTACATCACAGGAGGTCTGAGCAGCATCTCTAGCCTCTGCCTTCTAGAGGACAAAGCACACCTCCCACACCCCAGTTGTAACAACCAAAAATGTCTCCCAGGGGCCAACTCCCCTCACATGGAGAAACACTGCTCTACACAGATACCGTCCAGGATGCTACACTTGTTCATTTCACTCACCCTCTTGTCACAAGGTGCCCCTGGTCATATCACTTTGCCCTAAGGCAGTAGTCCACAAACTTTGGCTCTGTTGACTAATGAGTTTGCCAACCACTGGGATAGGGGCTTAATCACAAGGAACAACAATAGTTTGTAATTACTGGAATTCAGAATCTAGGTCAGTGATTGGCAAACTCATTAGTCAACAGAGTGGCAAACGGGCTCACAAGCTACATGTGGCTCTCGAGCCACAGTTTGCCGACCATTGCCTTAAGGGAACATTTATTTATTTACTTTTTTACAAGGAAATCTAGGAGAAAATATCCCTAAAGTCTGCAAAATCTTTAATGAAGAATTGCAAGAAGGAGCTGATGATTTGGTATATTAAGGTTTGAAAGATCCCTAGTGTTTCAATGAGGGCTGTTCCACAGACACCCAAATTACCCTCGGAAGCATGACACCTCTAAGTCCAGGAAACAATAAACTTAGTTGCAAGGAGCACTGAGCTGGTGAATGACCAGAAACTGGGCTTATAACTAGAATCTAATGCTGGATTCTAATCCATACTTGAAAATTGATTCGACTTACATTTTAGCCTGACAAATCTATAAATGTCTAGCTGCCTCAGTTTTACCAGTTCTAAAGTAAAGGTAGATATTTTTCCTCCTTCCCCCAATTCCTAAATTAATGATGAGCTGGGATAAATGTAATTGGGGCCAGCATCTAAGCAATTGTTGATTCTGGGCTGGGCTGGTGATGAAACCTTGAGTTGAGGCTCAATTATGAGGTCTTATTAGTTGTGTTAAAAATGTGCTCTCTATTCTTTTTTTGTTTGTTTGTTAATCCTCAGTTAAAAATATTTTTTACATTGATTTTTAGAGAGAGTGGGAGGGGAAGAAGAGAGAGAGAGAGAGATGATAATTTATTGGTTGCTTCCCTTATGCCTCCAACTGGGCAGGGGATTGAACCTGCAACCCAGGTATGTGCCCTTGACAAGAAATTGAAACCATGACCCTGTGGTATGTAGGCTGACTCGGACCGATGCTCTAACCACTGAGAACATTGGCCCAGACTGCTCTGTGTTCTTCAAAAGAGAGTTGCTATATACATTTTGGACAACTCCAGTCCCTAGTGGATTGCCGTGAGTTTGGGGACTACTAGAATGAAAAGGATAGAAGCCCAGCTTCCCTTTGGTGGGGCTGGAAATAGCACCCTGGTAGTTATTGCTTGGATAGAATGCCATTCTTTTGCTTTCGGATCTCTCAAAGACCAGTAGAGATGTCGTTTGTTATAGTACTATAGCTATCTTAAGGTGCTCCTTACTTGGGCTAAACCAAAAATTTTCAAAGACATTTCTTCCCAATTTCAAACAAAATTACCAGAGTATAAGCCAATTAGTTACATTGGAACACAGCTTTAGTGTTCAAAGACCTACGATAGTTCACAGCATTACTCTATTGGGTTTCAGGGAAAGGAGTTTATCTAGCTAATACTATTTCCCTAATATTCTGCTATGTAGATGACTTTAGAGCCAATATTTAAAAATAGTATGTCAATTGTGTGAAAACCACAACTCTGGTCTCCTAAGAGTATGCTGCGAGTCAATTCTTACATTGTTCTGAAAATTTGGCTCGTGTGAATAGGGGCTAGTAGACTGCTTGGCACTACTCCCTGCCAGAGAGATTCTCATCAGTTAGGTGTCCACATGCTCCCTCAGCTGGTGTCTCAGAAAACAACAGGCTGCACATCAGACTGGCCCCATGCTCTCAGAATTAAAATGTGCAGGCCAGGGCACACAGGACGCCTGCCCACTGGGAACCGGATTCCCAGTCCTTCTCCCTTTTGTCTTCTATGGAAGAATGCTGTCATGTGTAGTCATCATTGTGGCTGATGGGATCATTCTAATCCTTCGTAAATAATCTTAGAGGTGTTGGGTAGTGGAGAGAAATGGGAGTAAAAGCACAAGGCTGTTTTCAAGTCTTTTTCTGGGACCTACCAGCACAACAGAAGTTCCACTGTTAGTCACACCTCTAATGTCCTCATCCATAAAATGGATTGATAAAGTCTTGTTCTGCCTTCCCTTTCTTACACTGACATACACACATGCACCTTAACTCATTCTCACACTTTCACATACACTCACATATTCTACTTATACTCACATGCAAACCACTCACAAGCTTGTTGTGTGAGCTGAACAAGATAATAGTTATGAAACCACTTGTAAAAATGCAATATACTATCAACTTGAAAGTATTTTTTGTTATGCATCACAGGTAGTATATCCTGTGGGCCTTACATCTTTAAGAGGCTTTTCAATACATTACCAAATAGAATTTTTTCCTGAAACAAGCATGTATTCTCGTCAATTAGAATTTCTATTGTATTACCTAATTTAAATTCTCATAATAATAAAACTTTTCAGTTATTTGAAGGTGGTATAAAATAGTTAATAGGGAAAAACTCCAGTGGAAAATGTGTATTTTCTCTCTGTGTGTGTCTCTCTCTGTGTGTGTGTGTTTCCTTGTTGAGAGTATTTTGCTCACCATCATACTCCTAGTACCTGGATGAGCATAAATGTTTGTTAAATGAATGAATTAAAATATACAATAACTTTCCATCAAACAGTCCCCATCAAGTATGACCATATTCTTAGCCATTAGAGGATTTTTCATCACACATGGTTCACATTTGAATGTCCATATTCAGGAACACAGCTGCGTGTTCCTAAAATTTACTCATTTTTGGATGGCAGAAACGAACCAAAGATTAAAATGTTTCTGACATGCTTGGTGATTAAGATAGAAAACAATTCTTTAGGTCCTTTAAAAGTGACATTTATTTCATATAGCCCAATTTTCATTAAGCAAATCATATAGTAAGAATGTTAACACATATTATAATGAAGGCTTAAGTTGAAATCTGAATGAAGAAATAAAAAATAAATAAATAATTATTTTTTATTGGGAGCCAAGAAAGATCATTGATGAACGTGTCTCTTTAAAATTATATTTGTTTGATGTGAAAGACCAAGGAAAGGCATGTAGGTGTTCCAAATAAACCAAGAACAGTGGTTCTCAAGTTTCCTAATGCCGCGACCCTTTAAGACAGTTCCTCATGTGGTGGTGACCCCCAACCATAAAATTATTTCCGTTCTACTTCATAACTGTAATTTTGCTACTGTTATGAACTGTAATGTAAATATCTGATATGCAGGATGTATTTTCATTGTTACAAATTGAACATAAAGCATAGTGATTAATCACAAAACAATATGTAATTATATATTGTGAAATATTTATTTCTAATTACAAATAAATGAAATTTTGTCTTGAATCGTGGTATAGATGGGCAACAGTCTTCATATGACAACAGTAAACTACATTACTACACTTTGTTACACCGAGGAGCGGTGTGTTGGTTCCTAAGACCATGGGAAATATGTGTTTTCCGATAGTCTTAGGCGACCCCTGTGAAAGGGTCGTTTGACCCCCAAAGGGGTTGCGACCCACAGGTTGAGAACAGCTGACCTAGAACAATAATGTTCTACCAGTTCAGCCAAGGGATGCTTACAAGGTGTGGAAACCAGAATTTATTAATAGTTACTGCTATACATTAAATTCCAGAAATTCAGAGAAAAAACTTGAAGGTCTTAAGGCACTCCATAATCTAGGGCTAATTTCTTCATAATGCCTACACATAATGGTTTCAGATTACGCACACCCACATTGGAGTGGGACAAGATAAGTAGGCTAGAGGTGACATCTGATCTTTACTTGGTATGTCCCTTTTAGATAGCTATAAGTGATACCTCTCTTTACACATAGAAAACCACTAGGAGTTTGTTAAAACTTGAAATTGAAATATACAGAGGGTAACAACTGGAATTCTACAGGACATTCTTTCACCAAATGTTAATGGGTGTGCCTCAAATATTTTTTTTCTATTCAAATGAGTTTGGGAAATCCTGAGTTTAAAAATATAAAGTTGTGTTTTATTTTAAATTATAGTTTCCCCACCCCATAACCTTAGGAATCCATCTATCTATCTGACAACCATCTATCATCTATGTATGTTCTTTTTCTTCCACCATATCCAAACATTTTCTATACTTACTTACTAGAATACTAATTTTGGAAATGAGTTTGAAAAAGCTATTTATTTCAGATTACATTTTTTGAAGCTTTATATTAAGGGAGGGATTCAGGGAAACTGCCTACCCAAGAAAATAATGTAGAGAAAACATTATTTTTAAATGTCAAATGAACAAGTTGTTCCTGAATAGCCCAAATCATCTTATCTCAGTATTGCTGTATCTAAAGGAAGCATTCTTTAAGTTCGAAGAAGTTTGAAAAGTAGTTGAGAAATTTTATAAAAAATTTCTCTAGGAAGTAACTGTGCCTTACATACATTCCTAAACTTCCTCATTCATGTCTCCCCTCTTCCCAAAGTTCCACCTCTCAGTTTGTTGCTCAGCTCTTTGTTTTCTGTTCTACTGTCCATCTCCTCATGCTGCCTTTCTCCTTTTACTTCCCTTCTCTTCTTCTCTCTTCTCTATTGTCCTTCAAGAGTTCCTGGAACTGAATGTCTTTTATAAAGATCAACATTGCCTCTCAATCAAATCTAAATTGATTTCAGGAAGAAAGAGGGAGGAATAGAAACATCACTGATGAGAGAGAATCACTAATTGGCTGCTTCTTTCACACCCTTTATTGGGGATTGAGCCTGCAACCCAGGCATGTGCTCTGACCAGGAATCGAATCCTCCTGGTTCAGAGGTTGATGCTCAACCACTAAGCCATGGTGGCCAGGCCATCTCTCTTTTTTGCACATTGCCTCTCTATTCTTCACTCCTGTCTCTAGCACAACAAACACCATTTTCTGTAGAAAGGGAAGGAAACTTTCAAATACTTTTGATGTATTTTAAAACCTCATTAAGAAAAATCTGAATTAAAATATACTAAAAGTGTTGATATATAAGGCCAATTTATTTGTTTTTCTTCAAATAATTTAAAATTAATATACCGAATTTCATCAAAAGTAAGACTCTCCATATTTTATTTTAAAATATTTTTTATTAATTTCTTAGTGTGAGAGAAAGGAAAAGGGAGAGAGAAACATCAATGTGAGAGCAGAACATCAATCAGCTGCCTCCTACTGAGAATTGAACCCAAAATCTGGGCTAGTGCCCTGACTGGAATCGAACCAGTAACCTTTCATCACATGGGACGATGCTCCACCAGGCAGGGCCCTCCATCTTTTATTCCAATTATTTTATGTGCCCAGAGAAATAGAATGCTGTTGATTTTGTACTGCAAGCACATTTCATCCAAATATGGACCACAGATCACCAGTAATAGAATCACCTGGGGCTGCTCATTAAAAATATATATATTTCTAGGCTCCAGTGTTAGTTTTTTGGAGCAGCATATTGTGGCAGGATCTGGGCAGCAGTAGTTTTTAAGCTTCTCAGATGGTTCTAACCAGCAGTCAGAGAAGAGAACTTCTCAAAAGCTGTGGAAGACCAATAGCAATGGCATCAATTGGGTGCTTTGCAGAAATGCAGGGTCTCAAATCCTATCCCAGAACCAATGAAGTAGAATCTGTATATTAACTGCATGCCAAGGGAGGGGAAATTTATATTAAAGTTAGAGAAGCACCTTACACCAGGGTGGTTAAGGGATGGTTTATGCACCACCACCACCAGCAGCAGCACTTAAGGAACTGGTTAGAAATACAAATTCTTAAGCCTCAATCCAAACCTAGTCAATCAGAAACTTGTGGGAGCGGGGAGGAGGACCCCTGATGATCTGTGTTTTAATAAGCCTCTAGGATCTGCTAGCAGTTCTCAACCTGTGGGTCAAGAACCTGCTATAGAGCCTAAGACTATTGGGAAACACAGATATTTACATTAGGATTCATAACAGTAGCAAAATTACAGTTATGAAGTAGCAACGAACATAATTTTATGGTTGGAGTCACCACAACATGAGGAACTGAATTAAAGGGTCGCAGCATTAGAAAAGTTGAGAATCACTGCCCTAGTGGGCAGTGCTAAAATGGGGGATCCATTGCCATAGCCTATCTTTTTTTAAACCCACTTAATGACAAATGCTCATTAGGTTAACTCAAGGCAGATGGTCAATACCTATTTTGCAGTCATGGTGATTAAGAGGCATTAACTAGGGCTAAGGAAACCATCAATCCCAAATATTAAAATAACAGTAGATATAACAATTGGGAAAAGACAGGTAATAAAATACTGATGAATGTTGGTCCCCATTCAGAGAACATTCTACACGTGAGTACTTTTTATAGCTTTAATCTTTTACTTTATCTCCCCCCACCCCTCAAGTCTTCAGAGCAAACATTGACTAAGCCATCATATTATGAGTTCTCTTTAGTATCTAATGAGTTTTGTTTTGAAACACTGCTAACCTCCAACTCAAATTCAGAACAAAGGAGTGGGTACTGAATATTTCTCTTCCCTATTTACATAAAGGGGAGAGCTAATGATGTGAACATTTTGGGGAATGCTTCATCATTTGACTTATGATTGCCTACCATAAATCAGATAATATTGTATACTAAGAATTCAAAGATAAAAAGTCAGTTTCTTCCCTGAAGGAGCATGCAATCTATTAGACAACCAGAACAGCTAAGTAGTTTCACTACAATATGATGCATTGTATAATGGAGGCAAATGATCGCTATAATCACTGGCCTGAAAGAGTTTGAGAGCAGTTAAGAATAACAAGGAGAAAGACCAGGAAGAAGCTACTGTAAGAGTTTAAGCAGGAGGCTGAGCAGCAACCAAATGTAGAAGGGTCATCCATATAAGCATCTTCTAAAAGAGAATTATTTACAATCAGCTATTGATCCGCTCTTCTCACTAGAAGTAAAAAGTGACTTAGGTGATTCAAAATAAAATTTCAAAAAAATCCCTGACTTGGGAGGGTTCTGTAAAAATCATATTTTAAATGATCCAATAAATGTCTGATGCTCCTCAACATACCCTTTTTATTATCTCTAGCATTCCATGACTATATTGTTTATGCCAGTACTATGCTTAATTAAGCGCCGTGACAATACCAATAAGAGTCAGAAAGCAAGATGTGCCACAGAGCATCCAAAAATGCAGCACTCCTGGCAAGCTAAGGATAAACCTTGAAAAAAAGAGATGTTTCCCAGAGATCGTTTCTCTTTTCACTGAAAGATCCAAAAAGTAAGAGGTTATATTCCAAAGACAAATGAGCATAGTGATCATGCTTATGTTAGTAGTCTCAACACTTAGAGACAAGGTATCAGGGTTTGTGTTCCACACCAATGACGTGAGGCTGCTTCAGACACTGTAAGAAGGGTACCCTTATGCTTTCTTATTACAGAGTCAACAGAGGTTAGGAAAGAGGGTCTCCTTATAAGCAGGACTTTTTCCAGGGAGCCCTGTCCAACATGGTTCCTCTCCAACTTTCCATGTTCTCTTAGAATTCTTTGCATTCTTCCAGCATAGCACTCATCCTTCCATTGTCCTTTTCCCTACTGAGAAAAACCAGAAGGATGTTTGGGTTATATTTACACAACCATCAGTATTCTTAGCCATTCATTCATTTATACTCTGCTTTAGGTGCTGTTGTAGGCAAAGGGGACACAGCAGTGGAAAAGGCAGATTGAGTTACTAAGGAGCTAAAGGTCTAGTGGAGGGAGGAGGATAGTGAAACATATACACGGGGAAATAAAGAAATAATCTCAGATAGCAATGAATGACACACAATTAACAAAACAAGGCAAAGGGATGAGAAGAAATGGGATAGAAAGGGAATCTTTAGCTAAAATGTTCCGAGCTGGCCTTCCTGAGATGGTGACCTTTGAGCTGGGACCTGTGACCCTCAGTAGATATGGGCTTTAAAAAGCATTCAGGCAGAAGGGACTATAAATGCACAGGCCCCATGATTTCCTATGCTTGGAAATCTTAGGAAATAGAAAATAAATTTACTCAGATCCTAGCTATAGGAGTCAGGGAAGGAAAAAGGTGCTAGGTGGTGTTGGAGAGGTGGATAGGCTCTAGCTTTGTTTGCAGACCATATTGATGATAGTAACTTGTTCTAAATGCAATGTTCTGGTGCATTACAAGCAAACTAATGTCATAATCAGATTTATATGTTGAAAAGATCACTCTGACTATCATATGGAAGAGAAGGGTTATTCCTCAGAGGGCAGCTGCTTATGTCCAAGGAAGAAGATGGTGACTTGGACCAGGTTGAGCAGTGGAGTATTTAAATTTGGAGGTTATGCCAATAGGCATTGGTGATGAAGTAGGCTGTGAAGGAACAAGAGTTTGACTGCTAGGTTTGCGCTAAGCATCTGGGTAGATGGTGGTGACATTTACTGAGAAATTATGAGGAAGATACTGGGAAGTGAGATGTCAAGTCAAGTGTTCATTTTTGGACAAAATGACTTTGATTTTGTTCTGGAAGGGTTCAGGAAACCAAGGACACATCAAATGGTGGGTAGTCCTCTTAATATTTTTCTACCACTCCAGAAAAGTAGTTAAAATCCTGGCCTTTGGAAGGAGACAGACCTGAGTGAGTACCTCCACTTTCCTAATGAAACATGCCATCTTGAATAATTACCCTCCTTGAGTCTTAGTTTTAAAAGCTGGCAAATATCTACTTCACTGGACTTTCTGGGAGATTAAATTAGAGGGTGTATGTGAAATTCTTCATGGAGTGCTTGTTTGGATCATAGTTAATGCTCAACAGTGACGCCCTGAGTTGCTGATTCTAATGGTAGTGATGATAAACTGGTTAAAGGTACAAATGCAGTGGGGGACGTCACTGGCCAGCAGAGAGAGAGAGAGAGAGAGAGAGGGGTGTCAATGCACTGAAAATCACATCAAGTTTATTTCTCAGTAAGCAATGTCTCCCCCCATGCCCATGCTTAGGTTTCTATTATTTCAGGTCTCAGAAGGACCAACCCCATTTCCCAAGTTAGCATATTGTATGTATAATTTGTTCTCCTGATCATGAATAAAATATTTCTTTTGGTATATAAGGTTTTTAAAAATGTTTACTAAAATATATAGTTGATCCTTGTATAGCTTGGGTTTGAGTTGCATGGGTCCACTTACTAGTATACATGCATTTTTAAAATAAATATTATAATGTATTTTCTCTTCCCTATTATTTTCTTAATATTTTCTCCAGCTTATTTTATTGTAAGAATACATTATCCTATATAATAAAGAGGGAATATGCAAATTGACCATCATTTTAGCACACAAGATGGCTGCCCACATATGGTAAAAAATGGCCACTGCCATGTGGACACAAGATGGCCACCATAAGATGGCTGGCAGAGAGGGCAGTTGGGGAGGACCCAGGCCTGTAGGGGAGACCAGGCCTGCAGGAGAGGGCAGTTGGGAGGGATCAGGCCAGCAGGTGAGGGCAGTTGGGGGCAATCAGGCCTGCAGGGGAACAGTTAGGTGTCGATCAGGCTGGCAAGGGAGTGGTTAAGGGGCAATCAGGCAGGCAGACAGGTGAGCAGTTAGGAGCCAGCAGTCCTGGGTTGTGAGAGTGATGTCTCAGATTGGAAAGGGTGCAGGCTGGGCTGGGGGACACATCTTGTCCTCCCCATGCATAAATTTTGTGCACTGGGCCTCTAGTATAATATATATGTATTACATACAAAATATGTGTTGATTGGCTGGATTGTCAGGCTATTACTAGTTAAGTTTTTGGGGAATCAAAAATTATGTGTGGCCTTAGCCAGTTTTGCTCTATGGGTAGAGCGTCGCCTGTAGATTGAAGGGTCCTGGGTTCGATTCCAGTCAAGGGCATGTACCTGGGTTGCAGGCTCAATCCCTGGCCCCTGTGGGGGAATTTGCAGGAGGCAACCAAATGAATGTTTCTCTCACAGAGATGTTTCTCTCTGTGTGTCTCTCCACTTCCCTTCCACTCTCTCTAAAAATCCATGGAAAATTATTCTCAGTTGAGGATTAACAAAACAAAACAAAACAAAATAAAAGATGCCTCTACCTCCCCACCCCCCCAAAAAAAAGTTATGTGTGGAATTTGACTGTACAGGGCAGATAGGTAGGCACCCTCAACCCTCACATTGTTCAAATGTAAGTTGTACATGACAAAAAATTTTACCATTTTAACTATATTTAAGTGTAATTTTCAGTGGCACTAAGTATATACAGATTGTTGTGTCACCACTCTCTCCAGAACATTTCATCTTCCTAAACTGAAACTCTGTAGCCATATAACAATACCTGCCCAATCTTCCCTTCTCCAGGTTCAGCAACAATTATTCTATTTTCTGTTTCTATGAACTGGCTACTCTGGGTACCTCATAGAGGTAGAATTATCCTTTTGCAACCAGCGTACTTCACTTAGCATGATGTCTTCAAGGTTCATCCATGTTGCAGCATGTGTCAGAATTTCCTTCTTTTTATGGCTGAATAATATCCCATTGTGTGTATATACCACATTTTGTTTATTCATTCACTTGTCAATGGATATTTGGGCTGCTTCCACCTTTTGGTTATTACAAGTAATGCTCTTATGAACATGGATATACTATATAGGAGGTTTTATGAGGCAGTATAAATATTCAGTTGTTTATTTATTTACTTATTTTTCTCCCTCAACAAATATTTTCCTGAGTAATTATTCAGGCTGGAATTGATGATGCTTATATGCAAAAATTCTATAATTCAGCAAGTTGTTTGCAATATTCTCAAGAGGCAATAGAATTATTCAGAACATTCACTCTATCCAGGTTTAAAATGTGCAGAGGGAACTTTAAGACTCTTTGGTTTAGCAATTCACTCAGCGAGCAATTTTTAAAGAATGATGTTATACATGGCATAAAACTTGCCTCTAAGAATCTCTCCTTCTGCCCCCACAAAACCAGATTTATAAAGAATGATAAAAATTGTCAATAAATAATAAGGAGAATAAAGAAAACAGAATGGCATGTTCTGTATAGTTTTCAAAATTCTGGATCTATAAAAAGTATCTTACATTTTGGAAGTCACTAAAATTTAGATGAAAGTCAAGAATTATTATGAAATTTTTTCCTTAGATATACCTTAAAATTACTGCTTGCTTGATAAGTTTTATATATATATTTATTTATTAACCTTATTTTTATTGTAGCAAGTCATCTCTTGAAATTGATTAACTTGGAGATTATGCTCAAATTTAGAAACAGAAAAAAGTTCTCTTGGTTATAAAATGGATCCAGTTAGAATCTTCTACTTAGAGAGTTCACAGATTCACACATACAATAAACAAGAGAATTGGCTGGTAAGTGTTTAGAGCATGTACTCTAGAGTAAATGAAGTAAAAGAAGAAGAGTCAGCCGTGGTAATAAATGGAAGAAAGGAGACATGAGAAATGAATGGTAGGGAAGGCAAGGATGGAGAAGTTGAAGTGCCAAGTAAAGTCACAATCCCAAAGGTTTTAAGATGTGTATGCTTCTTTTTTCTAATGAGAACCCTGCCATCATTTTAAAGGAGCAGAGCCAAAAAAATAAGATTCAGAGAGTATAAAATTAAGATTACAAAACTGAGTCAGGAATAAAGTCTAAATCTATTTATATGCACTTCTTTGTTATCCCTAAAATGTGAGTTGAGAAGAAATGCACATGGGAAAAACCTTTTCCAATTTTAGGCATGTTGGAGGGTAAGAATGGATCAATATTCAGAAATTCACTAAGAGTGTCAATCCAGGACAAAAAAAAAAAATGAATGTGAACAGCTGTGTTCCACAACCTGACCTCAGGACATTGGATCTTTATTATTTCCATAATATGACTGTAAAAAATATGTCCCTTTAGCCTTATTTGCTTCCCTTAATGGATAATGCTTCTGGCTTGGATCTTTGTGTGGAAAAAAAGGATCTTTTGTCTCATAAAATGTTACAGATGCTGCTATGGTAACACACTTTAATTTTATTCCTATCTCAGAAGATAAACATGGAAAAATGCAATTGGCAATTTAATCTAATATTTCACATGAGCTTTAGGTCCACAGAGCATTTTGTTTTTTGTTTTTAAGGAACACTGGCACTTTTGTTAACCTGCTGTACTCAATTAAGCAGAATCCTAAAGCCCTGACTAAAAGGTATTCCTCTGCCAACTTAAAAATACCATGTGGCCAAGATTCAAAACCCACAGGGAAAGAAAGCATGCTGCGTCTATGACAAAATTCTTAGGTAGCCAGAATGAGTTTGCATTTGTGGGAATTTTCTTTTGGGCTAAAGACAAAAAAAGCCAAACATCTTAGCATTTATAAAGACAGTGGTAAGTTAGTTTGAAACAAAACCCATCAGTTGAACAGAGAGACAATTATTGAACATTTATTTTCTAGTCATAAACCCTGCAACACACTGTGTTAAAACCTTTGACATTAAAGCCAGTTGTTTACTTTGCACTCAGCAAACAACCAAGGTTATTGTACCGAGAGGAGGTAATTCGAAGCCCTAATCCTCTGTTGAATTACAGCAATATATATTTATACAGGAGGCAGAGGCTCCCACGCTCGCCAGCATCATACTACAAGACAAAAAGCACAAGGAGAAGGAAAGACACAGGAAGCGTGGTCAATATTGCACTGTCTGGGTCCAAATCTTGTGACATGCACCCAGACCTTTAGAATGGCAGAGAGAACCCAGACTCCAACCATGTTTTTAAAAAGCTCGTCTCTGCAGTTACTCTTACTTCACAATTTTTATGACATTTTCTCTCTTGTCCTAGAACAGCTTGGCAGCAGATGAGTTAATGGAGGGTGTGGTCAATTTAAACAAAGTTTCAGTTACCAGGCAGTGGGGGTCAAGTCTGACTTTGATTCACCATATGCCACACTAACTGGTTCCAGAGAGTCCATTATGCTAGTGTCTCAGAACCGGCTGCCTGTTCATTCATTAAGTGATTCGAAAACATGCAGTCTGCTACATTTTAGTTTGTCTACAACTTTCTACTGCAATAAAAACTACCATTGTTACTGATTTATACCCTGACATTTAAAAATATCGACAATGAATATGCTAATACTACTTTCCAAATACCATAACATATACAAATTACTAATAATTAAACTGCAGTGCCTACCTAAGTTGTTCTTGAAGCAAACTTCAGCGCTTTGTAATATTTTCCCTTCATAAAAGTCCCCAAGTATTTACAGTTGGTAGATGAGATCACACTCTTGCAACGCTAAAGATTCAATGAGAGGAGAACGAGAGTGAAAGAGAGGCTGTTCACATTAACACTACTTGTATTGAAAAGATTCGACGGCACTATCTTGGTTCTCATTGGTCACTCCGTGGGCTGAAACAATATTTGTCTAGTTGCTATGTAGAGATGGGTGCCTGCCAGTTCACTTCACTAATAAGCCTGAACCTGGCCTTTGCAGATAAGCGTGGTTATTGTTTGAGTGAATGTGTTTGCTGATAAGATGCTCACCAATGAAGGTAAAAGATATTTTTTTCTTTTGGGACAAAATGTAGGACGGCTATGGACATTTTTCCGCTACTCTCCAAATTCTAACAGCTGTTGTAACAAGGGAATCAAGAGATGACTTCTGTTTTTGTTTTTTTAGATTTTCCCTTTTCAGGAATCCACATCTAAAAAGACTACACTTAAATATTTATTTTTTAAAAAGGACACTATACCTGAAATATAAAAGAATAATTCATCCACCCTAACTTTGAAAACCCATTAAAATATAATTAAAACAGTACATGGTGCTCTTTACACACACACACACACACACACACACTCAATTTTTTTTTTCTTATTGGAGGTTAACATTAGGAGAATTTCCCCAAATTTCAAAGTGAAGCAGTTTAGAGATTTCATGTGTATATATAAAATATACACATTCTCTGTCACCAAATTGTGTGAGCATACATAATGCACACATATGTATGCACGTTTGAACAATACAGAGTTAATGTAAAGCACATGCCAATTTAGGCAGGATTTAAAAGAAATTCAAAGGCAGATGTTTCTCTTTTTGTAGTTAGAGAAACACCCTACTATTTTTTTCAACTTATACTGAGTGTGAGTGCATTTTTTGAGGGATTGTGTGAAGACTGTTTAGACCCTGAATTTTACTTCATGTAATGAACAGAGGCACATGAAAACAAACATATTAGATGTGCCTTTAACAAATCATTTTTAGTGATGGACTTAGTGTGCCAAATACTAAGAGAAAAATGGAATAAATTATTTATCTTAAGAAGTAGGATGCTTTTTAGTTCTCTGTGTACCCCTAATTTGCTCTTTACTGCAGGTTAAGTAAAGCACAATAGATTTTTTTAGCTATATATTTGCTTATTGGTTGCTAATTGAAAGAAAAATTATAATAAAATTAATTCATAATAATAGAGTAACTTCATTTCTTCTAGAACCAGAAGGGACCATGGTGCTTTACATTCTGCACTGGGACTGTGGAATTTCAACTTTTATCTTGAGTATTTTTCAAAATTAAAATTTTTAGGTAATTGAAAAGCATGTCCACGGACAACCCAACAGCTGATGTTTCTGGCATCTAAAAAATTTCTTGAACTCAAACATATGAGGACCATGTGATGCTACTAGACTTTGGGTATTTCTAAAATAGACAACTGACAAGTGAGGGAGTCATGGTCTTAGCTAGAAAAAGTGCTGCAGAATGATGTGCCAGTTGTTTTTCTGTGTTGCTTTCCCAATTAAGACAAGGTGTTTCTAAGGAAAGATCTGGTGAATCTCTAGCCTCAATGTATGTAATGATCTCTGCTGAGCCAGGCAGTCTAAAATGCTGTGTGTGTGTGTGTGTGTGTGTGTGTGTTTGTGTGTGTGTGTGTGTGTGTGTGTGTGTGTTTCATGTATATATTTATTGATTTCAGAGAGGAAGGGAGAGGGAGAGATAGAAACATTAATGATGACAGAATCATTGATTAGCTGCCTCATGCATGCTTCCCACTTGCGACTGAACCCACAACTTGGGCCTGTGCCCCTTACTGAGAATTGAACTGTGACCTCCCAGTTCATATGTTGACACTCAACATACTGGTCAGGCCAATCTAAGGTTTGTGGAGACCCTTCATTTTGTGCTTATGAAAAACACATGCATGAATGATCCCACCATAACCCATTATATCAATATGCAGATTTCTTTTGCTTAGCACTCTAATGCAATATCTATCTTCATTAAAACTAAGGCTAAAGGAAAAGAATGAGATTGATATCCTTTATGGCTCTGTGAGAAGAAACATTCTAAGAAGCAATACTTTTATTGAACAGACACATGGAATCAATACAATATCCGAAATGTAAGCACTTAGAATTGGTAATTATAAGTAAGTGTTTCCCCATAAAAACTGGAAGAATTTTACTCCTTATAACAAGGTCTACATCTAGAAAAGAGTGTGAGCTGAAGTTGGTGTTTCTAAAAATATATTACTTTTTAGTAACTGATACTCCAAGCACTTCCAAAGAAAATTTTCTGTTGGATGATGGCCAAAGAGATTAGCTAAATGCTAAGAGGCCATATCCTTTCTCTTACGTTATCTCTGATCTATTTCACACTATTATAATCAAAATAGTCCCTTTGTGTTCAGAGTTTGGTCACAGGATAGGTCAAAAATTCTATGGATATTTTAAGAAAGAAAAAAAAAGGCACTCTATGACCCAGAACACACTAATTTTTCAACAGACACCAGCATTATTTGTTGAGAATTAGAAGACAACATTTTCTCAAGGCTATAAAATTTCATGGAGCATACAAAAATACAAAAAGGAATCAGCTTTTTTATTATTGACAGCTTCCTATCCCTCCACCCCCAATTCAAAACAGATTGAATTGTTAAGCTTTTCTTCTATGAGCTTTTCTTTTTCCCCCATGAAGTGGGGTGACTATGACAAGGAAAATACATGATTCAACCACAAACTAGAAATGCTATGAAACAACAACTCATGTATCTAAGAATGGTCTTTTCAGAGCATAAATCTGACCATATGCTTTCCTGCATGAGGCTGTGTCAGCTTTCCCTTGCTGTCCAGATGACATTAGAATGGGCCACCCTACCTCTCCAGGTTCATCCCATCCCTCTCTCTGGAGCTCACCCTGCTTCAGTCTAGTTGGATTGGTTTTAGATGAATGAATGCATGCTATTCTCTCTCACTCCAGCTTTCACACAGATGCTTCTCTTGGTCTTTCCTTGCTTCTTCTCCTGACTTGTCCCTAAGCCTCATCCAGGTCCCAGCTTTGGCGATGAATGCATTGTTCCCTTGCTCTATGTTGCCATAGCTCTCAGGTGTTCCTTTTTGTAGTACCTGTGTAAATACTGTGTGCAAAGGGCAGGAACTGGCTCTAAATATCCCCTGCCCACCACAATGTCTAGCTAGCATACAGTGAACAATAAATATCGGTTTCACAACTTTGAGCTGGAATAGATGCTTATGTTGGTGGCAGCATTGATCAGAAAAAAAAAAGTAAAGGACTAAAGATTTCTCAAAGGTCATGTAATATTGACTTTAGAAAAATAAGTGGCTTCTTTTTTGGAGCAACAATAATGAGGATGGTTCTGCTTTTGATCAACCTAGAGACCTATGACTTAATTTTATTCTGTGGGGATTTTCTCTCAAAACAGGAAGATAAAGACCTAAAGTTAATAATTACATAAACTATATTGGAATCTTGGACAGATTAATTTTGAACGTGTGTTGTACATATCATTATCTATGTGGTTGTTTTCATTTATTTCCATTTCTAATTTCAGCCCCCAAACTTTGAATTTCTGACATTAGTCTCAGGCAAGAAATTTAAGAATTATTGTATATTGCCTCCTTATCCTTAAACAGATAATATCTTCTTGTCCCTACCCACAATTTTATTTATTATTATTTTCAAATATATATTTTTTATTGATTTCAGAGAGGAACAGAGAGGGAGAGAGCTATAGAAACTCAAATTATGAGAGAGAATCTTTGATTGTCTGCCTCCTGCATACCTGCTATTGGGGATCAAGCCCACAACCTGCGCATGTGCCCTGACAGGCAATAGAACCATGACCTCCTGGTTCATAGGTAGACTCTCAGCCACTGGACTCTAGCCACAATTTTAGATTTTATCTTTTCTAATAAGCTCTTGAAGAGCAGTGTATTACATTTGTATTTCTATTTGTGCCTAATAACGTTTTATGATATAGAAACCTCAGATTCTTCTATGAACACAGGCAAATTAATACAATGATATGCAGTTATATTTTTACAGAAAGAATTATAAAGAGATTAAATATGAAAACTTACAGTAGACTGAGGGAGAACAAGTCACCTTGTAACACTGGTTATATTGGAATTTACATGGTCTTATCTAATCTCACCTTAGTAAGAAATACTGGCTTTTTTTTTTTTTTTTTTACCATTTAAACAGGAGACTTGGAAATGCTAATTCAGGTATCTCACTAATGTAGAGAGAATTCCATGTGAGTCACATTTGAATAGTGTAAAGTATGATAATGTCATAGCAAAGGACAGGTAGGCTCAGAATGGAGCTTTCATCCTCCCCAACCTAGTGACAAGTTTTCTCTCATGGCTAGAATTTCTTCCCAATTCCTTGGATTCCATGGAACACAGACTGAAAATCAGCACCTTGGGAAAGAGAGGCTCATAAAGGAGAGCCTAGTGCCTGGAAGATCTTACTTTGTCATTGACATCACATTAGGCAAAACTCTTATAATGTATGTTATCTATAAATGGGGAACCTCGCCACTTCCTTACATGCACTTTATCTGAGGGTGAATAGTTTTTCTTGCTAAAACTTCAGACCTCAAAATCTACATTCATTTAAAAGACATATTAAAATGACCAACCTAAAAGCTAAGGGGAGAAATTAATAGTTTCATATATGATATTTTTTGGGGGGGGAGTTTCAATGTACTCAGTTGTAGTGAGACTGGCTTTTACCACTGAGATGGGTGGTGAAAGATATCTGAGTGATAACATGATGCCTCAGATTATAATCTATGAGTCCTTTAATTAATAGAAACTGTGGACCAAAAAAGACAGCATGCAGTAATAGGTCATGAATTCCTAACTGGGCAGGTCATGGTGGATAGTCACACCTCAGGAACGTAACTTTTGTAGTGAAAGGTTGTTAAGCAAACCCTGTCCATTGTTCTTGTGCATCTAGGCTAACACCTTGGAGATGGGCAGAAGTAATACCTTGGGAAGATTTAATCACCCCTAAGAAAGCACACACTCTTAACTATCCTATAATCCAATTTTAGCCTTGCTTTCTACCACCTTTATGTAATCTTCCTTAAGTTCCTTAATTTCAAATAAAAAAAAGAAGCTGCAAAACAGTTCTTCTGGGAACATTTGAGATCTTGCTCCCCTGGTATATGTTAGGCTCAAATAAACTCATAAAAATTCTCTACAGGTTTGGAAATTTCTTATGTCAATAAGACCCTCAGGTGCTACTTAGTTTTGTTTTCTAGCAGATCAGATCTATGTGGCTCCATGGCTTTAACTGTCTCTATATATACCACTTTCCAACCTTTCGTCTCTAGCTCCATCTTTTCCCATGGAGCTCCATATTCTTACATCCAGCTGCCCTGAGATTAGAAATCAGATAACTGATAGGATCTCCAAGTTAATACAACTAAAACAGAAATCTTGATTCCAACTCTCTTCTCAATCACCTACTTGTGAAACCTGTCCATCTACCAGTTGTTCCCCTTTCAGTTAATAGACCCACTGTCCCCTTAACTGAGCAGTTCTCTGGTTATCTTTCATTCTTCCAATTTCCCCGTTCCTACAATCAATCTGTCAGAAAGTTTTTCTAGCTCTATCTCCAAAAATAGATTGTACACTCTACTTCTTTTCACCATTTACATGACTACAACAAGCCACTCCTCTATTTTCCTGTTGAACCCAGCCCTCTCCTTTCACATACTCTCCAAAGTTCATTGTGCACAGAGTAGGGAGCCACAGATGCCTTCTGAAAACAGAACTTAGGTTATTTTCCCCTCTTACAATCCGCTAATGGCTTCTCATTGTGATTAAAACAAGAGCCACCTCCTTTCCGTGACTCAGAGCCCCCACATGGTTTGGTTCTCTCCATGCTCTCGCCATGCTGGCCTTTCTACTATTCACACAGCCCACTCTCATGTCCATCTCAGGACCTCTTTCTCTCCAATGGTTTTCTCTCCCAGGAAAACTGCTAAGCTGTTGTTCTCAAGGAGATCTTCCCTGACCACACCATCTCAAAAATCTTGAATCCCTGATTATTCTCCAGCCTACATCCTTATCTTCCTTAAGCACTGAACACCATTTGAAGTTATATTACTCAGTTGTTTATGTTTTTGCTCTCTTGTTCCTCTTGCCAGAATATAAGTCTCTTGAACACAGTAATTTAACCTATGTTATATATATATCCCTAATACCTAGAACACTGATGTATCCCTAATCACCCTTTAATGATGGATGAATGGCTAAATGGAATGAGTGAATCCCAAGCACTGCTTAAACTTCTGGCCTCTGTTTCCTACTTTAGGTTTTGTGATATTTAGAGCACATATATGTCAATCACTTAGTACAGTGTCAGAAACAGGAAACACACTCAACAGATATTTAGTGAGTGTAGGATGTTCTTAGCACATACTGGGAGGTAATTTGGTAGAGTGAAAAAGATACTTGGAGTTAGAAGTACTGTGTTTGAGTTCTTGTTTAATTTATTATCTATATAATCCTTGAGTAAATCTTTTAACTGTTCTTAGTTTTATCATCTATAAAATAACAAATCAGTTGTTGGGAGGATAAGTGCTTAGGCAATGTCTGCAAACATGGTATGTAAAGTCTAAAGTGCTGATCAAAGACATGTAATTTAAATATTATTATTATGTGGAAATGTCTTTTGATTAATGGAAGGGAAGGAGTTATGGTAGCTTTTATTCTTTGCACTAACATTTCTCCTGAAATAGCTAAGTGTATACATGTTGAATCTCAACACTGATTCCATTTCCGATGGACTAGTCCAACCACAAACCAAAGGATGGGATCTCCTCTAATTCAAGTAACTTTGGAAAAAATAAATAAAAGTTTGCATAATCTGTGAATTGTAAGCATGAATGAAACTTTTTCATAAGAAAGAAGTTTACGAGTATATTTTGAATTTCCTTTTCCCAACTAAAAAGAGTTTTGCTTATCAGCCTTTACCAGGTGGCCTGTCAAGGCTTATTTATGAGAAGCCTTTTCCAGCATCAGTCCTTTTGGGACAAAGTGTCCCAGAGGTGATATATGCTTCACTGGCTCATCTTGGGTTGTCTCCTGGGAGCTGAGGAGCACATGGCCTAGCAGTACTGAGTTCTCAGCAGGGCCTGCCTGGGTCTCCCTGCCTACCTTCCTGGCTCCAGGGCAGAGTAACAGGCATGGGAAATGCCTCCCCCTCAACTGCAGATCTGTTTTCTTTTCCCGCTGACAGTGCTTCCTCTGTTCTTACAGGTAACTGCTTTGCAAAGCAAATGAATCACAACTGTCTTAGGCACTTCGGGCTGTTATAGCAAAACACTAGAGACTGGGCGGCCAGTAAACAACAGAAATCTATTTCTCACAGTTCTGGAGACTGGACATCCAAGATCGGGGCGCCAGCATGGCAGGTTCTGGTGAAAACCCTCCTCCCCTTTGCAGACTGCAGATTTCTCTCTGTGTAGTTACATGATGGACAGGCAACAGATCCCTCTGGGACACTTTAATAGAGCCACTAATCCCATGCATGAGAGTTTTGCCCTCAAGACCTAATCAAGTCCTCAAAACCGCCCCTCCTAATACCTTGGCCAAGTTTTCAACATATGAATTTGGGGGGTGGGGACACAAACATACAGACTATAGCATTCTATATATGGCAGTCAGGGTTCTTCAGAGAAAAAGAATGAATAGAAAAAAAGTATATACGAATTTATTATGGGAATTGGCTCATGCTATTATTGATGCTGAGATATGTCACAGCATGCTGATATATACTATCTGGAGAATAAGGAAAGTTGGTGGTGTGATTCAACCCAAGAATGAAGGTCTGAGAAGCAGGGGAGCCTATGTTATAAACTCCCAATCCTAGGCGGAAGGCAGTTACCTGTAAGAATAGATGAAGTGATATGTTGGTGCAGTACTGGAGGCAAGGCTTGGGGACCAAGAGTTCTGTCCTGGGGCAGGAGAAGATGAGGGTCCCAGCTCAGGAACAGAGAGTGAGAATTCACCCTTCCTCCACATATTTGTTCTATTCAGGCCCTGAGCCCCTTGGATGTTTTTCACTCAGTCTGCTGATTTAAAAGCTAATCTCTTCTGGAAACAATCTCACAGACACATCCAGAAATAATGTTTTACTTACTCTCTGGGCCTCCCTTAGCCCAATCAAATTGATAAAAATAATTAACATTCACAATGATCAACAACTTAGTTATGCTGAAATATTTTTGTGTTACTGTTTCTCAATAGAATAAAATCTGTGCAAAACAGCTTTCTGTGTTAAGGGATTCAAGGGTTAATGGTCCATGAGGATAGGATTGAATATACTTTTCTTAATATTAATATGCCTAGTTTTTAATATAGTACCTGGCACTTGTTAGATACTCAATATATAGTGGTTAAATGGATATCTGAGTGGTTTGATGGGATTTTTCTCTGATCCCTTGATGGCTGGATGACAGAAATAGGTAAGGTGGGAACAGATTCTACTTGGGAAGGTCCTAGGAATCACTTCAATTATTGTACTGTCATTTAATTGATTTTGTTACTCAGAGTAATTTGTTTCCTGACAGTTGTACTCTTTTATTTTTTATTGTTTAAAGTATTAAATATAGTAGTACATATATCTCCTTTTTTTTCCCCATTGACCTTCCCCTAGCATCCCCTACCCCCTGTTGCATGGTGTCTTGTGTCCATTGGTTGTACTTATATGCATGCATATAAATCCTTCAGTTAATCCCCCCTGCCACCTCCCCGATAGTTGTACTCTTTGTCCTCCAGTTCAAGTAAAACTTTTAGAGAATGTTTCAAAAGAAATCTGTCTGTTTCAAATTATGTGTGAACCTGATGCTAGAAATTGCTGAGTGGTTTCAGATTACACTGTCAACATTGTGTGCAGGTCTAGTATTTTCTACTGTCTGCCTCCTTTCCAGCTGCAGTTTTCTTAGATGAGAAGGACTTCATTCTTAAAGGGTTGTGTAAGGGAATGGGTGTCATTGTGGAGAATGAGTGAAAGGCTTTATAGAGGGGAGGGGATTGTCTTCTAGGTCAAGTGTTTCATTTAGGATACATTAACTACTTAGTTTCAAAGTGGGCTATAAATCTAGTTATGGGTCCTCAGAAAGAATATTCTATAACCTGTTTCAGTTCATGCCTGTCATGAAGTTGCTGTATGATAATCACAACCCTTTATTTTCCACCTGAAACTATATTTTGAAGGTACCTTTTATAGATGCACTAAATGTTGAAGTTTGTAAAAGTTGTACAGATGTGTAAAAATCATTATAAAAATATATTGCCATTTAAATTTCATATGGACTCAATTTTTAAAAAAAATAAGTAGGAAATATTCACTGGCTTATATGTTGCTTTACTTAAGAGACTCAATGTTCTCTAAAGTGACTGTTATCACTACAGTAATGTTGGCTCATTAGAAACATGCATATTTGAACTTGTTATCATAAAATATTTCAACTATGTTTGAATTTTGATATATTTCTATTTTCTACTAATCAAAATTCATGTCAAGGTTAGGCCATACTTTACCCAATTCAAAATAAAACCATTTTTGAATAATTTATCAGAAAGTTTGGATCAACATTCTTTCTATACCCTATACTCTTAATGACCCCTGTTTTCAGCAAAACTGTCCCAAACATCTACATTGTTTTGTAGACCTGTTATGGCATTGGCTGGCTAACTTGTTAAACTAATTTGAACTTTTAGAGATTAAAGACTTCCTTTGAAAATAATCTCAAGGCAGATGTTTTATGATCAAATATAAAATGTTGTGAAAAACTTGTTATGGCTAAAAATCCAGGGTTCCTTTTGCACTTAATTGCATTCTTCCAGAGAAAATATTTCCCCTCTATAAGGTGTTTGTGATTCAGGGTAAGTTAAAGAGGGAATTTATAGCATCATGTCGGAACTCTAAGGAGCTATTTTAGAATAAATAAAATCATATGGATAGTCCTACCATTCTAGGAACCTCAGCCTGTGATTTCAATTGCTATGTGGAAAATTACATTACAATGTTAACCTTGTCATTTTGTAAACACAGAAAGTAGACACACCTAGGTCATGCTTTACAATGAATGGCAGATCATTATTGCTTCCTTTGGTATTTCCCTTGTTCTACTGATTATGATGAACTCCTGGCCCTGTGTCAATAAATACCATTCCAAAGAAATTCCATTTTCTCTTATGTAATAGGATGTTAGAATGGGGCTCTTCCGGCTTTTGCTTCCACTAGAGATCAAGTGTGGAAGACGTCAGGGCCCCATGTGTGTAAGGAAAAAATCCACACATATGGGTTTTCAAAGAAAATAATTAAGAACTATTTTCCAGAGTCTTGAGTCCTTGGGGTTATGAAGGATAGACACAGTGGTCAGAGTTTGGAGAGAGAGGAAAACCTGGTCAGGACATTCATTTGGAGACTGCTATTGCCCTGCTTTGTGAGGGGCTGGAGAGAAGGTGCTACCCCCAAACCAGGAGTCTAGTGATGGGGAAAGGGCCACCCTTGGACCTTTGAAATGTGCTTCTTGTCTTTGAGATACACAGTGGACAGATGCTAAACTGTATCCAAGGAAGCTGAGGTGCACTGTGGACTGTGAGTCTATTCTTTCCTGAGAAATTTTATGGGGAGAGAAGCTGTGAGTCTCTGTGTATGGAAGAGCCAAGGAAGTATTGATATGTTTTCACTCTCAGATTGTGGAGCCAGGGATATGGGACATGTCCATATGGGATGTGGAGAATGGAGCTGTGGTAGATCCAGTAGGGCATCTTGGAGTCATGAGAGGAAACCTCCTGACTCCAGGGGATGGAAAGGAAGCACTGCTTTGCAGGTGACAAGGCAGGAGTTGCAAATGGCCATTGGGAGAGAGAATGTAACTGCTAGGTCACTGGAACTCACACAGTACCCAAGGAGAAAAAGAGCTGACTTTTATCATCACAAGTCCAGAGAGAGCACAGCTACCTTGCCAACTGGGGACTATCATGGCCCCTCATCTCTCCTGATGGCAGCTGAGCTTGAGAGTTCAAGTGAATGTAGGCAGTCTTATTTAAGAGTGGAAAGTCCACATGCAGGGAAAAGAGAAGATAACTCTGTCCAATGGAACACTCTTAAAGGCACAATGGAAGAAAAGAATATGTTGAGATTTGTTTGCATTCTGTGTCATGCAGGTTTAACATATTGGTTGTATCCAGAGTGAATTCATGGATAAGCTTAATGGCTCCAGGTTTCAAAGTTAGCACTCATATAGAGAAACACAACAAAGAGAAAGTTCAACCATATTTCTATTATGGAATGGACTCAGATCTATTGGAACATACTGAGTGTGTGGAACTCTACAGGGCAACATACATCGTGAAACAATAATAAGGGGGAATAGGAGTTGAAAGCCTACTCAATATTGATGCTTCCTGGGCAGGATGACTTCTAATCTGTGCAAGGCAATAAAACAGAGCAGTAAACTATAGCCTGAAGTGGCTCACTTATTTTAGACTTTGCACTGTAGTCACAGAAGAGTATGGATCACCCTATCTTTTAGGAACAAAGAACATCAAGAAAGTGTCCCAAACTTTAAAACTTTTCCCATCACACCTTTCTATTTCCTGAATCTTTTTTGTTAAGCTACTTTCCATTAGGATGTAAAGTCTGATATTAGCAATGATCTCCCTCTTATCTAAATGACTAAAGAAAGAACAGAGGGTAAGAGTTTCAAGCTTGTGTATGGAATGGATATTTTTGGCTTTTTAAATTCATGCTTCCAAGAGATTAATTTGCTCATGTTGGAAGCATCCGACTGGGCTCTGCTTACTCTCATCCAGGAATTCTACATCCAGAAATCCCATTTTTAAGAAATGGAAAATGTATGTGAATAGAAAATGGAAAATACTTCACTTTCTTGGAAGTTCTGTACTTTAAGAAGTACTAATAATATGAACCACCATTTATGAGCACAGAATGTGTATTAGGAACTTTGTTAAAGGGTTTTCTAAGTATTTTCTCTTGAAGCTACAGTACTGACTTTTTAAATAAATATGTATTTTTATTGATTTCAAAGGGGAAGGGAGTGGAAGAGAGAGATAAAAAACAACAACGATGAGAGAGAATCATTGATTGGCTGTCTCCTGCATGACCCCCACTATGGATTGAGCCCACAACCTGGGCCTGTGCCCTGAGTGAGAGTCAAACCTGACCTCCTGGTTCATTGGTTGATGTTCAACTATTGAGCCATGCCAATTGGGCTACAGTACTGACCTTCAAGATTGTTCTATCTACATTTTACAAAAAAAAAGGAAATGGAAGTTTGAGAGGGTTAAATAATGTGTCTTAAGTCACACAAACAGTTTGCATCCCGGCCTGGAATGGATCCTGTCTTTTTGACTGTTTTTTTTTTTTTAACATGTACCTCTTAACTGTATTATACAGAGCTATGCTTTTGAATCATTTATTAATAAGGTGTCAAGACAGGTCATGATGCTGAATATATCGATGGATAATGAAGGATTAAATCAACTGCCTTGGAATGAACTGCGTTTCCAAATCTGTTATCCTTGCCAGGTCTATTTAGAAATGGAACAGCTGGCCTACTTGCTCTTGTGGTGATGTTCCTCGCCCCCTGATTTAATTGTATAACAGAAAGCAGAGAAAGGGATGATGGATCTGTTGATATTGAATCCTTCCTTCTTATAGTCTATAGATATAACTTATAGACTATAAATTGCTCTGGAAGAAACCAAGGGAGAAACAGGTTTTCCCAGCAAACAGTCCCAGGGAGCTGGCAGCAAGGCACAGGTCTGAGTATAGCACGACCCCTTCCTCACTAAACAGATCCAGGTTATCTCCCTTTTTCTTGGCTATGGAAAGGCTGCATTTTGCTGAGGGCTTTTTCTCAGGCTTCAACCCTCTGAGCAGCTGGTGGTCCTCCTATTCTGTGGTTCCTTTCTCCATGCTCTGCTCCTAACCAGCATCAGTGTATATCCACACAGAAATTATTGCAGGCATTTAGAATGTGACAAGTTCAACTCATTGAATTAAAAAGAAATGGGGGAGCCCTGGCCGGTATTTCTCAGTGGTTAGAGTGTCAGCCTGAGCACAGGAGGGTCTCGGGTTCAAGTCCAGTCAAGGGCATTTACCTGGGTTGCAGGTTTGATGCCTGCCCTCAGTATGGACATGTGTAGGAGACTACCAATCCATGTGAATCTCTCACATCTATGTCTCGCTCCTCCCCTCCTCTCTGTTTCTGCCCCTTTCCTCCCTCCTTACCACTCACTCTAACAGTCAATGGAAAAAATATCCACACTTGTAAGGGGAGGATTAAAAAAGTTTTCAAATAGAAAGAAGTTGGGGAAACCCTAAATAATGACAGAGCTGTATGCTTTCTTTTTTTGCCGTATCTTTCATAACTCACTGGAAGACTGGGTGGGCTCCAGAAAAATAAATGAAGCATTTCCATTGTTTATGTTTCTCATCATAAATGCATCTCATTGCATGTAATTAAAAACTACAGAAACATATACAAAAAAAAAACACACACTCAAAATCATGCTACCTAGAGACAAGCACTGCTTTCACTTACATTAATAACTCTAATAAAGGAATTCATTATTTTGGAGTTAGTGCACTCTATTTGCCTTAACTTTATCCGCCTGTACTTTTTGCAGATTTTTTATGAGCCCTATGTGACTTTTCTTTCCATACTGACTTGTCTCTGCACAGTCTTTTAAAGTCTCTTTATAGAAATGGTTCTTCCTTTTATCACATATGGGGAAGTAAAGGGTAGACTCAGACTGGTTTCAATTCTGAACTCACTTACTGCTGGGTAAGCTTGAGTGTTTTTCACCTAATATCTCTGAGATTCAATGTTCATATCTTTAAAGTGGGTCAATGATACTAGAGACTGACCTCATAAGGATGTTGTGTGGCTTTAATAATTCCACACAACAGTATGATTCCTAACATGTATTAAATACATAATGATTATTAGCTTTCAAAAATTTCCTCAAGATTTCCACAGCTTTTTAGATGTGTTGTGATTTTCTACTAGCAAGATAATGTTATCATTGAGTTTCCAAACAGGAAAACTTAAGTAATGAACTGGATTAATTTTTTTTTAATCTTCATCTGAGGATATGCTTATTGATTTGAGAGAGAGAGGAAGAGAGATGAGAAACATTGATCAGTTACCTCTCATATGCATTCTGACTAGGGATCGAGCCCAAAACCTAGGTATGTGCAATAACTGGGAATTGAACCTACAACCCTTTGGTGCACTGGACAATGCTCCCACCATCTGAGCCACCCTATCAGAACTGGATGGATTTTTTGCTAGCAAGTTTGTATTCAGAGTTCATGTGCCGAATGGGTGCTGTAAGATATCAAGTAGGTCCCAGGGATTCCTTATTTTGCAGTATTAAAGTTCCTTAAACACATAATCTTTCACTTGTCCACATTTAAATCTACTTGCCTCTTTTCTGCCAACTCAAAAGACAAACAGACCAACTTAACTCCTCCCCACTCAGAAAGAAAACTCACAGGAGCTTAGTGTTATCTGCAAATTGGAAATGTCACTACATTACTTCCTCTTCCCAATCATTATTACAATATTAAAAGCATACATTTTCAGCATTAGTCATAAGAGGACATTACTGTTTAATTCTATTTCATTTAATGTAGACTTGTTCTTAGTTTTCCATCTTCAGTCAGTTCACTATCTATTGTTAGGCTGCTTTAAATCTATGATTCACTTGCTGTTTTTTGTTTTGTTTTGTTTTGTTTTGGCTAGTTATAATGTGTCTCACAGCTTCCTGATTCAATTAAAAGAAAACAGCAATGCAAAACAAAACTATTCTTTTAAAAAAATTATATTTATTTATTTATGTTCATCCTCACCTGAGGATATTTTTCCATTGATTTTTAGAAAGAGTGGAAGGGCTCTAGCTGGTTTGTCTCAGTGTATAGAATGACAGCCTGCAGACTGAAGGGTCCCAGGTTCGATTCTGGTCAAGAAAGCATGCCCAGGTTGTGGGTCCATCCCCAGTGTGGGGCTTGCAGGAAGCAGTCAATCAGTGATTTTCTTTCATCATTGATGTTTCTATCTTTCTCTCCCTCTCCCTCCCTCTCCCTCCCTCTCTTTAAAATCAATAAATATATTTTTAAAAAAATAAAATAGTGGAATGGAGGAGGAGAGACAGGGAGAGAGAAAATACTGATATGAGAGAGACACATCAATTGGTTGCCTCCTGCACGTGCCCCGACCAGGGCCAGGGATATAGCCTGCAACCCAGTACACCATTGAGCCAAACTGGCTAAGGCAAAACTATTCTTATTCTGAACCCTTTGAAAATCTTAACAAGCTTGTCTTCAGTTTTACTTTCATCTACATGCATATCTCCTCCTCCAAAGAGTAGTCAATAAATTACTCAGCCATAGTTACTATTTTTGAAATGTTACTGCATTTCTTTTAACTAATGTACAAAGTGCGCAGAATTCTCCTGCTTGCACACAAGAAGATGTGACTCCCACGTTTGCAGTTATGAGGTACACTCATGGAATCCTTCTTAGTAATCACATTGCCAATTCTTAAGCAAGTTAAAAAATATAGCTAATAGTTTCCTGAAGTTTCTTTCAATTACTGAAATGATAGGCAAAGAACCTGAGCAAACAATTTACAATAGAAAAAAATTAAAAGATGATAAACATTTTAAAATGTAACTAATATTTAAAGAATGCAAATAAAAACAGATTTATGCTTATCGTTAAATTTATAGAAATAAAAACATTATTCAATTCAGGCAATAACGCAATGATTGACTTTCTCCTATACAGTCTGGTGTAAGACTATATGTGAATAACCTTATAGAGAACATGTTTGCAATGTCTATAAGAGGTACAAAAATTTGTAATAGGTAACAAAGACACAAGTTATAGTGCATGGATAATTCTAAACTTAAAAAAAAAATCTTTATTGTTAAAAATATTACATATGACCCCTTTCCCCAACTTTTATCACCAGATTTATGTAAAAGCTTCCTCAAGTTTGTAGCAATTATATATCAGTCCTGGTAAATTCTCCATTAATTTAAAATGTGGAAATTAGCATTTAGCATTGATAACAAGATACGTTGCTAGAAATCATTTATTCCACAAAACAATAGAGGCTTGTAGGTTAAACATTACAGTTCCAAGAAAGAACATATATTTTGGATAAAATGTCCAACTGAAAATCAAAGCCAAATGAATATATGAAGTTATCCATGACATGTACCTCTAAGAAGACAAAGATATTTATCTATAAATGAGAATAATTTGCTTGCATAGCAAAAATGTGATTTGGAGAGCCCAGGGTGATTAGTAAAGTTATAAAAGAGTATAGTCACATGGTGAGTGATACATGGGAAGTCAGAAACCCAGTTGAGTGTCTGGCACAAGCAGGCCTACTAGCGGCTCTTTAGAAGCTCATAAATATCTCTAGCTTGAAGTCCAGGTTGGTTCTAGAGACTTACTGTGTTTTGTCATTTTGCCAAAGACACCAGTTTTGCTGCAGTTCCACATTTGCTTTTCCCTGTGATTATATCTATTTTATCCCAGAAGATAGAACTACAATAACTAAAATATTTGTACATCTGTAGGAGCTCAGATGGCTTGGAGAAGGTAAATCTCCCAATTAAATGGTGGGATTGAAGTATGGATCCTATGTGTTTCATTGTTTTCATTTTCCATTTTGATAAGGCTTTTATAGTTTCACTTGAGGCCTGGTGCATGAAATTTGTGCATGGGTGTGGTCCCTAGGCCTGGCCGATGATCCAAGTGTGAGTGTCTGGCATGGAAGGGCAGGTCCCAGCTGACCTCTAGGCTCTGGGCAGCATCTGGGCCCCCAGGTCCTTGCGCGTCCCTCTCTGCCTGAGTCATGGCACCGAAGTCCCCAATTGGAGAAGCAGTAAGTGCGGCTGGACGCTGTGGGACAGGGCGCAGCATGGGCCTCTGGGCCACCCAGTGGCACTGCATGGAAGCCAGGCGGGCAGTGTGTTCTCTCTCTTGCTGGTCTTGCAGGCTGGCTCCTGTGTGAACCCACTGTGAGCCTGACTGGCCCCTGTGGTTCTGGCAGCTGCAGTTCTGCTCACCCAGAAGCCCACTGTGGACACCACACCTCCACTGCTGCCCACTGCCAGTGCCTGGTTGTCAATGCATGCTATGTCCTGTGCCACCACCTGGTGGTCAGCGCACATCATAGTGAGCGGTTGAATTCCTGGTGGAACTCCTGGTCGAGGGGACAATTTGCATGTTAGGCTTTTATTATATAAGATATCTTCCATTGATTTCAGAGAGGAAGGGAGAGGGGGAGAGAGAGAGAAATATCAACAATGAGAGAGAATCATGGATCGTTTGCCTCCCGCATGTCCCACACTGGAGACTGAGAACAAAACCTGGGCATGTGCCCTGACAGGGAGTCAAACCTTGACCTTCTGAATCATAGGTCCATGTTCAACCATGGAACCATGCCCACCGGGCTCTTATTCTAATTTTAAAGGAGAGAGACTTAATACTCCAGAGGTTGACTCACCCAAAACAGCCAAGTTAGTCAGTGGCAGAGGGGGGGTCGAGAGTGGGGTGGTTCTAAACATGCACTCATGAGGCCTCTGTGTTAATGGGTTCAGCCAGGGGAGTGGTGGACAGATACTGTCTCTAACTCTTCAAGCGGCACTTCCTTGAGGCCCTCAGATTCCCCACATGACTGCCCCCCACTCCCTACCTGCCATTGGAGCTGAGGAGGGTGGAGTATGGGAAGGGCCATCTGTAGTTCACCTGGAAGGGGATGTGGGAGGGGGTGGGAGGGGCAGAACTGGGAGCACCACAGACCCCAAGAGGGAGTTAAGAGTAAGTGATCTGGATGCTGACTGCCCTGTCCCAGGGTCTCAGGAGCGTTTATTTCTCTGGAAGCATTGCAAGCATTACCTTAGGCCACAGGACTTGGGGCTGGTCTCTGCTGTTCTGTTCTGTGGTGCTGGATCCTCTGTGACACAAAAGAGCTTAGAGTCAATGCAAGACCTTTGCATTGGACCCTAAGCCCTTTTGTGTCACCTGTGACCTGGTTTCTGGGCACAGCTGACCTGTGTGTCTACAAGGGGGGCTTCATTTTTCTAGTTTTCAACATTTGCTTTCCCTGACACTGTACATTCTGTTTTGTTGTTTTTTGCACCAAAAATAAAACCTTTTTCTTGTTTCCAATAAGTATTTTTATCACTGAAGAGAGCTTGTGGAGAGGGGATGTGGAGGGATTAGGGCAGCCAGACAGGAATGACCCGCCTCCTGGACATCAAGGTGGGAGGCTTGCTGGGAACATTCCATGTCCCTAGTGTGGAGCTCAAACTAAGGTCTGGCTTTTACAGTCAGACCCTCAAAACAGATGGGATCTGACCCCAGGTCCCCTGCCAGCAGCTGCCAGAGAGAGACCCTGCCTTTCCAGGGGCCTAGCCGAGCATGGGGCCTCCTCACTCCCACCTCCCCCATTGTTCCTTAGGCTCTGGCTTCCCTCCAGCACACCCCCAAGCTGCCACCTCAGCTGCCAGTTTCCACTGTCTCTGCATTGCCCTCAGGAGGGTGCTGTGGCCTCCTGCTATCTCCCTGCTTCCTCTTCCTCCTCAGACTGCTCCTGACACAGAAGCCAGAGGGTCCTCACCTACAGCCCCTGTGCCTCCGCCTGCAGTCAGGGAATGCCAGGTTTTCAAGGGCCCTCCATTCCTGCAAGATGTGCCCCCTGACCCAGCCTTGACCCCTTTCTACTCAGCCTCCTGCTGTCCTTCCATGGGCAGTCCTCTCTGCCTGATGCCCTTCTCCATGTGTCCTCCTGGCTCTCCTCCATCTATCCACTTTCCCCCAGGGAGCCTCTTTTGCCCCTCTCTCGCAGAGCCCCCATGTGGTTTCATTTCCATGTTTTCATGGTGCCCATGCCCCCTGACAGCTGCACCTCACATCTGTCCAAGGCTGTTTCCTCCCTGCACCCCCGTCCTCAGTAGGACAGGGCAGCTGGCTCCCTGCTGCCCTGTGAGCACGTGGGCATGGCCTGGGACATGGTCGGTACTCAGTCAGTGAAAAGGGCTAAGATGCTCAGGCAGCGGTGTTAGGTGTAAAGGCCATTGGAACACAGACTCACTCAGAGCAGAGGGTGGGTAAGTTCTCGGCATAGGGCTCAGGGCCCGGCTGTGGGAGCCAATTGTTCCTTTTCTCTCAAGAAGGCGGGATGAAGCCCATGAAAAAGGAGCAGTGTGTGTTTTCCCTCAACTACTTACAAGCTGATGATCTCATTCCATTCTTAAAGCTATGAATAGAAACCCTTGGATCAACCCTGTGAGGCAAGTTCTGGGATTATCTGAGATTCCATGGAGAGTACGTGGCCTTCTCCGACCACAAAGATGGTGCTTAGTAATCGCTAGTTTTTAGTGCTGTGATTCATGCACTGGTGGGGGGGTGCCTGCGGGAATGCCATTCATTGGGTCAGCCGAGAGGCTGTGGACCTGCCCTCTGAGCGGCTGCTCCCACTGTGGGAGTGCCACACACTGACCACCAGGGGGCAGCTCCTGCATTGAACGTTCAGTCCATTGGTCATTCTGGTCATTCTGCCATTCATTCGCTGGGCTTTTATTATATAGGATACTGACTTCGACAGAAGAAAGCAATCCCTTTTAAGTTAGGATTATCCCTGTAGATGTTCTCTTTCCCTTTCATCATCTATGTCCTCTTCCCCACTGCTCTTGAATCCCAGGCCCACATTTTTCCTAGCATTTAATAAGATGTCCTGACAGCAGAGCACTGGCACTGAGCTTCCAGAGAAATGAAACTGGGTTTGGTTTGGCAATCTCTATGGTTAAATTATTGAGATTCATATTCTCTACTTATGAAGTGATTACACATGTATATTGGGAGCAATACATGTATGAAAGTGTTTTGTAAAAATATATATAATTTTACATAAAGGGCTAATTATCAGCAGCATCATCAATTTCATTTTGGGGATAGAATTTCATTGTCTTTTGCCAGCCGCTACTTAAAAATAAATTACTTAAAAAAAATCTCTTGGTTTTCTGAGTGTTAGAAAGTTGTTTTTTAAATCCCAACTTGCATTTTTCCTTCAAAGGTATGGCCACAAATGTCTAATAGTTACCTTCTCTGAAAATGAATAACCATTAGATGGATATCGTTGGTTTTGCATCTCTTGCCAAATACTGAAATAAATTGTGAGATATATTTTCCCTAGAAATGTAATATTACCCTCCTTTCTTGGGTGAAGTCTTTACTAAGAAGGAGACTTTGTTTTAAACATGTCAAGATTTGTGGTAATAGATGTTTACTAATAAAAAATCCATGGGAATAGCCCTGGCCAGTGTGGCCCAGTTGCATGGGCACCATCCTGTGCACCAAAAGGTTGCCAATTTGCCTCCTGGTCAGGGCACATGCCCGGGTTGCAGGTTCCACCTCAGGATTGGGGTATGCAAGAGGCAGCCAATTGGTGATTTGCTATCCCATCAACGTTTCTCTTCCTCCTTCTCCCTTTCTCTCTTTCTCTAAAAATCAATTAAAAAATCTTTAAAAAATAAAAAGAAAGTAATATCTATTGAGTGGCACTTACCACAAATACGCATCACACAGTTTAAAAGAAAATCCATGGGACTAAATGGTAGAAAAGATCAAATAATCAATTGGTTGATTTTAACAATATGTTGTTGACCTAATTCACATCATCCTATCAAACAGGTGAGCAATTAAATATATAAACTGTTGGCTTGAGTCTGTGTTTTGAGACTGTATGAGCACTTATACAGAGACATCGAATTTTAAAAAATGGGCTTGAACACCCACTAGGATGAACATCTGTTTTCCATTGACTGCTCTTACGCTTTCAGTTTAGAGGCTGCAACACTGACTTTTTATTTTAGAGGTGTGACATCACAACCACTTGGCAATTTTAATTATTACAGTCAGACCCTCGTAAAAGGAGAAAATTGCTCACGCAAAAGGGATAGGACAGGGCAGCTTAATTAAACACACAGAAGGTGACTTTCACGGGGCTTAAATCATCAGATGGGTGTTTTTCCTGAGGTGGTTATTTTCTCCTCAACTTGGATAGAAACATTCACTTATTTCCCACCCTCCCCAAGTTGTATTTAAAAAGCTAACTGCATCCCTGGCTGGTGTTGCTCACTGGCTGGTGTTGGAGCGTCAGCCCCCAAACCAAAGACTCACAAGTTCGATTCCCCAAGCAAATGAAGCGTCTCTCTCACACTGATGTTTTTCTCACTATCTCCCTTACTCTCCTCCCCTCCCTTCCACTCTCTCTAGAAAATGAAAAGAAAAAAATATCCTGGGATGAGGATTCACAACAACAAAAAAAAATAACCCTGCAAGAATAAAATTATTTAAGGTAGCCATTTAAAGAGCCTTTAAAACAAACCAACATGTAAGACAGTTTTATAAGAAATTTCTTACATTTTTTTCTATCATTTATTATTTCAATAGGACCCGCTTCCATAGAGCTTTCCACTTAAACTTTTGCTGGGCTGTACGTCTCAGACAGTGATTCTAACTGGGACTACACTTTAGATTTCTCCGATGGTGACCAGGCCTCACCGCAGACCCTTTCACTAAGAACCTCTGGGGGATGGAATCGCTTATCAGTATTTTATCGGCCATTTCTGAGACTCAATCTCAGGGAATCTCTTTAGGTCAAACTGACCACTGGAAAGAGAGTGGTCTTGAAAGATCCTCCCCAGTGACTGCTTCTTCTCTCTGTGCACACCAGAAGGCAGAGACGCATAAAGATCGCTTAGAGGCAATAAGATCTGCTGAGAGCATGAGAGCTTGTTAATTTTTTTTTCTTTTTCCTGAGTCAGAAGGAAATGACCCCTTTCCCTTCTTTTTAAACAAATCTGATAAGAGCAGAGAAACAGCCCTCTTCCTCTTCAAAGTAGAGCAATAATTATATGTATTAGCTCTTAGGGGCTGAACTCTCTCCTCCCCTTTCATCTTTTACAATTTCTCATCAGTAGCTTGAGAATAGATACCTGTTGTATCTCTTTAATTTTTGTATGTTAAAGCACCTGGTGCATTTGGTCTGGTATATAGCAGGTGCTCCCGTAGCAAATGCTGGATAATTGTATGCATTGAGTGTTCACCGGGAAGGAGATATTCCCGGGTATCCTAGAGGGGGCTACACTCTCCAAGCCTTATTGAAAGGCTTATCTTGTCCACACAGAATACAGGGATGCTAACTAAGCATATTAATAATCTACACATTTACATAACAATTATGTTAATTTAAAAAGCTGATTTTGCAAGTGTATACACATACACATACACACACACCTACCACTTGATTTTCCTAATAATATGAGGTAAATTAGCTAGAGACTGGTTTTTCTATTGTATAAGTGGGGAAACTGAGGTTCAGAAAGGTAAAATAGCAGGCCCAGTTCGTGGGATATCTAGCTAGTGGTAAATATGGGTGGACAACCCAAGGCATGAGATTCCTAGTCCTTTTTCTTTCCACGACACCTTCCGACTCCTTGCAGGATGAAGGCATATGGATCAAATCTGCAGCTGACTGGAGGGATGATGGAATTAGAACTCTAAAATATTTCAACAGGTGGGAATGCTGGCCAAGGAAACCCCAAAGATGAAATGTAATAGGGAAAAATATAAGGTATTAAATTTAGATTACAAAATAAAACTCTTTAGTGCAGGTTTGGATGAAGACGAGGGGGCCACGCTTGTTTGTGTGCAATAGAATTTCTGACCACGAGAAGCCATAGCTGAAACACATGATATAAGCGCAGGTTGCTTTTCTAGCCCGGATCGAAGTATGGAATGTTCCAGGAAGTGAGAAGAATCCCATGCTCTTCTCGGTGCTGGGAGGGAACCATTTGGGATTTTGTGCTACGTCTTAGCCAGCACATCTCCAATGGGACAGGGACACACTGGTGCAGGTTTGGAGCAGGGTGACCACCGCCATCCACATACCAGCTCAAACCCCAGGTCACACTGGACCACCTCCTCCCATCCCGGGACCTATGGAAAGTTGAATGACCTCAAGAAACCACTATGAGTTTGCCAGGGTTTAAATTCTGCAGGTAACACCATCTCTAAGCTTCTGCTCCTTTAACTTAAATTACAAACTCATTGTACTCTTTATGGGCCAGCTAGCTGGGCATCTTCTTCTGGTTTCCACAGGAGTCCATTCCCACAAGGCTTTTGGGTGCTAAGAGGTTTTACTGATAATCTGGGGAGACAAAGAAGGTTTATGGAACAGGGACAATACTCATTTTAAATTGAAAAGCAGACAACCCCCTTCTTAAAACTGTTTGTTTGTTTGTTTGTTTGTTTTTGTCATCCTGCTTCTGGGAATTTCTTTCTGTCTGCTGATATTGTCACAGCACCCTGCCCTTACTGGCTGCTCTACCCTCTCACTTTTGTATTGTATTCACTTCCTCTCAGATTTCCTGCAGGAATTACACATTTTTTTCAGATTACCACCTACAGGAATCCACCTTCCTCCATTTCTTGCTCTCCAATTTGGTTTCAGCAACCTGCACATACAACTATTACAATACTCAGTTAGTGAAAGGGCCACTTTAAGTTTTCTTCCCTCACAGAAGCCATCATTCCTAGGACAAGCGTTCTATTCCTCTGTTAAATAAATCAGGAAAAATGCATCTTCTTAGCACTTATTTTAACTAATTTGAAATAATTGGCTCATGTAAAATTGCTGTGTGAAGGATTATTCCATCTTCCCTTCCATAATCATATATGAATAGAAACTATTCTTCTTGATTGTAGAAAATGCATATTACATAACCTTGTTTTACCATTATAAATGAATACTGGTCATTACAACAATATCATCTTTGAGATAGGGAGAGAATAGTGCAAGCTAGTATCTATGGAATAGAACTAGGCAGATATGGAAACAGGATTAACAGAAGGCTCTGACTAAAACTGTGAGAAAGCTGAGCATTAGTTTGTGTATAACATGCTACACATTAGCTGGAAGAAGCAAAAGAGAAAAAGTAATGGAATAATGTTGAGTTCAGTTAAAAGAAAGTAAGGGAATTAATCATCGATAGCTGGGAACTCAGGCTTCAGAGGGAGACTAGGTAAGAAATTTGAATTTTGGAAACCAGAGAGGATTGGGGGAATAAAGCTCATGGGGAAAATAGTTTTAGCCAAAACTTGGGTTGTTTCTGGAAAACACATTTACTTTCTTCTCATGGGCTGAGAGGATCTGCCTAATTGTCCAAGGACTGGAGTAGTGGAATCTCAGAAATCAGACTTGTTTTTATCCAGATAATGCTGGCCTCTACCCAAGCTGAGTGATGGTCATTTAAAGGCATATGTATGCCCTAATAGCCCCCATACCCCAGGTGTGAAGTCACTCCTGCCCTCCACCTCCTGGGGATGACTCAGAGAATAAGATTAGCTGGATGAGCCAGGTTAGTCAGGTTAACAGTGTCCTGGTGTAAGGATGAGAGCCTTTTTTTCTTTTAGCGTGGGCTGACTGATGAGATTACCTACAAAATCTTTGAAATTTTCCAGGGAATTTTCTGAATAAACTAAGAAATAATAAGGAATGTGACATTTTCCACAAATGCCAATAATAGCAATAAGCATAAAACTTACTCTTTTCGATTATTAGCATTACAGATTTCCCCCAAATCCCTCCTTTTTTGCTCCCTTCCCACCCCAGGGCTTCCTCACACTATTGCATCCATGGGGTATGCATATATGTATACATGATCTTTGGTTAATCTCTTCCTGTTCCCTTCTCCCTCCACACTGAGATCTTTTATTCTGTTCCTTGTATCCATGCATCTAGACCTATTTTGTTAGTCAGTTTATTTTGTTCATTAGATTCTACATAAGTGAGATCATGTGATAGAACAACATATACCATACATAAGAATAAACTCAAAATGGATAAAAGACTTAAATGTTAAGTCATAGAAATCCTAGAAGTAAACATAGTAAAGTCTCAGACATCTCATGAAGCAGTATTTTCATCCTAGGGTCGGCAAACTGCGGCTCACAAGCCCCTTGAGTGTGGCTCTTCCACAAAATACCATGGCCTGGGCGAGTCTATTTTGAAGAAGTGGTGTTAAAAAAAGTCTAAGTTTAAAAAATTTGGCTCTTTAAAAAGAAATTTAAATCATTGTACTGTTGATATTTGGCTCTGTTGACTAATGAGTTTGCTGACCACTGTAGGACCTAGGGCAAGGAAAACAAAGGAAAAATAAACAAATGGGACTACATCAAGCTAAAAAGCTTCTGCACAGCAAAAGAAACTATCAATAAAATGAAAAGAGAACCTATGGTATGGGATAACTTATTCACCAATGATACATCTTACAAGGGGTTAATTTCCAAAATAGATAAAGAACTTATACAACTGAACACCAGGAAGATAATCCAATTAAGAAATGGGCAAATGTCCAAAATAAATACTTTTCCAAAGAGGACACAAAATGGCCAATAGAAATATGAAAAAATGCTCAACATCACCAATTATCAGGTAGATACAAATTAAAACTACAATGAGGTGCTACTGCATACCTGTCAGAATTGCTACCATCAATAAATCAATAAACAAGTGCAGAAAAGGGATGTGGAAAAAAGGAAACCCTAGTACATAGCTGGTGGGAATGTGGACTGGGGTAACCATTGTAGAAAACAGTAGGAAATTTCCTCAAACAATTAAAAATAGAACTGTCTTTTGACCCAGTGATTCTACTTTTGAGAATATATCCTAAGAATCCTGAAACACCAAACATAAAGAATATATGCACTTCTGTGTTGATAGCAGTGCTATTTACAATAGATAAGTTTTGGAAACAGCCCAAGTGCCCATCAGTAGATGAATGGATGAAAAAAGCTGTAGTATACAGTGGTACCTCAAAATACGAGTGCCCTAACATACGAAATTTTTGAGATACGAGCCATCGAGCCAGCGATTTTTTGCTTTGAAATATGAGCAACATTTGAGATACAAGTAATCAAGCAGATTGGCCGGCTGCACACGACCCACCAGTTTACCGCGACTCGAGAGTCTCATAGTTTCCCATGCCTCAGTCAGTGTGCTTGTTTACTTCCTTGTCAAAGCATCTTTTGTGCATTTACATACTTTATCACATTTCTTTTTATAACCATGGGTCCGAAGAAAGCGAGTGGAAAGGTCAGTGCTCAGAAGAGAATGATGTCTATTGAATTAAAGCATGAAATCATAGAAAAATATGAGCAAGGTGTGCGAGTGGCTGACTTGGCGAGGCAATACAGACGTAGTACTTCAATGATATGCACTGTGCTTAAACAGAAGGAGTTGATAAAGGGTATAACGCCAGCTAAGGGCATTACAATAATTTCTAAGCTCCGTAGCTCTCTCCATGAAAAGATGGAGAATCTACTGATGGTGTGGGTGATGGAGAAGCAGCTTAAAGGAGATACATTAACACAGGGCATCATATGCGAGAAGGTGCGAGCGATTTATGGTGATTTGCTGGAGCAGACCCCGAGCACTTCCACGGGATGAAGCATCCAAAGACTCATTTAAAGCCAGTAGAGGCTGGTTTGATAACTTCAGGAAAAGGTCTGGCATTCACTCCATCGTCTAGCATAGTGAGACAGCAAGTTCGGATGTGAAGGCAGCTGAGGATTACCTCAAAACTTTTTCCAAACTGATAGAAGCCAAAGGATATATCCCCCAGCAAATCTTCAACTGTGACAAGACAAGGCTTTTCTGGAAGAAGATGCTAAATAGGACTTATATAATGGCAGAGGAGAAGGCGATGCCAGGCCACAAACCCATGAAGGATAGGCTAACTCTTGCACCGTGCGCCAATGCGAGTGGCCACTGCTCATATACCATTCAGAAAACCCCAGAGTCTTTAAGTCACATAAGATTTTAAAAGATAAACTGCAAGTTATGTGGAGGGCAAACCCGAAGGCATGGGTCACCAGGCAGTTCTTTGTGGAGTGGGTAAACCTGGTTTTCGGCCCTTCTGTTAAGAAATATCTACAGGAAAACAACCTAACCATGCAAGCCCTCCTCGACCTCGACAATGCTCCTGCTCACCCACCGAACCTCGAAGATGAACTCCTTGAAGAGTTCAAGTTATAAAGGTTGTGTATCTACCTCCCAACACCACTCCTATCCTGCAGCCCATGGATCAGGAGGGGATTTCTAATTTTAAAAAGCTGTACATCAAGCACCTGTTCTGGTGCTGCTTTGAGGTGACGGAGAACACAAACCTCACCCTTTGAGAGTTCTGGAAGAACCACTTTCACATCGTGATATGCCTTAGAATTATTGATCAGGCCTGGCTGGGTGTTACAACGAGGACTTTGACCTCTACATGGAAGAAGCTGTGGCCTGAGGCCGTAGCCGAAAGGACCTTCGAAGAATTCGAACCCGAAGTGCCAGTGAAGGAGGAGATAGTGTCACTGGGAAAATCCATGGGCCTGGATGTGGATGAGAGAGACGTGAATGAGCTCGTGGAGGAGCACTCTCTGGAACTCACTACGGAGGAGTTAGAAGAGTTGCAGTCTCAGCAACATGCGGAGGTTCTCCAAGAAATTGGTTTCGAGGAGGAGCCAGAGGTGGAGGAGATCTCTACAAGTGAGATAAAGGAGATCTTAGGAATGTGGGAGAGGGTGTCACACTTCGTGGAAAAGAAACACCCCCAAAAAGTTGCTACTGGTTGTGCACCGAAGCTGTTTAATGAAACTTGCCTCACCCATTTCAGAAACATTCTGAAAGGGAGGAAGAGGCAAACCTGGTTGGACACATTGTTTTTGAAATTGGCCAAAAATCCAAAGACCAGTAGCAATTAAGTTCAGTGAAGATTAATTAAGTTACATTCAGTTTAGGGATAAAGTATAGCATTAAGAGTGTAAGGAGTAGGTAAATACACTTTATAAAACCGCTTTATTCCTTTACATTCTCTTTTATTTTGTTTTTATACAATATTTGTCATTTATAAATACATTTTTCTTATTCAAAAACACGTAACAAGAACACCTGGGGTGGCATTTTGGGGGCTGGAACGGATTAACGGCATTTCAATTGATTTCAATGGGGAAGTTTGCTTTGAGATACGAGCAACTTGATATACGAGCAAGGATATGGAACGAATTAAACTCGTATCTCGAGGTACCACTGTATTTACACAATGGAATATTATGTGGCTGTCAGAAAACAAGGATCTATTACCCTTTGTGAACAGCATAGATGGACCTGGGGTCTACTATGTTAAGTGAAATAAGCCAGTTAGAAAAAAAGTACTCTTTTGATTTCACAATTCATTAAGAAATTTTACTACTTCTAGATGATTTTAAAAGTCATATGATCATTGTTTATATTTTAAATTAGAATAAGAAATTAAAGCAAATATTTCTTTGTCTTATTTTATTTAGAAAGACATGCTCACTATCTCATCCTCAAACATCCCCTGCAAGTAGACCCTGGGCAGTTTCCCATTAAAGGATGCACCTAACATGTATGATTAACATTCATATTAACCTCAACCTTATTAGTATCCTGTGCTACTTTGCATATTATACTACTCAAGGCAGGTGCTGCATTTTGATATCCACAGGGTCTAGCATAATACTGGGCACACAGCAATACTGAAAATGTTTGTTGAGATGAATGAATAAAGCATGTTCATATTTTGATAATGTTGTAGGATAGCAATAACATAGACATAGAACTAAACTTTAAATAGTCTTATAATCAGTATAAATTAATAAGAAAAAATAATGCAGAAAATATCCTTCAGCTTCTGATTTATAAAATTAAAACATATGCATACACACACACACACACACACACACACACACACACACACATATATATATACACTAGAGGCCCAGTGCATGAAATTCATGCATAGGGGGGTGTCCTTCAGCCCAGCCTGCTCCCTCTCTAATCTGGGACCCCTTGGATCGGGCCTAAATGGGCAGCTGGAGAGGTCTCTTACAATCCAGGACTGCTGGCTCTCAACTGCTCACCTGCCTGCCTTCCTGATTGTCCCTAACCACTTCTGCCTGCCAGCCTGATCACCCCCTAACCACTCCCCTGCCAGCCTGCTTGATGCCTAACTGCTCCCCTGCCAGCCTGTTTGCCTCTAACTGCCCTCCCCTGTGGGCCTGGTCACCCCTAACTGCCCTCCTGTGCAGGCCTGGATTCCCCCTCCCCCCCACCAATTGCCCTTCCCTGTAGGCTTGATCACCTCCAACTGCCCTCCCTTGCAGACCTGGTCCCTCCCAACTTCCCTCTCCTGCTGGCCCTTTTGTGGTGGCCATTTTATGTCCACATGGGAGCAGGATCTTTTGACCACATGGGGGAAGTCATCTTTTGTGTTGGAGTGATAGTCAATCTGCATATTACTCTTTTATTATCTAGGACAGAGGTCTGCTGCATGAGTGGAGGTCAGCTGGTTTGCTCTGAAGGGTGTCCTGGATCAGGATGGGGGTTCCCTTGGGGTGTGGGGTGGCCTGGGTGAGGGGCCTATGGTGGTTTGCAGGCTGGCCATGCTCCCCGGCAACCCAAGCAGAGGCCCTGGTATCTGAAATTTATTTATCTTCTACAATTGAAACTTTGTAGCCTGGAGCAGAGCCAAGCCTTCTGCTCACAAAGCCATTTAAATTTTGTTGCCTTAAGTGGAGGCCTGGGCCCACCAGGGTTTGCGGAAAGCTTGGCTTCCTCTATCACCAGGGCAACCCAAGCCACCCTCCTGCTCTCTCTGTGGCCCTAGCTATCTTGGTTGGGTTAATTTGCATACTCATACTCATTGGCTGGAGGGTGTTGCTGGTGGGTGTAGTGGAGGTATGGTCAATTTGCATATTGCTCTTTTATTAGATAGGATATAATCAAAGATGCATCTAATAAGGGGTCAATTTCATATTTGGAATAGCATATTTTGTGATATTTTCCTTGTTTTAGAAATAAATCAAGAAATTTGTTTTCAGTACTCAGGTAGTGAAAATTGAAAAGTTATACATATAGCAATGATGGTTACTGTACAGTAGTCTCCCCTTATACATGGGGGATGCATTCCAAGACCCCCAGTGGATGTCCAAAATCACAGATATACTGAACTCTATAAATACTGTTTTTTCCATTACATACATATCTATGATAACTTTTAATTTTTAAATTAGGCACAGTAACAGATTAGCAATAATAACTAATGATAAAATAGAATTATAATAATATACTTTAATAAAAATTATTCACATAATAATCTGGACTCTTTCAAAATCTCTTATTGTACTGGCAGTCACCCTTATGATGGTATGAGATGATAAAATGTCAAACTTATTCCTGATTCTGTGTAATCATCTCTGACTTGCAGAAAACGGCTTGGTGTCACCTTGCTGATGTCTTCTCATAGGCTCATTGATTTTGGCCATCAACCAAGTCTCCCACCCCCACAGTTAATGCTTTCTCTATGTTAACTAAACATTTATCACATACCTTGACCCCAACTTTTGCAATTTGAGGTTCCACAGCAAAACTAGCATGAATATATTTTTCTTTCTTTACAATTTCATGGATAGAAGATTTGTTCTTATCAGAGATCTTAGCAACCTCAGCATACAATTCTTTCCTTTCCATATGAAGTTGAGTACTTCACCTTTTTACTTAAAGCAGGGGTGGGGAAACTTTTTTCTGTCAAGGGCCATTTGGATATTTATAATATCATTTGAGGGCCATACAAGATTATCAGCTTAAAAATTAGCCTGCTGTATTTGGTCAAACATTTAATTAACTCACCCCTAATGCCTTGGCAGGGCCAGACCGAATGATTTTGTGGGCCATATATGGCCCAAGGACTGGCGTTCCCCATCCCTGACCTAAAGGAAGCTCTTCTGACTCTTCTCTGGCATATCTGATCTGCCAGCATCACTACTCTTGCACTTTGGGACTCTTATTAAGGAAACTAAGGGTGACCTAAACACAAGCACTATGATATCTCCACAGTCGATTTCATAATCAATATAGCTACTAGGTGACTAAAGTGAAGAGACACTGGACAAAGGGGTGAGTCACTTCTGGGGCTGCATCATCACACTACTCAGAATGGTGCACAGTTTAAATATATGAATTGTTTATTTCTAAAACATTCCATTTAATATTTTCAGACTGAGGTTGACAGGGGGAATTAACTAAAACCCTGAAAAGTGAAATTGTAGACAAGGGAGGACTACTGTGAATAGATACTGAATTCATTAATTTATTCAATAAAATTTTAGTGAGTAAACAAGACTGGAATAATTCCTTCCCTTATGGAGCTTGCCTTCTCTCTATAAGAGGGTGGAGTTTTCCCAAAGACACTAACATGCCTGGCTAGAACTCTGAGTTTGAGACTTCAGCAGTGAAATACTACCTGCCTATTTTCTATTTGTCAAGGCTGTTTGAGAGGTGGGGCCCAATGGTGTCTGTCTGGAAGGTGGATACCCTTCCCCAGCTAGGCTGGATGTTGGGAAAGCATCTTTCCAATAATGACTCAGGCTCTTGGGACAGGGTGTAGTTGATTCCATATAACGATTAGTAAAATTAAGGCTTTAGTTCACCTCATTGAGCTCATTAGGGTTGTAGAAATGTCTATTTCTCATAACAGCAGCAGAAGCGAAGTAAGGAAACTTCTGAAATCATGGCTTCTACATTAAACTAGATGTTCCATTTGGTAGCACATCTTGCCTAATTAGTTCAGCTAAACTCAACTATAGCCCCTGGACAATGGAGAGAAGGCTATGTGGAGAAGAAAGATCTTATAAAAAAAAAAGAAGAAGAAGATTTCCATAGTCCCTACTGTGAATCAGGTGTCATTCTGATCACTTTTTCCTTTTCTTATGTTTTTATTGATTTTAGAGAGAGAAAGGGAGAGGGAGAGAGAGAGAGAGAGAGAGAAACATCAATGATGAGAGAGAATCATTGATTCACTGCCTTCTGAATGTCTTGTACTGAGGATTGAACCCACAACCCCAGGTATGTGCCCTGACTAGGAATGGAACTGTGACCTCCTGGTTCATAGGTTGACAGTTAGCCACTGAGCCACACTGGCTGGGCTTGATCACTTTTTCATCGATTAACGTATGTATTCCTTCCAACAATACCACCGTCTCCATTTTACAAATGAGGAAGATGAGGCACAGACAGAACAAGTGACTTTCTCTGCCTCACGTGGCTGGTAAATGGGGAGCTGGGAACTGAGTCCTAGCTAACAGCTGCATAGGCTCTTTAATACTAGGCTTCTGGAGTTAGTGCCAGCTCACCAGGATTTAGACTCTGTTTCAGTAGATGCAGCACAAAATCTTAGTAGTGCAAAATACTGTGTAATTACATGATGTGGAAATGGTAGGTGTATGAAGTCTAAGGGGGCAGGTGGCTGGAGGGGGCAGGTGGAGGCTTTCTGGACAGGGTCCTGGCACCGCTGGGTCCTGAAGGCAGGAGGAACAATGGAGCTGCTTTTGCCCGTCTGACTTCATGCATATGTGCAGGATGCACTGAAGGCATGCACCTCCCCTGGTGCAGAGTACGGAGTTCTTTGGCTTTCCTATTTGATTAAAACCTATGGAATCTTATTTGACATGGAAAAGAACCCCCGAAGGTATTATTATCTCTGTATTTTCCAGATGAGAAAAAAACGACCACCCTGTATTGCTAATAAATTCCAAGGCTGTAGCCAGAGTCCCGGTCAGGCCACGTCTGGGGTAATGATGCAAGTGGGGAGGCTGTTATAGAAGTCCAGACTTTTCTGAGCTGTGAAAGTTTCTTACCTAAGGCTGGTTTCTGCCTAAGTTTTCCATCTATAAAGTAAATAAAAAGAACTAGCTTTGCACAGTCATGGGGTTATTTTCCTTTATTTATAGCAACTGCTGGATTATGTTCCATGTGAAGTGCTGAATTAGGTCAAACACTAGTTTCTCAGGTGAGAGCACGGAATAAACTGCTTCAGAATTCTGTGTCACTGAAAACCTGACCGCGCAATGGCAGCTTTATTCAGTGTAAGAGCACAGACTCCAGAGCCAAACCGCCTGGGTAGAATCCTGGGTAGAGTCATGGACAACCTGTGTGATGCTGGCCACGACATTCATTCTCTCTGCGCCTCATTGTTCTCATTTGTAAGATATGGCTAACAACAGTAACATATTAAAGGTGTGTGTATCTGTCCATACGTGAGTGAGTGAGTGTGATAGTTTTAGGAGCTTAAGAATTTGAGCATACTGTATATCCACCACCATTTCAGAGCAGGAATTTTTGTGTTTTGTTCACTGCTGTATTCCAGGCACCCTGAGGAGTGTCTATACATAGTAGTTGCTCAATAAAATCTGTTGATTAAAGGGCCACATTTTAACATTTTGCAGCAAATGAGTTGGGTCATCAAATAGTCTCTATTTCTTGAAAGACAATAGATACTATAAAATGTCTGTGCGAGTGTAATACACAAAAATTAAATCCCCAGATTTTTTTTAGTTTACAACAAAATTTGTATCACAATTAACAAGACAATGAAGAGAGGACATTTTTCTAAGATCGGAGTCTGTATTTTGTTGCTAAAATAGCTATTGCTTAAATAATTTATATATGAGAGAAGAGCCAAAAAAAAAAAGGAGAAAATATAATAACCTAAAGAGTATACAAGTGGATGAAGAAGGAATGCAGTTGTCTCCCTGGGTGTTTATCTCCTTCTTAAGTCCTGCTGAATTAAGGAATGAACTGCTCAGTCTATTGAGTCCTAAGTTACAATGAATCAATATATCTGCATAAACACGGTAGCATATTTGTGCCACAGTTTCCATTGTGCATTTTTTTTTGTTTTCGTTTTAAGTATAAATTTCATTGAAACAAACTGTACTCATTATCAGTAAGGCTGTGCAAGCAATATTGCCACTGGAGAATTCTGAGACCAACTACAGTTTCCAAGGTAAGTTAACCAATTTAAAGTATATCTAGATTCCTTTCACAAAAATGTAATGGGAGACGAAGACTAGGGTGGGGTGAGAAGCAATGCTGGATAAAAAAAAAAACAAACAAAAAAAACTCCTTAGTTCAATAATGTTTGTGCAAAATAGCCCTTTATCATGCCAGCAACAAGTAATTTTCTCTTCCCACCTCCTGGAAACTCTGTTCAGGAGAGGCTCAGAGGGTCATTGGAGATATAGTAAAATGTGCAATACTATGAACCCAGAAGAAATATATCTATTGGAATAGACCTCTTGTGGTTAATTGAGCCCAAACTTAGAACTGGAATCTAGCGGCTGGTGCTGACTGAGGCCTCTCATGCACTCTGCATGATGGGAAAAGCCACACACTAAGCTTCCCACCTCCTGTACCATGCTTCTGCTGCTTGAGTTAACCACTATAAGGAAGTTCCTGGTTTTGTCTTTAGACCAATAGACCTGTTCCATCCAATCGGAACTGCACAATTATATCCTCATTTGCACCTATACAAACCAATCAGAACTGCATGATTTGGAAACCTCATTTGCATAAAATGGACCAAATTGGATCTTGGGTGGAAACTTTATAAAAGAGCCTCCCCTCTGTCTGGGTGGAGCACACTTTGTTTTTTTCAGAGGCTGCATCTCTCTGGTTTGCAAACTGTGTGTCTCAATATTCTTCTTTCCACACCTTTCAGGAAGTTTTGTTAACAATACCCACATTGTTTTTGATGAGGGAGGAATTTGTCTATCACAGCGGTTCTCAACCTGTGGGTCTCAACCCTTTTGGGGGTCGAACGACCCTTTCACAGGGGTCGCCTAAGACTATTGGAAAACACCTATTTCCCATGGTCGTAGGAACCAACACACCGCTCCTTGGTGTAGCAAAATGTAGCAATGTAGTTTACTGTTACTCATGCTACTACACGATTCAAGACAAAATTTCATTTATTTGTAATTAGAAATAAATATTTCACAATATATAATTACATATTGTTTTTGTGATTAATCACTATGCTTTAATTATGTTCAGTTTGTAACTATGAAAATACATCCTGCATATCAGATATTTACATTACAGTTCATAACAGTAGCAAAATTACAGTTATGAAGTAGCAATGAAAATAATTTTATGGTTGGGGGTCACCACCACATGAGGAGCTGTCTTAAAGGGCCGAGGCATTAGGAAGGTTGAGAACCACTGGTCTATCATCTTTCAATGCTAATGAGTCATTAAAATGTAAATCAGAAAGACAAAAAGAGAAGGAAGAATGTAAACACAAACATACCTTCTGTTGTTTGTAAAAAATAGACAAACTAGAGAAGGGTTGAAACTCATTTTTAATAGCTCTGGTTACTTTCGCCAGTAATCCTGTCTAGCTGAAATAGAACTGTCATCCTTTAGCATGGCCCTTTACTCTAAAAGCCATCTCAGGACGAAAACCTCATTAGGGCAATCTCTAAGCATATGAAGAGTGTGAGGTGCTTTCTGCAGTTTTGTGTATCAGAAACAGAGAAGGAAGCCTGGAGAAAGGCAAAATTACTATAACAGGCATAAATCAAACTTAATTACCCACTCTTCTAATGTGAAGGCCTTTCTGATCTTTTAAGCTTGCCTGTAATTTATCTTTGGAGACTCTGCCTGTGAAGGCGAAAAGTTGGGAAGAAACCTGATAGTGGCAGCCTATTATCCTCAGTAATTGTGCGAAGGCTTCATGGAAACGAGCTAAAGTATCTGCTAAGGAGAAAATCATAAGGGCTTGTGTTCCAGCACAGAAATTGGAATGACCTGGTCATGACACAGTGTCACAATTAATGTTCTTTTAAAGCTTCAGGTACCATTAAGATTCTTGGAGTATTATATGGTTTCTTTCATAAGAAGTATGACAAATCTGAGTATTGCAGCTGTGTTCCCATTCAGAAGAATCAACAGGGAATCAATAAGGAAGACAAAGGTAATTTCGAGCCACTTGGTGATGAGACTGAATGCTGCATTTCATGTAAATTAACGATGGAAAGAAATTGTGAGTCCTTTGCAGAACCTTAGGTTTTCCAATGAATCCTAGTTTAAACAGCAACAGTGAAATATGATTTGTAATCTGAAAACTTAGGTTTGAACTTGAAAGGGCAGAGCAGGACTAATTCCATTTCGTACCGTGTCCTCCATCTTATGTAGCTGTGTCTCTGACCTGATCCCTCTTCCAAGAAAGGCCGCAGAATGTGTCAGTTACCCAGCTCACCCTTAAATCAGCCAATGGAGATGCAAGGGGAACTCCAAAAGTATGCTGACCACATCCTGTCTTTGTTTAAAGCCCCCAGCCCTCACCCAACCAATCGGATCGGCCAACTCAGCGGTCCAAGAAGGCCCCACCTCCCCCTATAAAACCTTTATTCCCTAAAGACTCGCTCTCTTCCTGCATCCTCCGCTGTGATGGTAGAGGCGGAGAGCCAAGCCCTGGGCTTGAATAAAGGCTCTTTGCTTTTGCATCGGACTCGACTCCCTGGTGGTCTTTGGGAATCTTGAAATCTGGGCATAACAAACTTAGATTTTATAAATTTCTAGCTGGTAAACTGTGGAAATGTTATTTAATTTCTCCCAGTCTCAGGTTTCCTCATCTGTAAAATGGGATAGCACAGCTGCTATGAAGATTGAGTAAAATTAGATATGCCATTAAAATGTTTAAAAACCAAATCTCAAATTATTATTTTGGAAGCTAGCTCTATTACACATTATAAACTTATCTAAATCTGTGGGAAATGCCTTTTATAGTACTAGTATATAGAAGCACTGTGAATCTCAGACAAAAGGCTTTGGTGGGTGGGTGGAAAGAGATCAACCAAAAAACTTGTATACATATCCTATATAATAAAGAGATAATATGCAAATTAACCCTCATACCCTCACAAGATGGCTGCTTATACCAGGTCAGCAGGGTGGCCATGAGGGGCGACCAGGCCAGCAGGGCAGGGCAGTTCGGGGTGGCCAGGCCAGCAGGGGGGTGCAGTAAGGGGTGACCAGGCTGGCAGAGGTATGGCAATTATGAGCAACCAGGCCAGCAGGGAGGGGGCAGTTGGGGCTGACCTGGCCAACAGGGGGACAGTTAGGGGCCATGGACACAATGTGGTGGTGAAGGTCTGGGATAAGGATGGAAGTGGGCTAGAAGGAGTCAATGAGGGGAAAAGAGGGACATATGTACTAATACTTTCAATACTAAAGATATATTTTTAAAGATTAATCTTTTTATTCTGGAGGTGGAGGTAGTACTAAGTTCTCAACAATGTGAGCATGAAATCATAGCTTCCAAAAATTGGGAGATTGTTGCAAAGACAGACAAGGGATTTTAGAGTTGGGAAATTTTTCTTTTTCCTCTCCAAAGATCTGGAATTATTCCAAAAAATATTCCCAGTGTAGTTTGCAAGTTCATTGAAACCAAGATTTACTTTATGTTCAACTTTGTATGATGGCCTCTTTTTTAGAGAGTGAGAACAAGCTAAATAGAATGAGTATAGGTAGAGCTGTAACATAAGCTAATCTGAAAAAAAAAGTGTCTAGGGATAATTACTTAAATTAATTTTATAATTTTATTTAAAATTAAAACAACTCTGGCCTGAACTTAGGAGGTCATGACTTTAGCAATTTCACATTCTATTACATCTTTAGATTCTCTTTTTATGCTTACCTTCTTATTTTAAAAGCAAGGGCTTTAAAATATTTGACTATATTCCAGATAGAGAAAAAGGGAGTGGATTGTGGACTTACTCAGAATAATTGACTGGTTCTTATTCTTTCAATCATGAGGTACAATTTATAATTATATACATTATCCAAAATAACTGCTATTTCAACTTACATTTTTTTCTTTATCTTAATACACTACTTGCTTAAGTAAATACCTTCCTAAGTGTTTACTTAAAATGTCTATATATTAGAACAATTCAAATAAAAACACAGCTTGTTTTGGTATTGCCATTCTTGTGTGTTAAAATGGGGAAAGGATCCAAGAATATAAAATATCTCACAGAAGGTTTCTTGAATGGTTATTCTCACTTTAAGTGGGAGAGAGTCCAATTTATGACATTAATAACAGGTTCAACATGAATGCAGCAATAGATATAAATTATGTTGAACTGGTTTTAAAAAAATAAACTTTTCCTTCCCATGAATCTTCACCCATTTTAAAGCTTTCAAATATTTAGATAAAATTTTCTCTCTCATTTTCATCTGCCTTTGGAGTCTGACTTTGAGCCAGGACTTACAGCAGACATACTGGGCTTTTGAAAAAAAACACACACAAAAAGACAAAAAACCCAAAATGCTTGTTCCCACAAGATTGCCAGCCAAATTTTGCAGACTCAAGATGTTTGGAGAGTTTGGATAATCATCATTTTTGGACGCCTATCTGAGGTAAACATAAATGCCAAACCTTAAGGGTCTCATTATTACTGTAAGTATGATTCAATACTTATTTCTATCCTTGGCTGCTTGATCTGAGATAATTATAAGGTTTCTTAATTGAGATTTTATTGAAATACAAAGTAATTCATGTTAGTTTATAAAACATCACAGATAAACAATTTGCTCCAGGATACTAGTTGAGCAGAAAACAAATAAACACATTCTTAGAATTATTAAGTGACAATTAGGCTAAGAATTGCTTCAATATTTGAAAAGATTTTATTACTTACTTATGGTTTCAAACATTTGTTTGTTGTCATAGTTAAAACACTATAGGTGAGGAGTCTTGTTTTTGTTCCTGGACTCTTTCTTTTTAAGAATAATGGCCAAAAAACTCCACCAACAACCAACAACAACAACAACAACAAAACAAAAAAAACAAACCACACACACCCACACCAAAACAAGAATAATGGCAAAAAGTTTTAAATTATTATTTTGTAGGTTCTTGATATAAATATCATAAGGGAAGATTATTTATTAGTTATTTCAATGCATGTGGCAGCAGTTGAAATGTCTTCTGACTGACACCTTTGCTCCCTGTATCCTCATAATCTCTGTTCTCTCTCGGGCTCTGCTGTTATTCCTGTTGGGTTTGGTCGTTGTACTCTGGCATCAGTCCCACTCTTCTCCTTGGACTTGGCATTCCTGAATATGTGGTTTGACCTCACCTTGAGACCCTGGAAATCCATTCTGACTCTCTGACATCAGATTTCCTCCAGAAATCTAGTTAATGGGTCACCTGAAAAGAAATTTCTCCCCTGGTCTTTCTTAAGATGTTAAAAGTCCTCAGTAATGAAAAGATATTAGAACAACCTGATGATTATGCATGCATATTAGCATAACCAATGGACACAGCCGTGGGGGCTGGGGGGAGGGTCAATAGGAAATGGCTGGGGGGAGGGTCAATAGGAAAAAAGAAGACATATGTAAAACTTTAGACAATAAAAGGAAGAAAGAATAATAATAAAAAAAGAACCTGATGAGCCATCCTATCTAATAAAAGAGTAATATGCAAATTGACTCTCACTCCAATATACAAGGCTGCCCCTATGTGGACATAAGATGGCCACCACAAGATGGCCATCAGAGGAGGGCAGTTGGGAGGAACCAGGCCTACAAGGAAGGGCAGTTGGGAGCAGTCAAGCCTGCAGGGGAGGGTAGTTAGGGGTGACCAGGCCAGCAGAGGAGGGAAGCTGGGGGCAACTGGGCCTGCAGGGAAGAATAGTTGGGAGGGATCAGGCCTGCAGGGGAGGGAAGTTAGGGGTGACCAGGTCTGCAGGGGAGGGCAGTTAGGAGCAATCATGCTGGCAGGGAAGCAGTTAGGCATCCATCAATCAGGATGGGTAGGGGAGTGGTTAGGGGTAATAAGGCTGGCAGGCAGAAACAGTTAGGAGCGATCAGGAGGGCAGGCAAGCAAGCAGTTGAGAGCCAGCAGTCCTGGCTTGTGAGAGGGATCCCAGATTGCAGAGGGCACAGGGTAGGCTGAGGGACACATAACCCTGTGTATGGATTTCATGCACTGGGCCTCTAGTTTAATATATTATGTAAAACTATTCAACCATTCAAATATTTATTATCTCAAATTTCTTAAAGATAATAACATTGTGAGTGGCCAAAACTTGTATTTCTTTTTTGAAATTTCATTTTCTTTTAAAATGTTATTTGTTTTTAAATCGTTATTGTTGAAAGTATTATATATGTCCCCCTTTCCTTCCCATTGATCCTACTCTTCTTTCTTGTGGCCTTTGATGTGGCAATCCCTTCTTCTTTTTAGTGAAAATGTCCTTCTTTAGCTGTGACATTGAACTCTCCAGATCCTTTTTCTGCTCTTGAACATATCTTGTCAGTTGACACTGGCTTCTCTTAGCTGCCCTGAATGCAGGGCTTCCCACAAGGCTCAGCCATCAATTTTTGTTTCTTGTACATTCATTCCATGGCCTAGCTGTGTCTATACCTGACATTCCTCCTAGGCTACAGCCTCTATTTCACCTCCCAGTCAAGACCTTTTATGTGTATTCTATATCTGCAGCTCAAAATAGACATATTATCTATTGCCTTTTCCCTAACATCCAAAATCTTCCTTTGGTCTTCCTATCTGAATGACATAATCATACACCTAATCATTCAGACTAGGGGTTTTAGAAATCTCCTTTATCATTTTTTCTCTTAAGTCTTAATTTCCATAATTCACCAAATCATAAAAAAGTATTATTACAATGTTCCTTGAGTCTGGATCCTCATTTCTATTGCTATAGCTTTTTTTAAAAAAATATATTTTATTGATTTTTCATAGAGAGGAAGGAAAAGGGATAGAAAGTCAGAAACATCGATGAGAGAGAGACATCGATCAGCCGCCTCCTGCACACCCCACATTGGAGATGTGCCCACAACCAAGGTACATGCCCCCGACCAGAATCAAACCTGGGACCTTTCAGTCTACAGGCCACTGCTCTATCCACTGAGCCAAACTGGTCTCGGCCTATTACTATAGCTTTTTTCTCCCTCAGTTTCTGGAGACTATTGTAACAACCTTCTAATTGACTTATCAGCCTCTAGTCTCTTTTCCTGGAAATAATTTCTATTCACTGCTGCTAGACTTGATGTTCTCTTTTCAAATAATTTTATTATAAAGGTAATAAAAGATTATTTAAAAATTATAACAATAGCAGGGTAAAAAGGAAAAAGTGAGTCTTCCCTTCTACTTTCCTACATTCCCAAAAGGTTGATGTATATCACTCAGACATTATTCTAAAACATAGGCAAACAAATATGATTTACATTATTGTCCTCAGGGGTTGAATACTTCCGTTGAGATGTCAGATGTTTGTCTGATTATTGACTTAGGTAACCTATTTTAAATCTTAGAAGTTTTGGGGATTTTCTCTTCATCTTGAGATTTAATGAAGAGCTCTATAAATATTTTAACATGTATTCTGCTAAAATTATGTCTGTTTGAGGATGCCTGTATTTCTTCAGCAAAAATGAATTTTCTTCTATTATTCCCTTCAATGTTTTCCTTCCCCTCCATTATTTTTGTTTTCCTTTTATGGAATTCTACTGGATGAAGAAACTTGGCCTCATGAATCTCATCTTAAGTCTTTATCTTTTCCCCATATGGATCATCTCTTTTTCTTTGTGATCTACATTCTAAGAAACTTTATAGAAACTTTCCCTTCAATTATCCCTCTCATTTGGTTATTCAGACTATCCACTAACATTTTTATTTTCATAATTCTATTTTAAATTTCACTGTGTCCTGTTATTTCTTAACATATCTTGGCTTAAAACAACAAGAAAGCCTACTGTATGGGAGAACATATTTGCAAATGTTATCACTGATAAAGGTTTAATCTCCAACATCTACAGCCAACATCTACAGTATAGCCAACTTATACAACTTAATAAAAGGAAGATAAATGATCCAATAAAAGAGTGGGCAATGGACCTAAATAGAACCTTTTGGAAAGAAGACAGAAGGAAGGCCAAGAGACATGAAAACATGTTCAAAGTCACTAATTATCCCAGAGATGCAAATCAAAATGACAATGCGGTACCATCTCACACCTGTCAGAATGGCAATCATCAACAAATCAAAAAGGACAAGTGTTGGCGAAGATGTGGAGAAAAAGGAAGCCTCATGCACTGCTGCTGGGAAGGCAGATTGGTGCAGCCACTGTGGAGAACAGTATGGAATTTCCTCAAAAAACTAAACATGGAACTCCCATTTGACCCAGTAATCCTACTTCTAGGAATATATCCCCAAAAACTAGAAGCACTAATCAGAAAGGATATATGCATCTCCATGTTCATAGCAGCACAATTCATCATAGCTAAGATTTAGAAACAGCTTTAATGCCCATCAGCAGATGAGTGGATTGGAAAAGATATCTTGGCTTCCTTGTGGGATCTGTTCTGTTTGTTCATCTTGATGAAGAGAGAGAGACAAAGTTCTTTCAGTTCTATTTATTTTCCTAGAATACCTGGTGATTCTTGGTTGTTGGATCATATCTATGAAGCAAGACCTATGATGGCTGGTATAAATGATGTACTATATTTCCTCTGCTGTAGTCATGATCTTATTTCCTTGTGGGTTTTTTTTTTTGGTAATAGAAGTAGAGCCTATGGATAGAAAGATTCCCCCCATGAGACACCCTATCCTCAGTCCATATTGTCAAGGCAGGAAACGATTTACTCCAGAGAGAGTAATCTTCTGTTTAACATGCCTTCCATAGGGCGGCTGTTTCTGTCAACCTGATTGCCCTCATCTTTATGAAGACAGCATTTGTATCTGCCTTGTATTTGCATTGCATTAGCATCAGTCTGAAGGAGGGTTTTCCAACAGTACTCATAGTTTTTTTTTAAAAATATATTTTATTGATTTTTCACAGAGAGGAAGGGAGAGAGATAGAAAGTCAGAAACATTGATGAGAGAGAGACATCGATCAGCCGCCTCCTGCACGCCCCACAGTGGAGAAGTGCCCGCAAGCAAGGTACATGCCCCCGACTGGAATTGAACCTGGGACCCTTCAGTCCACAAGCTGACGCTCTATCCACTGAGCCAAACCGGTCTCAGCAGTTTTTGATGAGTATTCCTGACATGTGGTCTGACCCCTTTGGTTTATTTGTAGACTTTATAGCCTGAGTTTCTTAGACCAAGCTCATTAAAACTGAGGCAGAAGATACATGACTGGTATCACCCAGTGTCGCATCAGTAATTCACTCTTTCTGACTTTGCAGCTTTATTCCAGATTGAAACATTGGTACTTTATCATTCCTCTACTTTAGACAAATTATATCCATACCTGGGGTATTCTGAGGCAGCTATTAGTCCTTGTAATTTGCTTAAGGAAAATTATTATAAGATTCTGGGTCTAACCATTGATTTGAGATTCATCATCATCAATTTAAAATTTATATTAGTCTTTTTAAGCAATACTGTTTGTTACTCTAAAATGCCTTTATTACCAAATAGTATTAAAAATCATCACATGTCCTACAATTATATATATTCATATATTCATAAATATTCATATACATATATAATCAATAAATTTTGCTACTATTAGCAATCACTAATAATAGAATATATTATTTCCCTTTTTATTCATGCCTTGAATTAGGGGTATGTGATAAGAGGGAGAATATTTTTAAAATATTATTTATAGTTTGCACAAGAATTTCTTTCAGTGAGAGAATTCTTTGTTGGAAATTTCTTGGTGTCAGATTCCAAGACTTCAGAGGAGGGGAATGCTGCCCTGTCTATTAGAAGAAAAATACTTCAGAGCTCCTATTGCTCTGCAAGAAGTGTAGGTGAGTTGGGGAGAGATGTGAGAGCAAGGTGGGAGGAGGCAAGGACTAGGCAAATCTGATGAAATTCCATAATGGTGTGGTGGCCCTTGATGGTTACTGGTACACATGCCTGTCACCCTGGGTTATCTGACCTCTTAGCTCATATATATTGTGGGCATTCCTGATCTCTCATTTCTTTCTATTCACGCCATTTTCTGTGAAGTTTACTAGGCTCACGTATGTGAATATGAAATTTTAAATCTGAACTTAAAGAAATGCTGCATTTACATCTAATTCCACTCAGTACAGCACAGAAGCAGCATGTGCAGGACCAGGAGCCCAGAAGGTGAAGGAGGAAATCCTACAGTATATTTGGAACTTCCATAAGCCATAAAATAGACAAGAGTAGACGACAATTACATCTCTGTCTTGATAGAGTGACTTCCAATGACAAATAGCTATGTTGTCTGTCTCCCTCCTGCAGTTCCAGATTCACCAAAGTGATGGACCCAATTGTTGTACCCTCTGACACCTGACAGAGCTTTGCCTTCAAAAAGTGCTCTATAAGTGTTCATTATATGAATAACATATTCCAAATCCATGCAATAGACATTCAATAACATGAAAGTAACAGGGCAGAGGGCCCACTTGCATTGAAATATTTAGTTTAGTGAGAAGATCAAGATTGTCAGGTAATAAGTACTTCCAGTCTTAATGAACTATCTTCCTCTGTTGCTGGTTGTAGTGGATAAATTAGAGTTAACTATTGTTACTCCATTTCTATCAATTATATACACTCACTATTCTGGAATGTAAATTGTTCTGAAGGACTTATTCCATCTATTTCAATATGTAATCATTCCTACATAGGACCTGAGGAACACAGCAGGTTGATGAAATAAAATATTTTTAAGATGTGTACCATCTAGAGTGGGGGGAAACCTGATTGAGAAACATGAAACTGGTTTGAAATTTACACATACTGTAAAATGAATATAAGTGTTTGAACCAAGATTTTAGATGAAGAAGGTTTATATTTTGCTTTAATGTCCTAAAACATGCATTTTCATTAATTTAATCTGGTTTTTGTGAAATACAAAAAATGTCAATGCTGAATAATTTTGTTTGTAATTATGTGATTTAAAATCACATCTGTTTTGTTTGAGTTTGTAATACTCTTCTACTGTTTTTTGAGACCTACTATTGGAGAAGCTGTTGTTGAATCAGCTCTTAGTTTTTAAAAATGAAATGTCTCAAAAACTTTTTTCATAAATGATCATTCCCTACTTTTAATAAAACAGACACAAGTTGAATGTAGCATGTTACCCATTTAATGTTATGGAGGGGGAAAGTGGCCATGGCTTTTCCATCCGCAACTTGAACATACAGCTCAGTGAGGGTCTGAGGAGACCATGCCTTTCTCAATGGTGTGATGTTCTGTTCTCCTTCTCCTGGCCCCCACCCCTGTGCTCCTACTATGCTATAGATTACATGACTGAGGAAAGGTGTCCAGCTTTGAAGAGCAGAGCACAATTCTTTATTTTTGTCTTTTTCTTTTTAAAATTTTAATAATTTTTCAATTACAGTTGATGTACAATATTATATTAATTTCAAATGTACAACAGTGATTAGGCATTTATACAACTATGAAGTGATCACCCCAATAAATTTAGTACCAATTTGATACCATACATAATTATTAGAGTATTATTGACTATATTCACTATCCTGTTCTTTACATCCATATGACTATTTTGTAACTACCAATTTGTACTTCTTAATCCCTTCATGTTTTATCTACCTCCCCAACTCCTTTTCATCTAGAAACAGCCCAAATGTTCTCTGTATCTATGGGTCTGTTTTTGGTCAGCTTGTTCATTTATTTTTTTCTTTTAGATTCCATATATAAGTGAAATCATATGGCATTTGTCTTTCTGTGTCTGACTTATTTCACTCAGCACAATATTCTCTAGACCCAGCCATCTTGTTGCAGATGGGGAGATTTCTGTCATTTTTTATGGCTGAGTCATATTTCATTGTACATATGCATCACTTCTTCTTTATTTATTCATCTATATTGATGGACACTTAGTTTGCTTCTGTATTGTAGCTATTGAAATACTGCTGCAATAAACATATGGGTGTATATATCTTTTTTAATTTAGTGTTTTGGTTTTCTTCAAATAAATAGCCAGAAGTAGAACTGTTGTATCCTTTGTTGTCTTTTGTTATAGTCTTTGTTTTAAAGTCTATTTTGTCAGGTATACCTAGTGTTATCTTGGCTTTTTTTGGTTTCCATTTTCATGAAATATCTTTTTCCATACCTTTATTTTCAATCTGTGTACAGAGCACAATTCTTAAAGGTACTCCTGATTCATATGCTGGGCATTTCCTCCTTACCATTAATCTGGACCTCTCTGCCTACCTCCATTTTGATTTTTTCTAATTCAAATGATGACCCACTTGAACCATTCCCCTCATCCTTACCCTGTGGTATTCTCTGTTCTGGATTCTCACTAGAGTCTGCTCAATCTGCATAATAGATATGAAAAGAAAATGTCTGAGAATACATATGTGATAGCTAGTCCTCAAACAGAAGTGGAAGACGCTAATAGAAAATTATTTTTTTAAGTCACTAAGTTTTGGACTTCTTTTATGCATAATTTTTTAAAATGCAAAGCACACTTCAAATGTATCAATAATCCTGAATATACCACTAGCCAACAGTGTGTCTTGGGTAATTTACTCACCTCTTTGAGCCTCAGTTTCCTCCTGTGTAAAATGGTGATACTGTACAGTAATAATAGAGCCTACATTGTAGATCTCTCATGAGGACTGGACGAGAGAGATTGGACATAAAGTACTTAGAAAAATGTCAGGCATATATCATGCTCAATTAAGTGTTATTCATTATTTTTCTCACTGACAGAGAATTATAAATAAGGAAATTCTACTAATGACATAAAATGTGTTTTCCAACTTCAAATCAATATGATTCTTTTACCAAATATCAGAACTGAAGTTGAAATTTACTTAAAAAGCCTAAAAGCAAATAATGAGGAGTAAAAGGGAATGTAGAGCTAGAAAAATAATTTCCAAGCTTTGATAACTTGCTATGAGTAATCCGGAATTTATCTTAATGATTTCAGGATAAGGCTCATTTTAGGAATTTGGTCATGATGCCACATGTGGATTATAAGGATGTTGAGTCATCCTTTTACATAGATATGGGCAATCAGAGAAAGGATGCTGTGGTCTCAGCTAGAAAGAAAGGATACAATAAATATTAGATAACACAAGGATGGTTCCATGACAGGAGTAGATCCAGAGTTAGTATCAGGGTATAAGGAAACCACAGGGATTATGTATTATCTGTGGCTATAAAGCAGATTGTTACCACCCTAAGCCTGAAAGAGCAAAGGAGGAAGCAGCTTCCTGAACACAGAAGAGAGTATCATGTTGGGAGAATAACTTCTTCTTTTTTAAAAAATATATTTTTATTGATTTCAGAGAGGAAGGGAGAAGGAAAGGTGGATAGAAACATCAATGATAAGAGGAAATCATTGATCGGCTGCCTCCTGGATGCCCCCTAATGAAGATCCAGCCCAAAACCCGGAAATGTGCCCTTGACCAGAACCAAACCTGGGACCCTTCAGTCCATAGGCCAATGCTCTATCCACTGAGCCAAACCAGCTAGGGCAGGAGAAGAAGTTCTCATTGTTGGACACAGGACAAACCTATAAGAATGAAGATATGAAACTAAGAATCCTGAATTTCTCTCCTCCTTTTTTCTGACCTACCAGGGTTCCCTGGGGGCTAAACCCAACCAGAGCCTGAAGATATTTGTTGTAGTCTAGATAGGTCAGCTTCCCTGGACAAGAGAGGTGTGTGTGGAGAAGGAGAGAGGATCCATTGGGGCCTATGAAAGATTCAGAGGATATGTGGGGGGGGGGGGGGGGGGGAAGGGAGAGAAAGGGACAAAAGTTGCAAGAGCAATTCATATTTAAATACTTATATTTCATAGCCTTAATACAACTTTGTGTCAGCTTGGAATACTTGCACATTGCTTTTTTTTAAAGTTTATTTTTAAAATATTTATTAATTTCAGAGAGAAAGGGAGAGAGATAAAAATATCAATGATGAGAAAGAATTATTGATTGGCTTCCTCCTGTAGACCCCCTTGGAGATCAAGCCTACAACCCTGGCATGTGCCTTGACTGGGAATTGAACCGTGACTTTCTGGTTCAAAGGTAGATGCTCAACCATTGAGCCACTCCAGCTGGGCTGCACATTTCTTTTCTGATCCATTAAGAAAGACTTTGTGAAGGCATAGGGAACCTGAAGGACTCCCATGCCTACACTGTTAAATCATAAGGAAACAACCCATGAACATTAGCCTTTTCAACAATGACTCAAGTCATTTTAGGATTGTTGTCACATAAATGTGGTGAGTAAACAACTATTTCCTCATAAACAGTTGAGACAAATTCCATAACTGGTCAGCAAAACAGGAGACTCTTGCATGTTAACTTATTTCTGCTGGAGGTCTAATCTGGAAATATTTGGTATATGGCTGTGGTGATGGTCTCTAGCACTCAACGATCTCCAGCTCTGCCTTTTCTCATTTCTTCTTGGAACAGTTTCTGAAGCCATCTGCTTCTAATCCTTCACCTGGCTTCTTTCTGATTCTCTGTTTTGAGCCTTCATTTGCCTCTATAATTTTTTAACCCCTGACTTCAAGCTTGCTTACTGCTTTTATAATCTGAGTTCTGTTGACTACATTTGGTTGATTAAACATAGCCATATAGGTGAGGGTTTGAGAAAATACTGTGTATGTCAAGAGACTCAGATAATATCTAATACTCATCACTCATCATCTCATGGGTGTTAAACAGTGGTGATTAGTGCAGGTATGGCATTATGCTGGAATGCTATAAGGCAAACTAAGCTGTGTTTCTATAAATTCACTTGAGGAGTAAGCAGGCTTTCTAGATGAAGTGAGGCAAGAGGACACTCAGTGCAATGAGTCAAAAAGAATGGATCTGCAATGTGGATATGAGTGAGAGAGATGAACCCAACTCATCTTTCAGTTTGGATCATAATTTACTCTTAATCCATGGATGTGAGAAAATTTAACATTTCAACCATAGCAAGCTTTAATGAAAGACAGGTTTTGGCTGGGTTTGATCTTTTCATGAATTGTCAAAATGTGAAAGCCAGACAACCATCAAAAGAAGAAGAGAAGAAACACATGTGTGACAGTTGAGAACTTGAGGAAGACCCCATGGAGTCAAGAAACTGCTGAGACCCAATAGTACATTCTGAATTGCAGGTACCTCAGAGTTAGTCTTGTATTCTGAGAGAAACATGACTTTGTAAGCTTGTAAGGTGTGTGTGGGAAGCTGAACTCTGCTAGAAGGCAACTGGTTTTCGCTAGTTCTTGTTAGAAGACACACCTTACAATTCTAAAGATTTAAAGCCATTTTACAGAGCATAAATATTAAGGATGAATAAATATTAAAATTTTAAGATTTTAAAGTGAACACATGAAAGGGACTAGGTAAATATGAAATTTTAAATGACTCAAAGCAATACAGAGATTTAATGCAATCCCCATGTCATTTTTAAAGTAATAGAACAACAACAACAAAAATCATCAGATTTGTATGGAGCCACAAAAGACCACAAATACTCAAAACAATCCTAAGGAGAAAAAAAAAAGAATGAAGCTGGCAGTATTAAACTACCTGACTTCAAATTATACCACAGAGCTATGATAATGAAAACAGCATGATATTGGCATGGAAACAGATATACAGACCAATGAAACAGAACTGAAAGCCCAGAAATAAAACCACATGTCTATGGGCAAATAATTTTTGACAAAGGAGCCAAAAACACACAATAGAGAAAAGAAAGCCTCCTCAATAAATGTGCTTGGAAAATTGAAAATCCACATGCAAAAGAATGAAACTAGGTTACAGTTTGTCCTTGTGTACAAAAATTAATCAGCATGGATCAGAGACTTAAATATAAAACCTGAAACAATAAATTAAATAGAAGAAAACATAGGTACTAAACTTGTGGACTTTGATCTTGAAGACATTTTATGAATTTGACCCCAAAGGCAAAAATAATTGAATGGGACTATATTATACTAAAAAACTGCACAGCAAAGGAAACTGCCAACAAAACAAACAAGCTATCAATCAAATGGGAGATATTGGCAAGCAATAGCACTGATAAGTCATTAATATCCAAAATAGATAAAGAACTCATACAACTCAACAGCAAACAAACAAACAATTCAATTAAAAAAAAACACAAAAAAAATGGGCAGAGGACATTTACAGACTACTTCTCCCAAGAAGACATACAAGTGGACAACAGATTTATGAAAAGATGTTCAACTCACTAGCTATTAGGCAAATGCAAATCAAAACCTCACTGAGCTGAAGTCGGTTTGGCTCAGTGGCTAGAACGTTGGCTTGGAGACTGAAAGGTCCCAGGTTCGATCCTGGTCAAGGGCATGTACATTGGTTGCGGGCATATCCCCAGTATGGGGCGTGCAGGAGGCGGCTGATCTATGTCTCTCTCTCATCGATGTTTCTGGCTTTCTATCCCTTTCCCTTCCTCTCTGTGAAAAATCAATAAAAATATATTTAAAAAAAAACACACCTCACTGAGATACCACCTCACACCTGTTAGAAAGGCTATTATTAACAATAAAAGTAATAATAAGTGTTGGAGAGGTTGTAGAGAAAAAGGAACCCTCATTCACTATTGGTGGGAATGTAAACTGGTATAGCTATTATGGAAAATAGTATGTGGTTCTTCAAAAATTAATTATAGAGTTACTATATGACCCAGCAATCTGTCTTCTAGGTATCTATCTACCTGAAAAACTCAAAAATGTTTATTTGCAAAGATGAATGCACCCCTATATTCATTGTATCATTATTCCTGATAGCCAAGACATAGAAACAATCAAAGTGTCCTTTGATAGATGATTGGGTAAAGAAGATGCAGTACAAAAACATACAATGGAATACTCCTCAGCCATAAAAAAAGATGAAATGCTGAGATATTTGCAACAACATGGGTGGACCTTGAGAATAGTATACCAAGGGGAATAAGTTAGCCAGAAAAAGCTAAGGACCATGTATTTTCACCATATGTGGGATATAAAACAAACTCATAGACACAGACAACAGTATAGTGGTTACCAGAGGTAAGAGGTTGGAGGAGGTAGTAAAGGGTAAAGGGGGACAAAGATACAGTGATGGAAGATTATTTGATTTGGGGTGGTGGGCACACAATGCATTATACAGATCATGTATCATAGAAATGTATATGTGAAACCTATGTAATCCTATTAACCAATGTAACTTTAATAAATTTTAAAAAGAGAAAAAAATAAATTACCAAAGTAAGTATTACAGATATCTATAATAATAAAAGGGTAATGTGCTAATTAGACCAAACATTATTCTGGACATCATTCTGGACATCCTTCTGGATGAAGCTGGGGCCAGAGCAAAATCTGGGTCCTGGGTGCCAGAGGGAAGCCAGTGGCAGCAGCCGGGAGAAGAAAGGCCTACTTTTGCATGAATTTCATGCATCAGGCCTCCAGTATATTATGTAATGTACAGTGGTAGTAAAGTTACTTTGATTTGGGGTAGAATAGTCACTTTGTTAATGGATTCATCATTCTATCTGCATTGATAGAAAGTGAAAAAAAATGCAATCCAAATAATAGTTCTTATACTCAAATGATTATAATGGTTGTTTTTCTGTGGAATTTCAGTTGTTTAAACTAAAAATGATGGCATCACTAATTTAAGGTAGCACATTGACAAATTGCATCAACAAATAGTAAAAACAAATGGGGTCTTTCAAGCATCTGCTCTGGAGACTTCCAATTAAATTGTTTTCTCAGATATCAAAACCTGGGATACAAATGAGCTGGTCCATGTATTTATGGAAATGAGCATTTACTATTGGATAGCACCTATTTCCTGTAATGGAACTGACACAAACCTGAGGTAAGTGACATTTTCCTTGATCACTCTCCCCCATTGACTACACATGTAACACCCGCTCCCCTCCCCCTCATCTTCGTCACAGGGCATGCCCCTGAGGAATATCTGCCATTTTCATGTGCACATGGCTTTTTAATGGTATAATGACACTCATCCTATAAATGGTCCAAAGTCAATTTGGTTTCATCACTATTGAAACTTCCCACTTAATAGCTGCTTGTTCAAAGTTAAAATAACTCTATATAATAAAAGCCTAATATGCAAATTGACTGAATGGCAGAATGACTGTCACTATGAGGTGCACTGAATACCAGGGGCCAACACTCAATACAGGAACTGCCCCCTGGTGGTCAATGAGCTCCCACAGGGGAAGCGCCACTCAGCCAGAAGGCAGGCTCATGGCTGTCAAGCTCAGCAGTGGTGGCAGGAACCTCTCCTGCCTCCATGGCAGAGGCAGAGAAAGAGCAGCAAGCCAAGTGGTAAGGATCAGTGAGCAGGCAGGCAGTAAGGAGTGAAGAGTCCTGGACTGTGAGAGGGTGCAGGCTGGGCTGAAGGACACCCCTCCTCAGTGCATGAATTTCATGCACTGGGCCTCTAGTAGCCTATATAATAAACAGGTAATATGCAAATTGACCTTCACACCATAACACTATCACAAGATGGCAGTGCACACAGTGGAGGCTGGGTTCCTGTAATGAGCTGTAACGAGCCATCCGCAGAAACCTGAGGATGTGTGATGCCAGGGTGGGGGACCTGAGATTGTGCTCCCTGCCTGGCAGGGCTTGATGGGGGAGCTCAAGACATGCCTCCCACCCCGGTGCTGGGCCAGGGGACCTGAGGCTGCATCCCCCGCCTGACGCCAGGCTGAGGGACCTGAGGCTGTGCCCCCCACTTGGCAGGGTGGGACTTGATGGGGGACCTGAGGCTGCCCTTCCCACCCAGTGCTGAGCTGGGGGACCTAAGGCTGTGTCCCCCTTCTTCCCTCCTCCCGTCCCCCCCCCCCCGCTTGGTGGGGCTTGATGGGAGTGGGGCCTGCCAGGTCTGGATCTCGCCAGTGGGGGTGGGGCTGGCTGGGTCTCATGTGATTTCAAGGAATGGGTGGGTGAGGACTTGACTCTGGGTCCCATGGTGTTCCCCAGACTCTGACAGGAGGGAGATTTTCATATACATTTTACTAATTTTATTTCATCTCTGACACTTCTATTATAGAGAAAGGGGAAATAGCAATATTAAAATATTTCCTCTAATTAATTCCCTTTTAATAAGCACAAGTTTCATGCACTGGTCCACTAGTATTCTATAAAACCCAATTTACAGTACTGTATTTTATAATGTCCTTTTGTAGAAAAGGTCTATCAGAAATCAACTGAACTAACATGGTACAGGTATTGCTGGGGCCTGGTCCCCCTTTATTTCATGCAACACTGATGTGTCCTTGTTCTTAGAGTAAGAAATGATCCATATATCAGGACTCTGGCCAATGTATGGCAACACATTCTTAATTAAAATGCTGGCCACTAAACGTAAGAACTAAATGGTATCATACTAGATTACAAATCGTAACTGTTATGTTCAGCTTGGTATCACAGCTCTGTGTATGAGAGAAGAAATAGAGAGACCTGACTAAATGGCTTTGATAGTGGAAGTTACAGCCTATGCCCTCCCAAGCTACATTAAAGGAGATTGTTCCTACTAGTAAAGATACTAGCTCTCCCTCATGTCAACACTGCAGAGTGGGCTGAGAGTGTACACAGTGTAAGGTTTTTCTCATAAGGGCCAGTAAATCATTGAGCATGGCTCTTTTCCTTGTTTTCCTAACATTGTGTGGGGCAATGGAAGGAAGCCATTCATAGGCATTTTGCTTTTTGAGAAATACAAGGACTCTCTTATGTGTTTCTAAGGGCAAGCTAGGGATCTTCCTAATTTTCTGTTGGAGCACCGTTCTGTAAGAAAGGCTGTACAGCCAAAACCAGTTTGGCTCAGTGGATAGAGCATTGGCCTGCGGACTGAAAGGTCCCAGGTTCAATTCTGGTCAAGGGCATGTATCTTGGTTGTGAGCGCATCCCCAGTAGGGGGCGTGCAGGAGGTGGCTGATCGATGTCTTTCTCTCATCAGTGTTTCTACCTGTCTATTCCTCTCCCTTCCTCTCTGTAAAAAATCAATAAAATATATATTAAAAAAAAAAGAAAGGCTGTACACCCCACTTGATTTTGTTTGGCAGTATAATACAAAGGACAACTGGGCAACTTTCCTGAACAATTCATGCTTTAGTTCCTTTTTTAAAAAAATGGAGCTAATAGTACTGCATTCATGTACTCTAATGTACCATTTATATATGACACCATTTTTTGATGATTCATTAAGAAAGAAAAAATTGCATGTAGTATTAACAGAGCAAATAACTCAACTAATATGACAAAATAAACAGTTCTGACCAAATCTGCATATGCACAGGCAATGACAACCACATCATGACTGTGGCATCACAGTGATTGTAAAATGCTTTTTACTGAAGGGTGAAGGCTTAGAATCCAAGAAATATGATAGTATCTACCTCTAGGAATAAGTGTGTCTATGAATGGAAAGATCGTAGAAGAATGTCTGTGGCACTTGCTAAGTATTTAAGGTATGTCAGCTATTAATATTATTATATCTACTAGAGGCCCGGTGCAGGAAAATTCATGCACTAGAGTGTGGGGGGAGGAGGCCCTCAGCCTGGCCTGCCCCCTCTCACAGTGTGGGAGCCCTCAGGGGCAGGAGGTGACCCAGCAATAGGGGTAGGCGATGCCCCATCATACTTTTGCTGCTCCCACTGCCGGCAGTGCAAGCCTTGGCTGGCCCTGGCTACCTGAGCCTCAAGCAGCCCTGGATGGATAGCAGTTGACATTTGAGGCTTGCCTGCACCTTAGGCTGGCTCTGGGCTGCTGAGATGCCACCATCAGAGGCTTGCCTGTACCTCAGGCCAGCCCTGGGCAGCTGGGGGGCTGAGGAGACTGGGGAACTCTGGAGGCAGGCACGCAGAGCAGCCAGGCTCACCTAGGGGTGGGCCCAGCCTTGCTGGACCTGCCACCCCGGCGTAGCTGAGGGGACTGGGTGCTGCCATTTTGTGACTGTGGGCACCACCATCTTTGAGCGCAGAAGAGTAATTATCATATTCCCTGCTTATTGGCTGTGGGTGCTGCCATCTTTGTGATTATCTGAGGGTCAATTAGCATATCCTCTCCTTATTAGATAGGAATATTATTAATAGAAGAATGACATTAACTTTTCCTAGGTTTTAACTTTAGTAGCTAGGTAAGAAAATTAAAGAGGAGTAATTTTAACCTATGACTTTAGAATAATCAGCAAAGGATTGAGAAGAAAGAAAATGACATTTTAACATAAACTTACTACAGGTTAATTATATGTATAATTCTGCACAATGACTGCACAGACAAACTGCTAAAGTTAAGTTTCTGGTGTTGCCTGTCAAGCTCTCTTCATTAGGGGATGACAAAGCCCCTAGAGAGGTGTGACTAGGCCTAGCTAAGCTCTTACACTTGATCAAATCCTCTTATTTGTGTCTAATACCTCCTCAGTAGTAGTATTACAAACTTTCTTGGCCCCTTCATCCAAACCAGTGTCATATAATGATGTGGAAAATTCTTATTCTCTGTCTGTGGTGGTTCAATATCCAAAACTGAAAAAATACATTTCTATTGCATTGTCCTAGACTTGACCAGTTATACATCTATTGACCTCTCTATGCATAAGCACAATTGGGACATTCACTGTTAATGCAATTGGTCTGTGATACCTTCTATGATGGTAAAAATTATGAAGATTCCTGGCTTTTAAAGGAAGAACCAGCCCAACTGGTGTGGTTTAGTAGTTGAGCATCAACCTATGAACGAGGAAGTGAAGATTTGATTCCTGGTCAGGGAACATGCTGGGGTTGTGGGCTCGGTCCCCAGTGTGGGGCATGCAGGAGGCAACCTATCAATGACTCTTTCATCATTAATGTTTCTATCTCTCCCTCTGCCTTCCTCTCTGAAATCAATAATATATATTTATACGCCAATAAAAATCTCTCTATATAAAAAGCTAATATGCTAAGTGTCCCTCCTACCTCTGACCAACCACTATGATATGCACTGACCACCAGGGGGGAGATGCTCAAGGCAGGAGCTGCCAAGCTGCAGTGACTTGGCAGCAGTGGTTCTCTGGTGATACACCCCGAAATCAGAGAGGAAGGAGCCTGATTCCTTGTGGGGCTATGCAATTCCATCTTTGGCTGTGGGTTATATTATAGCTGGGACACATTTGGCTCTGAATCTGGTTTACTATAAACATGCATTTGTGTTACACACCAAAGGTGTATGACAGCAACTTTTCAAAGTGCCCTTTAGCACTCCGGGATCCTTTGGGGGATGTTTAAGAGACAATTTTAGCCTGATCCCCACAGGCCAGGATGAGGAATCCTACCTACCAGAGGAATCCCACTAAGTCTGCCATAATATGTTAAAATTACTCTGCAGATGATGGGGAGGTTGGCTGCAGGGCATGTCTGGCCCATCTAACCCAGTCCTGCCCCACTGGCCACCTTCTGATTAATTTCCTTTCAATGTACATGAATCCATGCACTGGGTCACTAGTATAAACATATCCTATGTAATAAAAGGGTAATACGCAAATCGACTGAATGGCGGAATGACACATCACTATGACAGTCACTGACCACCAGGGGGCAGATGCTTAATGCAAGAGCTGCCCCCTAGTGCTCAGTGCACTCCCATAGGGGGAGCTCTGCTCAGCCACAAGCCAGGATGACAGCTGGGGAGTGCAGTGGCCTGCCTCCACAGCAGCACTAAGAATGTCCGACTGACTCCTTAAGCCCACTGCCTGCAAGCAGCAGGCCTAAATCATCAGTCGGATATCCCCTAAGGGCCTCTGGATTGCAAAAGGGCATAGGCTGGGCTGAGGGACTCCCCCCTCTTCTGAGTGAATAAATGTTGTGCATCAGACCTCTAGTATAAATACATATATATTTACACACACACACACATACACACACACACACACACACACACACACACACACACACACACACACACTAGAGGTCCATTGCAGGAAGATTCCTGCAATAGGGCTTCCTGCAACAGTCTCTGCCACCCAGCCAACTTCCCTCCCTTCTCCCCCGCTCCACCTGCTTCCCTCCTTTCTCCCCGACCCTGCTTGGTTGCTTATCCACAGCTTTGCTCCCTTCTTCAGTGTTTGGCTTCCTTCTATGCTGTATTCAGTCTTCACTCTGTGCCTGAATATGCAAATTAACCACCATCTTGGCTGGTGGGAGTGTCTTGTGGACATAGTGGAGGTATGGTCAATTTGCATGTTTCTCTTATTAGATAGGATACTTAAAAAGGAACTAGTTATCTTCAAAAGTGAATTTTCTTCTCTTTTCTTCCTCCTTTCCTCCCATCCTTCTTTCCCCTTTACTTTTCTTCCCTTTTTTCACCTTCTCTTCTCCCTACCTTCTCCTTCTTTGAAGATTCTCCTCCACTATTTGCAAATCCTTTTCCCCAGCCTTTTTTTTTTTTCTATTAGAAAATACTTCTCCAATTCCAGCAACTGAGGCTAAAAGCTGTCACCTTAGAAAAAAATCCTTATTCCTTAGGGTACTTTAATTTAAGTTTCCTGGCCCACATGTGGATTGTATAACAAGTGATTGGAAACCGTTTCTGTGGCCTAATTCACCAGATGCTGTTATACAGATCCAGACTTCACTGTTAGAACTCATAAGCAAGAGAACAAAGTTCCCACTTGCAATTAGTAATCTTTCTTCCAGGAAACACTTCTGATTGGGTTTCCTCCATCAGTGCTCAGGTGACTAGCAGCTTACTCCTATTCAGCAGATATTAATTATAACACTGTTTCTTGCCTCAAATTAAAATTAAATAGGAAAAATAATTTCTATTGCTACATGTCATTTGAATACACCAACTCATAGGAAATTTTTGCATCATAATCAGCTTTGTAAGCTGTGTCAAATTTCAGAGTTACAATTGTACTTGCTACAGAGGTATTATAAAATAACTCCTTGAAACCATCAAAAGAAAGCAATGTCTAAGTGCAGTTCTTAAATTGTTGTAATTATGTGTAAACAGATTCAGTGATCCGTGATGTGGTACTGCCCCAAGGCAAATGAAGAAACATGTCAAGAAGTACTTAAAGTAACTAACTCTACCGAAAAGATTGGAGTGTGAAAGTATCCGAAACTTTAATTTCTTTCAAAACAACTGTTTCACAGTAGTTTGCATAACAAATTAAACTTCCAATAAGCACATTCTTTTTCTTCTGAGAAGTTGGCTGTATGGTATAATACTTAGTAGGAAGAAAATACAAAATCAAAGCCAGTTTAATCTAGCTGGAGGGAAAGCCTGCATTTGTTACTTAAATTATTTTTCATTTTCTTCCTGCTGAAATTATTGGAATACAAAACCAGGGAGTGGCTAAAGTGTTGGGGAACCACTTTCAATTGGCTTTAGCAAATATTTGACAAGGAACTATGAAATAAACTCAGGAAAATTACTAAACCATTTTAAAAAGCAGCAAGAAAACAATGGTCAAAGAGATTTGATTTTTTGGAAGGCTTTTTCTTTTTTGTTCTCTTTTGGTTGACTGTAAACCACAATTAGGATGACCTTCACAGCTTTGAGGATTAGAAAGAAAGGGTGGGGAGATGATTAGTTGTAGGAAGGAGGGGCCGAGACTGAGAGAAATGACTTTTCTTTGGCTTTGATCCCATCCTTTGCAATGAAGGGACAGAGGGCCAAGTGAGGTAAAAGTTTCTAGAAAATGACAATAGACAGAAACCAGGGGAAAGTATCTCACTGTTTTCTATGGAAGCCATGATTCTGACCTTGAGATACAAATGTAGGGCTCACTGTCCAAACAGGATCAGAAACACTTTTCAAGATATTTTGTATTCCTTAAACATTTTTCTTTAGCCTATAATGTTGAAGTGTGCCCTTTCCATAAGCTCTATACCATTGTGAATAATACTTAGCAATATACAAGAGAATTATAGGATGAAGATTTTAAAGAAAGGAAACAGATTCAAAGGTTTTTGAGAAGGTAGAGTCTAGGGAGTTTATACCAAATTGATGACAATCCTATCTAATAAAAGACTAATATGCAAATTGACTATACCTCTACTACACCTACAAGCCACACTCACCAGCCAAACAGGAGTGAGTATGCAAATTAACACAACCAAGATGGCTATGGCTACAGAGAGAGCAGGAGGGAGGCTTGGGTTGCCCCAGTGATGGAGGAAGCCAAGCTTTCCACACACCCTAGCCTGCCCAGGCCTCTGCTTAAGGCTACAAAGTTTCAATTATAGAAGATAAATAAATCCCAACAGAAATGGCTGCCACCATGGAGCGAGAAGAAGGCTTGGCTCTACTTCAGGCTACAAAGTTTCAATTATAAAAGATAAACAATTCCTAGATACCAGGGCCTCTGCTTGGGTCTTTGGGGGGCATGGCCGGCCTGCAAACCACCACAGGGCCCTCACCCAGGCCATCCCATATCCCAAATGAACCCCCACCCTGATCTAGGACACCCTTCATGGCAACCCAGCTGGCTCTGGCCTGTGTACCAGGCCTCTATCCTATCTAATAAAAGAGTAATATGCAGATTGACCATCACTCCAACACACAAGATGACTGCCCTCATGTGGTCAAAGATCCTGCCCCAAGATGGCCACCACAAGATGGCCAGCAGGGAAGGCAGTTGGGGTGACCAGGACTGCAGGGGAGGGCAGTTAGGGATGACCAGGCCCACATGGGAGGGCAGTTAGGGGCAAACAGGCTGGGGCAGGGGAACAGTTAGGCATTAATCAGGCTGGCAGGGGAGTGGTTAGCAGAATCGGTTAGGGGCAATCAGGAAGACAGGCAGGTGAGCAGTTGGGAGCCAGCAGTCCTGGATTGTGAGAAGGATCCCATATTGGAGAGGGTGCAGGCTGGGCTGAAGGACACCCCTATGCACAAATTTCGTGCACCAGACCTCTAGTAAATAATAAAGTGGCCACTTAATAATTAATAATAAATAACTTTATAATAATAATCTTACTATTTATTAAGATATTACTATGTACCTGACATAGTTCTAAACTCTTTCCCTGCGGTAATTGACTTAATACTCATGTACTCTTATTATTCCCATTTTCCCAACAAGAAACTGAGGCACAGAAAGATTAAATAACTTGCAAAGGTGACCCAAGTGATCTGAGATAGAGCCAGGATAGGGTTAGGATTAGGGTTAAGTGTAGACTAGGATAAGAGTTAGGGTTAGTGCTATGGTTAGGGTTATTTCAGTCTGTATTGGAAGTTACTAAGTTCTTCTACTGTTTGTTCCATAAAATACATAGGTTTTATTGCAGAAGCATATTTTTAATTCTGTGACTACTCTATTTCTTAGAAAAATTTATGTTGGTGTTTATTGATTTTCTGGTTAAATCCAGAAATTTGGCCATTGAGATGCAAACTGAAATGATAGATTCAATGTTTTAGAACAGATGCTCCTGTTTGGCTACTGCTGTTTCACAGCTAGATACCAATGAGTTTTATGAACAATTCAAACTTCTGACCGCAGTAATATTTCACATCTGCATGAATACCAAGCTCACTTCCTGATTCACTGAGTTATCAGTACTAGCAGCATTATCATTTGCAGTGCTGTGGGGCTGTCACAGCATCCTCGTGTCACGGGTTGACCAAGAAGAGGTGGCAAGGCAGCTGCTGTCACCTGTAAAGTTCAAAGCACTAAACAACAATTCAGGGGCAATATTTCCTGGGCTCAGTGATACTGGGTTAGTCCATTTCACTCATTGGTCTGTAGAAGCAGATTCAGTATTTGCATTAATGACGGTCTTTTGGTAGTTAAAGTATTACAAAGGTACAGCTCATTTTTCAAGTGATAATTACAAGAGGGTAGATAATGGATGAAAACAGGGATTAAAGGAAAAAATGAAAAAAAATAGGAAAGAGGTCAAAACAGTATAATAGGTAATATCCCTTTAATTTATTAACTCACAGAAATCATCTACGTGGAGGAATAGGTAATAAACCTGTATCTTCATTTTAGTGAAAACAGACATATTACTGTTGTATAATTACCTTTGGTTTCTAGTTCAAAGGCAATTTAATATCCTAGAGCAGTGGTTGGCAAAATGTGGCTCACAAGCCACATGAGGCTCTTTGGCCCCTTGAGTGTGGCTCTTCCACAAAATATCATATGTGGGCGCACACGTAATCAGTGTGATTGAAACTTCATGGCCCATGCACAGAAGTCGGTTTTTGGCTCTCAAAATTTCAATCGTTGTACTGTTGATATTTGGTTCTGTTGACGAATGAGTTTGCTGACCACTGTCCTAGAGAATATTTGTTGTCCTCTGTAAAATATAAAAAGCTGTGTAAATGTACACAGAAGACATAAGTTTTAAAAACTAATTAAATGAAATCATAGAATAGTGAGAAATAGGAAATTAGAAGATTAAATATTGTTTTGAATCCGCCCATTTTGTTTGCTCCTACCACTCAAATACAATGATGGAGGGTAGCAATAGGTTGGACTGATATCCAACTTTTGTTCAACTTCAGATTTTTGCTAATTCTAAAAAGGTACCTCATGTGTACATGCATGTGTGTGTCTAATGTACAAATTTTTTTATTAAGAATGAGAGACTTGGAGAAACCAAGATGGCGGCATAGGTGAACACCTAAACTGCTGCCTCGCACAACAATTTCAAAACTACAGCTAAACGACAGAATGGACACCATCCAGAACCACAGGAAAGCTGGCTGAGTGAAAATTATACAACTAGAAAGAAAAAAGGGGGCTCACAGAAACTCAGAGGAGCTGCAAAAAGCTGAGGTACAGAGACACGTGTGTGGAGAGGATGGTGGCGGAGTGCCTGGATAGCTTCCTCTAGCTGGAGGGAGACAGAAATGCCAGACTGCACTGAACCCCAGTTCCAATAGCACTGAACCCCAGTTCTAGGCGAGGCTCAAATGGGGGGAGTCTGGTCTGTCGGGCAAAGGGAGGAGTGCATGGAAACTCAGGGGAGCCATGAATGGCACAGGTCTGGAGGCACGCATGTGAGAGCTTGCAGAGAGGACTGACTGCTGATTGTGCCGCTGGCTTTCTCTAGTGGGAGGAAGACGGAACCTTCTGACTGCACTGAACCCCAGTTTCGGGTGAGACTCTGGGGACCCAGGCTCATACAGGTCCCCAGAGTGCACAGAAACTCAGGGGAGCCATGAAAGGCAGAGGTCTGGAGGCATGTGTAAGTATGCACAGAGAGGGCTACAGCATTACTGAGAGACAGTGAGACCCAGCAGCCCAATAGGACAGGGCAGATGGGAAGCCAAGGCTGTCTGCTCAGCCCTGAGACTCCACCCCATCCAAGCTAAGCACAGAGACTTTTGCAATTTTGCAAGTCTTGTCTCATAAGGCTGACTCCAGCACAGAAGTTCTCCCATTGTAGACACAACTGATCCTCACAGCCAATTGGTCTGGAGGTCAGTTCCCCCAGTGATACCAACAACAATCAAGACTTAACTACAATAAGGCTGTACACACAGTCCACAAAGTGGTGCACCAAGAATGTCCACCTCAGGTAACTGGGGATGTGGAGCTACTGGGCCACATAGGACAACTAGAACACAAAGCTACTATACCAACTCTGGGAAGCAGCAAAAATGCAGAAACAAAGGAACAGATCACAAACAAAAGAAATGGAGGAAAACAAATGACTGGATATAGAGTTCAAAACCATGGTTATAAGGTTTTTCAATAATTTCCTAGAAAAGATTGATAAACTTAATAAGACCCTTGAGGATATGAAAAAGGATCAACTAGAAATTAAACATACACTGACTGAAATTAAAAAAAATATTATACAGAGACCTAACAGCAGGCTAGAGGAACCTAAGAATCAAGTCAAAGATTTGAAATACAGAGAAGTAAAAAACACTCAACTGGAAAAGCAAAAAGAAAAAAGAAAACAAAAATGTTAAGATAATGTAAGGAGCCTCTGGGACAACTTCAAGTGTACCAAGATCAGAATTATGGGGGTGCCAGAAGAAGAGAGAGAGCAAGATAATGAAAACCTATTTGAAGAAATAATGACTGAAAACTTCCCCCACCTGGTGAAAGAAATAGACTTACAAGTCCAGGAAGTGCACAGAACCCCAAACAAAAGGAATCCAAAGAGGACCACACCAAGACACATCATAATTAAAATACCAAGAGCAAAAGAGAAAGAGAGAATATAAAAAGCAGCAAGAGAAAAACAGTTCATTACCTACCATATGATTGTCAGCTGATTATAGAAACTATGCAGGCCAGATGGGAGTGGCAAGAAATGTTCAAAGTGATGAATAGCAAGAACATACAACCAAGATTACTCTGCTCAGCAAAGCTATCATTCAGAATGAAGGTCAGATAAAGAGCTTTGCAGATAAGAAAAAAATAAGGAGTTCATCAACACCAAACCAGGATTATATGAAATGCTGAAAGGTATTCTTTAAAAAGAAGAAGAAGAAGTAAAAGGTAAATATAAAAATTATGAACAACAAATACATATCTATCAACAAGTGAATCTAAAAATCAAGTGAATAAAAAAATCTGATGAACACAATAAACTGGTGAATATAATAGAATCAGGGACAGAAAAAGGGAGGGGACTGACAATTCTCAGGGGGAAAAGGGTAATTCTCAGAGAGAAGAGACTGGAAAAAAATTGTACGCCTATGGATGAGGACATTGTGGGGGAGGTAAGGGCAGAGGGTGGGATGGGAACTGGGTGGAGGTGAGCTATGGGGGCAAAAAAGAGAAACAATTGTAATAATCTGAACAACAAAGGTTTATTAAATAAGTAAATGAAAAAAAAAAGAATAAGAAACTTGCCCTAACTGTTTGGCTCAGTGGAAAGAGAATTGGCCTGTGGACTGAAGGGTCCCAGGTTGACTTCAGTCAAGGGCATTATGCTAAGTGAAATAAGCCAGTCAGAGAAAGACAAGTACCATTTGATTTCACTCATATGTGAAATTTAGTGAACTACCAAGCAAAATAAGAGAGATTCATAGAGAGCAGGCATACAACTTGGGGGTGGGAAAGATGGGGAGAGTTGTGGGGTAGAGAGATTAAGCAAAAAAAAAAAAAAAAAAAAAAAGGGGGGTAGGGAAGAGAGAGAGAATTCATGGATATAAATAACAATGTGGTGATTTCAGGGGTAGAGGGGGATGTGTGGAGGTGATAGAAGGCATTTATATATATAAATAATATAATGTATATATAATATTCTATTAATAACATCATTAATTTGAAACAAGAACATTCTTTTAAAACATCAATTGTTTGCTTCCTGCACACAACCTGAGTATGTGTCCTGACTAGGAATTGAACCTACCACTTTTTGGTGTGTGGGACAAAACCAACAAAGCTATGGAAAAAACAAGAACATTCTCAAAATCTCTGAAATACAACTAGAACGATCCATACATTGATTGACTTATAACTCACAAGGGCAAATGGCTAAGAGCCAACCTATCTGGTTTGCATTGCATAACACTAAGTATTTTTTGAATGATGTTTAAGGAGTAAATCATGTTATCAATTGTGAATAATGCTGATGAAGATACCAAATACAAAATTGGGTTGGCAGAGTAAAAAAAGTTAATATTTTTCAATATGTGTAAAAATAAAAATAATTTACACTTGTGTCTCTACTACTCATCTTCAGATATAAGACATTGCCAACACAGATGAAGCCTTGGTATACCCCTTACCTTACCAATCGCATTCTTCTTCATCTCTATGTTTACCACTATATGAAATTTAGTATTTATCATCCCTATGAATTTTTCTATAGTGTACTCTTACTATATGCCTAACACTGAAATAGTTCTGCTTTGTCATTTTAACTTCATATGGATAACTGTATTCAAGCAATCTAAGCATTTTTACAACTTTTTCATATTGCTACTAGAGGCCCAGTGCATGAAATTCATGCATTGGGAGGTGGGGGGATGTCCTTCAGCCCAGTCTGCACCCACTCCAATCTGGGATCCCTCTCACAATCTAGGATTGCTGTCTCCCAACCGCTCGCCTGCCTGCCTGCCTGCCTTCCTGATTGCCCCTAACTGCTTCTGCCTGCAGGCCTAATCACTCCCTAACCACTCCTTTGCTAGCCTGATCAACACCTAAATGCTTCCCTGCAGGCCCAATTGCCCCTAACTGCCCTCCCCTGTTGGCCTGGTTACCCCTACTTGCCCTCCCTTGCTGGCTCAGTCCTCCCCCCAACAATTGTCCTGCAGGCCTGGTCCCTCCCAACTGCCCTCCCCTGCCAGTCATCTTGTGTCCACATGGGGGAGGCCATCTTGTGTTCTGGAGTGATGATCAATTTGCATATTACTTCTTTATTAGAATGGAGTGTTTGTGAGTTTCAGACATCCTGATTCATGAAACTGTAGTTCATTTATTATGTGAATATACATCACAATTCATCCATTCTTTTTTTCTAGATTTAATGATATACTTGACATAGAACATTGTATAAGTTAAAGGTATACAGTGTGATGATGTTCCTATTACCACAATAAGGTTTATTAACACATCCTTTATCTCACATAATTACAAGGGTTTGTGTGTGTGTGTGTGTGTGTGTGTGTGTGTGTGTGTGTGTATGACATGTATAAGATGTACCCATGTATAAGATGACCCCCCTACTTTTCCATCCTAAAATTAAGAAATCAATAATTTAAACATACAACAGAACACATTTTTATTTAGTAATTATTGCAGGTAATGTTTATATACCAGTACTATGATATTATGTAGCATATCACTTTATTCAGCCTCTGTTGCACTATTAGTTCCATACATACCAATTTCTTCAACTTCTATTGTATCACTGTTGACTGCTGAGACATTGTCTATACATATGTGATCATCCTCATAAACTGGTAGCATTTTCTGAGCTAACTTTGTTCTTGTTCCCATGGCCAACCCTTCTCTCCTCATGAAACTGAAGAACCATTTTGCTTTTCCTGTAAAATCAACAATGTTCATTTCACTTGCAAACATTCTTGCCTGACATTGAGTAAGCTTGGTTGACACATATAAGCCACTCTGGCGCTGCTCCATAATCCACGTCTTAAGCCTCTGCTCCAACTTTGCCCATTTTGCTGGTTTTCCTCTTAAGGCCTTCTTTTTTGGCATCTTAAGGAGTTGTTCTTCCTGTTTTCTCCATTGTCTGATCATATACTCAGTGGGAGGAGGTCCAAATTGTCTTTCTGTAGCTCTATTTCCATGTTCTTTTGCATAGCTGATTACATTCAGTTTGCATTTTGCAAAGTAAGACAATCCCTTACCAGTATTTATCTTTTTATTTTTTGACATCTTTATGGGCTCAGAATGCTCTAGTCCCTGTTGCATTTGCGCACTCTCCACCTGCACTTCCAATTACAGCATCAGCTGATGTCAGTAACAATAAGGCTCATGATTGAAGGAAGCCTCTTTGACAAGGTATGGGCAGCTATGCACCCACATGGCTCCCTCCTAGGATGACTTCCATATATAAGGGGCCCCTCAATTTTCAGTCTAATGATTTTAGAAAAAATAAATAGCATATTATACATGGAAAAATATGGTATGTGCCAAGTTTACATTATCCATTCATCCAACAACAGACCCTTAGGTTGCTTTAGAATTATAAAAGTGACAAGACATAACAAGCACTGGTGAGAAGGTAGAAAAAGGAACATTAAGGGTAGTGATGTGGTAAAAAGATAAACTGGTGCAGCCACTGTGGAGAGTAGTATGGAGGTTCCTCAAAAAATTAAAAACAGAACTACCCTCTGATCTAGCCATCCTACTTCCAAAGGAAATGAAATCATCATCTCAAAGAGATATCCATTTTCTTTTTGATGAATATGTAGGTTCTTTCCAGTTTCCTTTTGAAATAATGCTATGAAGTATCCTTGTACACATGAACAAAAGTGTCTTCCAGGTATATACTTAGGAGTGGAATTTATTCATCTATTTATTCAACATATATTTCTTGAGCACCTATTACATTCCCAGCACCATTCTAGCCTAGGGGACACAGCAGTAAGAATCACATGGAAGTCCCTATACTCAAGGAATTTATATTCTACCAAGGGAGACAAACAAAACAAACAAACAAAATAAAACAAGTAAAATGTAATAGTGCATCAGGTAAGTTCTGTGGAGAAAAATAAAACCAAAGGAGTGGAATAGAAAGTGTGATGGGCAGGACCTGTTTTTTTACATAGGGTAGTCATAGAAGGCTATGTACTCTGAGGGTGATACTTAAAGAGAAGTATAAAGGAGATGAAGAATCCAACCCTGCAAATATCTGGGGGAAGACATTCTGAGTAGAGGGAACAGCAAGAGCACAGACCCTGAGACAGGAGCATGCCTGGCATGTTGGAGTACAGCCAGGACACTGCTATGGCTGGAGTGGACTAACGTGGTGAATGAGTAGTAGGAGATTAAGTCAGAGAGATGGGGCCTTATTGATGCTTCTAAGGACTATGGATTCTACTCTGACTGAGATGAGAAGGCACTGAATATTTTTGCACTGTGTTGTGATCACAGTTTCATTAAAAGAACTATGCCAGCCCAGCCGGTGTGGCTCAGTGGTTGAGTGTTGACCCATAAACCGGGATGTCATGGTTCAATACCTGGTCAGGGCACATGCCTAGGTTGTAATCTCAATCCACAGTAGGGGTGTGCAGGAAGTAGCCAATCAATGATTCTCTCTCATCATTGATGTTTCTATCTCTCCCTCCCTTTCCCTTTCTCTCTGAAATAAATTAAAAACAAAACAAAACATGCCAGATGCTATATAGACTGTGATGAGCAAGGATGGAAACAAGGAGACAGATTAGGAAGGAGTGCAAATATCCAAGAGAAATATGATGGTGGCTTGAACCAGAGCCTCACTAGTGGTAGTGATGTGAAATGGTCACATCCTGGGTGTTTTAGGGGTAGAGCCACTTGGATTTGCTGGAAGGATTGGATAATGTGAGGTGAGATAAAACGAGGAAGTGAAGAAAACTCCAAGGTTATTTCCTTGGACAGCTGGAAGCTAGGAAGAGGATTGCCATGTGTTGACATGGAGAAGATTTAGGAAGAGAAGGTTTTTGGAGAAGAGGAGAATCAGAAGTTCAGTCTTAGATATATTAAATTTGGTATACCTGTTATATATTCAAATACAGATATCAAGTAAGCAATTGAATACTACATAACAGTTTAGGATATGTACATCTTTAACGTTATTGTGTATCACACAATTGTCCCCCAGATTATTTGTACCTATTTAAATTTCAGGTGCAGTAACAACACTTTATTGTCAGTTTTCATATTGGTAATTTAATAGAATTAGCTGGTATCTCACTGACAATATGGTTGAACAAAACAAAACTCTAGGGCTAATTGACCTGGTTCTTCATTTTACAAGCACTACATACATATTCATAACCTACTAGCTGTGAGGCTGTTGACCCACTTTCCCAAACCAAAATCGACAAACAAATGGAATATACCACATGCCATTAGGAAGAAAAGCAAATTGGCAGCCTATATATATTTCTATTTTCTTTTTAGGGAGATGGAAATTTCTACAGAGAGCATTGCAGTTTTGATATGGCTAATCTTGCTCTGGCCTTTGATGATAATCAAAGTCTCGCTAATGTAAACTAATTGGAGACATTGGACATGCTGAGTTTTGATTATAAAATGAAATAATTTAATTGCTTTTATGTATACACTAATTGAATCTTTCCTGGGCTAATAATGACAACCTAATAGGCATGTTATGATTAGCTATGAGTAATTATACTTAGAATATTAAACATGGTTGAACTATTGCTGGATCCCATTTTTTACTGCAAAGAGTGAGTTTTTCAAAGAGATTTTTTTTCTTCTGAGTATGTTCATATTTACCTTACAATGTAATTTGAATATAAGAATGGTTTGGACTACTATTCATGAATTAGAAATGATGTTTTGTTTGCAGTTAGTTATATGAGTGATTGAATTGTTTTATAGTATTAACTTATTGGAGAGAGAGAAATTATAAATGGTTATGTTCTTTAAATATAGAATATCATAGAAATTATTAGGACACCATTTCTTTAAAGATATTCAGAATATGAATTCCAATCCTAAGAGATTTTTTAACATATTAATTCCACTTATCTTTATTTCTGAAACGTGTCAGTAAGTCTTGCACAAGCAGCAAAACAGCAATGACAGTAGCTAAATCTTCTTGGAATCACTACAGTACATAATCAGAAATCAGAAAACCTGAGTTATATTCCAGTCTCAATGACTAATAATTATTTTTCTGTTAGTAGGCCAATAATTTATATCTCAGTTTCCTTTTATTTACATGCTTTAAAACATATGGTTACCAGAATAAGTATTAAGTATAAACTGAAAATGTAAGGTCTTATTTTTATAAATTTCTATAGGTAATTTTAAACAAAAATCCTTTATAAATTTTCCCCCAACTAACTAAAGTTGAGAACAGGAAAGGTGAGTGATGTAGGAAAATTTTGATTTCTAAAAATTTAATGTAATAATTAAAATTGTCAACAAATAACTTGCCTATAATTTGAGTAGTGACTAAATTGTATATAAAACTGAGTATTATTTAAATTGTATATAACTTCAATTTATTACACATAAGTTTTTCTTCCATCAGCTTTCCTCTCTTTTGTTGAATTTTAGTTGGAACTATGCAAGAACAGAGGAGGAAAATAGAATTTTTTCAGTCCTATTTATGATAACTGGTATCTTGTGCCGGTTATATTTCTGGAAAGGTGAAGTGATTGTACATAAAAGTAAAAAGTCTTGAGATGACTGGCCTGGCTTTGATCCTACTGTTCCCATCAATCTTTCCTTTAGCTGGGACTACTTCATCTACATCTGTGAGTTTCATTATGTCCAGGTTCCCAGATCAAATGCTTTCTATTTAGGCAAAATTTAAGAAACTCCAGATCTGCTCCTAGTAGCACAGTCTTGTCAGTCTAGCAATTTATTTCCCTATTCTGGACCCAGCACAACTTTAGTCACTAAAGTCCTACCTCTTTTAATCATGTCTAAGTCTCCACTTCCTGCTCTGTCCTTTTGAAACAGTAAGTAGTCTTTCCCTTTACTTATCTAAATGCTTAAGGGGCAGAATTTTCTTCCTGTGCTCCAGTCCCTTCCATGTATCTGGAACCTGATACTTGCTTCCATATTTTCCTGTGAAGCATTACTTTTAAGTAAGTCTGGATTTTACCAATGACAACTGCACCACACCTCACTTACCTCCCGTACAGCTGCCAACTTCTCAACAGTGAATGTCTATACACTTATCAGCCAGGGTCTATTTGGCCTCTGCTTATGGAGGCCTTTCCCTGTAAGTTCTGACACCTGCTTCTGGGACCTTCGGAGGTGGGCTACTAATCAATAGGTCCATCTAATCTCTACTTCTGAGTCCCCTGGATGAGACAGGTTCTAAAATGCCCCAGTGCAGCAACTCTTTCTTTTTTTTTTTAAATATATTTTATTGATTTTTTACAGAGAGGAAGGGAGAGAGATAGAAAGTCAGAAACATCAATGAGAGAGAGACATCAATCAGCCGCCTCCTGCACGCCCCACAGTGGAGATGTGCCCGCAAGTAAGGTACATGCCCCCGACCGGAATCGAACCTGGGACCTTTCAGTCCACAAGCCAATGCTCTATCCACTGAGCCAAACCAGTCTCGGCAACAGCAACTCTTTTTTAAAGGTCTTCTTCCTTACACAAAATTTCCTTCAAAGATGATTTTTCTCTTTAGACTGCCATGTTTCATGCAGAAAAGGAGCTCAGTGAATATTCTTAGGCATTTGGTGCACTTACACATCCATGGCAGAGAGGATCAGTATCTTTAGAACAGAAATTAAGAGACTCCAATGCTCATTTACTTTGCCCCTCAAAAACCAAACCAACCAACAAACCAACCAACCAACCAAACTAATGAAAACCATTTAAAGCGCCCCCTAACACCCCAAAACTCAGAAGGGTATAAAAATAATCAGCAAACTATGGTCATTTAAACAATGGAGGATTCTCATCAAAGACTTAATTACTCAAGAAAGGCACAACTTCTTATGACTAATGAACATTGGTCCTGGGCTTGAGAGTTGGTGGACAGAGAGTTGGCCAGAGAAAACTAGTTAATAGTTGTGTAACTATAATTAATTTAATGCTTCCCTATTTTCACAAAGAAAAAAGAGGCAGATGCATTGAATTTGATGGCCCCTCAAATTACCAAATTGTTATGTGAACTTTGGTACAGTTGAATTAATCCTTTGAAGTTAAATGGGTTAATTTTTTGTCATTTTAGAAAGGGAGTGGTATACTTACTTTTGTCATACATTTGGAAAGTGTCTATTTTGGAGGTAAATGTAAATGGAGTCATATGTAGTTTGAAAACCTGTGGAATTGTTTAAGTGACATGTGACTATATTTCTAATGAAGAATTATTTGTTCCCAAGATTAGTGGGTTTAAAAAAATTTTAAATATCATCCAAAAGAAATACTCAATTTTATTTCTGTTTTAGACAAAACTAAAAGACAAAACTATCTTAATGGAAAAGATAAATACTAAAATGACAGAATTTAGGATGACATATTTAATTGAATGAATCCATCAAGAAGTTTATTACTGCCCCCTGCTGTCAGTTTCTAAAAGAAATACTGTAAAAATTCACTTAGGGTGAATTAGTTGAACAAATTGGTTGGGGGAAAAAATTCCCTGCATCTAATTACACCACTTTTTAGCCAGTTATGCTAATGCTTACAGCATGTTTGTGAGCAATGATTCGTAAAAAGCAAACAAAAAAACCAACTCTATCAAAGTAACTATTAGTGGATATAGGATGAGGAATAAAGTTTGTGTTTTGTGAAATGCTATGTTAATTAAAAGTACCAATGCATTTTAGACAACGATGTCCTTTATAATTTCTCCAAATTTTGTAATTTTTAATTTACTTTTTAGTATTTATGTAATTTTGTTAAAACACATCTCATTAATAAAAGCAAAACTTTGAAAATAAGTGGCTTATTTTTTTTACAGTATACATAATCCTAACTTGAAATGTTACTTTTATTTTGATACATGAAATTAAGAAATGAGAAATAATAGAAAGATAGGTGATGCCAACGTAGAACTACTAGATGCAAGGCCTTACTCTTTCACATATTATTGTATTTAGTCATCACAAAATAGAACGCGGTAGGTATTATTAGGATTTCCATTTCACAGATGAAAAAACTGGGTCCCAGAGTATAACTTGCCTACTTGGTCAAAAGGTAGAGCCATGAATGGAAACTCTGCAGTCTGACTCCAGGGTCCCTTCTCTTAACCTTTCGCACAAAAGGTATAAATTCTGCAATGAAGGAGGAGGAATTTATAGAAATTATAATGGACATGGTGATGTGTTTATGGATGCCAACTAACTGTACGATCACGTAACTGTTACTCTTTTCTGGGCCCTGGGCTCTAGTGGGTATAGCCTCGGTGTGAATAACAGACCTGTAGCGCTCCCATTTTGGTTTAATTTTGTTAGGAAAGTTCTGCCCTCTTTGCTTGCACAACATGGAAGGCGTGTAGGAATGGTGATCTTAAGTGAAAATGTGCCAACTGAGCCCAAGCTTAGACCAGCTTATACCCTCAGTGGCTACTCTAGTGGTTGGCCTCGGTACACCTTTGCCTTTCACCTTCATCTGTGTACCCCCCAGACAACTTCTAACGATAGCCACACCTTCAGCCATCTTCAGCGACTCGTTAATATTAGGCACACACTTTTCACAGTACGTTGAATAACTCACTGGCACCTTTAGAGTTTCCCTGGCTGTTATGAATTCCAGAGCCCAATGTAACAAACCGTTTATACTCTCTCTGTCTGTCTGGTCCTTTGCCTTCCCCAAGTATTAGGTGGTCCGTGACAACAAATACTAGTATGTCCCACCCACCAGGGACACGGAGGTCAACAGTATTTGCAATGCCGGGATGCTTTTGCCAGGCAGGTACTTGAAAACACCACCTCAGGCTCCTAGTAGGGCTAACCAGACAGGAACCCTCTTCTCCTCCCACATTACAGCAACATCAAAACTCAACACGACTCGTTTGACAACTCAGCATTAAAACATTCTTACCTGACTCGGGGAGTTGGGTTCCCAGTGACTCGACACTCCAAATAAACTCGGCTTCCTTCTGCCACTTCTTGGCTCCGCAGCTTCTGGATGAAGCGAGGGGCCGAGGAGAAGTGGGGTGCGCTCTGGGGCTGGAGCTGGGGCTGAGGGATGCTACTGCCCGGCACCACCGCGTCCTGGTCTGCCGGGTAGCAGTGCCTGGCTTCGGGTAACTTGACCTCCGCCTCCATTTCTTGCTGGTCTTCGGTGGGGCTCTGGCTGGCGGAGGCACTCCGCAGGGCTGAGGGCTGATTTTTGGGAGACAGGTACCCACTGTCTGGTGACGAGGACTCCCCGTTTGGGCTCCTGTTTCTGGGCTTGGCCGCTTCTCTGAATATGGATGTCAGCTCCTCGATGAAATTAGCCGCCTTGTCACACAGCTGGCTCTGGGGGCCAGGCTCCCTCTGATAAGCCGGTTGGGGCTTTCCACCTGTGCTGGGAGCGTCGGCACCCCGTTTTTCAGCCTTGCGGAGGCTCCGGATGTAGCTGGGTCTGGCGAGCAGGGGTGAGAGGGCAGGTTTCTTCTTGGAGCCCGGGGAGGAGAGCCCCTCCGCCTGCTCTGGCCTGTGATCTGGAGGTCTCTCCGAGGAGCTGGGCTCCCCGGATTCGGTCTCCTGGCGGGAAGGAGGGGAAGGGTGCGCACAGAGGCTTCCAGGGGAGGTGTTGAAAATCTGCGAGATCTCCTTTTCCGAGTCCCCGTCTTCGGTCTCGGAGTTGGCTATGGCTCTGCGGGCCAGGTCAAGACTCTTGTTGATCTCTTCCTGGCTGAGAAAAGCAGAGAGCCCAGGGAAGAAGTCAGCATTCTTGCTTTCTTCCTGCATGTCTGATAGGGAGTCATAGAAGGAGTCGTGGGAGGAAGTCTCTGACATACTGGAATGGTCTTCATACACCCTGTCTGCTTGCAACAGGAAGGCCAGAGCCACTGGGAATCAGTTTACTTCTGTTCTGAAAGACAATATACACAGAACTGCTGTGAGCAGTAATGTTTTGCGTGCGTTATCCTAACACTACTGATTTACAAATGGGGAGAAACATTAAGGAAAACAAATATGGGGTGTCCCCCAAGATGTATACCCACACTTGGAATAATTATAAAGGCCGAGTTTATGAAAACATATTTCCTTTTCAAAATTGAGCTCTCAGCTGTGAAAGTGTGCATATATTTCTTGGGGGGGACACCCTGTATAGAGTTGACCCTTGGACAATATAGGGTTGAACTGAGTGGGGTTTTTTGTTCGGTCTATTTAAATACGGCCTGCCCTATTTAATATGTAAACTACCTATTCTCAGTTTGGCATCTGCAGATTGAACAAACCTGTGGTGGAAAACAGCTTTTTCTCACTCCCAACTGTAGATGATTCTCAACGCAGATTCCCCACCGCAGACTGGAAAAGACTGTTTTCTAGCCATGGTTGTTTGAGTCTCCTGATACAAAGGTGCAACTGGAGTTAAGTTTTTGGGGAAGTCAAAAGTTATATATCAATTTTTCAACTCCAAAAGAGGAGAGGTGTTGGCGTCCATAACGCCCATATTATTCAAGTCAACTGTACTGCTTGAAAATAATCTGTTCTATTAACTAAGAAACATTAAGTATACTTGTATTTACCATCTTAATTTAATATTTGCCCTGTGAGTGAATATTAAGTATGGTAGTAACCAGCATTGTATAATTGAAGAAGATGGTATTTGCAGGAGGCACTGTAATTGACTATGAGTGCAGTAGGGCATTTTCAGAGCCTCCTTCTCTTCCCACCCCCCCTCTCTAGACCTTATGAAAGCTCTAATTATGTTGATGTTATGAGATTAGTAACTTACTGATATTTTTAGTAAATTTGACCTTGTTTATAAAATAACCACAAAATACATTTTGATTCCATAAGCTTTCAGTGAAATATTTGAAACCTTATTATTTCGTCCTTTTCTTTGTTCAGCCATGTGCTTTCATATTCACTAATTCAACAGTCAATTTAACACATAGTTAATAATCACTTATAACGTTTCAGGCGCTAGATGTGCAGTCATGCTCTATCTGGGATTGGCAAACTGTAAAGGCCAGATAGTAAATACTTTTGACTGTGCACTGTACAGTCTCTATTGTAACTACTTAAATTTGACATTGGAATATCAAACTGGCCATAGGAATACGTAAGTAAATAAGCATGGCTGTGTGCTAAATAAAACTTTATTTATGGATACTGATATTTGAATTTTATGTTTTACATGTAAAACTCATTATTTTTCTTTTGAATTTTATTTTTTTACAACAGTTTAAAAATGTAAAAATATTCTTACTTTGCAGGCCATGCAAATACAGATGGTAGGATGGCTTTGACAGAGCAGCTGAAGTTTGCTGACCTTTGATCCAGATTGTTAACACAATCCTTATATTTAAAGAGGTAAAAGTCATGTGGTATGGTAAAGATGGGGATTGAAGAATACATTGAACAAATGATATATAAGTAACCTAGAATTTGGTTAAGGTGTCAAAGGAGAGGGAAAAGAGCTTGGTTGCTATGTGAGCCTTATCTAACCTTCAAAGACATGTGAGAGAACCATGTGTCCCGAATAAGACATTATATGTGAATGTTAGCAGCATTAAATAAAAGGTATTTCGACACCTGCCAAATGATTGGGCATCAATTTAACTTCCAATGCATTTTGAACTAAATATTGTGAGGCAATGACTCTCTCATTACTCTAAGTGTACTGCTCTTTTTCTACACGTTGTCCATAGAATGATAGAGGAAAGACCTAGAAAGCTTGCCCTGGCTGGTGTGGCTCAGTTGGTTGGGCATCATCCTATGCACTAAGAAGTTGCTAGTTGGATTCCAGGTCAGGGCAGCTGCCTAGATTGTGGGGTTGATCCACTGTAGAGGCCATGCCTGGAGGCATCCGATTGATGTTGCATCGATGTTGCTCTCTTCTCTCTTCCTCTCTCTAAAAATCAATAAACTAGTCTTAAAAAAAATCTAGAAAACTTCCTAAGTAATTTTGCCTCACAAATGAGTCTGGAAGTCAATAAAAGGAGGCTTGCTGGGTGCTGGGTATGGTGAAGCTCAACTTCGTAAGTTGGGTGGGAGTGAAGTTGGTGAGACATTCGTTCTCCAGAACGTAAGCATGCCTTGTGAGGCTAAAATTGAGCTGCTTGTTTAGAAGCAATTTCCCATCTAGGGATTCTCCTTGAGTGATGAGATTTTCTTTTATTAAGTGTAGTTATTTTCTCTCATATGACCCAAGAGAACCAGCTTGTACTTTTTGGCCCCTAATCTCATAAAACATTAGGTAGAAGGTCACAGAAATGTGCCTCAAGGACCTGCTGCTACACAGGATGATCCACAGAATCTACTAATTCAACAGGAGGTTGTAACCAGAGATCCTGAAGCTCATTAGGAACCGACCATATCTTCTTTAGTTGAATGTTACACTAGTGTCTCAGAAGTCCACTTAGAAAGATTACTTACTTGGTTGAGCCTGAATTATGAGATTCTCTACATTCTAGTCCTACTCTACCCACTGAAGCATATTTCCCACTATTGTCCAAGTAAATCTTACACATCCGTTCGAGTGGTCTCATTGTTGCCCCCTCTTTATCATCCCAAACGTTACTCTGATTCCTTTGTTCAGACTGTGTTTCCACAATGGAACCACTCTGATTCTTCAATAATTCGTGAAATATAGCCCACAAATGGAGAATAGCTATATCCAATGTATTTTGAATATTTGAATATGTTTTGTTTTAATTCACTTTTTGTACTGAACTCAGTACTGATAGAGATTGGGGAACATTTTATTACTCAACCCAAGGGGTTCACCACTTAGGGTGCTCTATTAAAAATCAAGACGTAGTTGTCACAAGGTAGTTCAATTTTCTTGCAGCAAGGAAAGGAGACAGGGAACCCCTATCCACACCTCTGCCTCCCAGAAGAGGCTTAGCCATTGGTAGTATACATTGTTTGGTCAATTACCTGTTGATTTCTGATCCTGTTTATGGCTGGTCTGCAAAATACCATGTTACCTTTTCTCTTTTAGCAAAAATAGCCTTTAGTAAGAATGTCCAAACCTTGAGACCCTTTTCCTATCTAACAATTTTGTGTCAACCGCATCTGGAGCTAAGCTGAAAGTCCAGGTAAATATTGGAAACAAAACTTTTGATTCAGAGTGCTTAGCTTTTGAAACCGACTCTGGAATAGATATGCCACATAGAATTCCCCATTCAAGATCTATTTATGGAGTATCTAAAGACACGCCAAGCAGTGTGCTAGGCACTTAGATGTAATTTGGAAAAGACAAGGTTTCTGTCCTCATTGAACTTAACTGCCTATAAAGGATACAAATAAGTAATAAACATGTATGTTTTAGTGTGTCAAGTGCTGTGGTGAGAGAACAAAGTGCTATGTTAGCATCTAGAAGGGACAACGGGGCACAGAGCACACCCTGGGCAGAGCACAATTGCATTTTTTATTCTCCTGTCCCACTGTGGACAGGCATCACAAGCGCCTGGAGAGCTGACACCTCCTGTGTGAGGTCTCCAACCAACGGCAACATTTTTCTTCTGAGGCTTTTTCTTCCCAACCGCCACATCACTGTTGCTGGCGTTTGCCAGAGATTAGAGGCCAGCCTCCAACAGCCGCCTCGCCTGCCCCCGCTCTGCAACCCTCAGCTCCTCCATAAGGGCCAGATGGTATTAAGAGTGGAGCCTTTTTCCCTTTTTTGCTTCTGCCTGTGCAATATGCTACAGTAATTTCTCCATGGAAAGAGGCTTAGCTAGAAGGCGGGGCTTCATTTCCTTGCCCATCTGGAGGTACATACTTGTCCACTGGGAGGTGGCAACCTGCTCAGTCTCAGAGGTGCAGTAGCTGCAGCACGCCTGGGACACAAAGGATCCTGGGAAGCAGACCATGGACCGGTGGCTCAGCCGCAGAGTCCTATGCACCTCGATGCCCTCTTTGCATGGCCTGACTGGGGAGACCGTGACTTTGCTTTCCAGCATCTGCAACTTTGGGGTTCCCTTGGCTTGCAGCAGGTTGTGGACCACGTCCTGGAGCTTTTTCTCTTCCTTGGCAGGAATGCAATCCCAGGGGCAGTCGCACCAGGGTGCAAGTAGTAAACCTAGGGAAGGTGGTTTTGCTGTTGAAGTCCAGCATGAGGCATAAAAGACCATGTCAATACAGGATGTCCCAAAAATGTATACACGCTTTGAATGATTATAAAGTCAGTGTTATTAACGTACATTTCATTTTCAAAATTTGAAAGCATTTACAGAAGTGAATAATTTTTTTTGTTGTTTTTTATCAAGGCACTGCTGATAAAGTGAAGCAATGGAATCACAAACATCAAGAATAATTTTGTTCATTATTTCTGTGCCCTCAATTCGTTGCCGGTTGCCAGTTTTGTACCATAAACTTTAAATCTTCTATGTGTCCCCATAAAAAATAATCTAGTGGCACTTTAGGATAAATTTTCTTTGTTCAAAGCTTAGTCTGGCTTTATCCATTATTTCAAATTAGTTAAACTTGAAGAGGATTGAAAACTGGGTTATCAGCTGTTAAAGTGTATACACATTTTTATCACTCCAGGCACAGCACTGAGGTGACCCTGTGTCATCGGGGATGACCTTGGCAATCGTTCTGGTTTTCCCACTGAGAACCTAGTGTGATGTGTGTTGATGTCCACCATGCCTCACAGGACACTGTCACGTGGCAGGCCTTCTTGTCTATGAACCTCCAGTTTTAATTTCAGCTGGTGTGAGCTCCTTAATGAGGCACATGTTCGTGATGTTTCTTGCTGTTCCATAAAAGGTTTTTAAAGAAACAGACCTTATCTTATATATATATATACTTGCAGAAATTGCTGAGGACGCCTTTGTCCTCAAAAGAGGCATATTTCTCATAGAGGCCTCTGCTTCAACAAAGGCTATCTGGAGTAAACAACAGCCACAGGACTAGATCAAGAGCTGGGTGCCTCCTCCGCTGACTGAGGGCGCCTTTGTTTTAGATGTTGGCTGAATTCGATAACTGACCATTTGGGTTGCTTGTTTGTTTGTTATTGTTTTCTTCCGATGCTTTAAACTCTTGACCTTATGTTTTAAAGTCACCAATGAAGAGTGATTGCTCTAAACCCTAGGGATCCACCCACAAAGCATCCCCCCCCTCCCACCCAGCTCACTATTTAAGAACTGGCTTTGTGCCTCTGTAAGTCATAAACTCTCTTTTTTTCTTCTTCTAAGTTTCTTAATGGTTATCACAGAAGAGTGTCTTGCAATTGTAATAAGAACCACAGGGGTCCTAGCTGGTTTGGTTCAGTGGATAGAGCCTTGGCCCACAGGCTAAAGAGTCCTGGGTTTGATTCCCAGTCAAGGGTATGTACCTGAGTTATAGACTTGATCCCCTGGTTCCGGCGCATGTAGGAAGCAATCAATTAATGTGTCTTTTTCTCTTTTTCACACTGATGTTTCTCTCTCTGTCTCTTCCCCTCCCTTCAACTCTCTCTAAAAATCAATGGAAAAATATCCTCAGGTGAGGGTTAAAAAATATATATATATAAATAAATGTCTTGAAATCCCCATTTCCCCCAAAACACACACACACACACACTCCACCCCCACAGGGTTGGGCCAGGTGTAATGTGCTTGGAAAGAAGAGATGTTTATGGGAAGCTTATGGAGTCCAGGTGAGTGCCCCAGGCATTTCTAGCCAATTACTACTGATTGACTGAGATCCTGGGAAAAACAGTAATGCCTTAAGGCTTAATCTACAACACGAGGACTTTATGACAGCCTTCGTTATTACTAGGCCATAGAAAATTTTCAGCTTCATTATAGTCCTATGGGACCACTACAGGGTCTGTTATGGACCAAAATGTCCTTATACAGGGCCTGAATGTACAGTCTTGAATCCCTGAGAAAGTATGGCAGACTCAGGTAACTCAGAGAGGCTCTGTTAAACAGAAATCCACCTGGAAATGGGGAAAATAGAAATAAAGTTAAAAAGCAGGAGTGGGTCAGAGAGGTCCTGAAGCCATGTGAAGAGCTTGAATTTTATCTTATGCACAGTTAGAAGACAAAAGAAGACTATGAAAAACATCCCAGAGTTGCAATCCTATCTAATAAAGAGGGAATATGCTAATTGACCATCACTCTGTCACAAAGATGGTTGCACTCACAGCTGAGGCCAAGTTCCCATAAGGCAGTGGTTCTCGACCTTTCTAATGCCACGATGGAAGATATGGTGTGAACTCTGCAGCATTGGCAGCAGGGATAGCCACACAAGAGCCTCTTTGTGGCACAGTTCTATGGCCTCCTGTATAGATTCCTAGCTTCATTCTGTGAGTTGCACAACTATTAATAAATCTCTTTGCACTCAAGTTGACCAAAGAATATTTCTGTTGCTTGCGACTAAACACAATTGATAGTAGATAAAAAAGATGATGGAAGTGTGAACAGGTGACACTGAGGCAGAAAACAGTAGACTCAACCAATTCATAGATAATAGAAAGGACAGAAGTTGATGATTGATTGAATGAAGAGATGATACAGAGGCAAGAATATAGATTTCTTACTCGGACGGTGGAGGTGCCATTAATTCACTTAATACAAGTGGGGGAGCAAGTTTTGAAAATAAAAAAAAGCTTAATTTTGACTTGCACTTTCCACATCTGAGGGAGTTCAGGGACTCTGGTGCTGATACTGGAAGGCAATTTGAGATAGTGGTCCAGAGCCTCAGAAGAGAAAACAGAGCTGGATTGGGAATTATTAGCCCACTAGAGGTCCAGTGCATGACTGGGAAGGGGGTTGTCCTTCAGCCCAGTCTGCTCCCTCTCACAGTCCAGGATCCCTCGGGGGATGTCCGACTGCCAGTTTAGGCCTGTTCCCCCTGGCAAGGCAGGACTGGGACAGACAGGCTGGACATATCCTGGAGCCAACCTCCTGTGGTCCATCCCTGGCTGGCCACACATAGGGTGGTGCAGTGCTCAAAGGGCATCTGTGGAGTGAGTGGGGTCCCTCTGGCCTGGCCTGCAGGGATCAGGCCTAAGATGCAGTAGGACATCCCTCAAGGGATCCTTAGCACTGCCGTGGAGATGGGAGAGGCTTCTTCCATCACCCTGAGCTTGCCAGCTATGAGCCCAGCTTCTGGTTGATTGGTACTTTGTGGGAGCACACTGACCACCAGAGGGCAACTCTTGCATTGAGCATCTGACCCCTGGTGGTCAGTGTGCATCATAATGACTGGTTGTTCTATTCCGTCGATTTGCATACTAGGGTTTTATTATATAGGATAGGATATATGGCATAGAGTGGATAAAGTCATCAAGAGAGAAAAGGAAAGAATCCTCCAGGGAGTTGGGGGGAAACCAGGAGAATGAGGTATCATGGAAACATCCCATGAAGGAGGGTGGGCATTTTTGATGTAGCAACTGGGAAATTTAGCACAATTGGCAATCGCAGGTTCAGTTTATGTGACAGAGATATAAACCAGATGCCAGATATGTTAAGAAATTATGGAAGGAAAGGAACTATACATTGCAGGTGTGGTTGACTCTTTGGAAAAATTCATAGAAAAAAGGAGAGATAGTACAGTTGGGCAAAAGTCTGGAATCTAGTGAGGTTATTTATTAGGATGGGGCCCAGGGACATGTTTCAATGTGAATAGGATTATTCATTAGAGAGGGAGAAGCAGAAGATCTATGTAAGAAAGTGGGGGTGATCTATTGAGCAGGTCTTCCAAGATGTGAGATGAAAGGGGTTATTATAGTATAAACTAGAGACCCAGTACATGGATTCATGCACTTTGAAAGGAAATTAATTAGAAGATGGTCAGTGGGGCGGGACTGTGTTTCTTAGTCACAAGTAACAGAAGGTGGCCAGTGGTGTGGGACGTGGCTAGATGGGCTGAGGCTCTGGACCACCAACCTCCCTGAGTCCCTCCCTTGCTGGCTGCACCTGGGGTGGTGCTGTGGCTAGCAGGGTGTCTGCAGAGTGAGCAGGATCCCTCTTACAGGTGGGGCCCTTCAGCCTGGCCCGTGGGGATCGGGTCGAAACCAGCTCTCCAACATCCCCCAAGGGGTCCTGGAATGTGAGAGGGCACTCTGCAAAATTGCTGTCCTACAGGGTGTGGAACGCAATGCAAGTGTGCTATAAACCAGATTCAGGGCTGACAGTGCCCCAGTAACAAGAGGAATCATATGGCCCTGTGAGGAATTGGGTTCCCTCCTCTCTGGTTCCAGGGTGCATCACCCAAGAATCGCTGCTGCCAAGTCACTGTACCTTGGCTGCTCCTGCATTGAGCATCTGCACCCTGGTGGTCAGTGTGCATCATAGCTATTGGTCGGATGGACACTTAGCATATTAAACATATATATATATATATGGCTTTAAATTGGATTGGAAGGGGAAAGTTTTTCTATTGTCAAAGAAGAGAAGTAATACAGGGTGTGTGTGTGTGTGTGTGTGTGTGTGTGTGTGTGTGTGTGTTAGAGAGAGAGAGAGAGAGAATTTGTAATCGAAAGAAAGGGAGCTCCTATCTTGAGGCTTCTGTGCACTTGGAAATTTATAGAGACAGGAGACAATTTGAAATAGTTGTTATATATAGAGAGAAATTTCCTTAAGGATATATAAGTGAGGGCTTAGTTGAAATGAGATGTAGTATATTTGTAGTGTCATTAATTTGTGTTATCAGGCACTTCTCTCCACCAGAGCTCAGCAGTCCAGTTGCAGATGTGGAGGTAGATCACCCAGGTATTGGCACACAGGTAAGATAGAAAGGAAATGGGCAAGACTGTTGGAAATATTGCAAGATAGGGATTGGGTTCTAAAATCTATGCTGAATTGGAATTCATAGGTAGGAGTTTGAATATAAAGATATTAAGGGACAAAAGATATAGTGAAAACAACAAAAAAAGTATAAAGAAAATGATTGATCTGGAAGGATGTGTTAAAATAGTGAAATATCTGAATGGATCATTTTAGAGGCAGGGCCTTTTGACTTCTGACTGGATTTAGAGTGTGGCTGTCTTTGACTCTTTTTATGGAACAATGTCAGAGTTGAGTAGTTGCTACAGAGACTGAATGATCGACAAAGCCTAAAATATTTATCCAGACCTTTACAGAAAAAGTTTGCCAATCCTTGCTATAGAACATCAGCTTCTTAATGAATTCATATAACATACATAAGCACTAATTATGATGATCATGACAATGATAATGGCTAACAATGAACAAACCCACCCTGAGGCAGGCATTGTGTCAAGAGCCACAACATAGACTATTTCATTTCAAATTCTCACAAAATGCTCCAATTTAGAAAGAAGGAGACTGAGGCAGAAAATGTAAAAGAGCCATGATTCACATCCAGACAGTGTCTCCAGAGCTCATTATCCTAACCACACGGTTTACTGCCATTGAATTATAGTTTTAACAACCAAGCACTCTAAGCAATATATCAGACTAATCAAGTTGACCAGAAATCAGAGTTCTGCTATTAATTATATTTCATATGAAGTGAACATAATCTGTTACATTTTAAAACTTCATGAAAAAGACTATATGAGGAAGCTTAGCAAACTTCTGAATGATGAAACAATTTCCAGTTCTTCTTTTAAATAGGGAGTGTTTGCCGGAGGCGGATTCAATCACCTGCTTATTAACTTAAATTTTGGGTTTAAAGAGGCGCCAACTGATGGGATCCAGTTGTCAGGATTAGGTGTACCTTAAAAACCGATTGCACAGTGAAAAAAAAATAATAGCTCCATGGCATATATGGTTCTGGTTTAATTTACAACCCACCTATTGCTGCTAGAACATGCATGTCATCTAGGGAAAATGCTCATTCAATGTGGATGGACAAGGGAGGTTTCCAGGTGGCCCAGACTCACTGGAAAATTGTGCATCAGAGATTTCCATGTCAGTTAACACCCCCGCCCCCCAATGAAAAAGGTCATTATCAAAAGAAATACAACTGCAAACATCATCATTATTTCCCTGAGATTTCATGTTTTATTTCAAACAGTCCTTTGGGCAATTCTAGGCTGGTGTGTTAGATGCAGAAATGAAATACATTAAAAAAGAACTACTATGCAGTCTTTAATGAGTAAAGAGGAAGGGCAGTAAATGCCAAAAACATTAAAGTGTTCCGTTTTAGCAAGTGGAATTGTAATATTTCGAAATTTTGAGGAGGAATGTTTTCCTACATCTTTAAAACTTTTCTGCCCCTTCCCTTTACCTTCTTCTCCTAAGGAATTTGAATCTCCTGGAAACTCATTTCTTAGTCTTCTTCTCCTTCAGGTCTTCATCATCTTCATCATTAATAATTTAGCCCATTTATTGTCACTTCCCCTAAAACTCAGAAACAGCAACTATTTTCTAATCTCTTGAAATTTGTGTAGTTCTAGCTTCTTTACTAGGGGAGAAGTGGCTCTTATTTGGCTCTGCTCATTTTAGAGTCATTCTTTCTTTCTGCTGCTTGCCTTTTCTGGAATGATAAGTGGACTATGAACTCTGTTGAACCACTGTTTTATCATTTACGAGGTGCAAGGGAAGCATCAAGAAGGGCAGAGATGAGCCAGGCATAGTTTGTCTCCTTCAATGATGTTATTATCCAGTAGGAGAGATTAGAGGGATTAGACAAGGGCAAAAATGACTTAAACATGAGTAGGAACATGATAATTGCTACTAAAATGGTTTAAACAGATAACTGTAGATTTAAGATGGTAGGAATGATCATATTTACAAATTTGGTCATGTCACTCCTTTAATATTTTTCCCCCAGTGGGCTGAAGGGAGAAGGTCTAAAGCAGCATATGCAGGTCATCTGCATGCCTCTGGGCGATCTACTCTGATGTAAGCTCTCCAGCCTCATTCTCCATTGTCATTCTGACCCATGTTGCAGTCAGGCCTCACTGGTCTACTTGTCAGTTGATCCTTGAACATGCCATGTTCTTTCAGGTCTTCATGCTTTGTACATACTGTTTCTTTTGTCCTTCCCTTCTATTTCTGTGTTTCAAATTCCAGTTCACTTCTTTGGGGTGCTTTCTATGATTCCCAAGCTCCCCCTTCTAAACATGGCACGGTATTTATTATAACAATCACCTGACTGAATTATAAATACGGATTTGAGAACCCTTTTTCCATTAGACTGTGAACACCTTGAAAGCAGGAGCTGCAACTGACAGTCTTTGTATGGCTAGTGCTTACTTTGGTGTCTGAATCATGGCCGATGATGGAGAAAGATAGAACTGGTATTTGATATTTGAATTTGAGAGTTATAACTGCTTTAGGGTCTTGGATGGTAACGTGGAGGCAGTTGCAGGTGTCCTTCTGGTGTTATGAAGGCAAATTATTGCAGGTAAATTAAAATATTTATGCATAATGCCAAGCTCAATTTTTTTTTAAAAAAATTAAAGTACAGTTCACACACAATATTATAATTATTTCAGGTGTATGAAATAGTGATTTCACATTTCTATACCCTATGTATGATCACCACAAGTCTGGTAACCATCTGTTGCTGTTTAAAGTTATTACAATATTATTGACTATATTCCCTGCAAATATGTGGTGAAGCAAAGGTTTGGGAGGGCCTGCAAGTACTGTGAGGCAGTTCAGATTCTCTTCCACCTTGAACTTCCACAAGCAGCTTATCAGTATCTTGGCTTATCCCACGTAAATATTGTTTTCAAATGTAAAATTTCATGGTCACCTATTTTGTTTAAACATTGTGCAAATTTTATTAATTCTTAAGGAATTTTCTGCCACTTAATGTATAGATTATTTCTAATTATATATAATCTGAATTTTGTTGGACTCCTGTTCTATAAAATATAGAACATGTAAGTTTTCAATAAATATTTAATATTCAGTATGTGTATTACACATTGTGACATAAAACATTATCTTGGCATTGTTATCCTGATAATTGGGAAATATTTATTTTTGAGTTCCTGAATATGTCATATGTCATATAAAATTCACATACATATGTAAATACACATACGTTTGTAAATTATAGAAAAGATAGAGAGGCAGATTTAGAAATGATGAATAGCATTTGCTTTTAGAGTTGCTGACTTTTGAGGATGATTATAAAAACCAGATTTACGATATCCAGGATAATCCTCTCTTTTGCCAGTGAAAATATACCGTGGGTCACGTCCTCTGTGAACCCTATGAAGCAGGGAACTCCAGGCTGTTGAAATGTACAATATTTCCCTGACTTGGAAGAAATCTGGGGAAGACAAGGCACATGCACAAGAAATAGTCTTATAGAAAGAACTCAATTACAACCAATAAATGCTAGCCTCCCTAAGGACTTACTATGCAACAACTGCTAAATTATGGATTGCCTGGTTTACCATAGTAAATTATTGGATTCTCAGAACAATTGATGGGGTAGACATTAATTTCATTTTATTATTACTATTACCGAAACTGTAACATAAAAATGTTCAGTGATCTGGACGAAGTTGAACCACCAGGAAATCATAGAATTAGGGTTGAAACCTATATTTAACCACAAAGTTGTTTTTTCAAAACCATTGGAAATATGAAGGGTATTTACTCAAGAAGTTAGATTATGGGGGAAGTTTTGCCATCTGTTTGTGAACTACATTGTAGAGACATTGAAAAGTTTGAAAGAAAAAGTGTTTGATGTTACTGGAAGGCTGGCAGACACCAAGTATCATACAATATCCCATACCCCATGGACCAGGCACTTAAGAGAATCCAGATAGTACCGTTTCAGTAGGCATTTAAAAATGTATATATGGTTAGGAATGAATACATAAAAAAGGTTGGAAAAACATGCACCAACCAATTAATGCTTATTCTGTAATGGGACTTAAACAGGGGCAGGGTTGATGGGTGGGACATTTAGGAGAAACTTTAGTTGCTTATTTCCCATTCTTTGGTGGGGTGGAGCTAAAATTATGAGTGATTTTAAATTTAGTGTTTTTATTTGTTTATTTCCATGTTCAAACAACTACTAAAATAGTAGTAAAAACTGTTGGTACAATGACTCAATGCTGATTATTTAAAAATAAACCCTATAACCACAAAAACCAAAGTTGAAAAGTTTTCAAACTTTTCCTCTTGTTTTAGAATCACAGGCAGTCTCTAGACTAAATTTCTTCCTTCTGTTGGAATAACCTTCTAGACCTAACATGGAGCTACCCTGGCCCATGAACTTAGAGATAATTCTCATGTCCTTGTAGTGTTCTGCTTGACCAGAATCAATCTATCCAGTTAGCCAATCCCCAAATGCCAAGCCAACTGGCCTTTATACTGCCTCCTTGCTCCTTCTCACCCCAAATGAGGTGGCCCAAGCCAATCAGATATTTTCCAGTTTTCTTTTTCTCATCCTTTATTTTTAATCCTATAAAGCTTCCTGCCTTTTGCCCTATCTGACAGTTCTCTGAAAAGATACTGTTTCATGAAGTGTTAAATAGCTTGTTTGTATCACCTAAATTGTCTTTATTCTTTCCCTCCTCCCTCCCTTCCTCTTCCCTTTCTTTCTTCCTTCCTCTTTTATTTATGATGATCTTTTTCACTGAGGGCCCCATAGAGCAAAAGTAAAACATAAAACATATCTAAAATCATATTTGTTGCAGAAGTTCACATTTTTATCACTTATTTCTTATTAATACATGTGAATTTCTTTTTTCATTACTCTTTAAACTGTTATTACAGCAAGATATATCATATTTATTCTACTGTTTTCAATACCCTTCAAACAGTATACACGTATTTTATCTCAGTTTCAGGAGCATAATATAATAGCTCATTTAATGCCCCATAACAGCCATATAGTATTTTACAGAGAGAGAGTATTTGGAATTATTCCTGGAAGCCTATTCATGTTATTATATTTGTCCACCATCTTGAATCAGTTGCAAATATCTAGATTTCTTACTTCTAAATCATCCATTTTTCACTGCCATTGTCTTCATTCAGGGCTTATTTCCTGCCACCTAAATGCAAAACCTATTTACTAAATTTTTTCTCTATTCTCTAATATGATTTAAGTTACAAGTTACAATCAGAGTTGTTTCCTCAATCTTTGTTTTCTTTGTGGGAATTTAACAGGAAACAACCGTGAACTTTAGATGACCTAAATTACTGACTGCAACTTAGTTATCTTGATACCCTTTTATATCCTCCACACACATATTATTAATGAAGTGGAGACTCTTGTCTTGGAAGTAGATTTCAGTTGGTATATCTTTTTAAGAATGTGCCAGATTTATTTTGAAACCTGATTAATGTTTCCTGTCTACATTTTTAAAAAATGAGATAAAGATATCTAAGTGATTGTAATTGTGCAGTGTAATCTAGAAACGTACTCTATTTGCTATTGAACCTTTCAACCTTCAGTTTTAGCAAAAAACAAGAGAAGCTCAAAGAGAAAACTGACAATAGAGTCGCCAGGATATAGATCCAAATCCATATTGGACTCTAGAACACGAGAGGACTAATTTGTTTTCTAGGAATATGTAACCATGCATTTATAGAGCAACAGTTAGCTTGGTAAATCTCTTAGGTCTTGTCTACTGTTAGCAATAATTTGTCAAAGAGACTCAGATTTTAAAAATCTGAATAATTGAGGTGAATATTTATGTTCTTTCTTTAAGGAGAAAATATTGAAAGCATATTTATCAGGCAATAAGAAGTGAATTTCTGCACATACATGATTAAACAGATTTTGAATAATATCCTATTGTTAAGCACAAGACTACATTATTTATACTAAAAGAAAATTAGTATTTTCAGCAAATCTGAAAAAAGTAGTATGAACCTGAAATCACTTTGTATTAACCTTATCTATTGGATTCAAGACAATTTCATATGTAATTTAAAATAACGTGATATAAATTACACTGTGATGTTTACATTTTACTGGATTATAGTTTCCTTTAGTAAGCTTTATCTTTCCAGAAAAATATGTAAGCTTTAGCATATACATAATTTAAAAAGTCTGCTATTACTTTGTCAACTGTTTTTTAAAAATAACACTTGAAAGTGTAATTAACAACTTTAAATGTTACTAAAGTGTATCGTTTAAGCCATAAGTATTTAGCTTAAGTATGGGTGAGGTTCAAATGAATTGCATTCTTATATTCTGTAAACAAAACACATACACAATCTTGACAAATGTTAATTCCATAACTACATTTAATCCTCTTGGTATTTGTGTCAGCAATTTAGAATGCTTAAGGTTCTAATAGAGTATGCAATTATTTGACAGCATAGGTAGAAATAAAGCATGCAGATAAATCTTTTATATTCTGTTTTTGAAAAGATGACAAAATTCCCATTACTTTCCCTCTCCAAATGAAAGAAAATCAAGACAGCTTCCAAATAGCATTACATCTTCAGGCAAACTGCTATTATATTTTTAGCTTTTTTTTTTTAATTAACAAATGTTACCCTACTAGTTAGTATATTAGGGTACATCTTACAGACCTGTTCGATCCTTGGTACTTTGAAGACTCCAGAGGTGATGTAGTTCAGATGAGCATTCCCTCTTTTCTGGGGGAGCAGAGGTTGGTCTTCCCTATTCATGACAGACTGCTTGGTCCGTGGTCACTTTGAGGCAACTGTGGCCTCGGAATCGCATCTGTCCTCTTACTCCACTCAACTATATTTGGTAACTGAACTCATGTTTCCTCAGACTGCCACCATCAGGAATTCCAACAGTGAGCTGGGAGGCAGCCCCAGGTCTGAGGGATGGGTTCTTAGAAGTTGAAGGTGCTTAGCATAGAAAGAATTTTTTTTTTTATGGATATAATAAACACAGGATTTACACTTATTCCTCTACGCCCTGACTTTGCGTCTGAAATTCCTCACCTTTCTTTTTAACATATTCTTAATCAATTAGAAGTACAGTAAGAGGTTCTCAGGAGAAAGTGTGACACTCGTAAGGAATGCTTTTCTTACTATAATCTTCAGCTCAGCGCATTTAACTTCGAGTCATATGGTAGATTCTCCTGAAATAGTAAATCCAGCAACTATTAACTAATTTAGCCACTTGTCAAATTGAGTGAAGAGTCCACTGTTTTTTACTTCAAGTTATTAATTAAGAGTTATTATGTAACTATGATGTGTATTAAAGACATAGTTCATAATAGGATTACACAGACAAACACACAGGCAATGAATTTTATACACATTGCAGCATTGAGTTCTTAGCCCAATGCGTATCCCATCATAAGCATCCAACAAATACTGGTTGAAGAAGTAAAAAAATGGTGAATGAGTATTTTTCAGGACCAGTATGGACCCTCTTACAGTTGTGAAACATTGTTCGCAATCCCTTTATTATTCTGTAGAATCTCATTGTAACATACTCTCACATTTTCAACTTCCAAGTAACAAGTCAGCTGTGACAAGAACAGGCCAGGTAGCAGAGCCAGCTAAGGGGCAGAAAATAATAACACAAAAATCTCTCTGGTAAGTTCACTTGGAAACGAAGCGCTGCATCTTCCTTCGTCTAGATCAGTGGTTGACAAACTGCAGCTCTGTTGACTAATGAGTTTGCCGACCACTGCCTTAGGGAAAAACACTTAAAAAAACCATTTTAATAATGTACTAATGTCTTTAACCTGAAGTCAAAACTTCTGGGTAATGCTTTACATCAGTGGTCGGCAAACTCATGAGTCAATAGAGTGGTTTGCCGACCACTAGTCTAGATTATACCATTAAGAGTTGACCCAGAGTCTAATCTAAAGAGCACAGAAGATGAAAAAGATGAGGCACTGGGAGAAATTTCTGGGACCTGGATCAGGCAAGGGAGCAGAGACTTCAATTGTTATCTAGTGCTAGTTTTCTAAAAAATGGTAATGATAGGAATGTGAAAATATAGTAACATCTACTACATCTTGGTATTGATGTGAATGTCTGTTACATTAATATCTGTACTTATTATGTTTAAAAATGTCATAATAAAAACTTAAGCAAGACATATGTTTCCTCCTAATCCAAAATGAATGTGGAAGAGATTCTAGGAATAAGTAACATCTCCATGATATTACCTTAGTTATGGAAAGCATTGCTGAGATTAATTAGGCAAATGGTTAAAAAAACCATAGACACTATGAGTATATCAATTTAATTATTATTACATTTAAGATAAATGAGTGCTAAGCATATGACTCAACTTTCATCTCAATGTTCTAACGGATTTCATTGTTATATTAATGGAAGATTATGTAGGAGCCATTAGGCTTTTTTTGTTGTCTTTTTTCTCCTTTATTGGACCAGACTGCATCCAGGCAGTAACTTGTAAGTCCCAGGTTCATTTTACAACCTCACTTACATTGTGGGCTGAGGACAGGCACACTCATGCTGCAATTTCTCTCTTACTAAAACATACCCAGGAAGATACATATTCTAGAAATTAGTAACTCACCTTTTCTTGTTTTTGTTAATCATTCACAAATGAATGTAAATACATTTCCTTTTCTCTTTCCAGGAAGTATAGCCCAGTTTTATTATGTTTAGTGCTCCTTTGATAAAGGAGAAAATGGACACCTTTTGTAGAAATGAAAAATTGAAAGCGTGTGCCATTGATTTGTATGTATGATTGAAATCATATTATTGGATTATCTGCTGGAGATGGGGGCTGATGCTTCTACAGGATGATGCTGGTCCAGCTTGGGAAAGCATAGGATTATTGGAACCAGGAAGGACAGAGAAGTGGTGGGTTTGGTAACTGGCTGTGACACTGAGCAGGGTCTGGGCATAGATGCCCACTGCTGAGCATTAAGCATCATGGCTTTGGGAGCTTCAGTGAAAGAAATGGACACCTCTCCTTTTTAGCAGGCCATAAGGTCAGAACAGAAAACCTCACCATGAATCTTAGGATGCTCATGTTGGCCTGACCAGAAGGAGGCCTCTTCCACATTTCTCTCAAATGCCTAGTTCCTAAATCTTGCTATGATATCAGGAAAGTGATAAAGTTGTAAGAAGAAGAAGAAGAAGAAGAAGAAGAAAAAAGGATGTCCTGTGGTCCTCAGAAAGACCTTAAAGCTAGGTATAATTTTATTCAAAAAGATAAAGAAATGTGACTTTTCTGGTATATTGTGAATAATGCAAAAACCATGCTTGTTTTAAAAACATTATAAGACTCTGAAAAAAGTTTCTTTTCTTTATAACAGTTTTTTGGCCAAGGCTCTTAAATTATAACAAGTTTTCAATTGATATTAAAGATGTGATTAATGCAGTATTATAGTTTGTTATGTATTTTCATACCTACCCCTCGAAACCATTTTCATGCACCCAAGATTAAGAAGGTCTGTGACCTCTTCACTGGGTCTCAGTTCATTTTCCAAATGATTATTTCTTCTTAGGAAAATTTCTACTCCTTTGACGTGCTTACCTCTCAGCTGCCCATCCTCCATTCACTCTTTTCAATTAAGACTTTGGCTCTAGTTGGGTTCTTGATTCTCTTCACTTCCAGTATCCTGGGTGATATCAGAATCTATTTGTCTGTTTACTCCACACACTGGCATAATGGTTCTTTGAGCTGCTTATTTGTAGTGATCTTCATCTCCGTACTTCTTCTTACAGATGACATAAATAGGTCTGCTCCACCTCTCAACTCAGGTGTCAATGACCTGTTGTTTTAGAACAAATCATTTTAAAAGTTAGTGTCTTAAAACAGTAAGTACTATTTCACATGGTTTCTGTGTGTCAGGAATCCAGTGGGATCTTAGCTGGTGATTCTGGATCAGGGTATCATGACTTTGCAGTCAAGATATTGCCCAAAGCTTCTTTCATCTGAAAGCATGACTGGGGCTCACTCATGTGCTTGGAAATGTAGTGCTGTTGTTGGCAGGAGCCTTAAGGACTTCTCCATATCACTGCTTGAGTCTCCTCACATCATGGCAGCTGGATTTTTCCAGAGTGAGTTAGTGATTCAAAAAGGAGCAAGACACAAGCCACAATGTCTTTTATGACCCAGTCTTAAAGCTCATCTCCCATTTTTCTGCAATATTCCTTGGTTTATTCAGTCAGCACTCTTTAACCTGGAAGGAGATTCCACAGGGGCATGAGTACTAGTTGGCAAGAACATTGAAGGTGATGTTGGAAGCTATTTACCACACGTTTATTCCATTAGCCACTTAGACATGCTCCTATAGCCCTGTTCCACTTTCAAAATTGCAAACTCAAACATCTCATTACCCTGTGACCACACTGATTTTTCTTTTTCATTGAGACTTCCCAGCTGTAGATCACTCTGTTTTTATTTTATCTATTAGTCTGCTTTATAGTGTATTTTATTAAAGACAATGTGTATATTTTAGTGCACTGGCTTACAAACTTTCTTTTAATTTATGAGGATTCTGGTTGTTCAGAAAAGTAATGGGTACAAGTAACCAATGCTTCTTTGATCAAAGTGGTGTAAAAAAGAGTGTGCAGACTTGCTCATTTGTCCTTTTTAAAAATCTTTTCTCCCTCTGAAGATCCAGGAAGCCCTGAAAATACTGAATCTCAAGGAGCTGAACCCCCTTTCTGAACATTTTTGCTTTTCCCTTCTCTTCCTGTTTGACCAGCAAACAGGGATCATGGACAATAAATAAAATAGTAACTGAAAAATCTGATCAAGAAAAACGTGTATACATAACACATAGACACAGTCAACAATGTGGTGATAACCAGAGGGAAAGGGGGCAAGGAAGAGATAGAGGTAGGAAAAGTGAAGAAACGGATAGAGAGATACTTTGCTTGGGGTGAAGGGTGCATGGTGCACTGTGCAGATTATATTTTATTGAGTTCTACACTTGAAACCTGTGTAGTTTTGCAAACCAGTGTCACCCAATAAATTCAATTACAGAAGAAGAAGAAGAGAAAGAAGAAGAAGAAGAAGAAGAAGAAGAAGAAGAAGAAGAAGAAGAAGAAGAAGAAGAAGAAGAAAGGCCTAGCTGGCATGGCTCAGTGGTTGAGCTTTGACCTTTGAGCAGGTCATGGTTCAATTCCCATCCAGGGCAGGCAGAGAACTAGGTTGTGGTCTCAATCCCCTTGTGGGGTGTGTAGGAGGCAGCCAATCCATGATTCTCTCTCATCATTGATATTTCTATCTCTCTCTTTTTCCCTTCCTCTCTGTAATCAATAAACATATATTTTAAAAGATGGATCATTCTTTATGGAAAGAAAAAAAATAAGAAAGAAAAAACTAAAAATGGGGGCACAAAATACTTGTAGAATTGTCCTAATGGGCCACTTATTGGCCCACCTGGGAATAAGAGTCCTTCTAGTCATGGCCAGTCTTCCTACTTTTTCTTCTTTCTTTATTTCAGGCTTGGAGATATGTCACAGAATCAGGTATGTGCCAGAAGCTTCTTTGATTAAACTAGTGATATCCAATTGTATATAACAGTAAACTTCATATTTGTCCCTCATTAGCTATATTTTATGAACTGTGGTCAAATGTGCTGCATATATGTAGCCCAAGCTAGTGGGTGGCATCTGGATCATATGCTCCTGCTGTTTGAGAAGTGTGCCCTTTTGTGTAAAAATGATTTTACCACATAGTAATAAAAGTAGAGTTGAAGTTGCTGAGAATAGATTCCATAGTAGATATATATGGGTATCTGAGCCCAGCTAGGTATTATGACCCTTAATCAGAAATCATCTCATTTTCAATTTGGCCTGTAGGGCCCAATTATAGAGAAATTTTGTTCCTCTGAGCTGAAGAGCCAGTAACATGAATTTCAAAAGCAGGTTTTATTGAATTTAAGCAAAATAAGTTTAACCTTTCTTTACAAAGATAGAATCACATGAATATGACATTGAATAAAGAGAGGAAAGTACCAATTGCTATTTTGAATAGTAATATGAAATCTGGAAAAATTATTAGTAAATAGAAGAATATATTAAACTAAGAATACATCATGAGCAATTAAGTTGCATCCAAATAATGAATTAACAGTGAAGTTCTAATACTTAATTTGCCATATTAATAAGTAAAAAGAGAAAAAGCTATATGGTTTCTCCATAGATTATAAATGAGTCTTTGGAAAAAAATTTAATATTTACTCTCAATTTTCCATCTTAGTGGAATGGGAAGAGAATGATTTCACTTTATCATGATATTAAGCTATATTAAAGTATATGTGTGTGTATGAATATACAGATGCACATTTACTCACACAATTATTACTGGAGGAGAAGTAGCCCTTTAAGACTGCTGAACAATTACTTATGGAGGAAAAACAAGGAATGGAATAATGAAATAAATGAAATTATATCCTTTGCTTGTATAGGAAGAACATTACATTGAAATGGCACCATATGTTAAATAAAGTACATAATTGTGGTCCATTTATTGCCTCATTCAATTCTACTGACTTTACAAAACTGGATCTCTATTTTACTTTATTCACTTATTCAGAAAAAAAAAATCTTTAGGCTCACACAAATTGGGGGACAAAGGATGTGGAATGAGTAAGTAAGTATTTAGTTATGAGACTGTAGTGAAGGTAAGATTAGGGTAAGAGTATTATACATAACTGTGTGGCATCATCATATGTAGATATGTATAATTATATGTATATCCTATATAATAAAAGGTTAATATGCAAATCAACTGAACAGCAAAATGACCACTCGCTATGATGCTCACTGATCACCAGGGGGCAGAGACACTCAATGCAGGAGCTGTTCCCTGGTGGTCAGTGTGCTCCCATAGGATGAATGCCATCAGCTAGAAGCTGGGCTCAGGGCTGGTGAGCACAGTGGTGTTAGTGGGAGTCTCTGCCTCCAAGGCAGCGCTAAGGACCCTTTGTGGGATGTCCGCTGCCCTGCCTGGGGGTATAGGCCTAAGCTGGCAGGCAGACATCTCCCAAGGGGTCCTGGACTGTGAAAGGGTGCAGGCCAGGATGAGGGATCCTTCCCACTCTCCCTCAGTGCACAAATGTCATGCTATGTATAATTATATGTATATCTATATATTACTTTCTGTGTCTATAATTTCTCTTTTTCCTGGAATATAAATTTAAAGTTTTCCTGGAAGGTAGCAGTGGCTAATCTGGGATATAAAATGCACTTTGATTGGGGTTGTGAATAGGGTTGAGTGGAGGGCTTTACTCTAGTATGGATGTTGCACTGCTACTTTGAAAAAAATGCAATAGAAGGAAAAAATGGCATTTTAACTATTATTCTTTTTAAAAAAATTATCCTCACCTGAGGATATTGTTTTTATTTATTTTAGAGAGAGAGGAAGGGAAAGAGAGAAACACTGATGTAGGAGATAAAACCAATCTGTTGCTTCCCATATGTGTCCCAACTGTGGTTGAACACACAAACTTTTGGTATATGGGATGACACTCCAAACAACTGAGCCACCCAGCCAGGAATTGACTGTTACTCTTCTGACTTCTTATACTTGTCTTTATTAATAATAATTTTTAAAATGTACTTTCTAATATAGTATCATAAGAAGTATTATGGAAAACACACCCTAAAATATTGTTAAGTGAAATAAACACATTGTATATGAGTTATTATATCTGTAAGATTAAAGGAAACTTTCAATTATTTTTTCTTTTTTGTATTTGAAATTTATTGTGCTTGTATTTCCCAACTATAAAAATATGAACCTGTCCAACAAATTACCACACAATGAACCTAAAGTCATCTTAATCTTTTATTGACTGACAAACTTACTAGAGAGTAACACTTTTTGAAATCTTTTGGGTATAATATGGAGAATAATAAATTAAGGAAATTTTAAATTTAGTATGTTTAAATTCAGAGAATTAAAATAACTTTTATTGATTTTAACATATTAAACAGGGTTTCTGCTACTGTGGGTCAGCTGTTGCCTACTGATTTGAAAATCATAAGATCATTTACAGGTGGACATATTCTGCATTTGAGCATTTATCTTCATCTGACTAACCTTAAAAAGTCATACCTTTGAGCTATTCCACCCTAGATCTACTCTGAGGAAGCTTATTAGGGAAAAGCTTTGTGTAACAACATTCAATTCCCATCGTTTGGAATAGCAAAAAAAAAAAAAAATTGAAGCAACTTAAATAAAAGTTATGGAATGACATAGTGAATGCATGGAATTTTGAAGTAGTCACAAAAGATGTTTTCCTGGTGTTTATATTAGCATAGAAAAAAAGCTCATTATATTTTGCTAAGGGAAAAGGAAGGAAACCAATAGTTTTACAGTTCAAATTTAACAATAAAACAGTCTGCATCGCTGAAAGTTTTCATGGTTTAAATGGAGTTGGTTTGATATTTCACAAAACTATGAAGACATCACTAAACCATATTAAGCCATTTGTTGTTTTCCCTCTATTAGAAGGGAACAGCAAATCTTCCCAATTAATTTAGATATTTAAAAATGTCTTTGAGACCTATTTGACCTAAATCAAAGCTCATAGACTTTGGTTTCTCTTAGAGTCTGCATTTTCCATGCCTCATGGAGATACTTAGTGAGGGAAGATCAAACCTGCAAGTGCAGTGATCACTGCAGACAACTAGGGACAGCTGTATAATAATTTCAGAAGCTACTGACCAAAGAAAGTCCAGAGTGGAAGGATGTGGATGTCACACTCTGGGAAAACAGAAGTGAAAGAAGAATATGGTAAAGGAGGAAATCAGCTGTTGGACCAAAGAAGGATTTAAACATTGAAAAAATGCCAATTATGGAAGACAGTTGCTCTGTGGCACAAAGTCTCGAGGTCAGTCCATCGTCTACTTCTGTTGGCCTAGCAATTTGCTCAGCTATTGCTATTTTGGGAAGGAATTTTCACCGAGCTGGCATATCTTCAGCCCTGGAGGTTTCCTCTGATTGACTGATCAACAGGTGTTGAAAAAGCCTGTGACAGAAATATTGCAGACCCAGTGCTCTCATCTGACTTCTGTAACTGTGACTGCAATTTCCCTGGAGTGTATCTTTTCTGAATCAAGAGCCTTTTTGCAGGAGAAAGGCTAAGAAGATTACTTACAACATTTATAGGTAATTGCTTTTCCATAGATAGAGCATATGCATTTGTTAACACCATACCTATTTATGATTAAAAATTGAATATTGTATAAATGATCACACAACTGAAACCTAAATGAATATGATATAGAATGAACTTTTCAAAGAAATGTTGTTGACAGTATTAAATTATCTTGAGTTAATTTTTTTTCAAAAGCAAATTGTGATGAAAGCTTTTAGAACAATGGTCATATCATTATAGGGAAAAACAAAACAAACAAGGCATACATAAACTGTTAGATTGTCAAACACTTAAGGAATATAATTTGTTAAACTTTTTTATATTAAATTTTATTTCTTGATTTTAAAAAAGTATTCAAAGCAAAAGAAACATGTGTGTGAATTATTCAGAATTTCATTACAATTTTAAATAAGGCTGACATTATCAACATATTTATCATGCCATACATTCCTGTTATATTCGGAGTAAAAGCCAAAGTCCTTATTAAGTCTCTGGAGTCATACAGAAACTGCCTCCTCACTTTACCTTTGTGATGTAATGTTCTCCTATTCTCACTCTGGTCCTTCAGCTTCAGCCAAACAGAGATTTCTCCTGTCCTTTGAACCCCTGGGGTTCACTCTGCCTCAGGGCTTTGCCATCTCTTAGTCACATATGGGCTCTCCCAGAGAACAGAATGGCAGCACCTATCACTTCCCTCAGATCATTAGTCAAAAGGTTGCCTTGTTGGTGAGGCTTTCCCTGCTTATCCTATCTAAAATTTAACTTTCTCTATCCTGCAATACTGTATTTTATATTCCCTCTTCCTTGTGTATTTTTTTCTTATGGCTTACCTTTAACACAATGTTCTTTTTACTCTTTTTATTATTATTTACATTCTCCTCTAGAATGCAAGCTCTGAAGAAGGATTTTTGTATTTTGCTTACTTTTCCATCCTCAGTGTGTGTATGAAAAGTACCTGGGATGTAATAGATCCTTGATAAATGTATGTTTAATAAAGGGACATACAGAAATGAATGACTAGAACATATGTTGTTTGAGTAATTTGGTTTGATACAACTTTATCACTCAACACACAGCTTTTAAGACTTCCATGTGCTTTGTAACTGAGGGAAGGACATGTTTTCTAGTGGTCCATTCAGTGTTCCCAGCATTTCCCAATGCTTCTGCTGCTGCTGAAAATAATAATACCTTCATCCTATTGCTTTGTACTGGCTTCTTTACATAAACTAATTCATTTAATTTCTTAACAATGCTGTGAGTTAGGTCATATTATTCGAATATTGTGGGTGAAAAATTGAGGCTAATTAAATTATCTAGTATATTGAAGCTAATATGTGGTGAGATTGTTATTAGATAGATCATCTGAATTAAAATACTTATTTGTCATCATGAAGCTATGGTGTTTGGGAGATCTAAAAAGAGATGAAATATGAATAGGCAGATCTAATCTGAAAGCCATGAAGAAATGTTAATGGACTTTAAACTGGGGAGTGACATGATGAGGTTTACATATTAGAGAAATTACTCTGGCAGTAGAGTGGAAAATGGAACAGAGAGAGCAAGCTGGAGCCAGGAAGAAATAGATTGTTGTAATAAACCAGATGAAGCTCATTCTAGTCAATGGAAGAGATGACATAAAAAAAGTTTTTAGTTGTCATGAGTTAGAACTTACTGAAGGGTGAAGGAAGTGAGGAATCAACAATGGCTTCCAGGTTTCTTAACTGAGCAGTTAAAATCATATGAGGGTGCTATTAATCCTGAGTTAGGAGTGTAAGAGAAAAAGTAGATTTGGAAGAGAATCATGTAGATGAAATCAAGAGAGAAGAAGCCCCTTTCAAAAGGAGAGACTGATATCAAATCTCAAATATTGTCAGGAGATCAATAGTCAAGGACTAAGTAGTTTTATTTGGATTAGACAATCAATAGATCATCATCATCGGTGATATTTGGCAGATGAGCTTTAGGGCAGATTCTGGTCTAAAAGTAGAACAGATCCATTATTTTTAGGAGTTTGAAGAAGAAGTAAAGATACCATATTGAAAAGGAAGAGAAGAAATAGGGCAGAAGCTCACTCTTTTAATTGTTTTAAAGATGGAAGTAACTGGAATATTTTAATAGAGTAGATGTTAAATGCCAATTGTATTGTATTTCTGTTGCTTTTGTAATAAATCACCACAAACTTAGTGGCTCAAAACACTCACATTTGTTCCCCTACAATTTTGGAAGTCAAAACTCTAAAGTCAAGGTGTTAGCAGGGTTGCATTACCTTTAGGGGGGATTCTAGAGGATGCCTGCTTTACTTGGCTTTTAGCTCCCTTTTCCATCTATAAGCTTAACACCCTCTCTCCTTTCGACCTCCTGCTCTTCTCTCATAAAGATTCTTGAGATTACATAGGCCCCACGCTGGATAATCAAGAATGATCTCCAATTTCAAAATCTTTAATCACATATGGAAATTTTCTTTTGCCATGTGAAGTAATATTCACAGGTTCTGGAGATTAAAATATGGGCATTATCGGGTACCATTTATTTGTCTACCACAGTCCACTCTGTGTCCCTGAAGATCCATATCATTTTATATGAGATATATATTTACCCCATTCCCAAGTCCCTCAAAGCCCCAAACCATTACAGTATTAACTCAGGTCTAAACTTCCATCTAAATCTTACTATCTAAATTATTTAGATCAGGTATGGTTGAGACTTTTTTTTTTTTAAATATATTTTATTGATTTTTTACAGAGAGGAAGGGAGAGGGACAGAAAGTCAGAAACATTGATGAGAGAGAGACATCAATCAGCCACCTCCTGCACGCCCCACACTGGAGATGTGCCCGCAAGCAAGGTACATGCCCCCGACAGGAATCAAACCTGGGACCTTTCAGTCCGCAGGCTGACACTCTATCCACTGAGCCAAACCAGTCTCGGCATGGTTGAGACTTTAGATACGAATCATCCTGAGGCCAAATTCCTCTCCATTTGTCTGTATCTTTTGAAGTTAGAAAACAAATTATCTGCTCCTAACATACAATTGTGGGACATATCAGTTATAGACGTTTCTGTTCAAAACGGAAGTAGAAGAAAGAAAGCAGCACTGGTCCCAAGAAATTTTAAAATCTAGCAAAGCAAACTACATTAGACTTCAAGGCTTGGGACTAATCCTTTGTGCCTCTGGGGAAAGGCAGTACATGTTTGCAGCTGAGTAGTTTAACAGATTATTTCTTGCGTGTAGAATTTTGAGAGTCCTGAGCCTCCTTTCATTTAGCTTTGTCCCTTTCAGTTTAAGCTAGAAGTGTTTCTGCTCATAACTTGTGGATCTCCTATATCAGTGGTTGGTAAACTGGGGCTTGTGAGCCACATGTGGCTCTTTGGCCCCTTGAGTTTTTAGCAAAGGCCAGCTTAGGAGTACCCTAATTAAGTTAATAACAAAGTGCCTACTCATATAGTTTAAGTTTAAAAAATTTGGCTCTCAAAAGAAATTTCAATTGTTGTATTGTTGATATTTGGCTCTGCTGACTAATGAGTTTGCCGACTACTGTCCTATGTAATCACAGGGATCCATTCCATTGAAAATCCTATTTATATTCTTGACTTGTGATAAGAAGGTTGAACCACATTCCTAATCTCTTCATGGGAACTCTGAGTGATTAATTACTCTTATCTTTTTATTTTAATCTCTTAGAATATAGTTTTAGTGATTTCAGAGAAGGAGGGAAAGGGAGAAAGAGAGAATTATCAATTTTGAGAGAGAATCATTGATCGACTGCCTCCTGCGTGTCCCCACTGGGGATTGAACCTGCAATTGAGCATGTGCCCTGATAGGAAATAGAACTGTAATTTCCTGGTTCATAGGACAGCTCAACCACTGAGCCACGCAGTCAGGGCTACCCTTATCTTTTGAACTTTTTGAGGAAGTAGCAGAAGGTTGTCTAGCCATACTCTTGGCTTTTTTTTTGCCAGAATAATTTCCTGACAGTGAATCTTCTAATTTTAGTATCTTTTGCAAACTGGATATACTGACAATTTCCCAAATCATCAAGTCCTAGTTCCTTTTGCTTAACAGTTCTTCCCTCTTAAGAGGACCCTTGTGACTAAACAGTTCCACACAGATAATCCAAAGTAACCCTCCCCCCATCTCAAGATCATTAGCTTAATCAGTGGTGTAAAGTTCTTTTTGCTGTGTAAGTTGACATATATCACATGTCTGAGAATTAGGTGGACGTTTTTGGGAGACCATTATTTAGCCTACCCCACAGTTAGCCAGGAAGAGATTAATGGTTTAGGGAATTAAAGAAAAAATGGAGTGAGCTGAAGGGAATCAAATCCAAATCTAAGGGAGTTAGTTGTGTTGTTTACGGAACATTCTGGGTTGTGATGACTGGGCTGTGAAGATCAAGGGTCTGTAAAGTCCAGCTGAATTTATTCTGTGTCATGGAAGTTTTCAAATAGAATTTTATTTGACTTTGACAAACTTTTCATTTGCTCTGTGCTTAACTGAACCAAATGCTATAGAACACATTCCTGCCCCTCCTGCCTCTCTACTCACCAAATCTAAGCCTAGAGAATACATATATGATAAAGATGCATCATTTTCAAATGATTTTTTTGACATTTCATTATAGAAGTCCCAGTCATTTTCTAATTGCATAGTATTTTTTTTTATGGTTTACTCTGCTTAGGATGGTTCAAGACAGGCTGTCTTTAATCAGCTATGAGTATAGTGGCTAGGAGTACTTGGCGAGATTATCATTTGGGCCATGTATCTTCCTCTGTTCTCGGTAGCTATTAATGGAGTAACTGGAAAGCAACATAACTACTATGGTGTGCTCTGACCCCATATGACTTCTGCATGGCTATGCTATTGTATGAGTCTTCTTAAATTTGAACTCTTTTAGATCATGTCCGGGGATAGACACAGAGACGTACACTTACAAAAATGTTTGCACAACTGTGACTAAGTTTTTAGGGTGTGCATTTATGCAAGATTAAACTGAAAATGCTCAATTATGAGGGGAAGCAGATTAAATTGAGGTGACACAAGAAGAATGGAAGGGAACATCTGACCGGGTCCTCTGCTCTGTTTTTCTCTCATGGGCTCCAACCCAGAAAGGAAGGGTTGGAGCAGGATGAGTGAGCTGTGGCTTGTTCCTGGGCAAAGAGAAGAGCTGTACAGTCTTCACCACGAATTATTCTGCCATAAAAGAAGAGCTGCTCAGTTCCCTGTGAGCACCAGCAGCGGGGAGAGAACTGCTCTCAGTCTCCCCCCACTCGTTGCAGATAAATGCTTACCAACATCTATGGCTTTGGACTCATTATTTATTTATCTTATTTTATCCCATTTTTATTTTTGCAAAATGAAGTAAGAACAGTGTGGAATTATGATTGTTTATGAATGAAAATGTAGAAATCAATGATCTTTTCTCTTATATATCATTTTCCTATATCATCTTTATATCACCTAGGTCAGTGACTTTCAACCTTTTTCATCTGGCACATATATAAACTAATTACTAAAATTCTGCAGCACAATAATATACATATACTGTATTTTCCGGCATATAAGACGACTTTTTAACCCAGGAAAATCTCAAAAGTTGGGAGTTGTCTTTGTGTGTGTGTGTGTGTGTGTGTGTGTGTGTGTGTGTGTGTGTAGTGTTCCTTGTATGAATATATCACAACTTATTATGACATCTTATAGGGTGGCTATATCCCAATCTCTATATTTTAACTGGAAAAGTTGGGGGTTGTCTTATACACCCAATCGTCTTATATGCTGGAAAATACGGTATATATTGCTGATCTGACAAAAATAGGCGTACATTTGATTCATTCACACAGGAAAGCTATTGTGCTGGTTGTTGTCATTTTTTAATTTGACAATCTAAAGGAAAAGAGGTCAGTGCCACAGACTAATAGGTATTGGATGTTTTTAAAATTCTTGTGGCACCCTGGTTGAAAATTGCTGACCTAAGTTGTTTTAAGGTCTAACAGCTAATTACAGGTGTAGAGAACAAGTGAGTTTACTGTAGCTTTTTAGTGATACACAGAGTTGATAAGCTGAAGAAGAATATCTGTAAGTTTGTAATCAGCTACAGAGGGATACCAATAAAGCACCAGCCATTTTAATAGTGAGTTATATGTATACATTATCTCATTTAATCCTCACAACAAACCTGTGACATAGAGATAGTTATTTCTATTTTAGGGAACCAAAGCATTTATAAAAGAACTAGAGTCCTAGTGCACAAATTCGTGCATGGGTGGGGTCTGGCTGGCTTGTCCTGATTGGGCCCAATCAGGCCTGGACTGGTGGGGGGCAGAGAGGGATGTCAGCCGCCCCTGGCCCTGATGGGGGGATCAATTGGAAGTGTGGCTGGCCAGGGGGAGTGGCCATAGGAGATTGGCAGGCCATCCTCACCCTCTGATAGTGCCTGTTGGCTGGCTGCAGTGTGAGTCATAGCAACCATTCTGGTTGCTTGGCTTTTATATGTATAGATAAGAAACGCTTTGTAAATTGCATAACTATTATTCTTTAAACCCAAATGGAAGCATATTGTCCGTAAGAATCTGATAATTCTTAGAAAACTAATTCCTTAAGTTTGGGCTACTCTAACTTATAGAAAGCCAATGTAGCCACCTGTAATAAGTAAATTATGCAATCGATACAAAATCCTCCCCTTCCAAGACAATGTGCACATTTACTGGTACAATACAATACTCTTAGAAAACAGTGCTTACTATCTATCTGGCTTCATAGATCCAAGCTGAAAGTTGTTAAAGGATGGTTCTTTATGTTTATGTTATATAGCATAATCCTATCTAATAAAGAGGGAATATGCTAATTGACCCTCATGCTGTCACAAAGATAGTGATTGTAGTGCCTATAGCCAATAAGGAGGGAATATGCTAATTGACTTGACTGCCTCACCCTCAAAGATGGAAGTACCCACAGCCAAAAAGAAGGGAATATACTAATTGACTGCCACACCCTAAAAGATGGCAACACCCATAGCCACAAGATGGCAGCGCTCAGTCCCTTCAGCCCCACTGGGGTGGCAGGCATGCAGCAAGGCCAGGCCCACCCCAGGGGGACCCAGCTATGCCATGTGCCTGCCTTTGGAGTCCCCCAGTCCCTCAGCCCCCCAGCCTCCCAGGGCTGGCCCAAGGCACAGACAAGCATTGGATGGCAGCTGTCCAGCGGATATCTGAGGCACAGGCAAGCCTCAGATGGTGGCTGCCCAGTTGCTCAGGGCTTCTCAGGTAACCAGGGCTGGCCAAGGCTTGCGCTACTGGCAGTGGCAGCAGCAGAGGTGTGATGGGGTGTCTCCTTCCCCTGATTGCCAGGTTGCCTCCCACCCCTGAGGGCTCCCAGACTGTGAGAGGGGGCAGGCCGGGCTGAGGGACCCCGCCTCCAGTGCATGAGTTTTCATGCACCGGGCCTCTAGTATAAAAAGAAAATCCCAATATATTTAATTTATATCAACTCTATGTATCACTAAAAGGCTATAGTAAGCTCACTTGTTCTCCTCTATATCTGTAATTAGCTGATATACCTTAAAACGACTGAAAGAAATGAGTGCAAGCATTGTCATTCTCATATTCTAGTTGAACAAAACCCAAATCTGAGGAGTTAGTAATTAGAGCTGTGATTAGAACTCTAACTGTGCTACACTTTTCAATGCATCAGTTCTTCCAAAGTGTATCTCCTTTAGCTCAGCATTTCTAATCTATGAACCAGTAATAGATATTTTGTAAAACAAACAACTTGGGGAGAATTGTAATGCTGTATTCATAGAGACTCACAATACACATTAATATAATAGAAGGCTTGAAGTAAAGATGCATTGTGTTTAAAAGGGCAATTCCCATAGGTTATCTACCCTTAAATTTTTTTTTCAAAGATCATAGTTTGAGAGATGTTATTCTAGTCCTTTTGCACACAAGGGATAGGAATATTGGTGTTTAAAATCAACAGAGTCTACAATATAAGCTTTATACCAGTAGGTTTTCTCTCCGCCCCCATCCCATGTGCCTGAAATAGTGCCTGGAACATAAGAAAGACTAAAAGCATCTGTGAGAGGAATAATTAGAATATATTCTCTTGATAAAGTCAATTGTGCTTGTTACACAACATTTGTGGGGGAGAGGGTAGGAAGTTCTTTGGTTTCCAGTTTTTTCATGGTTAACAACTAATGGAACTCACATTCTGACTGTGCCAAAAAAGTAGGCTAAAATATCTGAAGCAGTATTTCTTGATATCATTCAATCTTTGCTTATTTATTTTACCATTGCAGTTAAAAGGACAAATAAACATGGTGTATAGTTAGCAGACTAGAATAAAAAAATCCATCAATCTTAATGCTCATGGATATTTCTGATTCTCACAGTAGCCACTTAGTAGTATGTTACTTGAAAATTTGCCTGAGCCTCTTTCAAATATATTTATATTTCCTGCTGTATCATCATTTACATGAATGTCAGAAATGGCTTATATGTATATCCTCTACTAACTAATTATCATTACTCTGGAGTCAGTTCTTTTTCTGTGAAAGCAACATCAGCAATAACCTTTATATGCATCAAGGTTATAATGCCCCCCCGCCTGCTGACCTGGTTGCCTCCTACTGTCCCCCCTGCCAGCCTCGTTGCCCCAACTGCTCACCTACCTGCCTGCATGGTCACCCCTAACAGGTTATCTATTCTTAGATATTCTAATAATCTGAAAGAACCAAAGTGTTAAGGGCACATGTTTTAGTGGATACTGGGCTAAGAATTTTCTTCTTTTTTTTTTTTCTACTTCAGTCTCACAGAATAACTTGTTTAAATAAAATTTCTAAAATGAAAAGTAGAATAGAAAATTATATTGGCTAAGTTATATAACTCCAAATAGTTAACAAGAGAAACTTTGCCTCCAGAATATAAAAATTACCTGCTTTACCATTTTAATACAACTTGTTCTATCTTTGAATTGTCCTTATATTTTCTAGCATGTAACTTTTAAATTCCTTTTTATTGAATTTATTGGGGCAGCATGAAACTTTTTAATGACTATTTTATTCTTAGGAAGAATGACTTCTTCTGAAAAATTAGTAAAAAATTAAATTTATGTAATCTTCATTAATTCTAGGCCAAAAGCATGCTGAAGAATCTTGGTCTTAATTTCTTCTTTTGTTTAGAAGACATGGTAGAAACACTTCCCCTTCTCATTGAAAAATTAGGACAAATTGGTAAGTTGACTGTGCTATATTTTTGGTAAGTTATTGAAGCTTAATTTTTTTATGAGTTAGAATATTTTTTGTTGTCTTTTATTTGTTTCATGTAGTGGGTAGAAGTAAAGAAACATTTACTATTTTGGTGTATATAAAAATATGGTAGATTTTAATTGTAAAGCAATAGATACATATCTCTAGTTTAACCCTTACAAAATTATTTGTGCCTGTTACCCTTTTAATTCCTTGACTTCTGATGTCTCAACATTTTTAAGCCTTGTTAATTTCTTATAGATAACCATCATTACTTGAATATGTGCCTTTGAAAAAATCATTTAGCAATCAAATTGTGTATTCATACACATATGTAAAAGCAAATAAAATGCTCACAATTTATTGATATGTTGATTTTATAATTATAGATAGGAAAACTAAAGTACGGAGCCATTCCTGAACACTATGTGCTATAACACCAAAAGCTGAAGTAGATTTTAAGCATCTAGCATTGATAAGGAGAACTAAAGTGGAATGCATTAAGTAGGTAACACTTTGTACCCTAGATTAGCTCTGGTAATAACTTTGGCATGAGAGCAGAAAAAAATATTTTAGCCAAGATAATTTTTAATTATGGAAGCATTGTATAAGATAAATTTCCAGGACTTTAATCCAGTGGTAATGTTAAATTATATACATAGATAAACACATCTGCATGTAGATATTCTAAATATCCTATATAATAAAGAGTTAATTTGCAAATTGACCATCACAGTCTCACAAGATGGCTGCCTACAAGCAGGCTGTGTGGGGTGACCAGGCCAACAGGGGGTTAGGGAGGGACGACTAAATGACTGAACAAGCAAGCTGCATAGGGTGATCAGTCCAGCAGGGGGCAGGCAGTTGGGGGCAACCAGGCCTGGGGCAGTGGGAGTTGGGGGAGAACAGTTGGCGGTAACCAGGATGGCAGGAGGGGAGGGGCAACCAGGCCAACAGAGGGGAGCAGTTAGGGACAACCAGGCTGGCATGGGGGACAGTAGGAGACAACCAGGTCAGAAGTGGGGGGCATTTAGGGGCAACCAGGCTGGCGAGGGGGGTGCAGTTAGGGGTGACCAGGCCATCAGGGGGATCAGTTGGGGGCAATTAGGCTAGCAGATGGTGCAGTTAGGAGTGACCAGGCAGGCAAGTAGGTGAGTGATTAGGAGCCAGCAATCCAGGATTATGAGAAAGATTGGACCTAAATGAGCAGTTGTATATCTTCTAGGTCCCTGGATGCAGGCTGGGCTAAGGGGAGTCCCCCAGTGCACAGATTTCATGTCCTGGGCCTCTAGTGTTCAATAATAGCACTAAAGCCAAAGATGTATGATTACACATTCAGATGCTCATCCATGTTGCTGGGAGGGAAATAAAACCAAATTATGATAGATATAAAATGATAGTATGACAAAATACAAATTTGGGGAAGTATAAGAAAATTTCTCCTTCCTCTTTTGTGATCTGAACAAAGTAAATAAATGAGATATTCTGCTAATTCATGATAATATTTACCTCTATCACTTTCTAATCACTTTCTAGTGTGGTTTTCAGTTTGAGTTAGAAACAGATGTATTCCTATAGCTCTGGAATAACTGAGTATAACTTTAAGACCAGAATCTAAAGAAGAACCAGATTCAGTATTCATAATCTCATACAAATGTATAATTTTTAAGTAAAATTGCTAAATATTTTAAGTATCTGGGAATGAGATCTTGGCAAGTAACAATGGAAATTTCAGTTTTCTTTAAAATATACCACAGGAAACTTAGGTCTTACTTACTGGTTCTCTGTAGCTCAGCAGCACTGAACATTGAGCTCTGTGTGTGACAGTTGATCTAGGGTCAAGTTGGGTCAGCCAGAACGTCCCTAATCTGGACTCTAGAAGAAATACACACTGCTGGCACAGTACATGTCTAATGCCCATGTAAAGCATTTTGCAGTAGTTTGCTGTTATTAGTTTTGCCTTGCTTACATACCAAATTTTCTTAATATGTATATTAGACTGTGATTTTCCTTTCTTTTTTAAGTTGAGATATAATTAACATATGACTTCCCTAGTCTTTATTTCTTCAATGTATTGATTTAATCTTCATCAGCTAAACACACCTTGGGCCAAGCCTCAGCTTACATCCCAGATCTGTCCTACGTTAGCTATCAGATGTCTGGAAAATTACTTAATGTCTTTGAGCATCATATGAAAAATGGAGATAGTAATAACTAATTCATTAGGTTGTGGTGTGAATTAAGTAAAATAATTTCTGTAAAACAGTTAACTCAGTAATAGAAAATATGATTAGTTCAGGCCCAACTACTAGATCTTCTTTTACATTGAACTTGAGCACAGATATTCAGAGGGATTGAGAAAGGGAAATTATTTTTACACTAGAGGACTGGTGCACGAATTCATGCACCTGGCCTGTGGGATTGGGCTCCTTTTATGATTCTTTTTAAAAAAAATATATTTTATTGATTTTTTACAGAGAGGAAGGGAGAGGGATAGAAAGTCAGAAACATCGATGAGAGAGAGACATCGATCAGCTGCCTCCTGCACGCCCCCTACTGGAGTTGTGCCCACAAGCAAGGTACATGCTCCCAACTGGAATCGAACCTGGGACCTTTCGGTCCGCAGGCCGACGCTCTATCCACTAAGCCAAACCAGTCTCTGCCTTTTGTGATTCTTAATACCAATCTAATATGCTTTTAATTATTCATTTTATGTGTTATCTAATTTGGAAAGACTAGAATATTTCTATCACTTTTCTGAATGAAAGAAAAATTGAGACATCTTCTAAATTATAACTTCAGGCAAACTGATGTTATATTTTTAGCTTCAAGAAAAAGTCCTCCCAGTGCTGCACTGTTTTGTTATTATTTTACAATACACATTACACTCTTTGTTTTAAGCATTTGTTCGGTTTGAAAAGCTGGGAATTTCAGATAAGTGTTTCTTCTTTTCTAGGGGAGTGGTGGCTGGCCTTGTCTATTCATTAAAATTGCTTGGTCCGTGCTTGCTTTGAGGCCTCAGACTTGCATCTCCTCATAATCCATTCAACTAACTAAACTTGTTTTTCCTCAGACTGCCATGAGCAGGAATTCCATCAATGAACTGGGAAGCAACCCAAGTTCTGAGGACCAGTTACTTATAAATTAATAACACTTAGTGTAGAAAGAACTACCCTTACAGAGCTAATAAATACAGAACCATGTAGCTCTCAATCACCACCATCCCTTTTAATATGTCTTTAATCAATTAAAAATATAAAATGAGATTCCAAGTACAAGAAGTATCATTCATAAGGACTGCTCTTCTTACTCTAATCTGCTATATGCATATGAATTTTACTCAAGTGGTAGATTATATTAAAATAGTAATTCAATGGCTATTTAAAAAATAGCTACCTGTTTTACCCACATGGTTAGATAAAAATCACAAAATGATAACTCACATTATAAGCATAGTTTATAACAAGAAGTTTACATAGTCAGGAAGCACTGATCACTGAGGTTAAACTATTTTATTACATTGAGTTCAGTGCCTGGCACATCAAGAGCATTCAAATAATGTTCATTGAAAGAATCAATAATTGAAGGAGTATTAATTCAGCTTACTTATTTTTATAGAAAATCATTTACACTTTCAATTGGTACTTTCTAATATTGGGTCCAGATAAGAATCCCAAGTAATTATCTGTCTTTATTGACTTAATTCATTTTATAACAACTCAACTTTCCATTTTATTTTATTTATTAACTAGAGGCCCAATGCATGAAGATTCATGCTAGAATAGATCTTCCTTCCCCTGGTTGCTGGCATTGCCTTCGCTCTGGTCAGAGCTGCCTTTCCACTTTTCCATGCTGCCCAGAAGCCTGGAGTGGCTGGGGCAGTGTGGAATGCCTGCGTCTTTGTCATCTTTGTTGGGTTAATTTGCCTACTCATTCCTGATTGGCTGGTGGGTGTTGTGAAGGTATGGTCAATTTGTATCGTCCTCTTTTATTAGTGTAGATAGTGTCTTTTTGTAAACTGATAACTAATTTTATTAACTTTTTTCTTTACATTTATTGTTGTCACTATTATAGATTTCCCCAGTTTTCCACACTCCACCTCTTTGTCCACCTCTTCTCCACCTTCCCTCCCCTTTCCTCTGGCCATCATTATACTGTTGTCTGTGTCTATGGGCTATTCATATATGTTCTTTGACTAATCCATTCACCTTTTTTCATCTAGTCCCCCTCCCCACTCGCCTCTGACAGCTGTCAGTTTATTTCATGTATCAATGCCTCTGTTCCTATTTTGTTCATCAGTTTATTTTGTTCATTAGATTCCATATATAAGTGCAGTCATATGGTATTTGTCTTTTACTGACTGGCTTATTTCACTTAGCATAATAATCTCCAGATCTATCCATGCTATCACAAAAGGTAAGAGCTCCTTCTTTTTTACAGCCACATAGTATTCCTTGGTGCAAATGTACCACAGCTTTTTTAATCCACTTATCTATTGATGGACACTTGGGCTGTTTCCAAATTTTGGCTATTGTATTAACATCATCTTAAATGGGATTGTAAATACTTACAAATAACATACTTTTAAAAATAGTGATTTCTTTATATTGCTAATAAATCTGATACTTTAAGCAACCAAAGGGTGTCAGAATAAAATATACCCTATAGGTTAAGACACTTGTTCACAATACATATAGGTCTTCCTGTACTTGTAAAAATGCTCTATAACCAATATTTCACATACCCTATAGCATCTCTTTAAGATTAGTCTAATCTTCCAAGTAGAAAATATAGGTGACACAAACAAAAAGCATTTTTTGTCCCAATATGTGGCAGCAGAAACCTGAGAAGCAAAAATAAAATTTAATTCTTTTTGGTTAATTTAGAATTGAATACCTAGTCTTCTTTTATTTAGATATCTAGAGGACTGGTGCATGAAATTCATGCATGGGGGTTGGGAGGTATTCTTCAGCCCAGCCTGCACCCTCTCACAATCCAGGACTGCTGGCTCCCAACTGCTCACCTGCCTACCTTCCTGATTGCTCCTAACCGATTCTGCCTGCCAGCCTGATCACCCCCTAACCACTCCCCTGCCAGCCTAATTGATGCCTAACTGCTCCCCTGCCAGCCTGATTGCCCCTAACCTCCCTCCCCTGCTGGCCTGATCACCCCTAACTGCCCTCTCCTGTAGGCCTGGGTCCCCCCAACTGCCCTTTCCTACAGGCCGGGTCTCCCTCAACTTCCCTCCTCTGACAGCCTGGTCACCCCTAACTTCCCTCCCCTGCAGGCTTGATCACTCCCAACTGCCCTCCTTGCAGGCCTGGTCCCTCCCAACTGCCCTCCTTTGCTGGCCATCTTGGGGGCAGCCATCTTGTGTGTTGGAGTAATGATCAATTTGCATATTACTCTTTTATTAGATAGTATGCCTCATCATTACATGTGATCTAGTTACTTATCTAAAGGAGTTTCTTGGTGACCTTGGTTGATTGAACATAGGTTTTCCGCTCTCCAAAACCCTCAAATATAAGTAGTACAAACCTAAAAGGACAAAGATTGGGGTAGGAGATGGTAAAAGATCTCAGAAATCATCAAAATTGTTGGAAAATGGCAAACAGTTGAAGCAGTGGTCTTCCTAAAATAGAGGGCGGAGAAGGTCAAAATTTAGATCCTACAGAAAGAGGTGCTAATAAGGAGCAAGGCTTGTCACAGAATGCCAGATAAAGGCAGGAATTGAAGGCACCTCCAGCGCCTTTTTTGCAGACACTTTTAAAAAATATATATTTTATTGTTTTTTACAGAGAGGAAGGGAAAGGGATAGAGAGTTAGAAACATCAATGAGAGAGAAACATCAATCAGCTGCCTCCTGCATACCTCCTATTGGAGATGTGCCCGCAACCAAGGTACATGCCCTTGACTTGAATCGAACTTGGGACCTTTCAGTCCACAGGCTGATGCTCTATCCACTGAGCCAAACTAGTTAGGGCATATACTTTTAATTGTCAAACTCTGGATACATTTGGGGGTGAGATAGGAGTTGGACATAAGCTCAAAAGTTTTCCTAAGGAAAAGTTAGACTCTACTTTCCAATTCCCATTTTTTTTCTCCAGAAAAACTACTAGTAAACCAGCAAGCCTTCAGACCTAAGGCACCAAGCCCAGAAACCAGCAAGTGAATCACAGGAATGATTCTAGGGGAACTGGGTTGGAGAGGGGAGAATATGAATATCAGCGATACCTGGGATTTTATTTCTTCAAACAAGATATGATGCAAATATATAAAAATGTTAACATTTGAAAAATCGTGGTGGTGGTATGTTCGGAAATGGAGTATAAGGATTATTTAGGTCAATGGTGAATAAAGTTTGGAAGGAATTATTAAGTTTCACGTAAAATAAGTGCTCATTTTTTGTTAGAAATTCCTTTATTATTACTTATTAAGCACCAGCTTAATATTGTAGAATATTTCAAATCACCCTTTGACAATTAGTTCTCCCCATCCCCTCAAATTCTTGATAATGAACTTTTCAAGTAAAGACATGTTCTCTTCTCTCTTCTGTATAAAACTTTATGAAATAAAGGCAAAGAATTGTGTACATTTTGCAATAAAATGCTGCCCATGGTTGTGGAAACAGTGTCTGCGCAGCTCTCTTTACTGTCCAGGTCCTGAAAGACTCTTGTTCATGAATTATCTCTTCACAAATCAAGTCCACCACTTGCTGGGTTTATCATTCTGAGGGTCAAAAACTTTCTCACAAAGCCTCAGTCCAGTCTCTTGCCTTAGCTGCTGCAAATAGGCCCTCATTACTTCGTCTTCCTGTTTGTTTGCAGGTTTGGCATAAATTACATTAAGTGGAAAACCAGGCTCTCTGGGAATGGGAAAATTAATGATTCCCAGTGTATACATTTCTTTCTCACCTTGGCTTTTGAAATTGCACTCTTGGAGTTTAAACACTAAGAACTGTAGAGAGTTAGGTATATCAAGGTTCTATCAGCTTCATTGTTAATTTCAAAGTTTTTGAAGAAGACATTGGCCTTGAAGTAATAGAGGGCTTTATCCACAATATCTGTGTCTTTTGTCTCTCTAGGGGCAGATCCTTTGAATTGACTTCTGGTGCCATGTTTCCAATGAGTTTGGTGTCAGGATCCAGGAGAAAAGAGTAGTAAGCTGGCATCTTGACATCTCCCGAGTTTCAACTCAATTAGGAGACTAGGTGCTCATTTTTAATAGAACTATAACTATATAAATCCACCACCACACCAATGTTCATAAATGTTTTGTTGAATTAACAGTACCTTGTGCAGAGCTCCATTTTAGACTATGCACTGGGGCAGTAACTTTTGGAAATCCCAGGTAAACTTTACAAACCCATCTCAATGTGTATGTTGGGAAACCTTTCTTTAATAAAACATTACTCAGTTTCCTTCTTGAGCAGTCCCTTAAGTTTGCACCCCAACCATCTCCTATATCGGGCCCTCACACACCAGGCTACTAAACAGTCATGCTAATTGCCCCAGAGCTAGGTATTTGACAACCAGGGGCAGTGCCTGTGCTCGAAAGCCCACTTAAATTAGACAAATTAGCCAATTATAGACCTGCTTGCCCTCCCTCAGCAGTTCCTTTCTAGAGAAACCAAAATCAAAGCTCAAACCCGCAGTTCTCTTTCTCCTGCCTTTAAAAACAAATATATAAATATATTGATTCCAGAGAGGAAGGGAGAGGGGAAGAGAGAGAGAAACATCAATGATGAGAGAGAATCATTTATTGGCTGCCTCCTGCATGCCCCCGAGCATGTGCCCTCCCTGGGAATCAAACCATGACCTCCTGCTTCATAGGTCAATGCTCAAACACTGAGCCATGCCACTTGGCCTCTCCTGCTTTTTTTATAGACCTTGGTGCTTCCTCTGAGTGGTCCTCCTCAGGGAACTGTGAATATCAACTGTCAAACTTTTTCTGGTCTCTGTCTTTCTTGATGTGCACTTGTCTTCATCATACTTCACCCAAGGTATGGTGAAAGCAGTTTACCATGAACTTTCACATTTACCAACAGAACCCATTTCCAGGAGCATCTGAGGTTGAAACATGATATCAGTGATCTTTCACTGGGTCCCTGTCCAGCTCCCAAATGATTATTTCTTCTTCTTATAAAAAGTTCTGCTCATTTGAAGCTCTTGACATTTGAGTTGACATCCTCTATCCTACCTCTTTAATCAATACTTTGGATCCAGTTGGACTCTTGGTTCTCTTCTTTACCTCAAGTCTTGCCATTATCCTGGGTGACCACAGCATGCATTTGTCTATTTATTCCACACGCTGGCATATTGCTTCTTATTCATTGTTTAGTCTGCTTATATCTATGTATCTTCATCTCTATTCATCTCCAACTTCCGTGTTCTATAGCTACACTTGGATGAGCAGCACTCACAAAATCCTACATTAAAATGTGAATCAGTTATGCATTGTTAAAGAGCAAATCACTCCAGAACTTAGAGGCTTAAAGCAATACACGCACACACATAGTATGTTTTTATTCAGACCATTAAAAATGTTCACCATTGATTTTAAAGCCCTGAAACAAAGTGCCTTCTACTCCAGATCAGCTCTTGTCTATGAATTTTCAAATCTTTAGATCTGTTTATCAGTGTCTGAACTTTACACTTTAAATGTTCATGCTTTAAAATGTTCATATCTTTTGATCTGTCTTCACCTACTCTTCTTTGTGGACATATATGATATGATGTTTACCCCAACATTATTTATAATAGCAAAAATTTGGTAACAACCTAAATCTCTACTGGTTAAGTGAACACATGTGATGTTAAAGTGGTCATAGAAAGTGATGTTTATGAAATGTTTATAATAACATAGAAAAATTCACTATAAAATGATAGTGGAAAGAAGAAAAAACTGTTTGGATTTATAATGTGAATGAATTTTTATGGCTGAAGATTTTAAAGTTTTAAATTCAGTTAATATAAAGTGAAATAAAGACTGAATGAGACAGTTTACTTTTAAAAATATTTGGTCACTAGAGGATAAAGACCATTATACCACAACTAGAGGCCCAATGCATGAAATTTGTACATGGATTGTGTGTGCCCCTCAGTCCAGCCCGCACCCTCTCCAATTTGAGACCCCTCAAGGGATGTTTGACTGCCTGTTTAGGCCAGATCCCAGTAGGTTTGGGCCTAAACAGGCAGTCGGACATCCCTCTCACAATCCAGGACTGCTGGCTCCCAACTGCTTACCTGCCTGCCTTTCTGATTGCCCCTAACCTTTTCTGCCTGCCAGCCTGATCACCCTCTAATCATTCTCCTGCCAGCCTGATAGCCCCTAACTGCCCTCCCCTTCCAGCCTGGTCCCCCCAACTGCCCTCTCCTGCAGGCCTGGTCACCCCTAACTGTCCTCCCCTGCAGGCTGGTCACCCCCAACTGGTCTCCCCTGCCAATGCAGTCACCCCTAACTTCCCTCCCCTGCCAGCCTCATTGCCCCTAACTGTTCTCTCCTGGTGGTCTGTTTCCCCCCGCAATCCCAACTCTCCTCCCCTGTAGGCCTGGTCATCCCAAACTGCCCTCCCTTGCAGGCCTGGTCACCCCCAACTGGCCTCCCTTGCCAACCTGGTACCCTTCCCACAACTGACCTCCCCCACAGGCATGGCCACTCCTAACTTCCCTCCCCTGCAGGCCTTGGTCTCCCCCAACTGCTCTTCACTGCAGGCCCAGTCACCCCCAACTTCCCTCTCCTGCAGACCTGGTCACCTTCACCTTCCCTCTCCTGCAGGCCTAGTTCCCCCCAACTGCTCTCCCCTGCAGGCTTGGGTCCCCCCAATTGCCCTTCCCCGCAGGCTTGGTCACCCCCAACTTCCCTCCTCTGCTGACTTGGTCACCCCTACTTCCCTCCCCTGCAGGCTTGATTGCCCCCAACTGCCCTCCCTTGCGGGCCTGGTCCCTCCCAACTGCTCTGCTCTGCTGGCCATCTTGTGTCTACATGGGGGCAGCCATCTTTGACCACATGGGGGCAGTCATCTTGTGTGTTGGAGTGACAATCAATTTGCATATTACTCTTTTATTAGATAGAATAATTGTATATCTAAAAATGGCTTTGAGCCCAACTGGTGTGACTCAGTGGTTGAGCCTCAACCTATGAACCGAGAGGTTAAGGTTCCATTCCTGGTCAGGACACATGCCTGGGTTGTGGCTCAATCCCCAAAGTGGGGCATGCAGGAGGTAGCCATCAATGATTCTCATCATGGATGTTTCTGTATTTTTCTCTCTCTCTCTTCCTCTCTAAAAATCAATAAAAAAAAGTAAAAATTAAAATAAAAAATGGCTTTGAGAGTTACTTGAATGAACTAAAAACTTCTGGCCTTTGTTTTAAAGTTTGTATTTTACATTGCATGATTATAAAGATACTTAGCGAGGGAATATTAAAGTTGCAAATGGGTTGATCACTGCCAGACAAGTTGGAGCAGCTGTGTAACAATTTCAGAAGCTGTTTATCAGAGGAAAAAGGAAGTCTAATGTGAAGGGTGTGCTGACACTCCCTGGAAAAACAGAAACGAGGGAAGAGTATGGTAAGGGGGGAAATCAGCTGTTGGACCAAAATGGGATTTAAGTATTTTTAAAATGTCAGCCGTTGAAGACAGTTGCTCTGCCACACAAAACCTGAGGTCTGGTCACTGTCTACTTCTGTTGGACTAACAATTTACTTGGCACTATTTTGAGAAAGAATTTTCACAGAGCTGGCATGTCTTCAGCCCCCTATGTTTCCTCTCATTGACTAATCGACAGGTGTTAAAAAGCCCATGGCAGAAATATCACAGATCCAGGGTGCTCATTTTAATTTTATACCTGCATCTTTGAAATTTTTTATTGTCATTTTGGTTGATGAATAATTAGGTATTATTTCATTAAGTGTTGTCCCACAATGACATTTCATTAAATATTCTTAATGTTGATACTATTGCAGGTACCCTCCCATATTTCCTCCTTTTGCCCATCTCCACCTACCTTTGCCTCCCCTTCCTTGTATATCTGTGATTTTTGTTTGAATGTTTTATTGGCTGAGTAATTATTTGTTTCTGCAGGAGGATGAGATAAGTAAATTATTGCTGACATAATTACTTTTTCATGGGTATTCATGTAAATGTATTACTATATGTTTACTTATGATTTATAAACTTAATATTGTGGTTATGATCATAGAATTCAAACCGAAGCAAATTTAGTAGAGAATGAACATTTTTTGCAATGAAAGATGTTGGTGTTATATTTTTTCGAAAGCATGCAGCAATCTTGGCTTTAAAAAAAGTCTATTATGTCTGGAAAAAATAAGTCATATTGAAATTCCTTACAAAGCTACATGTCGAGTAAGCTTCTGAAACAACTGTCACAATCAAAACAATATAGCTTTAGATTGTTACACTCTTGACAAATAATTTTCAGAAATTTAACTATAAGGCCTAATTACATATGAGCTAAAGCATTATGGGGTGATTATCCTTACTGCTTCCTCATTTAATAGCCTAATTCATCATGTTCCTAAACCTGAAATGAGTGAATGGCTTCCCACAGTGCATTACCCAACCTTAATATCGTGGGGCCCTCATATCCAATACTCAAGGTTGTTAAAATTATTGGCTCCATCCAATTGGCTAAGTAATTTGCTGTTATATAAGTGACTAGTACAGTAGTCTCCCCTTTTTTGCAGTTTCACTTTCTGTGATTTTACTTACCCATGGTCAACTGTGGTCCAAAATATTAAAAAAGAGAATTCCAAAAATAAATAATCCATGAATTTTCATTTGTGCACCATCCTAAATACAGTGATGAAGTCTGTAGTCATCCTGCCCAGTCCCGGAGTCACCCCATCTTCTAGTTATTACAGAGTCTGGCTCCCACAGTTCCACCTTGTTCACTTGGCTCCTGAGGTAAAGCCCTGTGTAGTCCTATATGGTGTTTGGGCTCCTCCTGCTCTGGGCTGTGAGTGTATGTGACTAATCAAGTGCTGTAAATCACATCTGTCCAGCATCAGGTGTCATGTGTTTGGCCATCTCCATAACTATAGGGCAGGAATCACTCCTTCACCAATGGGGTGTAAGGAGACATATCAGATAGATAAGAGGCTTCTAAAAAGAGAGGAAATGCTAATGGATAAATTAGAGGAAATGTCGAAGTGTCTTTTAACAGGGACTTGATGTGCTCAATCTTATATGCTAAAAGGTAACTTTAATAGCAGAGTGGTCAATGACATAGAGAGACAGACTGGAGTCAGCAAGGGAATAGGCTGCTTCAGTAATCTAGATGGGAAATGGTGACACTTGCTCCAGCCTTGAAAAAATGGGAGGGAGACGAGAGTCTAGATTCCGTAAGTGTTAGGAATTCAAGTTCACTGGGATTTAAGGGAGATGAACAATGGTTACCAGGTTTCTAATTTATCAGTTGTTATGTGATGGTTCCATTAATGTGGACAGAGGAGGTAGGAAGAGAAATAGATTTAAAAAAGAAAGCCAAGGGAGAAGAGACTGGTTGGAAAAGGGAGATTCATTAAAAATATTTCAAATATTTCAGACAAAGAAGTAAATAAATCATAGCCAAACAAGCATTGCTTGGTGATAACAATCCCTCGACCATCATTGGTGATCTTTGACGGAACAGTTTCAGAGCAGATCTGGACTAAAAGGGCTAGAGGTTTTGTGGGTAGGGTGAAGAAGTATAGACCATAGACATAGACCACTAAGGGTATTGTGCCCAAAAGAGAAGAGATGAAACAGAGCAGGTGATTATATTTGTTAGTATTTTAAAGTGGAAGTGACTTGAGTCTTTCAATGGAATGAACAATATATTCTAGTTGACAGGGTGAAGTCAAAGATACAACATACTGAAGAAAAACAGACTGAGATGCTTGAGGAAGAGCCAAATCCAGATTATAGGGTGCTAGTTATGTTGGGTGTGGGTGGCCCCTGGTGTATTCTTCTCAGACTCTGTGTAAGGATGTTATATGGAGTTATCATAAAATTAAGAGAAAATTGAAAAAGAGAACTCTTATTAGAAATAACTTGAGGCAAATAAAAGTTCTGTAACCATTATTGGAAAATATTCCAAAAGCTTGGGAGAAAATAAAAAAAGGCATGAAATGTATTTGTAAATAGTTTGATAGGACACAAATTGGGTTATTTCTCTGTGTACCAAGGCAGAAAAAAAAAAAAAAGAGGACAGTCTAAGGCTCAAGCAGTTGAACATGTGAATTAGGGAAAGGTTGACTTGTTGACTCATGGCTGTCATTCTGATAAGAAAAACATTCAGGAGTCCCAAGTGGCTGACATGCAGGAAGTAAAAGGGAGAAGTCTGAAAAGTAGAAATAGAGATTGTGATGATAAAAATTTGGACAAACTCGAGGGTGTGCTCAGGGGGTAATTTGTTGAAATGGAAAAGAAAATCTATACTACAGATTTTGTGTGTTGGTTAAATATACTGGGGTCAGAAATTGAAAAGATTGAGTCAATATTTATTGTTTTCACTTCTCAGTAAAAACTGAAACAAACATATAAGCATTATGTACATTTAAAAATTAACATCTCGCCAAGACCAGTTTGGAGCAGTGGATAGAGCATCGGCCTGCAGAATAAAAGGTCCCAGGTTCGATTCCGGTCAGGGGCATGTACCTTGCTTACGGGCACATCTCCAGTGTGGGGTGTGCAGGAGGCGGCTGATCGATGTCTCTCTCTCATCCATGTTTCTGACTTTCTATCCCTCTCCTATCCTCTCTGTGAAAAATCAATAAAATATATTTTTAAAAAATTAACATCTCAATAATTAACTAAAAAAGAAAGCAAAACAAAATGATGTCTTTTTTTGTGTGTGTTCATCCTCACCCGGTAATATTATTTTCATTGATTTTTAGAGAGAGCAGAAGGAAGGGGAAGAGACAGACAGACAGAAACATCGATGTGAGAGAGACACATCGCTTGGTTGTGTTTCCTCCTGCACGCACACAGATTGGTTTGAGGATTGAGCCTGCAACCGAGGTACGTGAGCTTGGCTGGAAACGAACCCTCAACCATTCAGTCAGTGAGCCGATGCTCTAGCCTCTGAGCCAAAGCAGCTAGGGCTCTTTGTCCATTTGTGAAAGACTTTCAGTTATAGAATATGAAGCATTTGTCTGAGATCATGTAATAGAAAAGATCAGAGATAGACCTTTGGGTTAGATCAGGTTTTGAATCTTGGTAGCAATCGTCATGTTATCTCTCTAAGCCTTCTTTGTCTCATCTATAAAATGACAAAAATAATAGCATACCCATCATGAAATTGCTACTTTTTATATTCTGCTGCTAAGCAAATATGTTATCAGTTTGCTCTGTTAATTCACAATAGTGCATTTCTTCCCTATTGCTGCACTTACAACAAACTCTGGCTTAAAACAACACAAACTTACTCTCTTACAATTCTGAAGGTCAGGTGTCCAAAATCAGTCTCAATGGACTGAAGTCAAGGTGTCAACAGGGCTGGCTCCTTCTGGAGGCTCTCCAAGAGAATCTGTTTCCTTGCAGCAGCCAGCTTCAAGAGACCCCCTGCCTCCATCTTCAAAGCCATCGCATTCCATCATTGACACTGTCTTCACAGTGCCTTCCCCGACCCTTTGCTACCACCTAGTTCTTATAAGGACCCTTTAAGTCCACTTGGGCAGCTCATCCTCATCTCTTCATCTCAAATCCTGAACTGGGTTTATTCTCTATGAAAACTAACATGTTTATAGATTCCAGGAATTAAGACACTAACTTCTTGGCTGGAGGGGGTGAGGAGGGCATTATTCTGCTTACCACAGGCAAGTGCATTAGAGAAGTTCGTGAGGGATGGATATGAATATACTGTAGTGTAACTTTAGTCTAGCCCTGTGTCAACTTCTAAGTTCCTTTTCTTTCTCAATGTCATCATCAACAAACATCCCAAATTTGCAAATGGATAAATGAAAGCCTCATAGATGTGAAAAATGGCCACCCTCTCCAATCCCACCTTTTTATTTTAACAACTTGACTCTCTGCCCTGGCCAGTGTTGTTCAGTGGTTAAAACATCAACCACCTCACCGAAGGGCTGTGGGTTCCATTTCTGGGCAAGGGCACGAACCTGAGGTTCCATCTCAGATTGGATGGAGGTTCCAGTGCGTACAGGAGGCAACCAATCCATGTGTCTCTTTCACATTGATCTCTCTCTCTCTCTCTCTCTCTCTCTCTCTCTCTCTCTCTCTCTCCTTCTCCCTCTCCCTCTCTCAAAATCAATGGGAAAAAATCCTCCAGTGAGGATTAACAACCACAACAAAACCAACAACAACCAAGCATTGTGGCTCACCAATTTAGAACCAGAAAGTATGCCATTCACTGTGCTCTCCTCTGTTTTCCCTGTGGAACAGTGGCTATCCCTCTGCGCTTACCATTTCTGCAGACAAAGCAGCTGTGGCTTCCCACTGTTGCTAAAATACTCAAAACTCACTGCTGTCCCCACCTCCCACTTGCTGGAATTCTCATGTATTTGTAGCGTTCATGAAATTTAGGACACCAGAAAGAGAGGCTAGTGTTGAAACGCAAATTGCCACCACCACCAGCAGACATAAAGCGAAACTTACATCGATTAAGACAGAAATAAAAGCAAGCATGTTGCATTTTCAATTTATTTTTTTAATGGTGTTTCTTGGCCCATGAAAGTTCCCAATATAGTTCACACAGAACAGTAACCATCAGCTTCTCATAATAGATGCTTCAAGTTCATGCATTCTTAGGCACTGTTTTTTGTTTTTTGTTTTTTTTCCTTTTTGGATCAAGGTGGAGCAGCAAGACCAGCACATCTGACGGTGGAATTTCCCATTCCAGTGTCTTATAATTCATCTTTTCCAAATTCCACCGTTACGGTGATTTTTACGTTGCTGAGATGCCCCAGCTCTGTCTGTGTCCTTGCCCTGTATTTATGTATAAATTCCGAAGATGCATTTTGCCTCTGCTATCTTTCACAGGCTCCGACTGGAGGGAACGACGCTAAAACCCACTCTCCCCAAACCGACGCCCGATCCCTCCCGCCCGATCCCTCCCGATGATGCTGAGAAACGAAACTTAAATGCCTCGGAAGTGAGAAAGGAAAGCGAAACTCCCTCCATAGTGGTGAAAGGAGGGGCGTAGGTGGCTCCCCTCGGCTCCAAGCCCCGAGCTGCTTTGGGGCTCTGCCCAGACAACGGTCCCCTCTCTCTGCCTCCCTTCCCGCGGGAAGCGCCAACCAGCGGCTCTTGGGACGCAGCAGGTCCCCGGGTTTCAGAGTCCTGAGTCTGGGGTGAGCAATGGGGTACCGGGAGTGGGGACGGGGCGGAGACCACGTAGGGCTGGAGGTGGTCTGTGTTTCACGGGGTGTCCCTGGGAAGGGGCCTGGAGCAGGGATGTCCCGCGGGGGTGCTAGGTCTCCAGTCTCCAAGCGGGAGGTGGTCTGGGAGCAGACGCGCTGCGCTCACCGGAGGCGCGAGTGCAGGGAGCTGTTTGCTGGTGCCTCTGGGCTCCCCAAGGCGGTGGCAGGCTGGCTCAGGCTCTGCTGGCTTGGGGTGCAAGGCTTGGGGGGCAAGCGGAGGAAAGGATGGTGGGCGCGGAGGTCGAAAGTCTGAAGGAGAGGGGAGAGTATCAGGCATGTAAAGGGTTCTTCTCTCCTAAGGAACTGTGCTGGGATCCAAGTGTTGCGGACATCATGTGATGTCACATCTTAGCACAGAGCTCAAAACAAAAAACAAAACCCTGGACTTTGAGAGCAGCAAGCAGCCCCGCCCCCTGGGCAGAAATTCAGGCCAGCCTAACTCCAAACTTGCAGAATTAGAATCAACATTTTAATAAAATCTCCCAGGTGACGCCTGTGCACCCTTAAATTTCAGTGGCTTAACATAACAACAATTTATTTCTTATATAAAAGTTAAAAAGATGTGTTCATGGTCAAGGGGCATGTATTCGTTTTCTATTGCTGCATTACAAATGATTACAAATTTAGTGGTTGAAGTCAATAGACATTTATTATTTTATAGCTTCCATGGATTAGAAGTCCTGGCATGGGGTAACTGGGTCTTTTTTTTTCTTAATATATACATTTTTACTTATTTCAGAGAGGAAGGAAGAGGGAGGGGGAGATGGAAACATCGATGATGAGAGAGAATGAGCTGCCTCCTGTACACCTCCTACTGGGAATTGAGCTCCAACCCCGGCATGTGCCCATACCAGGAATCGAATGGTGACCTCCTGGTTCATAGGTCGATGCTCAACCACTGAGCCACACAGGCTGGGCTTAAATGAATCTTTTACCCAGCATCTCACTAGGTTGAAATGGAGGTGTCTGCTGGGGCTGCCATCTCATCAAGGCTCTGGGTGCTCATTCAGGTTGTTGGAAGAATCCAAGTCCTTACAGCTGTGGGATTGGGATTCCCTGTTTTCTTGAAAGCTGTTGGCTGGGGATTATTCTCAACCTTTAGTTTCTGCCCTTAGGTCCTAGCCACATGGCCCTCTCACAATATGGTGGTTTATCTCTTCCAAGCCAGCCGGAGAATCTCTCCCCTGTCTGCTCTGATAAGCGTCTTATGTAATGTAAGCTAATCATGAGAGAGGCTAGTCCATTAAATTCCCGGGTCCTGCCCACACTCAGGAGAGGGTATTATATGGGCATGTTAACTGAGGTAGCTGGAGATATGGAGCCCATCTTAAAACTTGGCCCATTGCTGGTCAGCTCTTCTCCCGACAGTGTTTAAAGAACTTGACTCCTTCCATCAGATGGCTTCACTATTTCCCTTGCCTTCCTGTCCAGATTGGATCATCCTACACCCCTAATACATAATGCACAATTTCACTCTCTTTTTTCTCTATTGCCTTCTCTCTTTTAAAAAAAAATATTTTATTGATTTTTTACAGAGAGGAAGAGAGAGAGATAGAAAGTCAGAAACATCGATGAGAGAGAGACATCAATCAGCCGCCTCCTGCACGCCCCACAGTGGAGATGTGCCCGCAAGCACGGTACATGCCCCCGACCGGAATTGAACCTAGGACCTTTCAGTCCGCAAGCCCACGCTCTATCCACTGAGCCAAAGCCAAACCAGTCTCGGCTGCCTTCTCTCTTTTTAAGATTCAGATAAGATGTTGACACTGCTGTCTTTGGATAAGTCTCTAAGTTTGTTATAATCTGTTTCATCCTCCTTGAATTTATTTGTTAATAAGTGGGTTTCTCTCTTACCCAGACTTATAGAGAGTCTTCTAGATATAATTTAACACACTCTGTCTTCTAAATATTTTGTGGTTGCTACTAGCTAGAGCTTTGATCAAATTCAGGTTTGTTTATATATATATATATGTATATATATATATATGTATATGTATGTATGTATTTTCTAGAATATTTCAATAATGGTGCAGTTGTTCTATATGGAAACAGATATTTGCCTCTATATTTTTCTGCTATCGCCTGAAAATACTGATATATTATTTCATTATGAATTATAAAATTATATTGCATCATTCCATCTCTATATTTTCTGGGTTACTTCCAGATACTGAAAATGAAACTTCCCACTTATATTAGTAGGTAACCCAAAGATGTGATACTTATATGAAAGCAGGTTAACTTGTTGTTATCAGAAATCCTTATTTTTTTTTGATATATTAACTTTAGGTGTTATTTAAAGACATTTTGCAATAAAAATGAGGAATTTAGTGTATATTCTTCTTTTTCTACTATTCATCCCTTTCCTAACTTCTTGTGATTTGTTTCTATGTGGAATCAAATATGGAAAACCAGTAAATAGTAGTTATAAAATTATGATTATGTACCCATTAATCATTGCAGAAACAGTCTATATGTTTGGCTGGCAAATATAGTACTAGATCATTAAGACAACCATTTGAAGTAGATATTCTTAACCTAAAATATTGTTCCAAAGTGTGAGGAAATACGCATTTATTTGAGATCAATAAGAAGAACTATTGGGGAAGAATTGATATTCCCAAATTATGTTCTGATTAGGAACAAAGGCAAAAGTATTAATGAGAAAGGAAAGAGAAACAATTACATCAATAGAAGAGTGGCATTTCTATTGATGCAGATGACATATGTAGAGGCTCTAATTCCAAACAATCTTCAAAAATTTTAGTCTGGTAGTCTGCTTTCTTGTTATCTTTGCAAAAAGTTCTTTGGGACACAGTGCAGAGTCTAAAGCTCTTTTTGCCCTTTTTTAACATTCCAAAGGTTTGAGGTATAAGATGTGTAAAGCGGTTCTTCTGGCATGGCAGCTCCAGCTTCATTTATTATTCTTTTACATTCTCCACTCTCCCTTTTGATTAAGATATTTTCTTCCAAGTATCACTGATCCATCAGAAAACAGCTTTGATTGGTTATTTAAAGCGGCATTGGTTCTTGGTTGTCAGGTGGCTCATTTTGAGTATGTCATGTCATTGTTGGTTCCTCATCACCAGAAAGGCTCATTCCTGGTATGGCATGTCCCGTGTAGCAGAGAAGTGGTTTTCTTTTTCTTTGGAACCTTAGGTCACATTTCAGCAATAAGAGCACCAGAGAAAACGGAAGGTTTTTCCATCATATTTCTTTAAGGGCAAACATTTTCTGTAGTTCCTTGAAGTTTCTCATCTGAAGTCTCATAGGACTGAGTAGTCATTTCAAAACACTAAGCAACCCTTATCAAGGGCACATACCTGGGTTGTGGGTTCACTCTTCATCTCTGGTTGGGGCATGTTCAGAAGGCAACTAGTCAATGTATCCCTCTTACATTGATGTTTCTCTCCCCCCCCCCCCCCGACTTTCTTCTATTCTCTCTGAGAAGCAGTGGAAAAAAATATCCTCAGGTGAGGATTAACAACAACAACAACAACAACAACAACAAGAAGATGATGTCCAATGTTGAGTTATTTTCCTAGTCAAAATTTAAGGGGAAAAAGAGAAAGCAATAATTCTTAAATTGTGTGCTTGTCCTCATTTATCAGATATGAAGGAGTTAAAGTAAGGAAATAAGGGAAATATGGAGATATAAGTGATACAGGTCTAGTTTGGAATCTTGAGTTAGTTGTTCACAACAGCTGTCAGCTGCTTCATTTTCAAGTAATTTTAAAATTTCAACTTCTATATTGGTTGAGCAGTCAAATTAGGTGTAAGCAATTTCTTTAAATTGGGAAACATGCCCTATCTGGTTTTGCTCAGTAGTTAGAATTTCGACCTGAGGACTTACAGGTCTCAGGTTCCATTCTGGTCAAGGGCATGTACTTGTGTTGCAGGCTCAATCTACCGGCCCCGGTCCTGGTGTGTCTCTCTCACATCAGTGTTTTTCTCACATCAATGTTTCTCTCTCTGTGTGTGTCTCTCTCCCTCCCTTCCACTCTCTCTAAAAATTAATGGAAAAATATCCTCAGGTCAGGATTAAAAAAATAATAATAAATTGGGAAACATGCATCCAAGTGTCAACATCTCTAAATTTGTTCACACATTAAGATTACTTGAAATTTTAGAGGGATCAGGTAGAAAGGAAAAAATATTTTTTAAATAAGTGTTTTAATTCTATTTACCAAATTGCTGTAGGTCATTGGTATCTTAGGGTAGGTAAGACAAAGATAAAAAATAGTAATATTGCATATAAAAATAATAAAATTATTATAATTCTTAGTTCATTTAGTCCTATGCTATTAATTCTTATTGATTTTTATAGTTTTGTATGCAGTTTTATGCATCCATTTTTTCCTTAGAGTTGTGTAAATCTTTATCCATTTCAGTGCTAACATTTTTAAAGTTATTAGAAACCTGCATTTTATAGTTTGTCAGGGTTTTTCTTTTTTTAATGAATCTTTGAAGATGAAACACATTTGTAGGAATACTTTTCCCTCCAGAGTATCAGAATAAAATAGTAATTTTCTATTTTATTAGAATGATAAAAGACTTAAAAATGGCTACAATTAAAAATCTGGTGAGAGTTCATATTCATACATATTTAAATGATGCAATTGACTTACTTATCCATAATAATTAACCATATATTAATTATTTGTTTAAGATCCTGTCTCCAAAACCCTTCTACAACTTCTACCAATCTTCTGGAATATACATATACTTTTCACTTTTTGACCTACCTTTTCTTATTTTGAAACAAACATTTTACTTTAGAACAAAATTACTTCTGTTTTCTTTGCTTCACATATACAAAAATCCCCAACAAAAACTAAGACGAAAAACAAAAAACAAAACAAAAGCCTAGATACCTAAAATAATCCCTCAAATATGTTTATAACTTCCTTATCTCAAAAGAACATTTTCTTCTTTTTTCTCTTAACAAAAGGGAATCTTCATGCCGCCTATTTTCTTCTATTAAAAACATACATCTTATATTTTATATACAGTCATTTCATTTTATCATTATTTTTTTTAGTAATTTTGTAAAAAACATAGCTTTTTTACAAACCAGTTTTGGTAAGGGAAATTATGTAGCAGTTTGTATTTTTTTAAAAATCACTATTTTTTTCCCCTTCTGTTTCTGTGAGCAACAATTTGCTCAGTTCCTTGGTATTTATATTTCAAAGGCATGATAAAATTTATAACTTCCAGAGACAGAAATACTGTAAGTTAGTTGGCATTAGTTACTTGACTATGCTTCCTGTGTGTTTAACATACCAAATAAACCTGATTAGCTTATTTTTCCCTTTTTATGAGAAGAGATAAATTTTCTTTAAAATGTTTCAGGAGCCTCTGGAACATCTCAGAGTTATTATTTAGAGTATTTGATCTTGGGAAGTTGTCAAAAACATCAAAAGTTTTAAAACATTTGGTCAAATGAAGTCATATGTCCTTGTGGGACAACACATAATGAAATAATACTTAATTATTCATTATTCAAAGTGACAATAAAGAATTTCAAAGACAAATACAGAAGGTTGCATAGTTGTGAGCAAACTTTAGCTCTTTTAATATTAAGAATTCTTGGTTTAGTTAAACAATAAAAGACCTGATTATGAAAAAATATAGAAAGTTGTTTATATAAAACATAAAATCTTTGTTTTCTTTATACTCTTTTTAAAGAACATATCTATAGTACAGGCATTTTGTGTGTGTGTGTTGTGGTGAGAAATGAAGTTTTAGCTTTACATAAACACACCATTGTTATTAAAAGCCCAATTTTAAAAGATAACCCTTATTAAAGCAAATTCAATTTTAGCCTGTTTAATTTTGAGGAAAATTTTTGAAATGACTAGGATGGTTTCTATTTCTTATTTATATGAGCTTAATTTATTTAAGCCTATTAAATAGAGCTATTTATAAACCAATTGATTCATTCTCTGGAAGTAGACAACACACACACACACACACCCTATCTAATAAAAGAGTAATATGCAAATTAACCATCACTCTGTGACAAAATGATGGCTCCCATAGCCACAAGATGGTGGTGCCCAGTCCTTCAGCCCCTTTGGAGTCCCCCAGTCTCAGGGAGGGCTGCCTCTGAGAGCCTGCAGAGTAAGCGGCCTGGTGGAATGCTGCCCAGAAGCCCTCCTGACCCTTTATAAAAAAACAAAAACAAATTCACTCCCAGCCCGATCTCCTCCCAGTGGCGGCAGCCTGGGCTGGGATCTCAGCCTGGCAGGGGTGTGATTCCCTACCAGCAGAGGCAGCCTGGGTTCTGGTCTCAGCCTGGACGGAGTGCGCACCCCCGTGGCACAATCCACTGCTAGAGGCAGCAGCCTGGGTTTGGGTCTTAGCCTGGCAGTGGTGCGATCCCCTGCTAGCGGTGGCAACCTGGGCTGAGGTTTCAGCCTGGCAGGGGTGGCAGCCTAGGCTGGGGTCTCAGCCTGGCAGTAGTGCATTCCCCTGCTAGAGGTGGCAGCTTGGGCTGGGGACTCAGCCTGGCAGGGGTGCACATTCCCATGGGGAGATCCCCTGCCAGAGGCAGCAGCCTGGGATCTCAATCACTGAGTCACACCAGCCAGGCAGATATGTAGGAATCTTAAATGTCTCTTTTTAAAAATATGTATATTTTTTTGATTTTTTACAGAAAGGAAAAGAAAGGGGATAGAGAGCTAGAAACACATATGAGAGAGAAACATAGATCAGCTGCCTCCTGTACACTCTTCTCTGGGTATGGGCCCCCAACCAAGGTACATGCCCTTGACTGGAATTGAACCTGGACTCTTGAGTTTGCAGGCCGGTACTCCATCCACCTAGCCAGACCAGTTAGGGATGTCCAATATGCTAGAGAAAAAATCCTATCTAATAAAGAGGGAATATAGAGGGGAGGGCATTTGGGGGTGACTGGGTTGTCAGGGGAGGGCAGTTAGTGGCAAACATGCTGGCAGGGGAACAGTTAGACATTGATCAGGCTTGCAGGGGGGTAGTTAGGGGGTGATCAGGCTGGCAGGCAGAAGCAGTTAGGGGCAATTAGGCAGGCAAGCAGGTGAGCAGTTGGGAGCCAACAATCCTGGATTGTGAAAGGGATGTCCGACTGCCTGTTTAGGCCCAATTCCACAGAGATCAGGTCGAAACAGGCAATTGCACATCCGGTGCAGGTTGGGCTAAGGGATAGGCACGCCCCCCCCCACCCCCCAGTGCACAAATTTCATGCACTGGGCCCCTCGGGTGCGCGCTCTCTCTCTCTCTCTCTCTCTCTCTCTCTCTCTCTCTCTATA
>JAAGEH010000014.1:8548991-8641803 GCA_011751065.1 Lasiurus cinereus | reverse complement strand
GTGGGTATACAGGAGACAGCTGATTAATGATTCTCTCTCATAATTTTTAAAAATATGTATGTTTATTTCAGAAAGGAAAGGAGAGGGAGAAAGAAATAGAAACATCAATGATGAGAGAGAGAGAGAGAGAGAGAGAGAGGGAGAGAGAGAGCGAGGGAGCGAGAGAGAGAGAGAGCGCCCTGATAGTTTTAATTAAACATTTTTTAACCATGAGACAAGTAAAATAAGGCAAAATCTATTAACTTACAATAGTTGTAACAAGTTATGTTCATTCAGGTGGCTCAGATTTGCATTCGTCCTTGATAAACAACTTTTTAAGGAGACTGAGGGGAGTGCTGCTCAGACAACGGAACTTTTCCAGACACTTGTGCTTCCTTCCCTTTGGTTTATTTAGTCCCAGGCAGTTGTGGCCTGTGTTTACATTTCTGGTTATCTAATATCAGAAAGACCTTGAAAGCTACTAAGGCTTAAAACATTTTACTTGACTTCTAAGCTTACCAAATTTAAGATCATAGAGTTAATAAATTCTTTGAAATATCTTGTCAGGTTTCAGGTAGGACAAATAGTAAGAAAAGCATCTGCTCAATGGCCAAAGTTTATTTTAGAATTTCTTAGAGAAATTATATTGTCATTTAGAAACTTCTGATTGGTAATCAAAGAATACATTCCATGGTCTGGGAGAGATTTGAATTTCTCTCCTTATAAAATCTTTTTTTTTTTTTAATGTCAACATAACAGACATAGACGAGAGAAGGAAACAAAAGAGTGCAATTAATGAGTATTCATGGGACGCTCCCTTTCCTCCTTGAGGCACTTCTTACCAACCGGACCCCCCCAAACTTCCCTCGGGAGGGACGGTGGGGCGCGCCCCCCCGGAAAATTTTTTCTTGCTGGCCATGTGGCTCAGCAGTTGAACATTGACCTGTGAACCAGGAAGTCATGGTTTGATTCTGTGGTCAGGGCACCTGCCCTGTTTTTTTTGGCTTGATCCCCAATGTGGGAAGTGCAGAAGACAGCCAATCAATGATTCTCTCTCATCATTGATGTTTCTATTTCTTTCTCCCTCTCCTTTCCTTTCTGAAATAAACATACATATTTTTAAAAATTATGAGAGAGAATCATTAATCAGCTGTCTCCTGTATACCCACCACTGGGTATCGAGCCAGCAACCCCGGCATGTGCACTGACCACAGAATTGAACCGTGACCTCCTGGTTCATAGGTCTGTGCTCAACCATTGAGCCATGCCAGATGAGCATAATTCTAATTTTTTAGTAAATATTTAAAAAAATATATTTTATTGAGTTTTTACAGAGAGGAAGGGAGAGAGATAGAAAGTCAGAAACATCGATGAGAGAGAGACATCGATCAGCTGCCTCCTGCACGCCCCATAGTGGAGATGTGCCCGCAAGCAAGGTACATGCCTCCAACCGGAATCGAACCTGGGACCTTTCAGTCCATAAGCCGATGCTCTATCCACTGAGGCAAACCGGTCTCGGCAGTTTTTTAATAATTTTTTTTAATGCATATTCATTCAGAGGCTATTATGGAGGTAGTTGGCTTTATTTTTCTTATCATGCCGCTTCCTTAAATAGGAGTGATCTGGACATCTGATTGTAAATTCTGTGTAAAAGTTAAGCCAGGTATAAATCTGAGGTAAAATTCAATAGTGATAGTTTTCTGTAGGATATGTGAGAAGAGAGTAGGCAGAAGGCCGTTATTGTTAAATTAATAACGGCCATTATGGCCATTGTTGAAAAGTTGCACAGTGTCCAACAGGCACACATGTTTCATTAGTAATTGTTACTTAATTGTAAAAACTATTATTTCTCTCAATTTATGTGTATTATATATTTTCAAAGGAGGGTGTTAGGACTTAGTAATTTGTTTGGAGCTAACTACTTAATAAACGAACTATTAGAGTTATTTTGTCCTAAGGGTACCGTAAAAAATTCCTGAGACATTAAGGACACTGTGAACATCTGGAACTTATTTCATCTTGTAAAATCTGACACTATCTTTTCTGAAGTTTCCCTTTTGTAACATATTTGTGGTTAAGTTTCTCTTGTCTACTTGGTTCTCACTGACTCATCTTTTCCATTTGAGCACATATCACTTGCAGAATGAAGAAAGACACTATGTCAAATGTGCAGTTAGTTAGATTGAGGATTGCATGAAATGAATGGCAGAGAGCTTTGGGAAAATGTCTAAACCTCTTTCCTGGGCAAAAGATCTTATCATCTGGTCCATACCTGGTTTTCATCTACAATCAGATTATCCTCTGTTATGCCCTATAGAGTCACCTGTGGAAACTCAAACCTGTCATGTTTTACATCTCTGTACATTAAACCAGTGCTGTTTTGCTACATAGAATGTGATCTTCTATTTCTCTTACCTTCCCCAACATGCTAACATTTTTCATCATCTTTTTAATGTGTGCTTGAAATCTCAGAACACAGAACCCTGATCACTCCACTTGATTAAAGAACTCATTTTCAGTTCTCTAACGACTTCTTATGCCATTTCTGCATGATCACACATTACATTATACTGTTTGATTTAATTCTCTTTAAATCTTTACCAGATGATAACCAGAGGGGACCATATTCCATGCATATTTCCATATATTGCAGCAAATACAATGCTTGGTGATGAGTTAATGCTCTAGATGTCTTTAAAAAAGAATGGAATAACTGGATGAGTGAGAAAACATGCTTCTGCTCCGTCTCTGTTGTCTCCTAAACCAGTGATAGGCAAACTCATTAGTCAACAGAGCCAAATATCAACAGTACAACGATTGAAATTTCTTTTGAGAGCCAAATTTTTTAAACTTAAACTATATAGGTAGGTACATTGTTATTAACTTAATTAGAGTACTCCTAAGCAGGCTTTTGCTAAAAACTCAAGGGTCCAAAGAGCTACATGTGGCTTGTGAGCTGCAGTTTGCTGACCACTATCCTAAACATTCCAGCCCATAGTAATTTCTTCTTTTTTCAAATGTAATCATTTTTTATAGTCACATCTTCACTGCATTATTAATTTAACTAGCGGTCCAGTGCATGAAATTCATGCATGGCAGGGCAGGGAGGATTGTCCCTCAGCCCAGCATATACCCTCTCCAATCTGGGATTCCTTTCACAATCCAGGACTGCTGGCTCCCAGCTGCTACTTGCCTCTGCCTGATTGCCCCTAACCGTTTCTGCATGCCAGCCTGATCACACCCAGGCACTCTTCTACCAGTCTGATGTATGCCTAACTGCTCCCTGGCCAGCCTGATTGCCCCTAACTGCCCTCCCCTACTGGCCTGGTTCCCACCGCCCCCAACTGACCTCACCTGCAGGCCTGGTCACTCCTAACTGCTCTCCCTGCAGGCCTGTGTCTTCCCCCCAACTGTCCTCCCCTGCAGGCCTGATCGCTGTTCTGGGCTGCAAACATAATGTTCTGGGCTGAAAACATTGCACAGCTCCTCCGTTGCCCCCGGAGGCAGGGTGCGTTAAGACAGAGGAAGATGGAGTAGGTCACTGAACAGTGGGTCGGTTGGAGTTTGCAGAGAGAGGGTAGTTCATGCTCTGACCAAGTGTTCCCAGGTGTTGTACCTGTGCCCTGAGTTTATTGGAAACGGCTGAAATAACTTTTGTAACCTTTAGATTGTCATTGTAAGAGTCCTAACTCCCTCTCGGGGTTTCTGAGTATAAATTTGCTATAACACCTGTGGTCTGGACTGCAGTTCAGCCTTTGCTGCAGTGAAGTGCTGCAACTGTAGTCACTGGCCAGCTTAATAAAGGCTCAGAAATTTTGATCTTTATCTCTAGTGGTGGTCTCTTGCGGGTTGCCCCACAACAATTGCCCCCAACTTCCCTCCCTTGCAGGCTTGGTCCCTCCCAACTGTCCTCCCCTGCTGGCCTGATTGCCCACAACTGCCCTCTCCTGCCAGCCATCTTGTGGTGGCCATCTTGTATTCACATGGGGGCAGCCATCTTGTGTATTGGGGGTGATGGCCAATTGCATATTACCTCTTTATTACGGGATTCGTGGTCTGCAAAACTGGATTTTTAGTCATTTTCTTGAATGATGTATCTTTCTGTTCAACACTGACCTTATGTATCGTAGTACTCAAATTACTCACATATTCAGATCTAGCCTCGACCTTGTATTTGACGTCTTACATTGTTTATTGACATTTCTGTGGTTAAGTCTCAAAAGCAAGTCAAACTCTTGTTGACCACAAATGATATTTCCCTGAAATGTGACCTATTTCCAGGGTTTATTGCCTAGGGAATGGCCTACTTATTCACGCTGTTACATTAGGTAGGATCCTAGGGAGTTATTCTTGCTAACACTTACCATCTCCTCTTCTCTGTTCATACCTGATTCCTTACTAGATCTTGTCAAACTTACCGCTAAATATTTACTTCAGTATGTGCTTCAAACAACCATCAAGCTCTATTAGATCAAAGTACTGTCATGACTCCTCTAACAAAGGTTTTCTCTCTGCTCTACTAATTGGATCTTTGCTTTCATCCTGTCTATTCTCCATACTATACCCAACGTAATCTTTTAATAGGTAAAACCAATCATAATACTATCTGCTTAAAATCTATCAGTGGATTTTAGCATCAGAAACATGCCCTCAAGGCTTTGAGTGACCTTATATTTCTATAGTTCTCCCTAGCACAGCTAGCTCTTCCCTCACTTTCTGTACTCCATTCTGGGTGGCTTCTTTTCAGTATCTAGTTCCATCCACACTTTTTCATGCCACAGAGCTTTTGTACATAGTATTCAGATATTCTCTTTGTCTGAAACAGTGGTTCTCAACCTTCCTAAGGCTGCGACCCTTGCATACAGTTCCTCATGTGGTGGTGACCCCAACCATGAAATTTTGCTACTGTTATGCATCGTGATGTAAATATCTGCATTTTCCGATGGTCTTAGGCGACCCCTGTGAAAAGGTCGTTCGATCCCCAAAGGGGTCGCGACCCACAAGTTGAGAACCACTGGTCTGGAATGCTACAGTCCTTGCATCTTTTTTGACCCCTCAGAAGTCAGCCTAAGCATTACTTCTTTGGAGTAGCTTCCTCCAACCTCTTAGATTTTGTTCCATTTTTAATTTCTCTTTATATCAATTTCTGATTAATATTTTCTTTCCTGAGAGATTTTGAGCTTCATAAGAACTGATAGCATGTTGACTTTGGTCTGTTCTTGTATCCCCGGTATCCTCTGTTTTGTTTACAACATAGTAGTCATTCAATACTATTTGTTAATAGAATAAATAAATTTCTAATTTTTCTTCTCTTTTTTGTAGGTCTGCCATTTTCATTAATAAACTGCCACTTAGAGGTACCCGAGTAAAGGAGTTTTACTATATTTAATATTTTCCCATTCAGGTTGGAGGTACAGGCAGCAGCAAGGATGGGTAATTTTCAATTTAAAATACTCATAATTTCTAAAACGATGTTGTACAGTTTTATTAGATTTTAAAAGTTTTATTTCTGTTTCTTTTTTCTTTAAAAAGAAGACTGATGGAAAATAACCCATTTTCTTTTTATTTTTTTAGATTCAGAAAAATATAAGATGATTTTAGAGGAAATTTCAGAGTTAATTTTGAATGAAATGCCAAAAGCTGAGTGAGTAATAAAGAGATATAAAATTCTATGTTTTATATATATATATATATTTGACCTTAAAGTGATCTCTATCTATCTTATCATCTATCTTAGTATATATTATGGTGCATTAAATATGTATATAGTTGTATATATGATTATTTAACAGAACTTTTAGAGCTGTTTGATGGTGAAAAGGAACTTTTTTTCTTGCATTCTTTGTCTACAGCTGCAATGAACCTATCTACACTAATCTTATTAATGAAAGGGTAATATGCTAATTAGACTGGGTGAATTGGACATCTTCCGGATGTCTAGCTTCCTTCCAGTCAGTTAGGGGGTGTCCAGGCCGGCAGGTGGGCAGTTAGGGGGTAACCAGGCCAGCAGGGGAACAGTTAGGGGGCGATCAGGCCAGCAAGCAGAGGCAGTTAGAGGCAATCAGGCAGGTGAGAGGTTAGAAGCCAGCAGTCCTGGATTGTAAGAGGGATGTCTGATTACTGGTTTAGGCCCCATTCCCAGGGGTCATCCCTTGAGGGGTCCCAGATTGGAAAGGATGCAGGCTGGGCTGAGGGATCTTCTTCCCATGCATGAATTTCATGCACTGGGCCTCTAGTTATTTTATAAAGGAATGAGATTGATTAAGCAGAAATGAGAGATGAATGCAGGTCCATATTCAAAATATGGGAGTTAAATTCCTGAATCCAATCCAGATTTGCCTTATGGCTTTACATAACCTTTCCTATCATTTTGTGCCTAAATTCCCTTCTCTATAGAATGGACTTATTTTGCCTCCTTTTTATGAAAGATATTCATGTATATGGGTATATTTTAAATGTTTTAGCATTGATCCTAACATGAATGGTTACTCAGTAAATTCAGCTATTGATGATAATAATAAGGCTGCTGCATTTTTTTGGATCTTATTTAATTTATATCTAATTTTGTTTTAACTGTTTTTATTTTAGATATTCCAGTATATTCAACGATTTTGTTGAATCTGAATTTTTTCTGATTGATGGAGATTCACTGCTTATCATGTGCATATGTGAGAAATCTTTAAAGCAGGGGCAGGAGCTCCATTTCTTCTATTTGGTTGAACACTACCTTGTGGATATTATTAGTAAAGGAGGACAATTTGCCATAGTTTTCTTCAAGGTAACTTGTGACAGTTGAATCCTTTTCTATGATTTGAGAACCAAAACTAAGATTTCTATTATAAAAGTGTTTTCTTACTACAAATTGAAATATATCTATAAATATTTAGAAAATTTAAAAGGAAGAACAGAAAATAATTACCCATGACCACAATATTCAGAAGTTATAACAAATTGCTTATTATTCACAGTAATGGAACTTGGTTGTAAGGACACAAAGGATCATGAAAGAGGATGAGAAATCTCTTAAACAGTGCACTAATGGATCTCTGGATTCTAGACTTCTAACTTTTGTCGTTAAAACTCAGCAGTCAATGTATTTGATCCCAAAAGAACGTCAAACGCACTAACGCTGCTTTTGCATTATTTGCTCTATAGTACCTCACCCCAAGGGAATATATTTGGTCTGTGTTTTTTTTAAATTAAAATTACAATTAATTGTAACGTTTTAACAATTTATTTTATTTTTTAATTATTCTTTTTTTATTTTATTAATTTTTTATACATATCTCTCCATTGACCCCCTACCTTCCAGGCATACCACAAGCCCCCAGTGTCTATGTTCATTGGTTATGCTTATATGCATGCATACAAGTCCTTTGATTGATCTCTTATCTACCTCACCTAACCTTAATCTTCCTGCTGTAATTTCACAGTCTGTTTGATGCTTTACTGCCTCTGTATGTATCCTTTTGTTCATCAGTTTATAATGTTCTTTATTATGCACAAATGAGTGAGATCATGTGATGCTTCTCCTTCATTGACTGGCTTATTTCACTAAGCGTAGGCTCTCCAGTTCCAACCAGGTTGCTGCAAATGGTAAGAATTCCTTCTTTTTAATGGCAGCATAGAATTCCATTGTGTAGATGTACCACAGTTTTCTGATCCACTCAATTGCTGATGGGCACCTAGGGTGTTTCCAAATTGTAGCTATTGTAAATTGTGCTGCTATGAACATAGGGGTGCATAAATCCTTTCTGATTGGTGTTTGTGATTTCTTAGGATAAATTCCTAAGAGTGGGATTACAGGGTCAAATGGGAGATCCATTTTTGGTTTTTTGAGGAAACTCCATACTGTTCTCCACAGTGGCTGCACCAGTCTGCATTCCCACCAACAGTGCACAAGGCTTCCTTTTTCTCCGCATCCTTGCCAACACTTGTCGTTTGTTGATTTGTTGATGATTACCATTCTGACAGGTGTAAGATGGTATTGCATTGTCGTTTTGATTTGCATATCTCGGATGATTAGTGACTTTGAACATGTTTTCATGTGTCTCTTGGCCTTCCTTCTGTCATCTTTTGAGAAGGTTCTATTTAGGTCCGTTGCCCATTTTTTATTGGATCATTTATCTTCCTTTTATTAAGTTATATACGTTGGCTGTAGATTTTGGAGATTAAACCTTTATCAGTGATAACATTTGCAAATATGTTCTCCCCTACAGTGGGCTTTTTTGTAGTTTTGTTGATGGTTTCTTTTGCTGTGCAAAAGCTTTTTATTTTGATGTAGTCCCATTTGTTTATTTTTTCTTTAGCTTCAGTTGTCTTTGGAGCAGTATCAGTGAAGAAGTTCTTTCAGCATATGTCTGAGATTGTGCTGCCTGTGGATTCCTCAAGTATTTTTATGGTTTCCCTTCTAATGTTTAAGTCCTGTATCCATTTTGAGTTTATTTTGTAAGTTGGTGGTCCAGTTTCATTTTTTTGCATGTATCCGTCCAATTTTCCCAACACCATTTATTGAAGAGGCTATGTTGGCTCCATTGTATGTTCATACCTCCTTTGTCAAATATTAGTTGAGCATAGTGGTTTGAGTGGATATCTGGGTTCTCTATTCTATTACATTGGTCTATATGTCTGTTCTTGTGCCAGTACCAGGCTGTTTTGAGAACCGTTGCTTTGTAATATAGCTTTAAATCTGGTATTGAGATCCCACCTACTTTATTCTTCTTTCTCAGAATTGCTGTGGCTATTCGTGGTCTTTTTTTGTTCCAGATGAATCTATGAAGAATTCTTTCTAGGTCTGTGAAATATGTCGTTGGTATTTTAATGGGTAGTGTATTGAATCTGTAGATTGCTTTGGGTAGTATGGACATTTTAATGATGTTGATTCTCCCAATCCATGAGCATGGTATGCTTTTCCATCTGTTAACATCTTCCTCTATCTCTTTTTTCAGTGTACTGTAGTTTTCTACATATAGGTCTTTTACCTTTTTAGTTAGGTTTATTCCTAGGTATCTTAATTTTTTTGTTGTGATGGTGAATGGGATTGCTTTTTTAGTCTCTCTTTCTGTAATTTCACTATTATGTATAGAAATGCCACAGACTTCTTAGCATTAATTTTGTATCCTGCTACATTGCTGAATTCATTAAGTAAGTCAATTAGTTTTGGAATGGAGTCCTTTGGGTTTTTTATGTACAGTATCATGTCATCTGCAAATAAGGACAGCTTTGCTTCTTCTTTTCCAATTTGGATGCCTTTTATTTCTTCTTCTTGTCTAATTGCAATGGCTAATACTTTCAGTACTATGTCGAACAGGAGAGGTGAGAGTGGGCATCCCTGTCTTGTTCCTGCTCTTAGGGGAAATGGTTTTAGTTTTTGCCCATTGAGTATGATGTTAGCTGTGGGTTTATCATATATGGCTTTTATGATGTTGAGGTATGATCCTTCTATTCCCATTTTGCTGAGAGTTTTTATCAAGAAAGTGTGTTGGATTTTGTCAAATGCTTTTTCTGCATCAATTGATATGACTATGTGATTTTTATCTCTCAATTTGTTTATGTGATGTATCACATTTATTGATTTGCAGATATTGTACCATCCCTGCATTCCTGGGATGAATCCTACTTGGTCATGGTGTATGATCTTTCTGATGTACTGCTGGATCCAATTTGCTAGAATTTTGTTGAGGATTTTGGCATCTATGTTCACGAGAGATATTGGCCTATAATTCTTTCATTGTGTTGTCTTTATCTGGTTTTGGTATTAGGGTGATGCTGGCTTCATAGAAGGTGTTTGGAAGTATTCCTTCTTTGTGATTGTTTTTGAATAGTCTGAGGTGGATAGGTTTTAATTATTCCTTGAATGTTTGGTAAAACTCTCCTGTGTAGCCCTCTGGTCCCGGGCTTTTATTTGCTGGAAGCTTTTTGATGACTGCTTCAATTTCTTCCATAGTTATTGGACTATGGAGATGTTCACATTCCTCCTCGTTGAGTTTTGGAAGGTTGTATGTCCTAGGAAAATGTCCATTTCTTGTGGGTTGTCCAATTTGTTGGAATAGAGTTTTTCATAGTATTTTTTTTAACAATCCTTTGTATTTCGGCAGGGTCTGTTGTTATTTCTCCTCTTTCATTTCTGATTTTGTTTGGGTCTTCTCTCTTTGCTTCTTGGTGAGCCTGGCTAGAGGTCCATCAATCTTGTCTATCCTTTCAAAGAACCAGCTCTTGGTTTTGTTGATCTTTTGAATTGTTTCTTTGGTCTCCAAGTTGTTTATCTCCACTCTGATCTTCGCTGTTTCCTTCCTTCTGCATACACTGGGCTTTTCTTGTTGCTCTTGTTCTAGCTCTTTCTGTTGTAGAGTTAGGTAATTTATTACCACTGTTTCCTGTTTTTTGCAGTAGGCTTGTAGGGCTATGAACTTTTCTCTCAAGACTGCTTTCACTGTGTCCCATAAATTTTGTATTGTTGTGTTGTCATTCTCATTTGTTGCCATGATGTTTTTTATTTCTTCCTTGATCTCTCTGGTTACCCAGTCATTGTTTAATAGCATGCTGTTTAGTCTCTATGTGTTTGATTTCTTTCTATTGTATTTATTATAGTTGATTTCCAGTTTTATGCCACTGTGGTCTAAGAAAATGCTTGATATGATTTCTATCTTCTTGAATTTGAAGACACTTTTCTTATGACCCAACATATGATCTATCTTTGAAAATGACCCATGTGCACTGGAGAAGAATGTATATTCTGTGGCTTTGGGGTGAAATGTTCTGAAGATGTCAATTAATTCCATCTGGTCTAGTGAGTCATTTAGGATTGATGTTTCTTTGCTGATTTTTTGTTTAGAGGATTTGTCCAGTGGTGACAGTGGGGTATTAAAGTCTACTATGGTTGTATTGCTGTCAATCTCTCCCTTAATACCCTCCAGGAGTTTTTTTTTTATGTATTTAGGTGCTTCTATATTGGGTGCGTATATGTTTACCAGAGTTATTTCTTCTTGTTGGATTGTTCCCTTTAGTATTATGAAGTGGCCTTCTTTATCTCTTGTTATGTCCTTCACTTTGAGATCTAATTTGTCAGATATAAGTATTGGAACCCCAGCTTTTTTTCATTTCCATTTGCCTGAAAGACCATCTTCCATCCCTTCACCCTCAATTTGTGTGCATCTCTTTTCCTGAGGTGGGATTCTTGTAGACAGCAGATATGTGGATCATGTTTTCTTATCCAATCGATTACCCTATGTCTCTTGATTGGAGCATTTAATCCGTTTACATTAAAAGTTATTATTGATAGGTATTTATCTGTTCCCATTTTTAGTCTTTACCCCAAAGTTCCTTCTTCGCTTCTATTTCTTTTTATTACAGTAGACCCTTTAACATTTCTTGCATTGCTGGTTTGGTTAGTCCTTTGTTGTCTGTGAAGCTTCTGATTTCACCTTCAATTTTGATTGAAAGCCTTGCAGGGTATAGTATTCTTGGATTCAGACCCTTCCTTTGCATGATGTTGTATATTTCATTCCATTCCCTTCTGGCCTGATGAGTTTCTGTTGAGAAATCAGTAGCTAGTCTTATGGGGGTTCCTTTGTAGGTAAGTTTCTGTTTCTCTCTGGCCGCTTTTAAGATTCTTACTTTGTCGTTGGTGTTTGCCAATTTAATTATAATGTGCCTTGGTGTCAGTTTTGTGGGGTTCATTTTGCTTGGGACTCTGTGAGTCTTGGATTTGTGTGGGTTTTTTCTTTCCTATATTGGGGAAATTTTCTGTCATTATTTCTTCAAACAGGTTCTCTAATCCTTGTTCAGTTTCCACTCTTTCTGGAACCCCAATTATGCGGATGTTGTTGTTTTTTTCGTGTTAGCCCAAAGTTCCTTTAGGCTCTCCTCTTGCTTTTTAATTTTTTCTTTTTCTAGAAGCTGCTGTACTTGGGTATTTTTTCCTACCATGTCTTCTAGCTCACTGATGCGGTCCTCTGCTTCTTCTAGTCTAATTTTGATGCTTTCTATTGAGTTCTTTAAGGCAATGATGTCATTTTTTATTTCTTCTTGCATTTCTTCTTGTTTCTTCTTGCATTTCTTCTTGGGTCTTCTTCATTTCCTCTTGGCTCTTACTCATATTATCGAATTTGTCTTACATTCTTTTCATCCACCTTATGATCATTTCTTTGAACTCTTTCTCTGGCATACTTATTTCTGCTTCTATTTCATTCACTTCCTTTTCTGGTGATACCTGCCTATCTGTCATATGCGGGCTGTTTCTTCTTCTGCACATGGTCTTTCTTCTCTGGGTGTCTGGTTATGTAGTTCTCTCTCCTACGTTGATTCAGAGGCACAAACTACAACACGACCCGGTACAGCACACAAGACACTGGACAGAAATGTATTCACGATGTTAATAATCACCAATAAGATGGCCACCAATGAAAGACAAATTAGGGTTAAGTAGAGAAAGAAGAAGAGGAAAATGAGGGAAAAAAAAAGGAAAGAAGTGCCAAAATCAATTTGGGAGAGGGAGAAAAAAATAAATAAATAAATGAACAAAAAATTTAAAAAAAGGAGAGAAGAAGAAAAAGAAAAGAGTAAGAGAAACAAAGTCAGAGAGAAAAGAAAGTGGATCAGAGAGAAAAGGGGAACAAAATATAGATGTCAGGAGAAAACGCTAATAGAACAGTCACTAATCCCAATTAAGGCCAGCAACCAGTACCTAGAGATTAATACAAACTACTAATAAGAACTGGTATCGAGGGAGGTGAGGGAAAAGAGAGGTAAAAAACAAAGCAAGCAAAAAGCAAAATAAAACAAGTAGAATAAGCTAAAACAATCTCACGAAAAAGTACAAAAAATTGATATAATCACTGTTCAGGCAAATAGCAACAAAAGGACATAGAGAAAAAACAACTTTTTGGCTAGTGAAGACAAGGAGAGGTTTGTATGGACTTGTAGTAGGGGATTTGAAATTAGATATATAAGTTGGGTGAAATTTTAACCAGGTAAAAAGAAAGAATAGGGAGAATCTAAAGTTGGAACAGGGAAAGAGAAACAAGACAACAAAATGGGGAAAGTTAGGAGGAAAGTATTGGCATAAAAATTGAGTTGAGATGGAGTAAAATTATGCTAAAGGAAAGATGAAAATAGAATGTAGAACTCTAATCTCGAAGTAAAATAAAGAGAAAACAAAAAAACACTTGTTTTTTTTCCAAAAAGGTAAAATACTAGTAGTAATAATACTAGTTGAAAACAAAAATGTAATAATTAAAAAGGTAAAATCAATTGAGGCAGAAAGAAAAAAAAATAGTTTTTTTAATTAAAATATGTAAAAATGAAAAAAAATTAAAAAAAGAAAGAAAGAAAAAGAAAAAAAAAATAGAATGGTCATTCACTTCCGCTATTATTCTGCTTGGCACTCCTGTTTCCTAGCAGGGAAGGTATTGCAGTTCCCTGTGTTCCACTGTTGGTGTTTTAATCTCTTTATTCCTTTTTGGTTATGTGAGAGTCAATTTGTGTGTCATCCACTGGGTGGCAGTGTTTCAGAATTGACCTCTGAGACAAAGCACAGGACCTCTCTAGGCTGTGCTCAGATCCTGCTACTCTGTGGTTCTCAAAACCGGTTTGTGGGGATTTTGTAGCCCGGACACTGTAATAACTCCCAGGCTGTCCCTCTGCCTCAGATAAAAACAAGTCGTTTTCTAGAGCTCCCCTCTGTCAACAGCTCTGAGAGTTTGCCTCCATACTTAGGGATCATGCCCTGTCCCACCTCCGCGGACCTCTCCAGAGGCAGCTTTTCTGCAGCCCAGTTCCCACAGTGTGCGTGTCTCTGTTCTGTGGGGCAGGAGACCTCACCTTATCCCAGGCGAAATCTGACCTTTCCGTGTGCCCTGTGGATCTCTGAATCCACCGAGTGTCTGCACCGATTGGAGAGCGGTGTTCTGGGTCCCTGGCTGTTCGGTGGGTGCTTCAGCCACAGCTTTCAGACCATAGCAGATATCCACCTCTCTCTGCAAGATGGCGTGGTCTTCGCATTCGTGCTGGTGGCTGTGGCCGACATAAACCCCATGGCACTGGGGCTGCCTGGCCAGGAGAGCCCCGTCCAGTAGCTCCCTGCCTTCTCCTGGAGGTTAACTGACTCTTAACTTGCCAACAGACACTCCGAGTGTGACTTTCAGCTGCTCTCTCTCCCTCTGCCCAGCAACAAAGCTCCAGAAACGTCTGTCTATTCCGCTGCCATTTTTTCACGTTTTAACAATTTAAATACAGAGATGTATAGCTACTATCACCCATTCCTCGTCCTGTCCCTGAAAGCACTTAGTGTATGTCTGTTCAATAACATTTTTCAATCCACACTATTGTTGGATTTTTTTTTTTTAATATTGCTGACTGCTTGCAAGCAGTGTTTTGAATAAAGATTCAGGTTTCTATCCTAACTCTTACAATCAGTTTATTGCACTAATTTTGGTCTATTGAGAAAAACCTATGCTGTTTCAGGAGGGTCTCAATGACCTGGGGACAGTCTTCTCAAATAAAATGACCCACCACACCTTCCTTTTCCTGGATAATTTATATCCACCATTTGCTTTGACATATTTTTGTGTCCTTTCTTTATTCTTTTTGAAATAAGATTTTAGAGGAAAAGAATTAGAATAGTTAAGTGTGATAAATCCTGAGTATTGTGTGCCTGCTTAAAAGGGATACACATATTTACATCCAAATTGTGGTTTATGGCATGTATTAGTGAGATGACAGTCAAGGTTTAAAGGTCTATTTTCTGTCTATAAAACAGAGCAGAAGTGTGTTGGAACCTATTCCTCTAATAACTTTAATGATATGTATTAACTAAACTGGTAAACTACTAAATGATCATTTCAAAACAAGGTACTTTACCTCTCCCACACAGGATGCTGAGTATGCATATTTCAACTTCCCTGAACTTCTTTCTTTGAGAACTGCTTTAATTCTTCATCTTCAGCATAATACCACTATTGATGTTCGAACGCAATTTTCTGGATGCTTATCACAAGAATGGAAACAATTTTTGGAAGAGAGTTACCCATATTTCCTGATAGTTGCAGATAAAGGCTTGAACGATCAACAAACATATCTTTTCAACTTTTTAATCATTCAGTCTTGGTCAATGAAGGTCAATGCTGTACTTTCCTCAGGACAATCATCTGACATTCTTCGACTTTATGCGTACTTTATGCCAAGCAGGCACAGACAACAAACATTTTTCAAGCAGGTAATTTATATAAAAATTTCTTCCATAATTTTAAATAATTTTCTAAATTATTTAACTCAGTTCTATTTTTACCTCTTCTGTGGAAATTATCATAGATTTAACACAGAGGTTTTGAGCATTAGTAATAATAAAGATACAAGTGTAGTCATTTATTGAGCATTTCCTGTCATAATAGTAGTGCTTGGTTCATCCCATGAGTCATTTTATTTAAACCTCACAACAACCCTGCAAGGTAGATGTTAGTGCCATCTGTTTTGCAGATAAGGAAGTAGATACCTGAATAAGCAATCTGCTCATCATTAGTATCAAATTAATAACGGAGTATGGATTTGAAAAGAGGCAGTCTGACTCCAGCCTTTATTTTTTTTAATTACTGTGTGGTATGAAGGTCAAAAATGCATTAAATAGAAGGTAAAATATATGCCTCTGATGCTGAGACATACTGATAAAATAATTTTAAAAACAGTAGCTTTTAATGAGAAAACCATGGAGAAAGTTGATGAAGAAGGAAAATAATTGAAATAAGTTTATTAACATTAAATCATTAATGAGATTAATAAGCATTTAGAATTTTTATTTCATGATCTTATTACTTTGCTGTATTGGTATATTTTACAATTACTATATTGAACTCTTGGGTCAAAAGTATATACTGATTTTATAAAAAATCTAATTTCTGTTTAATTTTCACTACATACAGTGAATTTTTAATATGAAGATAATTCTATATGATTTTTGAGTCAGCTAACATTTTTTTACTCTTTGAAAATAGTGTCACACACTCCCTCATGGTTTTGGAGATCTCCAGCTGGTTATCATAAAATATGATAAGATCGTTTATTTTGCTTTAGTTAGAACTCCAATCATCAAACTCTAGTTGTTTACTGTTAGCTGAACAGTCCTGGGATTCATTTTTATATTGGGAAGAGGACCTATAGTCAATTTATCTCATTTTATTCTGAATCTGAGTTTGAAGAGTGCCCTATGAATATTCTTCCCAATCTCTCGTTAAGAGGAATTTTTAAAATAACTTTTTATTAATTTTAGAAAGATAGGAAGGATGAGGTAGAGAGAGAAAAACATCAATGTGAGAGAGAAACATCAATTGGCTACCCGCTGCACACTTCCTACTGGGGATCGAGCCCGCAATCCCAGGCATGTGCCCTGACCAGGAATCAAACCAGTGACTTTTTGGTGCATGAGACTGCTCAATCAACTGAGTCACACAGACCAGGGCTTAATGGAGGATTTTATTTTTAATAAAATAATTTATTGTCTAATTTACTAAACGATCACCTTAAAGACATTATTTATCAATTTGAGGACTGTGTGGTATGCAAACAAAAGTGCAATGTATGTTGCTAAGGACCTTTGCTGAATGATAGATACTTTGGAGGAGGTTATGCTATTCTCTACTTATATGTACGTTTGAAATTTTCCATAATAAAATAGAATGCACACAGTGTTTCTTTTTGAGATTTTGGAAATGTTGAAAAATTAGATTATGTTTATGGTTGGACAACTCTGCACATTTATCCATGGGGATTCTCTAGCCGCATCCAGAACTAGAGAGTGAACGAGTTCTGAGTAGGGGCCACAGGCGATTGAGAAAAAGAAAGACAGACACAGAGACAATAGGGAAAGCTGGGACTAGGTGGGACACTGCTCTTGGATGGAGAGACAGTGAACCAAAGCTAGTGCAGCATGTTCATTATATACAGCATGGTATCAGGAAGTTTTACTAGAGTTTAAGACAAAGGAAATTATGTGAAATCATGCTTATCAAAGATCAAGCTGCAATTCTTCATTCTTGTGGCTTCTCGTAATTGTCAGGCCTGACTGAGCCTGGATAATTGCATCTGCTCCTGGTGCCTGGCTGAACTTAGATAATGGCACCTACCCCCTGGCACCTGAGCTATAGGTCAGGACTGACAACTTCCTGCCTTTTGGCAAGGTATATTTCCAGGACATGGCTTTGCCGAGCCGCTAGACTCAGTTGATGACTTTTGCCCAGACACTCTCCACATTTACCTAAAACCATAGAATTGTACCCTTAAAGTGAGTGAACTTTATATTATAACTACACTTTCATAAAATTGTTTAAAAAATTAAATACACTAAATTCTGAGACAAAAATAATACTGGCTAGAAGGCTTTAAAAGCAGTTTTAATGATCTATAATTAGAGTAAAACTTTTTTTTTTTGCTTAGAAATATAATAATTTTGTTTTCAATATCTGATTTTTCTGTATTAGAAAGTAGCTAATTTTGACAATTTTTGTGATTTGTCTTCCTTTTACAGAATGAGAAGAAGATTGAGAATGCTTATAAAGCCCTGATTAAACAATTAGAAGGATGTAGGGTTTTGGCATTTAAACCTATTTTTGGAAATTTAAGATGGAACAATATGATTGAAGAGGTATTGAAACTTAAGAAATATTTTATTTGAGTGAATTGTTTAATTATACAAAAAGGTTCTCAAATACTTTGCAAACAGCTTCCCCTAGTGTTTCCAAGATTCCTAATTTAATAATTCAATCATGCCCTTTTCTGTCAATATAGCAGAGTCAAGGTAGTATTAGGAGGAATTTTGTTTTTATTTATTTTGGTGGTAGATGAGGGGTTGTGAGTCCTAGGGTTTTGTGTTTTTCTTTTATCTTCCAGTGACCTAGTATTTGGCTTTGTCCTTTTTTCCCCTTCACTACTTAATTGCTATAGGATGCTTCTTTCTTCCTTTTAGCTTTGTTTTCTCCCCAGAGCTATATTTTTGTTTGTTTGTTATTTCACAGTGATTGATAGACACAGACTGGAGATGTTTGTCATGGGACATATGGGGGCTCCCTTCAGCCCAAGGGCCAGCTCCGGCTATGGGAGTTGGGGCTGCCCCTCCGCAGTAAGAGGTACAGGAGAGGACAGGATGATCGGGATGAGACATGATGTTGCAGTTTAAGGCATTTCTGGCTTCACAACCATCTCTGCCATCCCTGGACCCACTTCTGGACCTCAGTCCAACACCCTGCTGCCCCGGTTCAAGAAAAGCCTATCCCCAAAGCAAGGAGTTTACGGAAATAGAAAATAATTACAGCAGGTGGGCGGGCTGCGGCGTGGGACAGGGTCGGAGCTCGGGCTGGGGGTTTGGCGACTGTGTCTTCCAGCAGGTGCTGAGGCCACCCTCCTGGCGGTGGTCTCCCCAGGCTTCCCAGGCACAGGGCTCCTTCTCTGTCCAGCTGCGCAGCCCCAGCGGGAGGAGCCGGGGAGCCTTCCGGTTCCCTGCACCCCTGACCCGCAGGCTGCCATTGGTGTTGCAGGGCCCGGGCAGCGCAGCACCACGGACTGGGAGCCCAGGTCGCACGCAGGTCAGCTGCAGGCGGCCATCCACGATGGCCAGCGCGAGGTGGTCAGCCGCCCTCGAGGCCTGGAGGCTCCCCGGCAGCAGCCCCTGCGTGGCCTCGGTGCCAGGCTCAGCTCCAAGTGGCTGCTCTGCAGCGCCTTCTGGCTCTCAGTCACAGCGTTGAGGTACTGGATGTAGGTCCTTCCATCAAAGGCCAGTGTGTCTAGGTCCCCCATGCACTTCTCTATCAGCCCCTTCTCCCAGTGGAGCCCCGAGAAGCCAGCACGCGTAGGAGGCCTCCCGGGAGAGGCAAGAGGCCCCATTGAGGCAGGGGTGGCTGGAGGCTTGGGTGCAGGGGTGATCTGCAAAGGACCCAGAGCTATGTTTTCAGAAGATTGTTCCTGTAAGGAATTCCTATTCTGTAAGTGGCTCCTATCTTTGTAGGTTATATTGGTCCTTATAAACCCAGTCTGTCTCTTTAAATTGTGTGCCTGGTCCTTTTATGTGCCATCTGATGCTGTTAAGTTGTGCACACCAGTAATTTGAAAGTTGTCTCCTGTAGTTTGTGTTCTGTTCTACCTGGTTATCATTTATTGTGTTTTCAGACTGGGGTAGATTTAATGCTAGTGGCCTCCTATTCACTGAAGTTTCTCTTATATTTTCTGCACTTTTGGTCATTCTCTCTCTGGTCACTACAAAGCCTTGATTTGGGGGCAAGTGGGGCTCCGGAGCATGAGGGATTGAGGAGCTGGAATCTGTTAATGGTTCCCTTATGCAGTTATTTTGTAGTATCACTAGTCTGTTTTCTTAAGGGATTGACTTTGTGAAGAATACTTACAGGTATAAATAAAATGTTGAATATGTTTCTAGGAAGTTGATTACTGTAGACTCTGTTGTTTTTAGCTACATGGAAATCCCACAAAATTATATATGATAGGATTTTAGGAAAATGTGGTGAAGGCCTGGTAATGGGGTAGAACTGGGGTGGAGGGAGAAATGGAGGGGGAAGGGGACATCTTTAATGCTTTCAACAATGAAGACAAACAAAAAATATAAAAATTTTCTGTAATACAATGCCTCATATTGGGATATAGGGGCACTTAAATTTTATTAATAGAAGCACATCTAGATTTCAATGTGTCATAATGTTATTCCTCTGAAAACCTTTCATAATCATTACACCACTTTTACACAGTTTTCTACTTAGAGGAGAAACTCACATTTAAAAAATATATTCTTTCAATGGTGTTCTATGTATTACACAATTGAGACATTGCATATATCCTTTTATTCACTTTCTAAATTAATGTTATTATTTACACATTTTTAATTATAAAAAATTCTTCACAATGTTTATATTTTACTGGATGCATAATATTTCCTTAATGCTAAACTTTTAAATTGCTTGAAAATTGGCTTTTGCAAATAACTTTGTAGTGAACAGCGCGGTACATAAATCTTGGTATACATTTTGTATTATTTACCTAACCTAGATTTAGAACTTGAATAGCCAATCAAAAAGTATCATCATACTTAATGATAATCATCAGTATTGCCAAATAGCTTTGCAGTAATTCTGTACCTATTTATATTATCATTAACAAACTATGATAAACTATGAGAGAAATGGCATCACATTCTAGTGCTATTATCATTAAAATATACTTTGCTAACTTGAAAGTAAAAATATGATATCTATTTTTTTATTACTAAAGAGGTTAAACATTTTCTTCTTTTATCATATTAGTGTTTCTTTTGTGTATTATCTGCTCATGCCTTATGAAAGGCTTAGATATTTTCCTATTGATTTATAGGCACTCTTTACACATTTAAATGTTTAAGGGTTTCACTGAAATATTTGTTGGAATTTTCTCATTTAAAATGTTTATAATTTTTAACAGCAATATTTATAGTTTCATGTGGTCAAATATATCCTTTTCTGTATGATTTCTTCTAGTAAGATCACTTATTAATAAACATTTTTGTAAGTACCATCACATTTTACAGTTTCCCTCTGTGACAGGCGTGCGAAATAATTCATCTGCTTAAGCAACTCTGGCCAGAAGGATCTGACATTCGGCGTGTTCTTTGTGTTACTTCATGCTCCTTGACTTTGAGAATGTACCATGACTTTTTAGAAAACAGAAAGAAGACCACCTCTGGTCAGGAAACTAACACCCAACAGGTGTGACTGGTATTACTTTACTGTGAAACACCATTGTGTTGAACTTTTGATATTTTATTGATTTTCATCCACCATTTCTCCCACTTGGTATTCATTTATTTCCCTAATTTATTTACATACACTTACAAAAAAAAAGATACAATCTAGATTTTGTTTATTAAAAAACATCCATTGTGTCCCTATAAGATTTAGTGTTTTACTATGCAGATGTTTCCCTTATTACTTATTTAATCAAATTTGTCCAACCATCCAGAGGAAAGGGAAATTAGTACTTGGTGAGAGCTTACAATGTTGCAATGTTTTGGGCACTTTAATGTCCTTAAATTCTCACTATAACCTTTCAAGGGAAGTACTATTATCCCTATTTCACATATGAGAACATGGAGGTTCAGATATTGTAGGTAACATTCCTTAAACCAAAGATATTAAAGAGCAGTATGGATTGAACATTGGTCTGTCTTGTTCAAGTTCCATGATATCAAACTGTGATTTGAAAGAATATTCCTACTGTAGTATTTTAGTGCCATCCTCGCTGGAGAGACACTAAAAATCTTAACCTTTTGATGGTTGGTAGAGTTCATTAAGAATACGTTGACCAATATAGGTTTGCTCTCAACTAAATAGTTATCCCTATATATTTGTGCACACATACATAGGCACATACACACTCTCAGACACACACATTTGTACATACTATTTTGTAAACAATTTGAGGGCTGGGGGATTCTTGGTTAAGTATTCTTTTTAAAGAGCCATGAAGTTTGTCTCTCTCCTATAATTTTAGAAATGAACAGGACTCATTATCTTTAACCTAGCCTTCTTTATATAGTATTTGGCTTTTCAATATCTGCTTGAATACAGGGTGAGGCAAAAGTAGGTTTACAATTGTTAGCATGGAAAATAACACAGTAAATAATACAGTAATTAATTAATAATAATAAAGCATAAATGTTGCCCTGGCTGGGTGGCTCCGTTGGTTGGAGTGTCATCACATACATCAAAAGGTGGTGGGTTTGATTCTCCATCAGGGCACATACCTAGGTTGTGGGTTTGATCCCACATGAAGGGGGAGAGGCATCTAGGAGGCAACTGATTGATGCTTCTCTCCCTTCCTCTAAAAATCAATAAAAACATATTCTTGGGTGAGGATTAGGAAAAAAAAAAGGAGAAAAAACTGTGTTTTGCTTAACTCACAACTGTAAATCTACTTTTGACCCACCTGTGTATTCTTAGTAAAATATTTGTACATGATTGGCCAGCCATTTTAAATTGTTATCAGAAAAATGATACTAAATGTAACTCTGTGGAATTTCTACCTTTAGACCCTATTTTGCCCTTTGGAGATATGCTGAAACAAGTCTTAATTTTGTGACTTTGGAGGTGGCTATCATGTTAAATATGTCCACTTAACCCTTTTTCTAATTCTATAAGTGTTTTAGAAATGTCCTGATTTCCTCATTCTAGTAACTTTCAATGTAACTTTCAAAGTGTGATGCATTGGACAGACTAGAGCATTATTTAAAAAAATATATTTTTTATTGACTTCAGAGAGGAAGGGAAAGGGAGAGAGAGATAGAAACATCAGTGATGAATGAGAATCATTGATTGGCTGTCTCCTGCATGCTCCCTACCGGGGATTGAGCCTGCAATCCAGGCATGTGCCCTTGACTGGAATCAAACCTGGGACCCTTCAGATTGCAGGTCAAAGCATTATCCACTGAGCAAAACCAGCTAGGGGCAGACTAGAGCATTTAATGTGTGGTTCTGCCTGTACTGCATCTTGCAGGATCATTACTTCATTTAGCTGCTTGGTCATTTCATGTAAAGGTTGGCTTAACTGAGAATACTAAAAAATGCTTTATGCAAACTACTGTTGAACTGGCAGTTCCCTGTCCCCCTTACTGCACATCTGTATAAACTTAGCCAAGTTTATGTATGAAGAAAAGAACTTTCTCAAAAATGTAGAATGAAGAATGTAATTATATTCTGTGATTCCTGCATGGTTGAATATGGCTAGTGACTGCTGTGGTGCTGTATGTGTATCTCCCAGCCACTGTGTTCTGGCTCACCTTCTTTACTTTATGCAGGTGAAAGGTGATTGCTTAAGCCTACAATGGATGGAAGATCTGTGTAAACTGCATTGTCTCAGTGTGGTTTTAATACTCCATTTACCTCTTTCTCAAAGAGCTTGTAACAGATTCATCACTTCTGATTGGATTGAGGACATTCAGACTTTCTTAAAAATGGTAAATATGTTCTTTGTTAGTTTATTATTTACTTTTTGTTTCAACTGTTTCATCTATATAGAACCACAATCAACTTCAAAAACAGAATTATATGAGAACAATGTCAGCACTTTGGGGGCTTTAAAAGTCGAATGGCATAAATCAATCACTTTATAATTCCAACTCTTTGGTAGTTATAATAGACAACATTCTGTATATTGAGTCTAAGGAAAAAAATCTCTATTTTCTTTCTTTTAATCTCTGTCAAGATTAGTTTTTTTTGTGTTATCAACTATAAGGGATTGGTGACCACTGTGTTCTGCTCTTGAGAGGAATTGAATAAATAAATGTAATAGTGTGTTATTTTTGTCTATTACAGAGGATAGTTATAGAAAATATGTAGACTGAGAAAATAGAAAGGAAACACAACAGAAAAACCCACCATTTAGTAAATATTGACAATTATTGACATTTTTGTTTATTTTCCTTATTTTAAATGTCTAGATTTTTCAATTATTTGTTATGGTTTCTAACATTGGAAATCTATTTTTCACATATTTTTTTCTATTTTCTTTCACATTCTTAGTATCATTTTTAAATGGCTACCATTTATTTTTTTAATGGATCTACCACGGTTTGCTTACCCACTTCTCTATTATGGGATATCAGGAGGGTTTAAATTATTTTATTATAGGTGCTGCTATTCTCTAGGTTATTTATGTGTAAGCCTTTCCCTTTAGTTTGAAGGTATTGACTTAAACTGATGTCCAGCAATGAGATTAGTGGATCACTTGATGTGGGCTTTAAAAATGATTTTGATACTAATACCAATTAGTTAGGAGGCCAGTCCACAAATATTTATCTAATGCACATGAATTGTATGAATCACTGGGAATACCGTGAGAAAAAAAATGAGACCACACTTACTCCTTCCACCCTATCACCTTCATAGAGTTACATTTTGCAGCAAAGATAGATATTGAATTTTTTAACTTACTATGAAAGAGGGATTATAGGATGGTTTAGAATATGATAACAGAAGAACTCAGTCTGAAAAGGATGGCTTCTCTTAAGAAATGAAGAGAAGTAACCCAAATCTTAAAGGATGTGTAGGAGTTAGCAAGTTGAAAAGAGGATGAAAACTGGATTCTAGAAGATAAAATAGCATGCATTGTTACCCTGAGGATGGCATGACCAAGGAATGAACTTCATGAAGTGTAACTGGAATAGAAAGACTATGTGAAAGTGATAGAGCTGAAGAGTGGTTAAGAAACAAATCATTTAGAACTCTGTAGATCCTGTTAAGGGAATGGAGATAAAACTTGGTTGTAAACACAATGAAAACCAACTGATAGATTGAATGTCAAGCAGATGAGTGGCACTTCCATTTTCAAAATTTTCTCTGGCTTGTAATACAGACATGACATTGTAGAAGCATAATATTGGATTTGGGGACACCAGTTCGACAACTATTATATTAGTTCATGTAACTGTTGATAATGCTAAGGACTAAGGAACTGGAAAATAAGGATGAATAGCAGCAGGCAAATTCAAGAGTTAATTTTTGGAATTGTCAAGTTTAGTGATTGAGTGTGGGACATGTGGGAAAGGGAGGAGTCAAGTGACTCTAATTCTCCAGATTGAGCATTTGGAGGATGGGGGGGTGCAATTGTACCATATGAATGACATTCCAGAGGAAGATCCTGAGTTCAATTTTGAAAATATTGAATTTGAGGTGTCAATGAAATATCCAAGTAGAGAGATCAATTGATATTAGTTGATGCCATCTTGTGGATGAAATTATTTTGGGAGAGAAATATGATGAGAGAGCCTAGGACAGATGCCTGAGATATTCCAATATTAAATAGTTAAGAAAAGGTTGATATATTGACAAAAGCTACTGAGAAAAAGCTGTTTAGATGAATAGAAAGGAAATCCAGGTGAGTGGATTGTTCTGAAAGTCAGTGGAACTGGGCTTTTCAAAGATGGCCATGGGTAATATTATCAAATGCTATGGAGAATTGTAGGAAGTTGAGGACTAAAATTAATGCATTGGGTTAAACGGCCTAGAGCTCACTGTTGATCATAATTAAGAGACCTACTAATGGAGTGATGGGAAGCACAATGTATGTTAAAGTGAATTCAGTAGTGACTGAAAGGGAGAAAATATAGGTGAAGAATAGCTTGAGAAGTTGAGAATAAGAACAGTGACATTAGATAAAGTTGGAGAGGAATGTTGGTCAATTAAAAATGCTTTAAAAATGGCAAAGGTTGCCCGGCCAGTGTGCTCAGTGGTTGGGTGTCAACCCATGAACCATGAGAGAACGGTTTGATTCCTGGTCAGAGCAAATGCCTGGGTTGTGGGCTCATTCCCTAGGAGGGTACTAGCATGAGAGAGCCTGTCAATGATTTTTCTCTCATCATGGATGTTTCTATCTCTCCTTTTCCATTTCTCTCTCTGAAATAAATAAAAACATATTTTTAAACAAATATTAAAAATGAATAAAATGGCAATGATTGAACATGCTTTGATGCTGATTATAGAAATTAAGAGAGGGGAGGATGAAAATACCAAGAAATTAAGGTGAGGGGATGGGATCTAGGGGTTGTCTTTAGATATAGGTGGGTTCCCTCTTCAATTAGGATACATGATTCCAATAGGAATAGCTACCATTTATTCTTCACCAGCTTTGTGTAGACCTATGTTACCTCATTCAGACATAACACTCCTCTTAGATTCTCATTTTACACATGAAAAACTTGGGCTCTGAGAGGTTAAGTGGCCAATTAGCACAACTAATAAATGATCAAGTTGGGATCTAACTTCATCTATGTCCAGCTTTCAAACCTGTTCCTTTCCCAATATATTCTGCGTTCTGATTATTCCATAGGCAAGCAAACCTCTGCTTTCCCCCATTCTCTATGCTTTATCTTGATAACTTCAGATAGCCTCTGAAAATTTCATAATAAAGGGCATATTCTGAAGCCTCTGGAAAAAACAGCTAAGCAAACGGAAAGGAGAGTTTCATGCTTACTCAAATCTTGACATTCAGAGACCACACAGATGCTTCTTGTATGAAATAAATAAAGTGAGGAGCAGTTGGTGTACTGTTTTCACATAGTACTATTTACTCAGTGGTATTATAGGCAAGGATTGGTGGGGCAGGGCTGTTACATGGCAATGATTCTTAAACTATGGTTCCCTGACCAACAGGAGAAACATTTCTTGGGAACTTGGTAGAAGTGCAAATTCTTAGGCTTGACTCCAGACCTGTTAAATCAATTGCTGGGGATGGTGCTTAGCAACATGTGTTTTATTTAACAATCTTTCTAGATAAGATTCATGCTAAAGTTTAAGAACCACTGCTCTATAGTTGTGTGGAATCTCTTTAGTGTTCTTCTATGGGGATAGTTCTGAGAAATGTACTATCAGATGATTTCCTCATTGTGTGAACACCATAGAATGCACTTAATAAACCTAGATGGTCTAGCCTACCACTGTAATTGTAGGACTATACTTTTTTGTTGTTGACACTATTGTAGATGCCCACCCCATTCTACCCCTTTTGCCTACCTCCACCCAGGCCCCCCTCCCTCTGGTCATCACCACACTGTTGTCTGTGTTCATGCACTATGCATAGATGTCCTTTGACTAATCTCTTTACCTTCTTTCATCCAGGCCCCAACACATCCCTTCCCTCTGACGTCTGTCATTCTGTTCTATGTATCCATACCTCTGGTTCTTTTTTGTTCATTAAATTATACATATGGGTGAGATTATATGGCATTTATTTGTCTTTCTCTGACTGATTTATTTTACTTAACATAATAATCTCCAGGTCTATTCATGCTGTTGCAAAAGAGTTCTTTTCTTCATAGCTGCCTAGTATTCCATTGTGTAAACGTACCATAGCATTTTGTTATCCACACATCTACTAATGGGCACTGCGCTGTTTCCAGGTCTTAGCTATTGTAAATATACTGCTGTGAACATAGGAGTGCCTCTATTATTTCTGATTAGTATTTAATGATTCTTAGGATACAGTCCCAGAAGTGTGTTCTCAGGACAAAAGGCAGTTCCACTTTTAATTTTTTAAGAAAACGCTACACTGTTTTCCACAGTGGCTGCACCAGTCTGCATTCCCAACATGCACTAGGGTTCCCTTTTCTCCACATCTTTGCCAGCACTTATGCTGTTTGTTTATTGATAGCCATTTTGGAAGGTGTGAAGCATTATCTCATTGTAGTTTAAATTTGCTCCTTTCTGAGGACTATAGTAGCAGTGCAGTAGATTTGTTTATACCCACCTCACCAGAAACAACTGTAAACCCTGGAAGTTGATTTTCTGTTTGTAATCCCGAGTACTGTATCTGAATTAGGCTTTGATTGCCCAGGCATTCACTTCAAAGAAGCATCCACTTCAAGTGGCTCTCTATAATAAACACTTTGCAGGCCACAGAACTGCAAAAAATGCTAGGGTACCTCCTGCCAACCCCCATCCCAGGCTTCTTTGTTTTAGAAATCTTCGTTGATTTCATAACTGACCACTGGGGATACTAGTTTTTCCCCTCTTCCCATGCTTTAAATTCTTGCTCTTATGTTTTAAATTCACCAATAAAGTGTGGAGCAGAGAAGCCTCAGTTTTCCTCCTTGGAACTTAACTCTTTCTACACTAGTATTGACTGAGGGGATAACCAGGCTTTCACTTGCTGAGGTTGCTTCCTCATACACTACCCTGGACTAAGTGTGGTCAGTGAAGACATTCTGTCTGTGTTAGGTGGGAACATAGCTCCAGATCATAAGCCTGGTAGGTGCACATCAATATAGACAAATGAGAATCTTTAAGTTTGAAGGATTCAACCTCTTCTAGGTCCCTGAAGAATCAAATGCTCTTTATTTTTATGTTCTTTTGACCTGAAAGTAAAATTGGAAAACATTAAACCTAAGTAAAGAACAGAAACATTTAAAAGCAAAAATATTTCTAAAGCCTTGAGACCTTGTGTTCTTTCATACTGAAAGCATAGAAAAGAGGGTAAAGAATTAAATATGGACTTCTCTGCTTCAGAATAAGGAACTACACTTAACTCATTTTTTTGTCAATTTACTTTTATGTTATGCTTTAATCTTTTAAGGTATAAATTGTTCATAACTACCCAGATTGAAAGAGTTTACACTAATAAGAATTGGAAAGAACTCAACCAATTTGCCTATCAGTTGGATTACAGCCATTTTTAAGTCATGTTATAGCTTATTGCTGATACAGAAATTGTCAATAACTTGTTTTTTTTTAATTTCCAATTTTCAGAGAAAGTGCTGTGAATATTTCATCCTAAATAGTAGAAACATTTTTGAGATTTGGAATCTGAATTTAATTCACCTTTGTGACTTAAGTGATGAGCTTTTGTTGAAGAATATTGCTTTTTACTATGAAAATGAAAATGTTCAAGGTACTATCTTAGTATATTGTAATAATTATACTTTCAACCAGAGATAAACAATGTAAAAAATTTAAAATCTCAAAAATCATATAGCTGTATTTCCAAAATATATATAATGTAGCAATCATTCTCCTTCCTATCTTTGTTTATATATATGTATATGTTTTATTTAGTTGCAGTTAAAGTGGTTATTGTATTTTAAAATTTCCTTTCACTTAATATTATTCCACAGATATTTTTTGAAAGAATATTGATAACAGTTTAATTTTTCATTTAAATAAATGCATAACATTTTCTCATATTTACTCTGATTAATACCATCTATTACAATTAGATTTTTAGGGAATATTTTTCAAAAGATAAAGCTGATTTATGCATTTGTAATATCAGATTTGTTTTTCTTTGACTTATTTTCTTGGAATAACTTTTCTTTTGCTTCTTAATATTAAAAAAATAACACATTTTAAGAGAACTACAGCTGGGCATGATTGAAGCTTCTTTTGCCCTTTAAGATTTGGTTCTTTCATATTGCAAGCATTGAAATGAATTGGCTATATATAAGTTTAGCAATTCTCTTACATTTTCTGAAAAGTCATTGTTTTTATTCATTTTTATTGGTTGTAATATTATGTGTGGCATAACACTTTTATTACCTTAAATGATAACTAGATATGCACCACCTGTTATTGTTAGTTAAGATAGTTATAATTTTAATACTTGCTCTAAAATAGGAAACCAAGATTAAATTTTAAATCTACAATATCATAGTCAACACTAGGGACCATTTTTATTTAGGTGCAGTGTGGAACCCATTGAAAATCTTACTGATTGACAAGTATTTCAGAGATCTATGAATTTAATAAAAATGCATGTTTCTGCATATTTGCAAATGACTTTTAACAGTTGGTATTTTTAACTATTATTTAGGCCTACATTTGAATTTGGGAAATACCATTATGAAAGATTATGAATATCTCTGGAATGCTGTATCAAAGTTGGTTGGAAAGTTTGATGTTGGAAAGCCACTTCCTCTGAGAACAACACAACTTAATTTTCTTAAAAAGGATCCGGTACCAATAAAAGGTAATAAATCTCTAAATTAATCTGATATCTATCTATCTATCTATCTATCTATCTATCTATCTATCTATAAACATTTCTCTGAAAATGTTTTGAAAGTACCAGTGCCTAAATGCTACAAGTATAAATACTTTCCTGGCACTATGCAGTTTAATAATAAATTACCTTTGTTGTCATTTCATCAGGGTAATATGCTATGATTATAGTTTAGAAATGTTACATTTTGCTTGTAACTAATAATGTGGTTTTAAAAAAAAGTCAGATTTAGGTGACTGCCATTTTCAATAATTTGGCAATATAATGATCAAGCAATAATCTCTGGTGGGCAACAATTGAGATACAAAACATCTTTTTGTATAATTATAGCGAAGCTGAAAGCAACAAAATGGAAATCCCAGGAGCCTAAAATAAAGAAACCCTGATGGTGCCAAGTAAATCACTCTGAGAGTTTCTGGTTATTGATTTGCTCTCCCAAGCAACTGGGGCTTCAATTTATTGTATTAGCAGAACACTCTAAGCACCTTAGTTTTATAGGATTTTCTGCCAAATATTAGTATAAATACAAATTTATAAAACAATAAAGGAAATAAGCCCTAAGAAAAACAATAAGAGAAAAAAAACTAGAACTCTTAAATACTACAGATTTTATAATTATCAAATCTAAAATATACTATATATATGTTTAAAATGTTTAAAGAAATAAAATATGAGACTTGAGACATGAGGAAATAAAATACTCTAAAACATCATTTTCATTTTAGAATAAACTTGTAAAAATGAAAGTATTATCAACAGGTGAGTTATTAGTAAGAAACTGATTAAATATTGCTAAAGAGAATTTATGAACTAGAAATTGATCAAAAGAATTATACAGACTAGAAATTAACACATTGTACACCTTACATTTACACAGCTGTATGTTGATTATAGTTCAATAAAGCTGGAAAACAATTTATAAATAAATAAACAAATGTAAATAATAAATACAAAAGTCATGTTAAAATATATGAAGAACCTCTGGTTGATGTGGCTCAGTTGTTTAGAATGTCATCTTGTGCACTGAAAGATTGCGGGTTTGATCTTGGTCCAGGCATATACAGGAAGTGCTTTCTTACATCTCTCTCTCTCTCTCTCTCTCTCTCTCTCTCTCTCTCTCTCTCTCTCTCTCTTTTTCCCCTCTCCTTTGCTCCCCTCCCCCTTTTTCCCCTCTCTAACAAATCTGTAACCATACCTTCAGATGAAATTAACATATATATATGAAAGACAGAATGAAGAAGTCAATCTTTCATTCATTTGGAGATTCAGAAGGAGAGATTGAGCCATTGTGGGTTGGAAAATAATGGAAGATATCAAGGTTGAGCATTTGCTAGACTTGTGAAAGATAAGAATATGCACATTCAGGATGTATTATGAATCTCAAGTGGAATAAATTAAACATGTAGATATTTACACTCTTAGACAAATACATTCACTTGACACAATAGAATAAAACTGTAGAAGCAATACTAATAAAAGCCTAGGTGGTCCTCGCATCCTTGCACAATGCTCTCACATCATCACAAGATGGCCACCACAAGATGACCAGCAGGGAGGGAAGTTGGGGGTGACCAGGCCTATAGGAGAGGATCGTTGGGGACAATCAGGCTGGCAGTGGAGGGCACTTGGGGGTGATCAGACCAGCAGGAGTTGTTAGGCATCATCAGACCAGCAGAGAAACTGTTAGGTGGTGATCAGGCTGGCAGACAGAAGGGGTTAGGGGTAATCAGGCAGGCAGGCAGGTGAGCAGTTAGGAGCCATCAGTCCTGGATTGTGAGGAAGATATCTGACTGTTGGTTTAGTCCCACCCCCCTCCCATGCATGAATTTCATGCACCAGGCCTCTAGTATAAAAATAAATATCTTAAAAGAATTAGAGTTACTTAGAAAAGAACAAAAAGGATAGTAATAGACTTTTTCGATAATAATGATAATAGAAGTCAGAATAGAGTGACATTACATATACAGTGGTACCTCGAGATACGAGTTTAATTTGTTCCGTAACCTTGAGGCGTGGGAAACTATGAGACGCTCGAGTCTCGCTAAACTCGGTAAACTGGTGGGTCGTGTGCAGCAGGCCGATCCTCGCGATTACTCCTATCTCAAATGTTGCTCGCATTTCAAAGCAAAAATCGCTCGATGGCTCATACCTCAAAAATCTCGTATGTTAGGGCACTCATATCTCGAGGTACCACTGTAATTCTTAAAATACAGTTTACGAATGAAGGAGTAAATGGATATTTTCATAAATACAAAATTGACTTACCCATCATCAAAGCATCACTGACAATATTTCTGTTTGATGAATTCCAGCAAGGAAAAAATGATCCCTGAAGGAATATGAGAACAAAAGCTAATAGGGTTTAGGATGTATTGATATAAGGACATCATTTTTTATGACTTGGAGAAATATATATATCTTTCCTCTTTCCTTCTGTCAGTATAAATTACACCAGACAGAAACTTGAGTACAAATAATCTATTGACCCAGAAAGATCAAATAAGGTAGTGGTAAGAATAGATAGGGAAGAGAAGAAAATAAATGCAGGACAAGTTAATGAGTAAGTTTCTATTGAGGGCAACTACAATTACTAGTAAATTGTCCTGGGACTCTCAGCCTTTGGTTGAGGACTACTCTGGAGCATTAAATTCTTAGCACTGCTCCACGTGGATCATAAGATTAAAAAGTGCTCAGGCAAAGGGCTGTAGAGCTCAGGCAGGAAGGTATTCAACAAAGATGGAAACAGTGAACACCAAGGGGTAATGAGCCAGAGCAATGGCAGGTTACCTAGAATTATGAACTGGATATTAAATAAAAACATTTATTTGCTAACTATCATATATGTGGCATATATGTGATATGTCTGATATTTATTTGCCTATCTATCTACTTAAATGATATTTATTTGTTTAAATTCTCAAATGTTTTAATGTGGGAAATAGTTTTATAGAAAGGCCTGGAATTTAATAAATATAAATAAGATCAATGAAAAATATTTTAATGTAAAATTTTAGAAAATAATGTGCAATACCCTTGTATGAAAGTTTCACATTTTTGACCTTGTCTTTATATTTTGTTTGCAGACACCTCCAAAGAAAAGATGCCCAATTTGGGTTTTATTCCAATGTCATCTGAGTTGGTTGATAAATTTGTTGGAGACATTTTGAAAGATTTGCCTTTTCTAAAGAGGTATAGGGCCAAAAGTGCCCCTTTAAACACTTGTATGGAGTATTAACCATTAAAGATTCTTTCAACTATAACAGATTAGAGTATATTAGATGTAATATATGTTTGTAAAACATATGAGTTTGATATTAAATATATCAATGTCCTTTGATCAATGCTAGGTGAAAATCAACATGGTCTTAATCTTAGAGTAAAATCACTCAAGCTGCATGCTTTTAATTAATTCATTAATTAATATTTTTTGGTGTTGATGGGACTGTTTAAAACATCGAGTGGATTATTAAGTCTCTAATAAACTGCTCTTTGGGTTCAATTATATATATCATATCACAGAAAGAGGAAAGAGGGCTACAATTTTTAAAAAAAATATGATTGCAAAGTATAGTCTGTGTTATGTTATATTTGAATGTCTGTACTTTAAAATATGAATGTATTTCTTTTTCTCTCATAGGGATGATCCGATTGTAACTTCACTGGTTAAACATAAGGCATTTGATGAGCTTGTACATTGGCATTCTCATAGACCCCTTAGTGATGATTATGATAAGTCAAAGTGCCATTTTAATGGTGAGCTCTGTGACTTTGGTGAAATAAACTAAAATCAATTTCATTCTCTGTCTTTTACCTCAGGATGAAATATAGCATATTATGTGCCACAAATTATATTTCTTGAGTAAGACTAGTCCAAAAAATATTTAGGTGAATGTCAGTAAAGATGGTAGTGAAGAGTACCATTTCCTTTACTGACAGTCATATGTACATAGGTATGTAAGTGTCTTAGGAGGAAGTTCTAGGAGGAAGTACACAAAGATGGCATTTGTCCCCACAAAAGTTAGAAGCTGTCTTAAGCAAAGACAGTTTATATTTGAAGAATTCTGTATATTTCTTTATGTCAAAAATATTGAGACCCTAGTCTTTCAAACAATTGCAGTTGCTTTCACACCACCGAATTGACTGCGTATATTAAGTGCCAACATTTTATCTGCCTTCATGCTTAGGATGGTAGGAACTGAAAATGGAAGCCCATAAAATCACTAGCAGTGCATCAACAGAGTTTGTATTAGGTTCTGGTGTTCTTGGAATATTCATCTCACCTTTGCTCTATGTCACTCCCACTCCTTCTCCCCACAAGTAGATACAACTTACTTTCAGGAGAATCTAGGAGTATGCACAGTAAACATGCTCATATGAAATACTCATCAGCTTGCTTATATAAACAACTAACAAGATTCTACAAGATGCAAGGGATCTTTTAGATAAACCATTAACACCCTTCAAAGTGGTTTGATTTGATATATGTAGATAGACATAGAAAAATTAACAAGCTTAGTTATTCTCTTTGAATATTGTAATTTTTCTTGGGTAAGGGTGTATATCACATCTTGACTGTTAAGATTTCTTCTGTTATTGGATTTTACCATGATGTAAGTTTTTCTCAGCTGCCAAGCTCTTGGTTCTGTGACTATGGGCTGGAGTAATGATTTTTCCTTTACGTGATGCAAGAAGACGGAATATCCTAACTGGCTACCTTCTTGACTCTGCCTCTACTTTCCTTTTCTTAACTTTATTCACAAGACACATGACAAAGCTAATGCCCAGAATCTGTCATAGCATCCTGATATTTGTTTTGAGAGGTAGGTAATGAAAGAAGGCTTTATCTTTCTATCCTTTAAATAAAGTAAGGAATTATTATATATACAAGAGATAGTCTGAGTTAAAGATCCCCTCTTTAACAAAAGTGAACAGTAAATTATTCTTCCAAGCTAAAAAAGAAAGTTCGTTAGATTGCGATGATGTGGTTAATTAGTAAGAATGCTATTTAAGAAATGCAGTTGTATTACATTTTGTCTTTTGCTTTCCAGAAGACCTTAAAGATCCTTTATATCTTAAATCTTTGCAAAAGTATCAAGTTTTTCAGCGATTTTATGGAAATTCATTAGAATCAGTCTCTTCCAAACTCATTGTAACTCAAGATGTCAAGCCAAAGAAGAATTTCAGTGAACCCAAGACCAAAAAGGCAAACGTAGGTTCCATAAATTCTATCACAATGTTTTACTTCTCTTTGCCTCTTCTTAAGCTATTTTGTTCAGTCTCTGGTAGTTTCTTACAATGCTTTATATATATATGATCACCTATTATTTTATTTACTTGTTAAGATGCTCTAATCTGAATATCTACACATAATCCTATCTAATAAAAGAGTAATATGCAAACTGACCATACCTCTGCTATACCCACAAACCACGCCCATCAGCCATACCCACCAGCCAATCAGAACAAGTATGCAAATTAACCCAACCAAGATGGCTGCAGACACAGAGAGAGCAGGAGAGAGGCTTGGGTTGCCCCTGGCGATGGAGTTAGCCAAGCTTTCCATACACCCTGGCAAGCCCAGGCCTCTGCTTCAGGCTACAAAGTTTCAATTGTAGAAGATAGATAAATCCCAGATACCAGGGCCTCCATTTGGGTCACTGGGGGGCATGGCTGGCCCCTCACCCAGGCCACCCCATGCCCCAAGGGAACACCCACCTTGATCCAGGACACCCTTTAGGACAAACCAGCTGTTCCCCCCTTTCCTCCCCCATGCACCGGGCCTCTAGCCTATCTAATAAAAGAGTAATATGCAGATTGAGCATCATTCCAACACACAAGATGACTGCCCCCATGTGGTCAAAAGATCCTGCCTCCATGTGGACACAAGATGGCCACCACAAGAGGGCAGATGGCAGAGACCAGGTCTGCAAGGGAGGGCAGTTGGGGGTGATGAAGCCTGCAGGGAAGGGCAGTTTGGAGGGGGAGGGGATCCAGGCCTGTAGGAGAGGACAATTGGGGGTGACCAGGCCCACAGATAGGGCAGTTAGGGGCAAACATACTGGCAAAGGAGCAGTTAGGCATCAATCAGGCTGGCCGGGGAGTGGTTAGGGGGTAATCAGTCTGACAGGCAGAAGCAGTTAGGGACAATCAGGAAGGCAAGCAGTTGAGCAGTTGGGACCTCACTGGATTGCGAGAGGGATGTCCGGTTGCACATTTTGGCCTAATCAGATAGGATTGGGCCTAAACGGGAAGTTGGACATCCCTCAAGGGGTCCCAGATTGGAGAAGGAGCAGGCTGGGCTGAAAGATACTTTTCCCCTCCTCCCCGCCATGCATGAATTTCATGCACCAGGCCTCTAGTAAAATATATATTTATTAACAAAAATAAAACTAAAGGCTTGGATGTGAAAACATTGTGATAACAATTCATACCTATAATACATGTGATGAGTGCTTTGATAGAGAGATGCCCAGGAAGAGGAGGAATACATGACTTAGTGTTAAGAGAATTAGGAAAGGTTTCATAGAATAAATATCTTGAGAGACTAGTAGGGGATAGAAAGGGGACCATGGAGGAATGCAAAAAGGAACCTATTCTAGAGATTGCACCTGGAACCAGTGCATAAACATGAAAAAATAGTGCCCTGGTATTTTGATTTTGTTATATTTACTCTTTGATTTATAATGTAGATCACTCATAAGCCTAGAAAAATCACATAACCTTTATACTCATTAAATTAAATTGTCATAAATTTTCAATTACAAGAGGCTTTAATTTTAAGAAACAGACACAGACTAAAATTGTGCCTATTCAAGAATGGGATGATGGTCCAAAATCAATATACACTTAAAGATATTGTCTCATTCATGAAATATTGGAATTTTTCCAACTTGATTCATGATATGTGTTTTTTTTCTTTTTTGGGAAGGAGACAAAGGCTGAAATAATTACTAGAGAGAATAAGAAGAGATTATTTGCCAAGGAAGAAGAAAAAGAAGAGAATAAGTGGAGTTTTCTGTCACACTCCATTGAGGAAGGAATGAGAGAGAATTTAAACTCTGGAATACATAACCTGGAAGATTTTTTGAAATCATGCAAAAGTAACCTGGTGAAGTATCAAGTTGAAATAGTAGGGTTAACTGCCTGCTTGAAAGCATGGAAAGAACATTGTAAAAGCCAAGGAAAAGGTATGTGGTTCTATGTGTGTGTGTTTTTTTTCACTTTGATAAATTGGGGAATTAATAAAAAATAGAATGATGATAGCTGTCACTTATTAAATGGAAATTTGTGTTAGAGGCTTTAGATCCATTATCTGATTTTATCCTTACAAAATCCCTCCAAGTATTCTTACCTCCATTTTATCAGTAAATAACGAAATCTCAGACAGAGTCCCAGTAGCAAATATTCAGCACATTCATAAATTCAAACCAAAGAGAGGTTTAAAGAAATTACAAGGTTGTCGAAATGGTTAAAGGAACCCACAAAGATGGTGAGGCACCTGGGAAAATCTGGCATTCATCTTTAAGATCTGAAATACGAACATTTTCTTTTTGGGTAAAACTGGGATCATGTTTATTATCTTACTGAGTTCTTCCAGAAGTTGCTGTGGTTCCGTGCACTCTGCTTTACAATTTCTATAATAGAAAAAAAAAAAAGAACAGATGGGAAGAAGACAATAAAGGAGAAATAAGACTGGGTAGAGAATGTAAATTGATAGTGAGGGAAATTACCATGTGCCATAACTCCAAACTGACAATTGTTCTGAGTAAAGTTAATTGATGTTTGTCTTGAGGTTCTCCACATTTGAATCCGCTTAACACAGCGTCACCAGGTTCTTTATTCCCCACACTCTCATTCTACGGACTTCAGTCTGCTCTAGCAAAGTCATCATTTCACTGTGGATTTTATTACAGTGGAAAGCCTGAGACTTGGCTTAGGTGTTTCTCTCAAACCAACATGTTGTAAGAGAAATCAGAATGAACAGTGGCTTACCCTCCTGGAGAATAAGAATAATTATATACTAATGTTTTTTGTAGCTTCTTATAGCATTTGGTAGGTGTTTGGTAATATCTGTTGAATATATGTTGATTAGAAAACAGGTAGGATCAAAAACAGCCTTAAAATGGTAAGTAAGGATTAGCAGTGTTAAGTATAAAAAGATTATATGTGCATGACTACAAAGCAACAAAGAGGAATCAGTAAAGTCTGTTCTGGCAGGTGTATTAGGCTGATTGAATTGAGAGGCTCCATTGATTATGCCAAATTCTTAGCTGTGGGCAAGAGTAGACCTCAATAAATGTCACTAAGTTTTTAACTAGGTATTTAAAGTCATTCGGATATTTTTCTGTGAACACAGAAGAGAAGGTGTGAAAATAATAGGTGGGGGAAATATTTGTTGTTCCCCAGAATTTGCACAAATTTGAGACTTAATGATCTTATTTCTATCGTGAACTATAAGATTTTTCTTTTTCTTCAACTCAGTTGTCCATGGAGATATGATGTGTGTATAGTTGCACTTTAATATTATTTTGTTTAGTATTTTGTGTTCCAAAACCTTCATCAATGTTAAGAAAATGAATTTAATTAGGTCAAATTGATAGCCTGGAGGACCACTCTAGGATAACATAAATTTATTGTTTTTGGTGTGTGGGAACCTCTTTCCACGTCCCGCGTGGTTCAGGGTTCCCGGTTCAGGGTTTGGGTTCTGAAGGAGGTCCCACACAAACGAAATGAGAGACTAGAAAACATTAATTTGGCGATATTGGGGGGACCAGGCGGGAGCCTTCCTTAGTGAAAAGGACTGCCACTTGCTCTGGCCTTTCTCTCCCTTTTATTAAGGCTTTGGGACACATCCCTAGCCTTTAGGCAGGAAATAACAAAACAGAAATTAACATGAAACAAACAGGTAGAGGTTGTTTCAGCCAACAATGTTTCAACTAAACAGTGAGTGATTAGCTCTGACCTTTCAGAGCAGTTAAGGTTGACCAGCCTTCTGGCCTCCTGTTTACATCCATTTAGTGAGAACAATGTTTGGTTTCCGACATTGGTGGTCTTTATAACAATTGTGTTGTTCTTTGCCAAGGTGAAACCACAAAGGATTTAAATATAGCTGTTCAAATGATGAAAAGGATCCACTCCTTGATGGATAAACACGCAGAACTTTTGCAAGAAGCAGATCGGCAACTCATAGCCAGATGCCTTAATTATTTAGGATTTGATGAGTTGGCAAGTTCTTTAAATTCAACTGAGGTAATGTTTTCAGAATAGTTCCATTTTAATATAATAATTATTAGGATTATATAAAGGGTCTTGCAAATATTTTTAACTGAAAATATTTACTCTGAATTCATAATCTATATTAGTAACCCAGCTGCCCAAATTTGAAGTAATCTGGAATTAGAAAGTTTGTACACGTGTTTGGATAAACATTAAATGCCAGATAATCACTGTAGAACTGTAAAACTAATCCGATGTTTAATTCTAGCAAAAAATTTAAACAGTATAATGGGATTCTTCAGTGGTCTTTACATTTATCAGATTGTAGCTACACCTGATGGATATTTGAAAACTTTGGTGTCTGCTAATTTACTCATGGTTAAGATGATTAGTAGGTGCTAAAATAGTTCAGCAAAGATATTATAACATTAAAAAGTGTTAATTTTTTTCTCATAAAATATGCTAGTAATAAATGTTGTAATTATTTGAATGATGTTATAATTTAAAATCACTTTCAAATGAACTTTTAAAACAATGTAGGTTGCAGAAGATAGCATAAAAGAGAAGAAAAAGAATAAATATTCAATTGGCATTGGACCTGTGCGGTTTCAACTACAATACATGGGCCATTATTTGCTACGAGATGAGAGAAAAGATCCAGATCCCAGAGTTCATGATTTTATTCCTGACACATGGCAGGTAATGACTGAATTAAACAGGCCTTTTTTTTTAAAATTAAACTAGAGGCCTGGTGCATGAAATTTGTGCACAGATGGGGGTTCCTTCAGTCCAGCCTGTTCCCTCTCTAATCTGGGACCCCTTGTGGGATGTCTGACTGCCCATTTAGGCCCAATTCATGTAGATGATCTCTCCCCATTCAGAAATATAATTTAAGCCTGATCCTAAATGGGTAGTCAGAAATCCCTCTCACAATCCAGGACTATTGGCTCCCAGCTGCTCACCTGCCTGCCTTCCTGATTACCCCTTACCGCTTCTGCCTGCCAGCCTGATCACCCCCTAACCACTCCCATGCCAGCCTGATTGATGCCTAACTGCTCCCCTGCCAGCCTGTTTGCCCCTAACTGCCCTCCCCTGCAGGCCTGGTCACCCCTAACTGCCCTCTGCAGGCCTGATCACCCCTAACTGCCCTCCCCTGCAGGCCTGGTCACCCCTAACTGCCCTCCTCTGCAGGCCTGGTCACCCCTAACTGCCCTCCCCTGCAGGCCTGGGTCCCCTCCAACTGCCCTTCCCTGCAGGCTTGATCTCCCACAACTGTCCTCCCTTGCAGGCCTGGTTCGTGCCAACTGCCCTCCTCTATTGGCCATCTTGTGGTGGCCATATTGTGTCCACATGGGGGCAGGATCTTTTGACCATATGGGGGCAATCATCTTGTGTGTCAGAGTGATGATTAATCTGCATATTACTCTTAGATAGGATAAAGGCTTGGTGCACAGGTGGGGGGCAGCTGGTTTGCCCTGAAGGGTGTCCTGGATCAGGGTGGGTATTCCCTTGGGTTGTGGAGCAGCCTGGGTGAGGGGCCTGTGGTGGTTTTCAGGCCGGCCATGCCTCTCCGGCAACCCAAGTGGAGGCCCTGGTATCTGGGATTTATTTATCTTCTACAATTGAAACTTTGTAGCCTGCAGCAGAGCCAAGCTTTCTGCTAGCACAGCCATTGGAACTTTGTTGCCTTAAGCACTGGGCAGGTTGTGTGGAAAGCTTGGCTTCCTGCATCGCCAGGGGAACCCAAGCCTCCCTCCTGCTCTCTCTGTGGCTATAGCCATCTTGGTTGGGTTAATGTGCATATTCGCTCTGATTGGCTGATGGGCATGGCTGGTGGGTGTGGCTTGTGGGTGTAATGGAGGTATTATATAAAATGTGATCTATCTTTTCATTATTGTGGTGCTACCTATTATATTTGTCATTAACTTTTTAATATTGTCATAGCATTTAAAATTATTTTGTTATTGTAATGTTAAGTGTAGACTTTTTTCAACTTAAAGACAGTAAAATTTTTATTTTGTTCATTTCCTTGGAGGTACTCTGTTGAACTCACATGTATATTTTGGAAGTTGTGTGTCATCCAGTTGTATCATTATGGAACAGCCTCCAAGTTTTCCCTTTTTTAGTAGGATTTCATATGGAAATCTATAAATGTGCTCAGAGAAATTTGGTACATTAAACTGTGTAGACAAGTGTTTATATATTTACCTGCCTTATCTGTTACCATAGTAGCTATTCTTCTACAAATAAATGTAAAATTAGTATTAATGGGTATAAAATTTGGAATGACATCATGTGTTTCAGCATATAAAATTGCTGATGAATTGAACTTGTTTATCTTCAAAAGTGCAATTACATAGTTTCAATATAATGGACTGAATAGTCAGAATCTGACTTCTTTTTTTGTTGTTTAATTTTGAGGAAGATATCAGAAATCTTCACTTTTATTTTATATTGCCTTTTCTTTCTGAAACAATTAACTGTTGATTTTTTTTTTAACTTAGCACCAAAATGAAAAATTTTATTTCTAAGGAGTGTGCCCTAAGGACTTGGCTTTGGAGAATCAAAGGAATTCAGAATGAAATGAGAGACTTTATTTAGCATCAAGATTGCAGTGAACCCCAAGACTTAGTCCTACCCCACAGTGGCTTACAGTCTGCCTACACTGGTGACTTTAGGTTTACATTTCTGAGTCTTAGGCATTTTTCTTCTACATATAAATTTCAGTCATAACCTAGATAGTAGTACATATTATGCTCTAATTCCCCAAGAAAATTTAATTTCTCATAGTTCCTTCTGATATAGGATAACCTAATGCTAGTTATAATTGTGAGCTCCAAGTTTTTTTGTGTGTGTTTTGTTTTGTTTGCTTTTTTGTTTTTTTTTTACTTGTAGTGGTTCTTATTTATTTTAAATTAATTAATTTTATTTTTAATCCCCCCTTCACCCATTTTGTCACAGTCCTCACCCCCACCTCTAGTTCTTCTCTCTCTCTCTCTTCTCATCTGAGTATATTTTCCCATTTTTAGAGAAAGGGAAAGACAGAGAGAAATATCAATGTGAGAGAAACACATTGATTGGATGCCTCATACACTCCAGCCAAGGTCCAGACCTGGGAGGAACCTGCAACTGAGGTACGGTGCCCTTGATCAGAATTAACTCCAGGACTCTTCAGTCCACAGGTTAACCAGCTAGGGCCTTTCTTTCTTTCATTTTAAATCTTTCTCAGATAGACTTCTTTCACTAAGCATAATTTCACAAAGTCCAAGGTCCATATATTTAGTTGCAAATGGCTAGATTTATTTTTTTTAAATGGCTGGGTGATATTATATTGTGTATATACATATATATATATTTATATATCACAATTTTTTATCCATTTAATCATTGATGGACACTTAGGTTGTTTTCATGTCTTGGGAGTGCATATATCTTTTTGAGTTAGTGTTATTATTTTCTTCCAATAAATACCCAGAAGTGGAATTACTGGATGATAAAATAGTTGTATTTTAATTTTTAAGAAAATTCCGCACAGTTTTTTATAGTAGCTGCACAAATTTACATTCTTATCAATAGTGCAGAAAGGTTCCCTTTTCTCTACATAGTTGCCAGCCCTTGTTATTTGTTGTCTTTTGTATTAATAGTCATTCTAACAGGTGTGAGGTGATATCTCATTGTGGTTTTGATTTGTATTTCCCTGATCATTAATGAAGTTGAACTTCTTTTCATGTATCTATTGGCCATCTGTAAGTCATCTATGGAAAATGTCTATTCAGATTCTCTATCCATTTTGTAATTAGAATGTTTGCTTTTTTTGTTATGTAATTTCTTTGTTATTTTGGATATTAACCCTTTATCATATATAACAGTGTCCTGGTGCATGGATTCATAAAAAAATAATTAGAATAAATTAGAATAAATATTTTAATATCGCTATTCACCTTTCCTCTATAATAGAAGTTTCAACCAAATTCATGATCAACAATGACAGATTGAGCCGGAACCGGTTTTGCTTAGTAGATAGAGCATCAACCTGTGGACTGAAAGGTCCCAGGTTTGATTCTGGTCAAGGGCATGTACTTTGGTTGCAGGCACATCTCCAGTTGTGGGTGTGCAGGAGGCAGCTAATCGATGTCTCTCTCTCTCATCGATGTTTTTTAACTCTCTATCCGTCTACCTTCCTCTCTGTAAAAATTCAATAAAATATATTTTAAAAACAAAAAACAACAAACAAACAAACAAACAAACAAAAAAATAATGACAGATTGAAATACATGCATGTGATTGGCACCAGTGAGAACTTTATATAGAGAGCTATAGCTTAATTAGACCTACTTTCTAATTTAGCTAAACTTTTTCCAGCCTAGTGAAGCACCCCAACTTCTCTTTCAGGTAGTAGTCAGCAACACAGCAGTAAATATCAACATGAAGCAGATTATTATTATTATAGATCATGCAGGGAGAACAAAGGATAAAATATTAAACTGTAGCAGTGTTTGACTATATCCTAGGCAGTAAGAAAACCTGAAATCATTTTCAAGATCCACCATTGCTTCTTTTCAGTCTGGTCAAGTTTCTAAGCTTTCTAAATCTCTATTTTCTGGCTAATGAAAGGAAAATAGGATTCTACCAAGTCTCTTATTTACCTACCCCAGGACTTCTGTGAGGATCATATGAGATAAGGCATGTGAAAAAGCTTCATAGACATTTGGTTAAAGTGTAAAATGTTTGCACCTGACAATAAAGCAAGTCATGTTCCTGGGATGACTCCAAGAAGGCTAATCACTAGGGAAAGGAAGCTGGGCCATTGCTACATGACATCATTACCCAGCATTCACAACAACCATAGGCTACATTTTGTACCATGGGGTATTGGCAATGTTAGCTGTGATTTTGTGGGGTGTTCACTTCTGGGTGGCGGTGGAGCCTGTGTCTCACTTGGGGGCAGCTGAATGTTGATTTGTAGGTGCCAGGTCTACTGTGCCATTTCTTTTTAAGTGGCCAGTGTGTGTCATGGCAGCTCCTGCATTGAGTGGCTGTTCCCTGGTGGTCACTGTGCATCATAGCTACCAGTAGAATGGTTGTATGTACACTTAGACTTTTTTATGCATAGAAAATTTGCAAATTTTTTCTCCCATTCAGCAGGTTGTCTTTTCATTGTGTTGATGGTTTTCCTTTGCTTATAGTCTTTTAGTTTGATGTGGTCTGCCTTATTTTTGCTTTTGTTGCCTTTGTTTTTGGTGTCAGATTTAGAAAATCATTTTCAAGTCCTATGTCAAGGAGTTCAACACCTATATTTTCTTCAAAGTATTTTATGGGTTCAGATCTTACATTAAATCTTTAATTGACTTTGAGTCATTTTTTTTGTGTATGGTGAAAGGTAGTGATTCCATTTTAGTCTTTTGCATGTGGCTGTCCAGTTTTCCCAGCATCATTTATTGAAGAGTCCATTATTTCCCCATTGTACATTCTTGGCTCCTTAAATGACCATATATGCATGGGCCTATTCTTGGGCTTTCCACTGTTCCATTAACCAGTGTCATATTCTTTTGATTACTGTAGCTTTGTAATATAGTTTGAAATCAGGGAGCATGATGCTTCCAGCTATGTTATTTCTTCAAGTTGCTTTGGCTATTCAGTATCCTTTGTGGTTGCATACAAATTTTAGGATTGTGTATTTTATTTCTGTGAAAAAATACTACTGGAATTTTGATAATTGAATCCGTAGATTGCTTTGAGTAGTATGGACATTTTAACAATATTAATTATTTCAATCTATATGCAAAGAATATCTTTATTTGTGTATTCTTCAATTTCTTTATTAATGTCTTATAGTTTTAAGTGTATAAATCTTTCATCTCCTTGGTTAAATTGTTTTCAGTACTTTGTTCTTTTTGATGCAATTGTAATCTTAATTTCTCTTTCTGATAATTTGTTGTTAGTTTATAGAAAAGCAACATATTTTTGTGTATTGACTTTGTATCCTGCAACTTAATTCATTTATTAGTTCTAGCCATTTTTTTGTTGGAGTCATAATTGCTAAATACTTACCTCTTAGAGCTTTTTTTTCTGCTACCTCTTATGAATTTGATATATGTCCATTTTCATTTGTCTCAAGATATTTTTTTATTTTTCTTTGGATTTATTCTTTGACCCATTGTTGTTTAATCTTTCCATATCTGTGAATTTTCCGCTTTTTTGTGTGTAATTGATTTCTAGTTTTATACCACTTTGGTTGGTCATGTTTGATATTACTTTATCTTTCTCATATTGATGATGGTGGGATACCTTAAAAAAAATCCCTGCCTCTTTTTCAGGAGCAGGAGAATCAGTGCTTACTTCAGTACAGGACACAAGGCAGTCAAGTTCTCTTCATTAATCCTACAAACATTGCAATTCTTTTGATGCTCTTTTCACTCTGGGAGTGAAGAGAGTTGTAGGCTTGATCCTCAGTAAGGGGCTTGCAAAAAATAACTGATGCTTAATCTAGGTCCCAGAATGGACCTAGATTAAGAGAACATGCAGATTGGGGCCTTGGATGTTTTTTCACATACCACCCATCATACAGACATGATTCTTTGAGTAGTCATCATTTTGATGAATGAAAGAATAGGTTGAAGGAATGAAGATCCTACATGCCCTCCAAAGTAGATACCTGGCATTTTTATATTTAGAAATTAGAAGGTAAGTAATAAAATAATAAATTATTGATTTTTTCTCTTCCTTAGCTGCTTTCTTACCATCACAAAAAAATACATATTAGTTAATTCTTCGAACTGAATTTCTCAAAGCCATTCTGCACTTAGTCAATGACAAATAATTATCAAAAAGGTCTTCTCAATAGCAAGATATTTTATTCAGATTCACTCTCCATTCTCCCCCTCCCACACACAAACCTACCTTAAATTGCTCAAAAGTATAACAATTCTCTCTTCTGAGAGAATACCATGTTTTTCTATAAGTCTCTTCATGTGTTTGCAACTCCCAATCATTCCTTTTGAGTTTCAGAAAGTTATACTGAAAGTGTATTAATATGTTTGTTTTGATAACATGCTCTTCACATTATTGACACAAATGGTGCTCTGAATCCTGCAGCGAGAGCTCCTTGATGTTGTGGATAATAATGAATCAGCTGTGATTGTTGCTCCAACGTCCTCAGGCAAAACCTATGCTTCCTACTACTGCATAGAGAAAGTGCTGAAGGAGAGCGATGAAGGGGTGGTTGTGTATGTCGCACCAACAAAGGTAGTGCTCAAGTGACTTTAATTTGATTTTTCCTTCTTGTCATGTAGTAGAAGGTTTTATTTACAGGAAGTAAAAGTTTACATATCCTCACTCACTTTTGTTTTAAATATGATTACAATTAAGAAAGGCAAATCTAGTTGGGATAACTTTAATTCTATGGATTAATGTGAATTCAGACTCCATTTTATTTTCTAGGAAAATGTGTAGTCTTGAGTGACTTGTGGTCAACTGCCAATATATTATTTTAAATTAGCATTTTAGTTTTTAATTTTTATTTTTAATTTTATGTTTTGAGAAGAGTTGGGGGGGGGGGAGGAGAAGAGAGGAAGAAAGAAAGAGAAACATTGATGTGAAATGGAAAGATTGATCAGTTGCCTTCCACATGTGCCCCAACTGGGAATCAAACTCACAACCTAGGTATATGCCCTGATTGGGAATCAAACCTGCAACCTTTTGGTGGACATAATAATGCTTCAGCCAAGTTAGCCACCTGACTAGGATTAGCACTTTATTATTTTTTCTAGCTTTTTTGTTTTTATGTTTATGAAACCAGTAAGTATTCATTGTTGGAATGCAATACAGTATATCACGAAAAATTAAGCTGGCCCAGCCAGTGTGAGTCAATGGTTGAGTGTTAACCTATATACCAGGAGTTCACAGTTCTATTCCTAATCAGGACACATGCCAAGGTTGTAGACTTGATTCCCAGTAAAAGGCTTACAAGAGACAACTGATTAATAATTCTCTAGTTAAGCTGACTAGAAGTGGAATTGGTAAGTTGACACAATACATATTGCCAAATTACTCTTCTAAAAGTTTAAATCTATTTTTATTCCACTGGCAATACATAGTATTACACATTCTCTTGTCTTTTAATTATTTAAAAAGTTTTTGCCATAGTGATTGATAGATGAAAATTTTTATCTCATATTTAAATTTGCATTTTTTGTGATTTGAGCATCTTTATGTATGATTTAGGCGTATTGAAATTTATTTATTCATAAACCAATTGTAAATGTATTTGCCCATTTTTCTTTATTTGGGGGGAAAGGTAATGTCTTTTTATTAATTTACTATAGGCCTGGTGCATGAAAATTCATGCACTAGGGGGGTTCCCTCAGCCCAGCCTTCTGACCAATGGCTTAGGCCCCTCCCTGTGGACATGCCTGTGGGAGCGCACTGACAACCATGGGGCAGCTCTGGCCCCGATCCGCAGTCATCCCGCTCCGCAGTCACCCCTCATTGCACCCCCTGATTGCTGTCCTCTCCCTCTGCCTGCTGGCACCCACCTTGGCACCTCCCACTCACTGGCCCTGCCCCCACCCACTGATCAGTCATTCTGCCATTCGGTCTATTTACATATTAAGCTATATTATATAGGATCAGAATTTTGTATAGTTAGCATACTATTTCTCTTTAGATTATAATAAATATACTTTTATTTGTCACTTTTTCTTTTTATTATATTATGGTTACATTAATGATAACAATGTTCTGTCAATATTTTTATATATTCATATCTATCAATATTTTCATTTAGCTTTTTCCATGTGTACTCAAACATATAAAATGTATGAAATGCTTATTTTCTATGCTTAAAATTACATTTTAAAATTTCATATTAATCTATGTATAATTTTTTTTTTGGTGTAAGGTGTGAAATAGAAAGATGTTCATAGGTTTCCACACATTCAGATTCTACTGACCAGGTTACATGGTTTATCCAGAGCATAGTTCTACTTATTCATGTTTATATTCAAACTTAAGTTGTATGAGCGAAATCCCCAAATATAAAAACCACAAAATTACCTTGGCTCCCTCACTTGACCTTTTCTCTATAGCAGCCTCACAATTATCTCTAAATCTTGGATCTTGGCCGTCCAGATATTAGCTGATTTTTTTTGTTTGTTTGTTTGTTTTGTGTGTGTGTGTGTGTGTGTGTGTGTGTGTTTTCTGCCTGACATCTGAGCAACATTTCCTTTTTATTTTTTCCTTATGATGAAGCCATTTTTCCCTTTACTTTATGTTGGGGTTTATCCGTGAAGTTCACATGTTTAGTAAAGTACCTCAAAAAAAGCACATTAGTGTATTTAGAGTAGACGAGTATAAAAAAAAAGCAGTTATTAAGCTTCCTGCACTCATAGCAGGACATATTTTTATACAGTCCCTATTGTAACCTATTTTACCTGTACTTGAATCTCTTTTCCTGTCAATTAGGCCCTTGTTAATCAAGTGGCAGCAACTGTTCAGAATCGTTACATCAAAAATCTGCCAAATGGTGAAGCTTTATGTGGTGTTTTTACAAGGGAATATCGTCATAATGCCCTAAACTGTCAGGTAGGACATATTAATTAATGCTTTTGTTATCAAATTATATAATAGTATTTATATCTCTTTTTCACTAGAAATTCACAAGGCTATATGGAAATAATTCAGTTGAATATACAAGGTGAAATGGCTTTAGGGAAAATTTAATAATGTTACAATCCAAAGAGTGGATAATAGGAGGGCACTTACAATTTGATTTCAGATTTTAGTTATAGTTCATTGCATCATCTTGGGTTATAATTTAATTCAAAATGATTTGAAGAACCCAATGTTATAAAAAATGAACACTAATTTCCAGTTAGAATTATTTTTACTTGGTAAGTAGGGTTCTTTTACTTTTCTTGATGAGTAGGATACTTATTGTGATTTTTGTTGTTGTTGTTAATCCTCACCTGAGGATATTTTTACATTGATTTTTAGAGAGAGTGAGAGACAGAGGGAGAGAGAGAGAGAGAGAGAGAGAGAGAGAGAGAGAGAGAGAGAGAGAGGGAAACATGGATGTGAGAGAGACACATCTATTGGTTGCCTCCTGCATGCTACCTGACCAGGGCCGGGAATGGAGCCTGCCACCAAGGTATGCCCTTGACCAGAATTGAATCTGGGATCCTTCAGTCTAAGGGCTAATGCTCTATCCCCTGAACTAAACCTGCTAGTGCTCATTGTAATTTTTAAAATGTTGTATTATGGATAAAAATTTGGGTGTTAAGCAAATCATAGACATTTTGTTTATGATTTATTGAACTCATACATAAACAACCTAAACTAAACAAAAAGTGAAAACATGATTATAGAACATTGCATGGCAAAAATGGATATGTGTTACCCAGATCACCTTTCAAGGAAGGACTTGCTGTTCAGATGGGGGATTGTGGTCAAAACAAATGCCAGCTGTCAGTTCCCCCAATTCTGCCTCCATAGTTCATATCTGTGAGTGAGCTAGGTGGAGGTATACATACTATTTTGGCTTCCTGTGGAACTGCTCTGACAGCCAATGTTCACTCCAGAACTCTGAGCCAGGTTGGTTAAGGTTTCATCAGGTCTGTTTTGAAGTTTAGCTTTATCCTCTCCCCCATCCTACTTCCTCCCACTTCCATAGTTGTTGGTTCTTCATAAACATTTTTCATCCTAAACTGTATATCAGGGTGAGATTTTTAGGAAACAAACATGTGACAATTAACTCTTCTTATTGTATTACTTTGAATACTCATAAGCAAGAATTTGAATTTCAAATCTTATATTTTACCAGTTTGACTTGTAAAATTACAATTTCATAAGGTTCCAACTAATATATCACAATTTTACTGAAACACTGTCAGTAAAATTTATCAGTTGGTACTTTCAGGAGTTATAACACTATATTTTATATTCTTATAACTATGTGTATACATAGTAAATGACCAAAATGTTTGTTTATGCAATGTTCGTACTTTTAGGTACTTGTTACAGTGCCTGCCTGCCTTGAAATTCTGCTGTTAGCTCCACATCGCCAAAGATGGGTGAAAAGGATCAGATATGTTATATTTGATGAGGTAGATTTGGTATTATTTTTCTGGGTTAATTTCCTAGTGTCCAAGAACATATAATGAAGAGCTCTGGTACTTTAGCATATTTGTCCCTTTGTATATATGTACTTCCTTCTGAATGGTTTTTCTAGTGAATCATAATCATAATCTTTTGGCTCCATTTTCATGTTGTAACTGAATAGGGTATATTGTTTTATGCTGTAGAGCTCTGTATGGGAGAGCAACCTGTTATTGGTGACTAATATTTCAGAAGAGCAGAAATAACACCATGGCATAAATTTTGGACAGAGATATCAAAATTCAATTTTTAATCTCTAAAGCAAAAAAAATGGTCTCTAACAATGATGGTACTTACATAATATCTTATCAGTCTTGGTCCCAACTGAAAACAAGTGGCACACTTAAAATATAATTCAAAAAGAGTATTTTCCAAAGGTGTGCATGGGAGAATGAATAAGATTAGTACAGTAATTCAGAGCTGTAACTTACCCCTAGATTTAAAAGGACAAGGTAAAGAAGCAGTTACTGAGACTGAAAAGGAGATTCAGATTGAGTTGGCCACATGTAAGGACCAATTACCTTAGTTGAGGGACACAGCTGGCTCAAAATAACTTTTCAGGCAGGGAGCCAATAGAATGAAGACCTCATTCTTATTCTCTTTCCTTCTTCTGATCACTTGCCAAATACAATGGAACTAGAGAGCATTAAAGCCCTTTTGAAGTATTCTCTATAGGTTGGCAGAGAGAGCAGGGTAGAAAACAATGGAAATTTACAGGGGCAAATAGAAGATATTTAAAAATATTTTTATAGTATTATTAGAAATATTTATTCAGCATTAACTAGTTTGGCCATGGGATAGAGCTTCAGCCTGTGAACTGAAGAGTCACAGTTTCAATTCCAATCAAGGGCACATGCCCAGGTTGTGGGCTCAATCCCCAGCAGGGGTGTGCAGGAAGCACTGACTAATGATTCTCATCATTGATGTTTCTCTCTCTCTCTCTCTTTCTTCCTCTCTGAAATCAATAAAAATATTTTTTTAAAAAGAAATATTTATTAAAAGAAACTTAAAACATTATGTATATTTATCTTTTTGTTAATCCTCACCCAAGGATAGTTTTTTTATTGATTGTTAGAGAGAATGGGAAGGAAGGAGAGAAGGGGAGATAGAGGAAAACATTGATGTGAAAGAGACACATAGTTTGGTTGTCTCCCACAGGCATCTGTTCCAACTGGGCCAGGGATCAATCCTGCAAACCAGATACATGCTCTTGACCAGGAATCAAACTCAAGAGTCTTTGGTGTGTGGGCCAGACTCTAACCACTGTGCAACACTAACTGGATGAAACTTAAAACATTATAAAAACATATATTCTATTACTTCAAAGAAATTTCAATTTAAAGGGGAAAAAGATCCTATTTAATAAAGACAGAATATGCAAATTGACTGTCACTTCATGACAAAGATGGTGGCACCCATTGCCAATAAGAAGGGAATATGCGAATTGATGCAACAAAGATGGCAGCAGCAGGCGTTCCACCCCACCCCAGCCACTCTGGGCCTCTGGGCAGCCTGGGAAGGTGGAAGGCAGCTCCAGGCCGGAATAAAGGTAGAAGGCGAGTGGCCAGAGTAAAGGCTCGGGTCCCAGGTGCTGCTAGCCAAGGGAAGGAAGGCCTAGTCTTGCATGAATCTTCGTGCATCAGGCCTCTAGTGATATCTATATTTAACTTAACTTTTCCTGTTACAAATTTGGAGCTACCAAACAGGCTGTGCTTTTGATGTGTTTGATACTAATTTTTGGTTAATCTATATGTATTGCATGCATCTTAAAGACCTTGAATATCCCTGCTCAAAAAATGTCCAAAAATTTTATCTTTGTAATCTAGAACCTTGAGTTGTACTTTAACCTCAAAGCTATAAAATGACATGACATTTTTATATAAGAGTAAAGCTGAAAAGTTTTGAAGGCTAATATCTATTCTGGTAGGGTCAGGGAAATGTGCTATTTAGTACAAAACACAAAATCATATTCAGGAAAATGATATATTATTTGATCAGGGAAAAACCAAATGGGCAAAATTGGGAATATTTTTTTTTAATTATGTGGTTCTGATGGTGAGTCCTTTCCAGTTGATTGCCAGGTGCCATACTTTCATCTGTTTAAAGAAGACCACAGAGTCTAGTTGAATTTGTTTTATTTGGTCAAAAGACATTCACTTATGTATTCAGCAAATATTTAAGGAGTGCCTCCACAATGCCAGGCATTATTGGTGCAGGGAATGCCTCCATCTAAGGTCCCGAGACTAATTGACAAAAGAGATTTAAACAATTAAATGCACAGATGACTCTGCCAGTCCATTTTGGTACATGTTGGGAAGAAAAAGAGGGGCTGTTGTGACTGTGATAATGGCAGGCAGGGGGTAGGAGGATAGCCCTGTAGGGGGCATTCAAAAAATTCTTTTTTTAAAAAATATAGTTTTTATTGATTTTTTTACAGAGAGGAAAGGAGAGGGATAGAGAGTTAGAAACATTGATCAACTGCTTCCTACTGGGACTGTTCCCACAACCCAAGTACATGCCCTTGACTGGAATTGAACCTAGGACCCTTCAGTTCGCAGGCCGACACTCCATCCACTGAGCCAAACCGGTTAGGGCAGAACGTTTTTCTAATAGAGTGACATTAAGCTGAACAGGTTGAATAGAGGGAATAAGAGCATTTTAAGCAGAAGTAACAATATATGTGAAAGCCATAGAGTAGGAACATTCTGTTCAAGGAATAAAGAACAGGATAGTATGTCTGGAGCAAATTTGGCAGAAGATGGGAAAGAGTGGCTTGAGATGAAGCTCAAGAGGCAAGCCAGGGCCAAAGTATGCTTGGCATTATATATCTTGTTAAGGAATTTATATCTTATTCCATATGTAATGGGAAAATATTGAAGGTCAGTTAGGTTCATGGCCTAACTCACTTATCTTTTAGATACATCATTTTGGCTGTGATGTGAAGAATGTAGGGGGCACAAAATAGGAAGCTAGAAGGGTTGTCAGGAGGGTAGTATGGTAGTGCAGCCGAGGAGTGATGGTGACTTGGTTGCCTGTAAGCGTGGGGAGAAATGCATAATTCTAAATAACTTTTGAAAGTAAGATAAAGAGGAATTATTGATGCATTAGTTATAGGGGTAGGGGAAATTTATGTGTCAAGATTTTCTATTGCCTGAATTTCCCAATATGTTTATAAATTCAGCATGGTTGATGAAATGTGGTAGAAAACTATGTAGGAAATCAGCTTCCATGCCTTATTCTCATGTGCTATTTTTAAATGAACTTTTTAATGGAGAAATTTTTGTCTTTAATAGGTCCATTGTCTTGGTGGAGAGATTGGAGCAGAAGTTTGGGAACATCTCCTTGTCATGATTCGAAGTCCCTTTCTGGCTCTTTCAGCTACAATAAGCAACCCTGAACATCTCACTGAGTAGGCATTAGGTTCCCGATTGAGTAGAATGGCTCTCTATTTTGAATGATTGAATATTATATTTTCTGTGTGGGTTCTGAAATGTTTCATAACTTTCTGGTGAATTTGTTAGCTTATCTGGGAATATTCAAGGACAGAGTCTACTAGCACTTTCTGGCGGGTGCTGAGCAAGGCCACCTGCTAGGAGGTGCTAGTAGACTCTTTAAGGGAAAATCAGTGACTCTCCCAACAAGATCTGCAACTGAGTAAGAAATTTCCCTATGCCTCAGAAATGTTCCCCAGAAGTAACTGATTTATGTCCGTGTTTTTTTCCCTTTACCATCCCAAAAATAAAAATAAAATGGAATAATGACACACTCTCTCGTAGATCTTGAGATTTCTTATATTGTCCCACTTTGTGGATGTTTAGAAAGACAGAAAAGCCTTATTAGTTGAAAGCCCCATATCATTTTGTCATTGGGCTATATTTTTGCCCACTTATAGTAATAATTAAAGACTCCAATGTACCAGGTAGTGTTCTAAGTGCTTTGCATGTATCAATTTGTTTTAAATGCCAACAACCCTTATGATTTACTAGTTCCATTATTACCATTAAATAGAATTTCCAACACTACTATATATATATATATATATATATATATATATATATATATACACACACACACACACACACGGAGTGGACAGATTGTGATGATCTCTCTGAACACATAGTAATCTAAACCACTTAGTACATATCCTATATAATAAAAGACTAATATGAAAATTGTCCCCTCTACCAGGAGTTAGACCAGCAGGCAGTCTGGCCAACTGCCCATGTCCCCTTTCCCTGGCCAGGATAGCCAGACCCCACCCATGCATGAATTCATGTACCAGGCCTCATATATATTATTATGTGTTCAGCGATCATAATAATCTGGCCACTCAGTGTGTGTGTGTATATACTCACATATTTTAATTTTTATTGTTTTAAGAGAGGAAGGGAGAGGGAGAGAGAGAGAAACATCAATGATGAGGGAAAATCATTGATCAGTTGCCTTCTACATGCCCCAAACTGGAGATTGAAAATGCAACCCAGGCATGTTTCCTGACTGGGAATTGAATCGTGACCTGGTTCATAGGTCGACACTCAACCACTAAGCCATGCTAGTTGGGCCCAACACTATTATTATTTCCATTTTACAATGTAGTAAATGAGGCTTAGAGAGATTAAGTGATATAACAAGAGTCATAGCCAATAATAAGGAGGTTGGGATTCAATCTCAATGTGTCAGGTTTCAGGGCCTATTCCCTTATGTACAATTTTTAAGGCACATAACATTTTTGTTATTAAAAAATGTTGTATCACAGAAAGTAGTTTCATGTTATGCCTAAATAAAATATGGAAATTTATTTTTAAGGTGGCTACAAGCAATAAAATGGTACTGGAAGCAAGCAGACAACATGCTAGAAAAGAATACTGCTACTAAAAGAAATACTAGCTCTCGTGCCAATTTCCACAAAGACCACTTTCAAATGAAGCAATCATATAAAGTTAGACTTGGTATGTGTGAGACATCCATGGGGAGTTTTATTTTTTACTTTAAAATTGGTCCAGCCATGTGTTTTTTCATTTGGAAATTCTCACTCTTCATTTTTAGTGCTCTATGGAGAGAGATACAATGATTTAGAAAAGCATATATGTTCAGTAAAACATAACGACATTGACTTTGATCATTTTCATCCATGTGCCGCACTAACAACAGAGCATGTAAGTAATATTTCAGCCATCTTTGCTCCTAGTAACATAAAGTATATATCGCAGTTGAAAAGATGCCTCTTTGAAACTTACCAGAATTGAGGTATAGATACTGTATAACAGATATTGAAACTTAGTTTTAAAAGTCACAAGAATTTTATAGTTTTCATTCTTTCTTTAATAGTGTCTACATCCATAAAGTTTAAAAATGACTGACACTTTTATCCTAAAATATTTTTTGGTTAATTTTATTTATCCTTGGATATTATCTTTGTCCATTTTCTTTCTTTTAGCACCCCTGTCTTCCTGTCCACTTCTCAGAAACTAATTCTTTTTTTAGTGTAGTTACAAATACATGTGGACAACACCTAGCACATGTGAGAATCTGAGTACCATGAATTAGGTTAAGCAAGAAAAAGAGACTTCACTAGCTTATTAATCTCAACATGGTGTTTTTTTTTTGTTTTTTGTTTTTTTAGTAATGAAGCAATAACATGGAAGTCATAAGAGGACTTCATTTTAGTGCTGGTATTTGAATGAGGGAATATTTATTAATTTTCGTGCGTACTTTTCTTCCTCTCTCATATATTCCCAGAAATGGCTTATTCAATCTCTGGTTGCTTCTCAAAGTGATAATTAGTTAATAGTTTGTCTTCCTTCTAAGACCTGGCTAACTAAATATATTCTGAATTTTGTTGTCACATTAAACCTTCTAATATGACACTCTTTAAAGCACATGAATCTTTAGATATCACAGGAATTAGTTCCATGTCCTACCTACATGGTATTTCTGGATCCACCAAGATAATTTAGATAAACCAGTAATTCTGATTTTGCCAAGACTGCAGTAGCATTCCTTTGGAAATGGCTAAATGCACAGCTCCTAGTGTGGCTTCTTCTATGACCTGGCTCCAAAGTCCTTTCCATTCACCCACTTGAAGTATCTTACCTAGATGCCTTCATTACTTACATTGTTCCTGGAACATTTTACCCCAGATGTCAAATGCTAGTTGTTCAGAATCTTTTCACCTTTATGACTCTTATAAATGTGAAACCAATTTAGAATTCTCCTGTGACTTTCTTAGCTAGAAGTAATAACCTTCCCTCCATAGTACCTTTTCTATATTTCTTATATGACATAATCATGGCCAGCTTGCTGCTAAAGCTGTTCACATGCATGTCTTCTTTATCTTACTAGAATAACTACTTGAATACACATGTTGTGTCCTTAGTCCCTAAAAAACGGCTATGTATATATAAGTTCTTACTACATTTATCTCTCTATATAAAAGCCTAAGCAACCATTACAACTGGTTGACCAAACGACTGATCAACTGGCTGATAGGTATGATGCACACTTATTACCAGTGGGCAGACGCTCAATGCAGGAGCTGCCTCTAAGGGTCACTGTGCTCCCATAACCAACCTTCCGCAGCTGACCAACCTCCTGCAGTCCCTTCCCTGTTCTGGACTGGACTAGATGTCCCTGATCAGCCTCAGTCACTGGACAGGCCAAGGGACCCCACCTATGCATGAATTCATGCACCAGGCCTCTACTATTAAATATAGACAGTCTAAGTCAAGTACTTTGTGTTTGAGTTATTTTGTCTCTTTTAACAACCACAACAATTTTAGCATGGATGCCATATTAACATTCCCATTTCCTAAATGAGGAAGGTGAAGCATAGACAATTGAACTAAATAACTCACTGTTGTACCCAGTGAGTGGTGGGGCTGGGATGTGATCTCAGATTGAGTCCAGAGCTTTCTCTCTCCTCTTATTCCTAGAAATGGCCCAGTCAACATCTGGTTGCCCCCATAATCTGAATGATCAATTGGAGAAATACCTGAATGAGGGGATGAATGAGAATAACTTTATAGCATTTGGACTATGATGCAATGGCTTCTAAAGGCAACTGAATGAATCCTAATGATGGTGATTTTCTAATTGGATTTTATTTTGAAATTTTCTCTTTTGTGCTACAGTGGCCCAATCCAAAATTGAAATAAATAAAAATATGGCTAAAATTCCAATGACCTAACTTAAATCCCAAACTAGAATATAGATGATAAGCCACACATAAATAATAAAATAATTCTTTCTCTTTTTTTCCCTTTTCCCCACTCCCATTGTAAAAACAGCATAGTATTTTAAAAAATTCTTTGTTTTTGAGCTGGATGATTTAAGGCAGGTTATCATGAAGTAACAATGATTCCAGTAGTTTGGAGTAGTTGACAAGATTGGCATTTTGGTCCAAGTGCCTTTCCTCTATTTTCAGTAGCTATTAATGGAATAACTGGAAAGCAGTGGAACTGCTACATGTGCTCTGACCCCATATGACTTCTGCAAAGGTCATGGTGCTGAATGAGTCTTCTTAAGACTACTCAACTTTTGCCACAGGAGTACAGGATGGAAACAAAGGTGTAGACATTATTAACTGAGTTCTCTCAGCTGTGTATGAAGCATGTGTTTATGTAGGATACTTCCTAACATAGCAGGGATATAAAGCAAGTAGATCTTTCCAAATGAGAAAATCATTGTGTATTATATTCCAGATTAATATGAAAACACTGAGTGGTAAGAAAAAGCATAATACATTGTGGCAACATAAAGAGAAGAACCACCCAGTTTGGTCATTTCATCTATAGCTCTATCATAGAAATGGTTTCAGAAGGGAAGGGGTGGGGCAGAATAAGGAGCTGACCTTAATCCACCTGAGGAGAGGGAATTGCCTTCCATCCATATAAGGCTTGCTTTTGGCAAAGAGTAGAGTTTGGCCTTTGCCACCAATTATGCCACACAGGAACAGCTGCTGGCTCCTGGACAGCTCAGCCCCAGGAAGTCCTTGAAAAACTGTTGCTTATCTCTGTTCAGCATGATCAATGTTTATCATCATCTACAGAGTCAGAGACAATGCACTTTGCAAAAATAATTTCATGGTATATAATACCATGTGCTTATAAATGAGGAAGGATGCAAACCTATGACTTTTTAAAAAATTAAATTTATGGAGTGCCATTGGTTCATGACATTATTTGTTGCAAGTGTACAATTGTATAATACACTGTTACCTTTTATTTCTCTTTTTTACTTAGGCTGGCTCAGTTTTTGCCAGTTCATTAGTTATTTTATAGTGGAGGAAAACAAAATTAAATTCACAGCTTTTGGTCATAGAATCCTTAATATAATTTTTAAAATTAAGAACTATATGTTGTTGATTAATCGATCTCATTGACAGTTGGGGCATCAACTATGTGCCAGGTATTTTACTAAGCCTATTATATATATTATCTAACTTAATTCCTATAACAAATCAATGTCATAGGCAGAATGGTCCTCTCCTTTAGAAATGAGGAAGCTCAGACTTTTGGACAAGGCTAAGAGACTTAAGAAATCATAACCACTGTAGTGACCATAATAGAAGATTTAAATCTTGAAAATTATGATAATTATTGGATTTATTTTATGTTTTTATTTTAATTTAGGCAAAATAAATTACCACCTCATGTTAGTAATAATAAAAGAACAAAATGCTAATGTTCCAAAATAATATAATCATTTGCTATTTTGATATAAATGGGTCCTTACTATCAAGCTAGCTTTCAATGCTCAGACTGAGAGATGGTAGATGATGACTCCATGTAATTATTTGCATCCTATAGTTTTTATGAGATTAATTTTTCATTAAAATATACTTGACTTAGAATATTGTGTAAGTTTAAGGTGTACAGTGTGTTGATTTGATTCATTTATATACTGCAATGTGATTGTCGTACCCTTAGCTAAAAACTCAACCAAGTCACATAATTATAATTTCTTTTTGTGGTGGGAATAATTAGATCTCATCTCAGCATATTTGGTGTTTGTAATACAGTATTGTTGTCCATAATTACTATAGTGTACATTAGACTTTCAGGACTTATTTATTTACTAGTTTTAAAAGTTTAAAAAAGATGTGCTAATACATTTATCCTATCTGATTTTACTACAGTCTGTAAAGTGGGAGTATAGATATTTTAATTCCTAGATATTGATGAGAAACTAGCATTATAGTGGAATTAGAACTAGATATTCTGACTCAAAGTCTACCGACTTTTCATTCTACCAAACATTTTTTATTTCAACTATGTTATAGTGGGAATGGCATTTTTATCCCAGAATATCCAAACCTCCATTTCATAATATGTTAACAGCTATTTACTAAAACAAGTATCCTATTTTCAAATAACTTTGGACAAATCTGCCTATAGTTCTTTTTTTGAGATTTGATGTTTCCAATGGGAAATCTTGAAGAAGTGTATTTAGCCAGAAAGACACCTGTGAAAAACACTCCTCCTTTCTTTTCTTTTTTTGCAGGGAGGGGTGTGGCTGGGGGGGAAGGAGGGGGGACATTCTATTTGTGTGTGTGACATATTCTTATTTTATTTTTAAACTTTACTTTTATTGTTGACTGATGTTCCATTCTTTTCTCTTGAAGAATACCTATTAACATCTCACGGATTATAGTCTCCCAGGCAATTAATTTGTAGCAATAGTGGTTTGAAACCAATAGAAAATATTAGAGTGCATACTATTTTAGAGCAGGAATTTTTTATTTATACTTTTAAAATATTTGTGGAAAAAATGAATGACATACATATCCATAAGGCTTAAAGTAGAACCAAGTGACCTGAAGAGAAGTGTGCTTGAGTGTCTTCAAAGTAATCTGATTGGAGAAACCAAGATCGCAGCATAGGTGAACACCTAAACTGCTGCCTCACACAACAATTTCAAAACTACAGATAAAAGACATAACAGCCTTCATCCAGAACCACAGGAAAGCTGACTGAGTGGAAATTCTACAACTAGAAGGAAAGAGAGGGGTTCATGGGGACCCAGAGGAGCTGCGAAAAGTTGAGGTACGGAGACACTCACACAGAGAAGATGGGTGGCTGAGTGCCTGGCTGGCTGCCTCTAGCAGGAGGGAGATGGAAACTTCTGAATGCACTGAACCCCAGATCTGACTGCACTGAACCCCAGACTTATATAGGGGGAGTCTGGACTGTCAGGAAAAAGAGAGGAGTGCACAGAAACTCAGGGAAGCTGTGAAAGGCAGAGGTCTAGAGGTGTGCACAAGTGCGCACAGAAAGGACTGCAGTGATTACTGAGGGACACTGAGACCCAGGGGCCTCATAGGGCAGGGCTGATGGCAAGCCCAGGCTGTCTGCTCAGCTCTGAGACTCTGCCCCATCTAAGTTGAGCACAGAGACTTTTGTAATTTTGCAAGTCTTGTCTCATAAGGCTGTCTCCAGCACAGAAGTTCTCCCGGTGTAGACACAGCAGATCCTCACAGCCAATTGACCTGGAGGTCAATTCCCTCCAGTGATACCAACAACAATCAAGATTTAACTGCAACAGAGCTGTACACACAGTTCACAAAGGAGTCCACCAAGGGTGTCCACCTCAGGTAACTGGGGAGACTGAGCCACTGGGCCATATAGGACACCTAGCACCAAATCAGGGAAGCAGTGGAAAGGCAGAGACAAAGAAACAGATCATAAACAAAATAAATGGAGGAAAACAAACAATTGGATAATGAGTTCAAAACCACGGATGTAGGTTTTTAAAGAATTTTCTAGAAAAGGCCAATAAATTTCACGAGACCCTCAAGGATATGAAAAAGGACCAACTGGAAATTAAACATACACTGACTGAAATAAATAATATACAGAGACCTAATAGCAGACGAGAAGAATGCAAGAATCAAGTTTAAGATTTGAAATATAGACAAGCAAAAACACTCAACCAGAAAAGCAAAAAGAAAAAAGAATCCAAAATTATGAAGATAGTATAAGGAGCCTCTGGGACAACTTCAAGCATACCAGTATCAGAATTATGGGGGTGCCAGCAGAAGAGAGAAAGCAAGACACCGAAAATCTATTTGAAGAAATAATGACTGAAAACTTCCCCCACCTGGTGGAAGAAATTGACTTACAAGTCCAAGAAGTGCACAGAACCCCAAACAAAAGGAATCCAAAGAGGACCACACCAAGACACATCATAATTAAAATACCAAGAGCAAAAGACAAAGAGAATATTTTACAAGCAGCAAGAACAAAACAGTTAATTACCTATAAGAGAGCACCCATATGATTGTCAATGGATTTCTCAACAGAAACTATACAAGCCAGATGGGAGTGGCAGGAAATATTCAAAGTAATGAATAGCAAAAACCTACAACCAAGGTTACTCTACCCAACCAAGCCATCATTCAGAATTGAAGGGCAGATAAAGAGCTTCACAGATAAGAAAAAGCTAGAGTTTATCAATACCAAACCAGTAATATATGAAATGCTGAAAGGTACTCTTTAAAAAGAGGAAGAAGAAGAAAAAGGTAAAGATAAAAATTATGAACAACAAATACATATCTATCAACAAGTGAATCTAAAAAGTGAATTAAAAATCTTATGAACAGCCGAAACTGGTTTGACTCAGTGGATAGAGTGTCTGTCTGCAGACTGAAAGGTCCCAAGTTCGATTCGAGTTGAGGGCATGTACTTTGGTTGTGGACACATCCCCAGTAGGGGACGTGCAAGAGGCAGCTGATCGATGTCTCTCTCTTATCAGTGTTTCTAACCCTCTATCCCTCTCCCTTCGTCTCTGTAAAAAAAATCAATAAAATATAAGAAAAAAAATCTGATGAACAGAATAAACTGGTGAATATAATAGAATCAGGGGCATAGAAAGGAAGTGAACTGACAATTCTCAGGGGGAAAGAGATAAGAGACTGGACAAAAATCGTACACCTATGGATGAGGACAGTGGGGTGGGGGAATTAAGGGCAGAGGGTGGGGTGTGAACTGGGTGGAGGGGAGCTATATGAGGAAAAAAGAGGAACAATTGTAATGATCTGAACAATAAAGATTTATTATATTAAAAAAGTAATCTGATAATCTTAGTTTCATTTTTATATTTTGAGTTTATTGGGGTGACTTTAAAAAATTATACAATTTTATAGCACATATCTGTACACTGAATTTTGTGCTCTCCATCTCAAGTCAATTCTCTGTCCATCACCATTTATCTCCTCATATCCTCCCCACCTCCCCCTTCCCCTGTCCCCACAGCAATTACCACATTGTTGTCCAAGTCCATGAATTATATCCTTTTTTTTTTCTCTTTTGCTCCATCCCTCCACCATCTGCCTGCCCCAACAGGTGTCACGTCTATTCTCTATGAGTCTGTTTCTGTTTTGCTTGTTAGTTCATTTTGTTTGTTAAATTCCACATATGAGGGAAATCATATGGTAATTGTCTTTCTCTGACTGGCTTCTTTCATTTAGCATAATTCTCTCCATGTTCATTCATGCTGTCACAAAGGGTAAGCTTTTTTTCTTTTCTATGGCCAAGTAGCATTCTATTGTGTAAATGTACCACAGCTCTTTTATCCACTCATCTACTGATAGACACTTGGCCAGCTTCCAAATCTTGGCTATTATAAACTAGAGGTCCATTGCACGAAAGGATTCATGCAATAGGCCTTCTTTCCCTTGGCTTCCAGCACCAGTTTTCCTCTGGCACCTGGGACCCAGGCTTTTGCTCCGGCCAGAGTCTGCCTTCTTCGTCTTCGCTGCAGACCCCAACCAGAGTCTGCAGTCTTGTCTTCCCTGCGGCACTCCGCTCCTGTAGATCCTTTCACCCCCTGCCCTCCCTCTCATAGCAGGTGACCTGTCCCGCCTGGCCACTCTGCATCCCTGGAGCAGCTGAGTGGCCACCATCTTTGGCCTTCTAATTTGCATACTCACTCTGATTGGCTGTTAGTGTAGCAAAGGTACAGTCAATTTACATGTTTATCTATTATTAGGTAAGATGCTGTAATGAACATAGGGGTGCCTATATTCTTTTGAATTACTATTTCAGGTTTCTTCAGCTAAATTCCCTGAAGTGGAATTGTTGGATCATAAGGCAGGTCCACTTTTTGTTTTTTTGAGGTAATTCCTTACTGCTTTCCACAGTGGATGCACCAATCTGCATTCCCACCAACAAAATTCCTTTTATCCACATCCTCACCAGCACTTGAAGTTTGTTGATTTATTGATGATAGCCATTCTGGCAGGTGTGAGGTGATGTTGTGGTTTTAATTATCATTCCTCTAATAATTATCGACCTTGAGCATCTTTTCATATTGGCCATGAAAGTCTCTTTAGGGAAATGTCTTTTCAGGTCCTTTGCTCATTTTTAAATTCGACTTTTTTTCCTTTGGTATTCAGTTGTATAAGTTCTTTATAAAATTTGGATATTAAGCCCTTATCAGATGTATCATTGGTGAATATGTTCTCACATTCAATGGGTTCTCTTTTTAAATTGTTGATGGTTTCCTTTGCTGTGCAAAAGCTCTTTAGTCTGATGTAGTCCAGTTTATTTATGTTTTCTTTTGTTTCTCTTGCCTAAAAAAATATATCAGAAAAAATATTGCCATGTGAAAAGACTACGATTTTACTGCCTATGTTTTTATCTAAGATTTTTGTGGTTTTGAATTTAACATTTAAGTGTTTAATCCATTTTTAGTTTATTCTTGTGTATGATATAAGAAGGTTGTCTGGTTTACTTTTATGTTTTTGTAGGTATTCCCAACACCATTTATTGTGTAGAGTATCTTTATCCCCATTGTATGTTTTTGCCTCCTTTGTAACAAATTAATTGACTTAAAGGAGTGGGTTTATATCTGGGATCTGATAGGCTTGGTTTTAAAGACGTCCCTTAAGTTTTATCATCTTAGGTCTCAAGCCAATAAAATTGACAACTTTTAGCCTTGTTTGGTCCTCAAAGCAAATGATCATGTTCATAATTAAAACAATTTAAGTTTCAGTTGTTGAATAGAAGTCATATTATTATTGTTTTTATTTTGTCCAAACCGAGTCCATAGATATTTTAGCTTCCTAGTAGTCTGATTTGAGTTCAAAGGTCTTAGAAAATAATACAAAAACTTTCTGGAGGACCTTTCCACTCCTATTTCAGTAAATCAGGGACACTCTTGGTTAGTATTTCTTTCTTTCTTTTTTTTTTTTTTTTTGCATCTAGCACTTATCCACATTTGAACATTTTAGCTAAGTGGTTTTCAATGTCTTTGTGTTCATGATAGTGACTATGAGGCAAAGGTTTGGACATAAAATAAAAGGAATATTAAAAATTTAAATTTAATTTTAATCATAGATTGAAAGGTATGGATTCCCTTCCGATCTTATCCTTTCTCCTCGAGAAACCATCCAGCTTTATGACACCATGTTTGAATTCTCAGAAAGTTGGCCCAGGGCCCAGGTAAGTAATAATTATGCGATTAATTTGAATTCTGTTATAGTGGATGGTAACATTGCTTTCAGAAAGACAAACTCCTACCCTTTCTAATCACTTGCCTCTGATCTCTTAAAAAATTATCAGTGGACCCTTTCTAAAATACAATTGTCCCTTTTCAGACATTTTTCATTCTAACATTATATGTTTTACTTTAAAGGGATGGAATGTCATTGAATTCCTGAAAACATTTGTTCTTTCAGTGTCTGAGATACTTTAGTCTCCTCTTACATATTGGATTTACCTGCTTTTATGTTCTTTCATTGTACTCCCTTTCTTCCCTATGGCTCTAATTGCTGCCTGTTTTTATCTGTTTGGCTTTGCTCTGCATTCTTTCCTTTGGATAACTCATTTATTTTACTAGGATTCTGTTCTAGGAACTATGGGAGAAAAATAAGTCCAACAGCCTGTACTTTCAAGTAGCTTATAATTCTGTTAATGAAATGCATAATTGAGAAACATCTTTGAGGGATTTTTTTTTGTGTGTGTGTGTATATGTCTTTTTTTTTTCATGATTTTATTTAATTTTGTGGTATTTCTTTTCAAGGAGTTGTCTCCAGAGAATTTCATTAATTTTAAGAATAAAATAGTCATTAAGAAGATGGATGCTAGGAAATATGAAGAGAGCTTAAAGGCAGAATTAACAAATTGGATTAAAAATGGCAATGTAGAGGAGGTAATTTCCACACACATTTTTGGTGAAGTACCCTCTCTTCTTTGCTTTCTTGAGTTATTGTGTTCAGTCATTATTATTTTCTAGGTTTTTTAATCTTTAATTTTTATTTTAGGATTATGAACACAAAGTCTAGTGATTCTGTGGTAAAGTATAAAGAAAGACAGGAAATTGGTCTTTGTCTCCTATGGTATGTCACAACAGTTATTAGTTCCTGATAGGTGTTTTAACACTTAAGAACAGATGTGTCACTATCCACTGAGTCAGTGTTATTGGTGCTATAGCAATATAGCTATTGGAATCATAGTTAACAGTAGCTGAGAAAACTATTTTACTCCTTTTTTGTCTTGGATATTTTTAATCTGTATTTGTGTATTGAAACCTTACCTGGAGTTAGAGAAGTTATGCATATTTATTTTAAGTAATCATAGGTCTTTATATTTTTGAAGTTTGTTTTATTGCCACATATTGAAGTTTCTGATTTTTGGATGATTTTTAGAGATCATGTAAGTTAAAAAATAATAGAAAAAAACACATGAAAAATTTTCCTATTATATTTTAACTTAGATGATCTCTCCCCATTCAGAAGTATAATTTAATTACTTTTTTAAAAATTCTTACCTGAGGATATGTTAATTTTATTGATTTTAATGAGAGAGGAAGGAAGAAAGAGAGAGAGAAGCATCAATGTGAGAGATACATTGATTGGTTGCCTCCTGTAGCCCCTGGATCTGCAACGTAGGTATGTGCTCTGACTAGGAATCAAACCACAACCTTATTATATAGGCATAGGGGATGATATTCCAACCAACTGAGCCAGGGCTAATTTATTTATATTTTCTTCTGCATATTTTTCATTACAAATCTTTAAAATGTATTTGGAAATCATTTTTCTACATGACATGGAGAAAAACAAGTTCACCTTACCTCCTGCCATAGTGAAATCACCATTACTTATGAAACTGACTTCTTTTGCTAAAAAATTGCATGTTATAGTGCACATATGTCTGTGTACATATGTTACCATCTATCTTTTTGTTCTCTAGTTATTGATTTGCATACTTCTTTGATGGTTCTTTGCAAAGGTTTATGATATAATTAATACTTATTATTTTTATTATATACTAGAGGCCCAGGGCACAAAATTCGTGCTTGTGGGGGGGTCCTTTAGCCCAGCCTGCTCCCTTTCCAATCTGGGACCCCTTGAGGGATGTCGGACTGCCCATTTAGGCCTGATCCATGTAAATGATTTCTCCCCATTCAGAAATATAATTTAGGCCCAATCCAACAATCGGGCCTAAACGGGCAGTTGGAAATCCTTCTCACAATCCAGAACTGCTGGCTACCAGCTGCTCACCTGCCTGCCTTCCTGATTGCCCCTAACCACTTCTGCCTGCCAGCCTGATCACCCCCTAACCACTACCCTGCCGGCCTGATTGATGTCTAACTGCTCCCCTGCCAGCATATTTGCCTCTAATTGCCCTTCCCTGTGGGCCTGGTCACTCCTAACTGCCCTCCCCTGCAGGCCTGGGTCCCCTTCAACTGCCCTTTCCTACAGACCCAGTCACCCCCAACTTCCCTCCTCTGCTGGCCTGGTCACCCCTAACTGCCCTTTCCTGTAGGCTTGATCTCCCAAAACTGTCCTCCCTTTGCAGGCCTGATCCCTGCCATCTGCCCTCCCCTACTGGCCCTCTTGTGGTGGCCATCTTGTGTCCACATGGGGGCAGTATTTTTGACCACATGGGGGCAGTTATCTTATGTGTTGGAGTGATGGTCAATCTGCACATTACTCTTTTATTAGTTAGGATAGAGGCCTGGTGCACAGGTGGGGGCCAGCTGGTTTGCCCTGAAGGGTGTCCTCGATCAGGGCGGGTATTCCGTTGGGGTGTGGGGTGGCCTGGGCAAGGGGCCTGTGATAGTTTGCAGACTGGTCATGCCCCCCAGTGACCTAAGTGGAGGCCTTGATATCTGGGATTTATTTATCTTCTACAATTGAAACTTTGTTGCCTTAAGTAGAGGCCAGGGTTTAGGGAAAGCTTGGCTTCCTACTTCACCAGAGGCAACCCAAGCCTCCCTCCTGCTCTCTCTGTGGCTGTAGCTATCTTGTTTGGGTTAATTTGCATACTCGCTCTGATTGCCTGCTGGGCATGGCTGGTGGGTGTAGCGGAGGTATGGTCAATTTGCCTATTACTCTTTTTATAGATAAGATTACTTTAAAGAATCATACCAACATAGATTAAACATCAAAGAAAATATTTTAGTCAAAAGTAAAAATTCCTTTCTTTATTCTTCAGAACTTGAAACAAATAATTTATTTTTTTATTACTGCAGGCCAAACTGGTCCTGAGGAATCTTAGTCCCAAAGTGGTTTCTAATTCAGAAAACATGATACAAATGTTTCCACTTCTCGTTGAAAAGCTTAGGAAAATGGAGAAGTTACCAGCACTATTTTTTTTGTAAGTCATTTAATTTTATGTTTAATTAAATTTATTGGGTGTAAGTCATTTAAATTAAATTGTGTTGATTTGTAATTTGTATTATAATCATTACTTTAAATTGAGGAAAGTTTTACTAACATTACTATTTTTGGTGCCCATTTGTTCTAAGAGTGAATATTTAAAAGTATACCTTTCTAGTCTATTTTTTTAAAATTGATTTTAGAGAGGAACTGGAGAGAGAGAGAGAGAGAGATAGAAACATCAATGAGGGAGAGAATTATCAATTAGCTGCCTACTGCATGCCTCACACTGGTTAGTGAGCCAGCACCCCAGGCATGTGCCTTGACTGGGAATCAAACCATGACCTCATGGTTTATAGGTGGATGTTCAACCACTGAACTATGCCATCTGGGCTCTAATCTAATTCTTAACAAAATATTTTCACTTGTGTTATTAAAAATTACCTTCTTTATTTAGTTCCCTTCTCCATTTCTTGTTTTCTTTTTCTTCTCATATTTTTATCTAAGTCTTGGTAAATGCCTAGGTTCAATAAATATGTAGATTTAGTAAATTCCTAGGGACTTTGAAAAACAAATTGAATGTTTATGTGTGCAAGCATACCACATAAAATTAAAGTATCCTTACAATAAACTAGAAAATTTATTGGTTGAATATTTTATTGTTTTAATTTATAGTTATGAGAACTATAACTTACAGGCATTGATACTTTGATAAATATTATATTCCTATAGACATGAAACAGCTTAACATTGAATATAATAGTCCAGTTTTGATCAAGTATAACTTATATCAAAATACAATTCCCTTAAATGAATAATACTATATCCTAGATGTGGAGATCTATTAATTTTGGGCTACAAATGGAATGTTTTATTTACTTTGACAGCTTCAAACTACTTTAAGGCTTGAAAACTATATAAATAAGGCCACAAAATCTTGCTCAGGTGGCAAAGTTTAATTTTCTCTTTATGCTATTTCTTTAAACACTTCAGCAAAGCCCTGCCTTGCAAGTTATATTTGAAAAACTTTATTGTGTAGACCTAAACTATGATCAGCCATGGTTAGCATAGTGATCTTATCTATTAGCTACTTTCGACCATTTTTCTAATAATATATTATAGCATTTAATGCATTTTGCTAGTAAAACATTATCCTATCTAATAAAAGAATAATATATAAATTAACCATCACTCAGCTATACTCATATGCCATGCCCAACAGCCAATCAGGAGCAAGTATGCAAATTAACTCAACCAAGATGGCTTCAAACAGGAGGTTTGGATTGCCCCCAGCGATGGAGGAAGCCAAGCTTTTTGTACATCCAGGCCAGCCCACGTCTCCACTCAAGGCTACAAAGTTTCAATTATAGAAGATAAATAAATCCCAACAAAAATGGCTGCAGCCATGGAGCAAAATCTGAACTTAAAAATACTTACTGCCTGGCTGGCTTGGCTCAGTGGTTGAGCGTCAACCTATAAACAAAGAGATCAAGATCTGATACCTGATCAGAGCACATGCTTGGGTTGTAGGCTTGATTACCAGTGGAGGTGTCAGGAGGCAGCCAATCAATGATTCTCTCTCATCATTGATCTCTCTCTCTCTCTTGCCCTCCCTACCTCCCTACCTCCCTCTTCTTTTACACACACACACACACACACACACACACACACTAGTGACCTGGTGTATGAAATTCATGCACATTAAAAGGGGATTAATTAGAGGAAATATTTTATTTAATATTTCTAGTTGCCCCTTCTCTATAATAGAAGTGTCAGAAATGATAGAAAATTAGTAAAGTGTATATGAAAACCCTCCTCCTGTCAGAGTCTGGGGCTCACCACAGAACCCAGAGTCAAGTCCCTGCCCACCCACATGCACTTCAAAATCACGTGAAACCCAGACTCAGCCAGACCATCTTCCATTGGGCTAGATCCAGACACGGCCAATCCCACCCTTATCAAGCCCTGCTGGGCAGGGAGCATAGTCTCAGTTCCATGGCCCAACACCAGGATGGGAGGGGAGTGGCCTGAGGTCCCACAGCCCAGACTGGAGAGGAGTGTATGCCTTTAGGTCCTCCATCAAGCCCTTCCAGGTGAGGGACATGGCCTGAGATCCCCTGTCAAGCCCTACTGAGTGGGGGGCATGGCCTGAGGTCCCTGGTCAAGCCCAGCCAAGCAGGGGGAGGTCGAAGCCTCAGGTACCCTGACCCTGTGCTGGGTGGGGGACATGGCCTGAGGTCCTCTATCAAGCCCCACTGGGTGGGCAGTGTGGTCTGAGGGCCCCGGCCTGGTGCCAGGGTGGAAGGTGAGGCCTAAGGTCCCCTGTCAAGTCCCACCAAGTGGGGAGGCACAGCCTGAGGTCCTCCGGCCTGGCGCTGGGGTGAAGGAAGCAGCCTGAAGTTCCCTAGCCCAGTACCAGGACAGGAAGCACACCTTGAAATCTCTGGTCAAATCCTATAGGGCGTGGGGGAGGGTGTAGCCTCAAGTCCCTGCTGATTGCTTGTTAAGGCTTTTTAAGGGAACTTGGCCTCAGCTGTGGGTGCAGCCATCTTTGTGATGGAGTGATGGTCAATTGGCATATTCTTCTTTATTATTTCATGAGGGGAGGAGGCATCTCTCTATCTCTCTTCTATATATATAGGAGAGAGTGAGAGAGAGAGAGAGAGAATTTATTGTATTCTCTCCCTTCCCTAGTGGACAGGGAAAATATCCATGGGCTCTCATTGCTGTTGCCACGGTAGGGCAAAGAGAGGAAGTTCTTATCTACACTAATAAAATAAAAACATGTAAATTGACCATACCTCCACTACGCCCACAAGCTATGCCCATGAGCCAATCAGGAGTGAGTATGCAAATTAACCTAACCAAGATGGCTGCAGCCACAGAGTGAGTAGGAGGCTTGGGTTTCCCTGGCAATGGAAGAAGCCAAGCTTCCCACACACCCTGGCCGGCCCTGGCCTTCACTCAAGGCTATAAATGTTAAATTACAGAAGATTAAATAAATCCCAACAAAAATGGCTGTGGCCACAGAGTAAGCAGGAGGCTTGGGTTTCCCCAGCGATGGAGGAAGTTAAGCTTTCTACCCTCCCTGGCCTGTCCTAGTCTTTGCTCAAGGATACAAAGGTTTAATTATAGAAGATAAAAAAATCTTAGATATCAGGGCCTCCACTTGGGTTGCCAGGAGGCATGGCTAACCCGTCCACCATCACAGGCCCCTCACCCAAGCTATGCCATACCCCAAGGGAACTGCAATCCTGATCTGGGACACCACTCAGGGCAAACCAGCCAGCCTCCACCCCTGCACCAGATCTCTATTCTATCTAATAAAAGAGTAATATGCAAATGACCATCACTCCAACACACAAGATGGCTGTCCCTATGTGGTCAAAGATGGCTGCCCCCATGTGGACACAAGATGGCCACCACAAGATGGCCAACAGGTTAGGGTAGTTGGGGTGGCCAGGCCAGCAGGGGAGGGCAGTTAAGAGTGACCAGGCCTGAAAGGGAGGGCAGTTAGGGGTGACCAGGCTGAAAAAGGAGGGAAGTTAAGGGGAGGGGACCGGCCTTGCAAGGAAGGACTGTTGGGGGTGGGGTGGGGGGGGGACTCAGGCCTGCAGGAAGAGCAGTTGGGGAAGCAGGCCTACATGTTAGGGCAGATGGGAGAGACCAGGTCAGCAGGGGATGGCAGTTCGGGGTGACCAGGCCTGCAGGGGAGAGCAGTTAGGTGCAAACAGGATGGCAGGGGAGCAGTTAGGCATCAATAAGGCTGGCAGGGGAGTGGTTAGGGGGTGATCAGGCTGGCAGGCAGAAGCGGTTAGGAGCAACCAGGAAGGCAGGCAGGGGAGCAGTTGGGTGCCAACAGTCCTGGATTGTGAGAGGGATGTCCAACTGCCCGTTTAGGTCCAATTCCAGGGATCGGGTCTAAATGGGCAGTCAGACATCCATTGAGAGGTCCCAGATTGGAGAGAGTGCAGGCTGGGCTGAGGGACAACCTTCTGTGTCCCCCCATCCTAATTTCATGTACCAGGCCTCTAGTGTATTATAATGTGATTACTAAGGAGTCTGCTGATCCTGAACATTTTGTGTGCCTATTCAGGAAAAAACTGATAAATATGGATATTAAACACTCAATAGATATATGTCAGGATGGTAGCACAAAATGGAAATATGAACTGCACTATATTTATAGTACTATTTTTAAGGCAAGCTTTCTTTTCATTTGCTTCCAGATTCAAGTTAGAAGCTGTAGAGCAGTGCGCAAGAAATGTGAGCAATTTTTTGAAGAAGAAGCAAGAGAGGGAAAGGCCTCCCAATGCTGATAAAGAAGCCTATGACATGGCTAACAAATTTCGAAAAGTTAAAAAATCTATTGAAAAACAAAAGATAATGTAAGTATTTAACTAAGCAAAGTGGTAGTTATTGCTTGGGCATGTTTGGGTAAATTTGGGTGAGAGAAGGGGTAAAGATAAGTGGCAATAATAATATATTTCTAAGGCGAGTAGATCAGTCTTATTTAGGGCTTGGGAAAGGCAGGACAACAGCCTATGTGAATTGTTAGACCTTACACCTGGCATAATCATTTCTCAAAATAAACATATCTTTGATACCTAGTACATAATCTCAGCCAGCCCTAAGAAGGCTTAAACAAAGTCTACCCACATTGCTTTGTGCCACATCATAGAAGTGTCACTGATAGACCATCACAATCACATAAGTGTCATAGATTGAGCTTGAGAATGGGTTAAATGCCAATTTTTGCTAGAATTTTGCTTTTTGATTCCTTTTTCTTAGTGTCTAATTCTGACAACTCTAGTCCAAAATTTTTTTTTTCTTTATTATCCTCTCCATCTTTATTCACTGTCTGGTTTAGATGCACATCATGTCTTCTTACAGAGTTCTTTTTTGGGGGGCCCCAGAGCCTTAAGGTTTACCACTCTCCAATGTAGCTAATAAATGACCTTGCTAATATCAAATTGATTAAATTATCTCACACTCAGTAGTCTCCCTTCTTCCTTGCTTAGGACCTGAACAGTCCAGACAGACAACTTAGGAGTTGTAAGCCTTTTCAAAAACTGATCTGATTAGGCAACTTTTCTTCAGGTCTTTAGAAGCAATCATTTCAAGTTAAATAGTGACCACTAATTCAAACTCTAAACATTTCAATAATGATTCAATACCTTATTTAGCCACATCGTTATAGTGAGGGTGAGTGGGGCCTTGCTCTGGGCCCTGTGCTTTGGAGAGCACCACTGTCGCCCTCCTCCATCTGCATCTGTTCCCATCAAATTGTGTCTTTGGAGCTTAAGAGGCATGCCACCTGGAATTCATTCTTACCCTTTTAAATTCCAAGATATTATATAGCTATACTTGTCAAAGTAGGAGGATGGAATGTATTATTTGATAGTGTATATCCTTGATTTAAAACTTTTAAGTAGTTAGACAACAATTTGTGGACTTTCATTAGTACTTTGTTCTACCTTCCACAAACATTAGGGGCAGGCCTTTCCATAGTCTTGGCATTCTCCCTTGAGTTAAAGTTAATGTTAGCTGGAGGTGAGAACACTTGATGATAGCATACAAGTGAGCTCATCTTCTTATATTTGGAATTAACTTATATACACAGATAACAGACAAACGGACAAATTTAAGAAAGGCTAAGTGATCTGTCTGTCTCTAAAAGGCTATTACCGTGGAGTAAAAGATAATAGGTCATAGGTTAGATTCCTCAATGGCACCTTCTGACATGGGTACATCTGTGTAAGGGATTTATTTAAGTAAGTGTTCACGAGGGACTGTAAGAAAGTGAGAGAAGCAAAACATGGAAGGTGAGGAATATAAGTAATAATGCTGGTTTTGCTAGAATATTGCCTAAGCCTGGTCCAATAGAAAGATCCGCGGGCAGGACAGAATTGTCCCAATTTGCATCAAAGTGGCTGACTTTTGTACCTCCTCTCAGTCAGTTACTAGCTGTGGGCCACTTCCCCATTTCCAAGAGAAGTTGTAACTTCCCAGGAATTTCCAGGAGACTGTTGTCAATTGAGGACCATTCTACAGGAAATGGAAAAGCCCAGCCTTTAATAACCAAACTCAGAGCAGCCATAGCATCCACCACAAAGACAGAAGGAGAATGGCCTGCAGTTGGCAAGGAGGACATCTACCTTACCCACAAGCCTAATGTTGTGAAGGCTAGGAAGGAGAAAATGATCATGACTTTAGCAGATGAACCACTTTAGCAAGAGAATTGAGGTCATGTGGAGGAAGTGGATTTGGCAAGAAGGCTCCTTTTAGCAAGGAAACAGAAAATATGGGTACATAATTAAATTTTTTGATAGGGAAAACAAATTTCAGAGCCCAATGAGGTAGTTTATTAGAGGAAGAAGACTGAGTCTGGGTAGTGCAGATGTATACATGAGTGAATATCTGGGTTACAAAGGAAGATTTGGGAAATCTTGGGCTTCTTATAGTAGTCACATTTGACTATTCATTACTTAAAATTTATTTTTATGAACAGAAATGAAAAAAGCCAGAAGAAGCCCAGGAAAATAGATAAAAGCCTAATACATGAAGCTGAATATGACAATCTACTCAAGATTCTAGAGAAGAACCTAGAAATCCCTGAGGAGTTCACCTATGCTGACAGAAAAAAAGTGGACAGCGAGGTGAGCACTTTCAGTGAAATAGTGCTTCAGGGAATGACTTCACATCAGCCCTTAGTTCTCAGTGATAGCCAGTGTGCAAAGTAAAAACTAAGAGAAATCTTTACCAGGTTAGACATCTCTGTCTATGACCTCTTGGCTACACATGATTCTTAAGGGCTCTACAGAAAAGATCTAAGAAGGATTTATAGATTATTTCTTACTTGTTAATCATTAACCCTTGAGAGTGCCTGCTTTTTTATTATTTGGTTTCTGTGATACTGCTTTTCACAGCTTGAATTCTGGACTTCAGTCTCACATGCCTCATTGAATATTTGGGCACCTGTGGTCCAGTATACTTTATACAATGTACACAGAATCTCTCAAAATCAGAGGCTTTTTATATTATAGCCAAAACATTCCACCAAAAAAATTAAAATATCTACAAGTAGTATGCCATTTCTTTTTAAAAATGTTTTTCTAAATAAAATAATTTATGCCTATATTAGGCAAGTTTGAAAATACAAATTAGTAGCAATGTCATCAATCAGAAGTAATCATTACTTTTCTAGATAAACCTTTTGTATATTTTATACACACTCACACACACACACACAAATACATAAAATATGGATATATATACAGTGTATATATACCATTCCATTGTATACATTCTTCTCTAAACTACATGGTCTCTTCCTTTTTAAGAACCATGTATTTACATCACCGTTTTCAATAGATCCTTGCTATTCTACTATATGGATGGCTGACTATAAGCTAAAATGCTTTAGGGATCATTTTTCTTTTTTTTCCTCATAAGCAGCATTTATATTTGTATATATTACTCTGTGCACAAGTGGATTTCCTCCTTAGGGCATAAATGTTTTTAAGATCATTTGTGAACAATTTACAGAGACAAGTAAACATTCCCAGACCATATAGGGTAAGGAACCTGCTCTTTTTGGATCTCTCTCTCACCCTTTCTCTCTCTCTCCCTCTCCCTCCCTCCTTGGGAACTCCTAAGGTTCCACTAGAGAGCTGACCTCGCTCAGGCTGGAGCAGGTCATGCATTCACACATCCTCTGGGTCTTTTATCTACTGCTTTGTCAGTATTTCCCATCCCTGAAGTGGTAGGGAGGTGGGGTGGTGGTGAAACAGTGCAAGATTTTCTGCTCAAAGATTTGGAAGTGTTTCCTTTGGTTAATGTGGCTGTTGGAAAGTGTTCCTTGTACTCATGTCCAGTCAATTTCAAACAGTTGGCTCATGAGGCCAAATTATGGCATGCTGTGCCTGTTATTTTCACTTAAACACTTTTATTGATTTAAAATTAAAAGTAGATAAAAATTATCAAAATACCCAAAACTTTTGCTTCTTTCAGCTTTTGCAGATGGTGTTTGATAGAGTAAAATACTTAAAAAAAGGTGCAGAACTGAAGGCTTTGGCAGAAAGGGGTATCGGATATCATCACAGATGTTTGTTTGCCAAAGAAAAACAGTTAGTTGAAATTCTTTTTAGGAAAGGATTTATTAGGGTAAGTAAATATTTTCATTCTAACATTTGAAGCTTTGCCTACATAAAACTGAATACTTATATTTCTCATCTCATTTAATTGAAAGAGAGGGTTTGAAATGTATCATCCCCTTTAATGATCTCTTTTGTAAAATTAAAACAATCCCTAAAAAGGCATTCTAAAGATTTCTATAATTAAATTACCTATGCTGATCTTAGAACAACCCCTTGCTTTTTTCATTCATAGTATCTGGGGAATTTTGTCAGCTGTTCATATAATTTTAGCTATAGACACTCTCTCATAGGCTTGGACAACATTTTTGATGGTACTTTAATCAGATCTTTTCTCAAAATAGCTAAAGGAGCAAGAATGTATCACTTCCTCATGGCCCACTGCATATCTTGGCAGAGTTCTTAGATGTGTCACTCTTAAATTCTCTCTTATCACTGACAGTGGACAAGAGGAAGATTTCCTGAAATAGCTTGCAAACCAAACCATTATTATTTTATTTATGTCTCATGAAAACGCATGGGGATAATCTGGATAAATTTACAAAGAGGATTTGTAAAATCACCTCCTAATTTAGATCTTTAATTATATTTTAAAATAGACCCTTTTACAAGGTATCCATATTAAATTTTTTGTAGGATGTGCATTGTGTGTGTGTGTGTGTATGTGTGTGCACGCGGGCACGTGTGAGCGTGCGCGTGCGTGCGTGTACATGTATTGAGAGAGAGGGGTATTGGAGAAAGAAAGATTGAGTTTGAGATGGGTTTTCCTATTCTGGGTATCTTTTAATTTTAATAAATAAATGTGAGGAAAATTCTGACACCATAATTAAAGGGTATATCTGTAGTCTGGAAAAAAAATCTCAAAATATATCATTAACAATTTTGCTTAGCTTTTCTCTTAAATAATAAGTTATTTATTTATTTTAAAAGCCAATAATGAGACAAACTTTTCTTCATCATTATGAATTAAGGGAGAAGAGGAGAGGCATACCTTATTTGCATCAGCATATCTGGTCTAAAATAGTATCTCTTTTTTAAAACTTATGTATTGATTAAGATATTATATATGTGTCCTTATCTCCAATTACCCCCCCCACACACACACACATACACATCCCTCTCCCTGTTGTCTGTGTTCATTGGTTAGTAACTGTTAAACAGTAGTTGTTAGGTCATGGATGATGGCCCTGAGCTGGGAATGTGCTTGATAAGTTTGTGGAATAGCAAGAACACCACTATGATTTAATTGAAGTTCAAAAATTCAGTAACTATATGGCATTTTATAGAAATCTTATTTTATGAGGTAATTGCTTTTATTCTCTTTCTAGGTGGTGACAGCTACTGGGACACTTGCTTTAGGAATCAATATGCCTTGTAAATCTGTGGTTTTTGCTCAAAACTCGGTGTATCTGGATGCTTTAAATTACAGACAGGTATTGTGATCTGCATTGATTCTCTATTGCATTACTAAAATATGGCCATAAAGTAGAGAAAATATGAGCCTTTCGTTTACCAACATGCTGCAATTTATGGGCTGGCACACTTTGATGTTTAGGCATGCTGGCCTATCGTTTTTAGCTGTGGTATATTGAAAAGCTCATGAGTTGAGGATTATGTGACCATCACTATCTAGACGTGTGACCTCAGGTGAGATATACAAACTGGGGGATTCTTCTTATCTCCAGAATAGGAATAATAATTACTATCCCATAGCATTTGCAAGAATTTAAATGAAGTGACTTACAGGGAAGACATATAGTGTCTGTGAGCATGACATTGTTCCTGAATTTCACTTTTCCTTAGAAATGTCCTGCCTGTGGTATAGTTTGTCTTCATGTGGTTTCCCAGCTCAGGAACATTTGATGAATATTTCTGCTGGAGGTGTCAAATTTAGATATATCAGCCAACATGCAAGATTTTATCAAAGTGCCCCCCTCCCTTTCTCTCTAAACACTTCTTTTAAAAAAGATGCTGATTAACTTATTGATCGGTTGATTTCAGAGAGGAAGAGAGAGAGAGAGAGAGAGAGAGAGAGAGAGAGAGAGAGAGAGCAATGATCTGCTGTCTCCTGTAACACCCCCCCCCCCCCTGCTGAGAATCAAGATTGCAACCCAGGCATGTGCTCTGACTGGGAATTGAACCTTCTGGATTATAGGTTGACACTCAACCAATGAGCCACACTGGCTGGGCTTTAAATACTTTGTAACCTTTATAGAACCTTGTCCCTTCCTCACCTCCTTTTACTGTACCAACCCCTGTCTTTTTTATTTTTCTCCCTGCTTCTAGCTGTGTGTGAACTCTCCTCCTATCTCAACTTTGGAAGCCTCATATTTAGGACTCATGAGCGATGGTGTTATGATATTTCATATAATGAATTTGGAAGTCAAAATGTCAGGGTTTGACTTTTGGATCACCCAAATGATGTCCTGGGTATATGAGTATGGGCAAGTTTCTGATATTCCCCATGTCCTAATTTCTGCATTGTAATATGGGGATAATGATTCGATTTACCTCATATAGGTGTGAGATTTGTATTTTTAATGTAAAAAAAAAAACCCCATTGAAACCTATAAAGAATTTGTGTAAGTTTATTTGAACCAAACTGTCGACATACACAGGGAAACAAAACCTCAGTGAGTTGAGATAATGCTCCGGAGAATGGCGGGTTACATTTGTATTTGTACACTGCAAGCAAAGGAGGGACATAGGTGGGTTACATGAAATTCATTGGTGATGGATTAAGGAGGTGGGATAAAGCAAAGCGGTGGGAAACCTCTGGGATTGGATAAAAAGTAAAATGATGGACATATACTTAGGTGAGTGCAGGAACAATTAACATAATAATGAAGGAATTTGTGGTATCTGTCCTGGTGCCCACCACATCTGGTTGTGCCCCAGGGGCTCCAGAGAAAGCGAAGTTACAAGTTACCCAGATATCTCACAGATATGTTATCTTAGAGGCAAAAAGGCCAAATGGGCTCAGTAAAGATCTAAGTTGATCTTTGTCAGGGAAAATATCAGCCTAGGACATGATGCCCACCATAACCTGTTTGTAGTTAATTATTTAATTTTCAGACCATCTTTTGTGGTTCTTTTAGGTCTTTGAGTTTGCAAGACTGCCATGCAGGCCTCCCCTGAGCGTGTCAGGTTAGCATGTGGCTCCTTTCGTCCACAGTATAAAAAAAAGTTTCAAGGACTTAGCACATTCTGAGCACTTAAAACCCAGAACTAATGTAACTTCTGTAAAGAGTTTGTTTGACTTTTACAAGTAGTGTTTCGGAATGTTACCTCACTCATGTATTTCCTCAAGCTGTGCACAATTTTTATGGTGGTTTGTAACTCAGCACACTTGTCTGTGAGATAGAGTGAGAGAAAAAAGAATGAGGGAGGAGGAGATGGGAAGGGAGAGAACTGAGGTAAGTTAAGCTGGGTAAATAAACTTGAAATGAGAGTCTGATCTTGTTTTGTTTTGTTTTGTTTTTTTATTTTTGCTTGCTTGTTTGTTTCTTCTATAGATTGTACATAATACCTAGCACATTTTTTGACATGAAATAAGTGCATAATAATGATAAACTTCTGATTTTCAGCTCTGTCCTAAAGCATCCATCTTATATAAAAACTGCTGTTTGAAATTTTAACCTTGCTATTGGCTTCTGTAAATGTTTGCTTAAAAAAGGAAAATGAGACTATTCTCACTTCAGAGAGGCCATTAAATCTTTCCTAGACAAAATTATCAGTGCTGGCACCAGGCCAGGTCTTTGGTTGAGGTCTCAAAGCCTCAGCATATAGGGACCCTTTAAGAACTTGCAAAGGGGCAAAAAACATTCCATATTTGGGAGACAAAGAAGATAAAAACATATAAATACGGAAAATATCTGCATGTTGGGGCCCAGAATTTGAGAAACATTTTCCTCTGAACCCACGAGTAAACAATGTAACTCCAAACTCTCCAAGCATGGTTTGATTATTCTGATTTTCTGTAACAGTCCCAGCCTTGCTAAATTTCCTAAGGGTTACATAATTGGATTTTACATGAAGTAATTTAATGGTGGCATGTGGGCACAATTTCCTTGTTCCAACACAGTGGAAAGGCTTGCTTCTAAATGTGATGTTAAAAGTATGTAGATAAATCTTACACTGTTATTCTTTTTGTTTCCAGATGTCTGGACGTGCTGGAAGACGAGGTCAAGACCTGCTGGGAGATGTATATTTCTTTGATATTCCATTCCCCAAAATACAAAAACTCATAAAATCCAATGTTCCTGAGCTGAGAGGACAGTTTCCCTTCAGCATAACCATGGTTCTGCGACTCATGGTCCTGGCTTCGAAAGGAGATGACCCAGAGGACGCCCAGGCAAAGGTATTGTAGCAATAACTTTCTGTTTCATCAGTCTTTAATGCTTTGTACCATCCTGAAAAATAAAGAATTAGTTGAGGCGGGCGGGGGGGTGAGGGGAGGAGATCTATTAGTTTTGTTTGTTTCCTGTATCTGTCGTAGAATTTGTAGCTAGATGGGCATTTGGCATCACCTGAGATTATGGTTTTCATGTGTGATAGACATTGTTCTATAGTAGTTGTTAAGGGTGCTGGCTATGGATTTAAAAAGATCTGAGCCGAGACTGGTTTGGCTCAGTGGATGGAGCGTCAGCCTGCGGACTGAAGGGTCCCGGGTTCGATTCTGGTCGGGGGCATGTACCTTGCTTGAGGGCGCAACTCCAGTGGGGGGGCATGCTGGAGGCGGCTGATCGATGTCTCTCTCTCATCGATGTTTCTGACTTTCTATCCCTCTCCCTTCCTCTCTGTGAAAAATCAATAAAATATATATTTTTAAAAAGATCTGTTTTCACTGTTAGGAGCAAAAATATTTTTATGATTATTTTATAATAAAAGTCTGTTTTTCATAAAAAAAAAAGTAACCCAAGTTCATTAAATAATATTTGGATAATGTGGAAAGTTGAAAGAAGAAAAATATATCCATACCTATTTCCTCTGTTCAAAGACAATTACATGATCATTTTGGTCATCTTAAAGTCATTTTTCTAGGTGTGCATTTGTGTGTGTGTGTGTGTGTGTGTGTGTGTGTGTGTGTGATTTTTTCTTGTGGTATTTGGTTTTTAACACTATTTTATATTTATATTAAATTGAATTTCAGAACAAGGTTACACATTTTCCTGAAGGTTTTATTTTTCAGACAAATGTTTTCTCTCTAATCCCAGAATGAGAGATTTAAAATTCATAATGAAATAATCTTATTTTCATCTTTGCGAAAGTGCATTGTGAAAGAGACCAGTTGGGTCTGAGTTCCTGTGCCAGGGGCTGGACCTCCTTGGATGTTGGGTCTTAGAAGAAGGAGAAGACATGAGAAGTCACAGGCATATAAGAACATCTTTATAGCAACCCAAGTAGCCATTGCTGCGAAGGAGTCATTAAACAAAGCAGTTCTTGCCCAAGCTGGTTTGGCTCAGTGAATGAAGCACTGGCTTGTGGATTGAAGGGTTCTGGGTTAGATTCCGATCAAGCACACATGCCTGGATTGTGGGCTTGACCCCCAGTAGGGGTATGTAGGAGGACACCAATCAATGATTCTCTCATCATTGATGTTTCTCTCTCTCTCTCCCTTTCTCTTCCTCTATGAAATAAAAACAAATTTTTAAAAAATTTAAAAAGCAGTTTTTGCTAACACAGTAGCAAACACAAAGCAATCCCTGCTAATACAGTAGCAAGCATAGGAACCATCCTAGCAAAACAACCTCACCTCAGCTGGTCAGTAATACATCTTTACAATGAAGCCTAAGTCAACCACAAGCTGGTCAGTGGCAATTTATATACAAACTCAAATAAGCTCAAACAAAAGAAGCTTTAGGCCTAACAGTGACCTCAGTATTTGGGCTATAGAAAGTCATATCTGTGCAGTGTGTAGCTTGTTGCATCCCTGCTTTTGTAGCTGCATATAGAAAATTAGCCTTGAATGCACTGATTAGGATTGGCACTCTCAGAGTGGCCTTGAATATCTGGTGTACACTGATTGATTAGGGTTCCCACAGGACCCTGTCCACTCTATATATTGGATAATGTTGTAGGACATACAATAATACAGTACTTATTTTCTTCCAGAACAATCCCAGAGCTATAAGCTTTTAAACTCCATTTGCATTTATTACCAGATTATTTGGCAGTATCATTTCTGATTATTCTATTTTATATGTTCTGTTCATTAAAGGATAGATCTGCCATATAAGAACATGGTAAAACAAGTAATATGAAATCTAATTGAATCCTATATAGTGCTGGTATATGTGCTATAACAGATAGGGGAATGTCTATCATATTTTATATTCTTTTATGTTATGGTCAATCAGGTGAGGCTATTGTCAGAGGAAATAGGCTCTAGAGATGTCAGAGAAAAGAATTTCAGGGACACAGGTGTGAAAGTTTAAGCATAGTGGCAAGACTTACTGGGGTGAAAAGAAATAATACACCCTGTGGACGCAGAGGGCAGCCTGGCTCTAGTAGCAGCTGCCCTGAGGTCCTTGCTGATCTTCTATCTATTTTCTGGGTTTAAGAAACAAACAGGCTGTCTTTCAAAATGTCCAATATGTTTCCTGGATTTTCCTGGAGCTGTGCTGGCCCCTCCCTCTATCCAATCCCTATCCTGAATCACGTTGGGTTTCATGACCTTATCCTATCCAATCCTTTTCCCAGGCTAGACCCCTCCCTTTTATTGTCTCCACTGTGGCTTCTACTGAGCATGCCTCAACATTCTGCTTCATCATCAGACTTCTACTGCACTTGTGCCCATCCAAGGAATTTCCCCCTTACTGCTTATCCCTCCCCACTCTGTAATCCAGTTGTTCCCTGGGGTGATTGGAAAGACCGTCTTCCTGCCTATTTGGAACTTGGGCTAAGGATACGCCTATCCCCTGCAGTGTATGTAAAGCTGTAACTTCTCAGTTAATCAGGCTTAGCCAGTTTTGTTCCCTTTTCCTTTAATACCTAACTCACTACCTTTGCCAACAAGGCCACAACAGGAGACAAAGGAGAGGCTCAGAAAAACAAAGTATTATTCTTACAGGTCCTAGTGACAGGAAGCATAGCATGCCATCCAGGACTACATGCAGAACACTCCAGGGTGGTCAGGAGGCAGAAGACAGGAGCAGGGGACAGCTTAGGCCACTGCCTTTATGTGAGTTTCCACAGGAAGGGCAAGACAAGTTAGAGTAAACAGGTTAGCATTTGCTAATTTGAATAATTCCAAAGGCTTTGGGTTATGTGAGTGACCTCTAACTTCCTGGTCTCTGGCTCTGGGGTGAATTAGGGCAAGAGGAATATTGACTTGGTGTGTGAGTTAGGCAAGGGAGTAGTTGGAGTATAAACTTAAATGTGGTTGGTTTGCGTAGGATAGGCATGTTTTTAGGCAAGTTGTTACCTTTATGTATTACTAGACCTGGGAGGATTGGTCTTTCCCCAGCCAGGATGGTTTTTTAAGTTGTCAAAACATCATAATATACAGAACAATTTACAAAATTATGTTACACCTATATTATTTACAAATGTATCTTATATCACCAACATGGTGTGACTTCAAGTATTCTTCTTTAAAGGTGCTGTCAGTACTAAAGCATTCATTGCTGTCCTTCAAACAGCCCAAAACCATGGAGATGTTAAAACTTTACTTCTTATTTTCCTTGCAGTTCCTGGTGAAAGAGGTATGATTGTACTTCTTTTTGTGAAATAAGATTGCTACCATCTCTGTTTCTTATGATGATGAACTAATTGTAGTTTTTAGAATGTTATATCTAATGATTAACATTACTTCTAATTTATATAATTATCAACACTGGGCAAGGTAATGATTACCAATCTATCTTATATTAGCATTAATTATTATTTTAAACTGGCACTTGATACATTACTTATTAATGAATTAAAATGGTGACCTGAGTCAAACTAATAGATTGTATGTGTGTTTTTAGGGCTATTTAGATCAAGAAGGTAATCCGATGGGATTTGCTGGACTTGTAACACATCTGCATTATCACCAGCCTTCTAATCTTGTTTTTGTCAGTTTTCTTGTAAGTGGCCTTTTCCATAATCTCTGTCAGCCAACCCAGAAAGGTAAGCTTGATGTTTCTTCTTTATAGTCTAAAATTAGCAATAGAGGCTATAGTGAAGTTAGCATTTCAGGAATATTTTTTTTTCCTACAAAGAAAATAAAAGGTAATATTCAGATAATTTAGAGATACCAAATTAGGTAAAATAAACTTTTACATACCTACTAATCCTATCTAATGAAAGACTATTATGCAAATTGACCATACCTCCACTATGCCCACAAGCCAGTCAGGCATTAGTATGCAAATTAACCCATCCAAGATGGCTACGGCCACACAGAGAGCAGGGGGGAGGCTTGGGTTGCCCCCAGCAATGGAGGAAGCCAAGCTTTCCACACACTCTGGCTGGCCCAGGCCTCCGCTTAAGGCAACAAAATTTCAATTGTAGAAGATAAATCCCAGATACCAGGGCCTCTGCTTGGGTCCTCCAGGGGTGTGGCCAGCCTGAAAACCACCACAGGCCCCTCGCCCAGGCTACCCCATACCCCAAGGGAACCCCCACCCTGATTTGAGACAGCCTCCAGGGCAAACCAGCTGGCCCCCACCCATGTACCAGGCCTGTATCCTATCTACTAAAAGAGTAATATACAGATTGACCATCACTCCAACACACAAAATGACTGCCTCCATGTGGTCAAAAGGTCCTGTCCCCATGTGGACACAAGATGGCCACCACAAGATGGCAGTTGGGAGGGACCAGGCCTGCAAGGGAGGGGAGTTGGGGTGATCAAGCTTTCAGGGGATGGCATTTAGGGGTGACTAGGCCAGCAGAGGAGGGAAATTGGGGGTGACCAGACCTGCAGGGAGGGGCAGTTGGGGGGACACAGGTCTGCAGGGGAGGGCAGTTAGGGGCAAACAGGCTGGCAGGGGAGTGGTTAGGGAGTATCAGGCTGGCAGGCAGAAGCAGTTAGGGGCAATCAGGAAGGCAGGCAGGTGAGCAGTTGAGAGCCAGCAGTCCTGGATTCTTGGATTGTGAGAGGGATGTCTGACTTCCCGTTTAGACCCAATCCTACCTGGATCAGGCCTAAACAGGCATTCGAACATCCCTCAAGGGTTCCCAGTTTGGAGAGGGAGCAGGCTGGAGAACACCTCCCCACCACCCATGTACAAATTTCGTGTACTGTGCCTCTAGTATATATTAAATGTAGGTATATTTTGTGATACCTATTTTGAAATGTCAGCTTCTTATTAACTTAAGTGATTCCTTGACTCCAGGATTCAGAACACATTAAATAATATATAATATTTTCATTAAAATTTTCTTTTAATTAAATTAAATTTTCAGAAAAAGGAAAGCATATGTTAAACATATTTGCTATTATTTATGAATATTTTCTCCCAATCTTCTTTTCTTTGACTTTAACTATACTGTATTTAAATAGCTGGTAGTATATTAATTGCATAATCTAGAATTTTACTTTCACCCTAAATTTGTTTTTGCCAATATTATATTAATTTTTGTTAATTCCATTTGCATTGCCTGTGTAGTAATATTACATTTAACACAATATTTGATTTTTATAATTAAATAGACCCCTTAAGTAGTGTCCTTGAGAGAAATGTTTCCCACTTTGTATTTAAATTTTTTAGACTTCCTAATGCCTGGTGAAATCTGCCTTTTGCAACATAACTTTGTCTTCTGTCATTAATTGATAGAAATACTCTATTTTTCACAATGGTTCTAGTTACTATATTCTGAACATCCACTATTTGGTGAAACAAGGATACTCAGAAAACTGTCTTCCCAAAGGCTCTGTGAAAGGAGAAATAATTTCATGTTATAGGATGTGCAGTTTATGTTTATTACCATGTGTGTATATGGAGAGGTCAGTGTATGTGGTTACAACATGGAGATAGAAAATTTGGTAACTTTATAAAGTAGATAACATGGCTATCACTATCTTGTAAATGAGGAAACTGAGGCACAGAGAAGTTAAATAATTGCCATGGTCACAAATTTTTAGTAAGTGTCAGAACCAAGACTCAGATTAAAGTAGTCTGACTTCAGAACCCAAGTTATTAACTTAGCACCTTTTAAACCACTATAATATAATTGTCATGTGTTGTGATGGGCTGAAATAAGTGAAGTTGACCATCCTGTCCTATATAATAAAAGCTAATATGCAAATGGTCATCCTGCCCTTATGCCCTTACACCCTCATATTGGGGTAGGGGGACCTGAGGCTGTGCCCCCTGCCTGGAGGGGCTTGACAGTGGACCTGAGACTGCTCCTCCCACCCTGTGGGGCTTGATGGAGGTGGTGCCAGTCAGGTCTGGGTTCTGCGTGATTTCAGGGCATGTGTGGGTGGGCGGGGACTTGACTCTGGGTTCCAAGGCGTGCCCCAGACTTTGACAGGAAGAAGATTTTCATATACATTTTACTAATTTTCTTTCATCTCTGACACTTCTATTATAGAGAAAAGGCAAATAGCAATATTAAAATATTTCCTCTAATTAATTTCCTTTTAATGTGCATGAATTTCATGCACCAGACCACTAGTATCCTAATATGAATGACAGAAAGATAAGGTAGGGAGAGGTTATTTGTGGGCTGAATTTTGTAAAGCCTTAAATGCTAGGCTGAGGAAATTGGATTATATTTATCATACTCTGAGATATAATAAGAGATTGCTGAATAGGTGAGAGATGTGCTCATCAAATGCTTTAGGGAAACTGATCATAGACTGAAGAGGGACGAATAAGGCAAGGTGATAAGGCAATTCGTGGTTAGATTAACTAAAGTCCCAAGATGAGTGGAAGTAGCAAGAATAAAAAAGAAGGCATAGACATAAAACTGCCAGTAGATAGAATCATTCCATAGTTGCTGTATTTGTCAAAAATTTTAGTTTACGTGAAATGAAATGTAAAATAATATTTAATTTAAACATTAAATATGGCATTAACATACTTTTTTACATTTGTTAACAAAAAACTTTGTTTTATATAGGCTCAAAATATTTTTCTCAAGATGTTATGGAAAAGCTTGTGTTGGTGATGGCAAATCTGTTTGGAAGAAAATATATTCCAGCAAAGTTCCAAGAAAGTATTGTCAAGTTTTATCAATCAAAGGTAAAATTTATGATTCTGATTACACTAACTATTTAAGATCAATAAATCCTACCATAAATGATTCAGCAACAGTAGAATTTTATTAAATGTAGGATTCAATTGTTCTGTATACAAACTAGTGGCCCAGTGCACAATTTGTGCACATTGAAAAGGAATTAATTAGAAGAAATATTTTAATATTGCTATTTGCCCCTTCTCTATAATAGAAGTGTCAGTGATGAAAGAAAATTAGTAAAATGTATATGGAAATAATATATAAATTTATTAATAAACAACATATTAAAACAAAGACATAATATAAAAACAATAAAAACATAATAAACATGATATAAAAACAACAAAAACATGATATAATAACATTGATATAAACAATTATTGATAAATTGATTAAACTTATTCTAATATCTCCCTGTATACCACATTAAAAGTAAAAACACTTGCAGAGTGCTTAACTAATTTCCTTTGTGATGAAGTATTTACAACTTTAATGTCACATACTCTTCAAACTTCAAACTTGAGAGAAAGCAATATATAATTGACCATGTCCAAAAACAGCTTCAGGAAGGAATATTACTACTCTGTCTAGAGTTTGTCCTTGTGATTTATTAATAGTCATCACAAATGTCTGGATCCAGGGTGTGGGTAAACCAGATTCGGGGCTGTCAGGCCCCAGCAGTAAGGTCTGGATCATTGAATGTCATAGCTACCAGCTGGTTGTCTGGTTGTTCCAGTCATTCCAGTCATTTGGTTGTAATGGTCTCTTAGGCTTTTATATATATATATATATAGATAGATAGATAATTTGTTCTTTCTGTAATTATTGTCATATTTTTAATTCAATTACTTTACATAAATATTTTTTCTTTCTGTAATTCATAAATTTCCTACTATAAATTTATCAAAAGCTTGAATGCCTTGAGTACAATATAGGATAAAAAACTTTACTCATGTTTTTTATTTAAAAGTGCCAAATTATAGTATTTAGTGGCCAAAGGAGAAAATGTCAGTTATTGTACATTAAATGAACCAATAATTCCCACCATTGAATCTACAGTTTTCTTAGGATTTTTTTTTACTTGGAGGTAGGTGGGACAGAAAGTATATGTTGTGAGCTAGAAAATCCTTCCTGAAGAAAAGATTAGAATAGTTGTCTAAGAAATCATTTCTTGACTAACATAGACTAAAAACAGGAAAACCCTTTTGCAATTTTATTTGCAACATTTTCTTTATCATGATTTTCTGTAATTAATTCAACATGAAATACTGTGAGTAATGTGCTATACTAGAATCTGAGAAAATGGGATAGGCTAGTTATACCACATAACTTTAGTGAAAGGTGATAAGGAACAAAAACAGAAGAGTTCATCTACATTGTCTAACCTCCAATATCAAGTTACAAATCACCCACCTCACAGAATGTTTTCTAGAACAGTGAACACAACTTTAGGCATTGATCTGTATTAGCTTCACATTTTTAAAATCACAACTACATCTTAGAACTATTAATACTTTGTTTGAATAAAAAGTTAATTTATAAAATAAAATTTATTATCTCTATTCTTACAAAAAATCATCCTAAAAAGACCATAAAATATGGTTTTGAGTAAAGGTCTACTCTGTCTCTTTTTTCCTTAATATTATTGTAAATTTGTGCACTTTTAGGTAGATGACCATCACCTATAGGGAGAGCTGTGAACATAATGAGGCTAAAATGATAAAATGGCAAGAATTTATCCAAAGTTTGATAGGAATCTCCAACTAGGATTTTTCTTCCAAAGAATTTCTCTATTTTAGAAATGAGTTGAAAATTGTGTTTAGCATATGCAGAGAGCCTCTGCTATGCCATAAAGAGGCAAACAAAACATACACACAAAACAAAAATAGCCAACCACTAAAGTAATTAGTAATCATATGGGGCTGGAATGACAGACTAGAAACTTGAAAGACTTAGTGAATTTTAACCACCTTTTATGGGGTACCAGATCTTCATGAAATGTTAGGACCCTGAACCAACTTTTTTGTAGTCTTATAGCATTTCTTAAATGAAAACCCATTGGAGGAAAGGGTTCAATGTTTATTATATGTTTGTATCCCCTTCAAGACATATTTGTAGCCATTTAGAGCTGTAAGATATAAAAGTAAGTTAGGAAAAAGGTGGATTTTTGGCAATCTTTTAAGGCTGAGAAGACTGAGAGTGATCATTCTAAATCCTAAGAGGACCATGATGTAAAAAGAGATAAATCAGATAATGATTGAGACTTATTAAAACTAGAAAAAAAGAAGCAACCTACTTCAGTCTATACTTGGACTGAAGTGATCACACCTTCATTCACTTGGTCAAACAGAAAAGTGGGAGAACTCATTCTGGTGGAAGATAGCATCATTTAAAGCCTTTCATGTCCTCCTAAAAAGATTTTTTTGGGGTAAAAAGTAAATACCAAAAATATCCCCAAAAGGAAAAAAAACACATACAACTGAGTAAGCAAGAATATATGACCAATTTACCAGGAAGAAAAGCAGACAATAGTAGTAGACTCACAGATTCTCCAAATACTGAAGTTAAGGTAAAAGGATTTTAAGTATGATTAATATGTTCAAGAAAATAGGAAGAGATAACTACGAGTGGTGAAAGGATGAATAATTTTACCAAATAACTAATGGACATTACAGAATTGAAAAAAATATAATATCTGATTAGAATATATATATCAGAAGTCAGAATCAGTGAGTTGATAGACCACTCAATAGAAAGTATTCAAACTAGAGCACCAAGAGAAAAAAAGAAAAGAAAAGCAGATAGCATAAGGGACATGTGAATCATACTCAAAAGGGTTAATGTTATATATGAGACATCCTAGAAGAAGATGAAGGAGAAAAATGGTGGGAAAGTATTCAGAACTAATAGCTGGGAGTTTTCTGAAGCTGATGAAAGATAGCCCTCCATAGTTTCAAAAGTGTAGTCAACTTCAAGAAAGATACATATAAATAGGCATTAAACTAATACTAATGGAAATAAAAAACAGAGAAAATCATAGATTAGCTAGAACTGAAATAGACATTTCCTTGAAAAGAGCAATAAGATTGATAGTTGACTTTTTAATCAAAATAATGAAAGCTAAAAAAAAAAGAGAAAATTTTTTTTTCACTCCTGTTTATTTTCACATATAAATGTATACTTATACTCAGTATATGTTCTAAACATAGCTTAAAACAGGGTAAATATATTGTGGTTGATTTGATAACATACTAAGTATATATATAAGATATATATATATGTTTACCTCATTTTTTAGCATTATTGAGGTATAATTGATACTAAAAATTGCACACATTTAGTGTATATGTCTTAATGAGTTTGAAAATATGAAATATATGTATATATACATTCAATTTGTCACCTACACAATTTTTCTTGTTCTTTTGTGTGTGTGTTTTTTTGGTAGGAACAAAACATGATATTTATTCTCCTAATGTATTTTAAAGTATACAGTACTGTGTTGTACAGATCATATCTAGAACTAATTTATCTTTCACTAGAGGCCCAATGCATGAACTTCGTGCATAGGGGTGTGTGTCCCTCAGCCCAGCCTGCACCCTCTCCAATCTGGGACCCCTCGAGGGATGTCCAACTGCCCACTTAGGCCTGATCCCAGCTGCTCGCCTGTCTGCCTTCCTGATTGCCCCTAACCTCTTTTGCCTGAGAGCCTGATCACACCATAACCATTCTTCTACCAGCCTGATTGATGCCTAACTGCTCCTCTGCCAGCCAGTTTGCCCCTAACTGCCCTCCCTGCAGGCCTAGTCATCCCTAAATTCTCTCCCCTCCATGCCTGGTCATCCTTGCAGGCCTGGGTCCCCCCCCCAACTGCCCTTACCTGCAGGCATGGCCGCCCCCAACTTCCCTCGTCTGCCAGCCTTGTCACCCCTAACTGGCCTCCCCTGCTTGCCTAATCACCCACAACTGTCCTCCCTTGCAGGCCTGATCTCTCCCAACTGCCCTCCCCTGCTGGCCATCTTGTAGCAGCCATCTTGTGTCCACATGGGGACAGTCATCTTTGACCACATGGGGGCAACAATATTATGTGTTGGAGTGATGTTCAATTTGCATATTATTCTTTTATTAGATAGGCTAAGATAGGATAGAGGCCTGGTGCATTGGTGGGGGCTGGCTGGTTTGCCCTGAAGGGTGTCCTGGATTAGGCTGGGGGTTCCCTTGGGGCATGGGATGGCCATCCACGCCCCCTGGTGACTCAAGTGGAGGCCCTGGTATGTGGGGTTTATTTATCTTCTATAATTGAAACTTTGTAGCCTTGAGTGGAGGCCTGGAGTGGCCAGGGGAGGCAGAAACTTGGCTTCCTCCATCACCGGGGGAAACCCTAGCCTCTTGTTCTCTCCAGCACTGTGGCTGCTGCCATTTTTGTTGTGATTTATTTATCTTATATAATTGAAACTTTGTAGCCTTGAGTGGAGGCCTGGGCTGGCCAGGGCAGACGGAAAGCTTGGCTTCCTCCATCACTAGGGAAACCCAAGTCTCCTGCTCTCTCCGTGGCCACAGATATCTTGGTTGGGTTAATTTGCCTACTTGCTCCTGATTGGCTGGTGGGCATGGCTTGAGGGTGTAGCCGATGTACGTCAATTTGCATATTATTCTTTTATTAGATAGGACAGTGGTCAGCAAACTCAGTCAACAGAGCAGCAAATTGTGGCTTGTGAGCTACATGTGGCTCCTGAGCCACAGTTTGTCAATCAATGCTATAGAATAATAGAAGCTTTATATTCAGTGAAAAACCATTCTCCATTTCCTTTTCCACCTAGTCACTGGCAACCACCATTCTATTCTCTGCTTTTAATAAATAGAATTTGTTATTTTTGTCCTTTTATGATTGGCTCATTTTACTTAGCATAATGTCCTCTAGGTTAATTCTTATTGTTTCAAATGGCAATATTTCCTTTTATTAAAGACTAAATATATCCTATTGTATGTATGTACTGCATAATCTTATTCATTAATCTACTGATGGAGATTTGTATTGCTTGACTATTGTGAATAATGTTGCAGTAAACATAGGGATCAACATATTTATTTAAGATCCTGATTTCAATTTCTTTGTATATATACCCAGAAGTAAGATTGTTGGATCATATGGTAGTTCTATTTTCAATTTTTTTAAGAAACCTCACTATGTGTCCCATAGTGGCTATATCAATTTACATTCCCAACAACAGTGTCTAGGGGTTCTGATTTTTCTACATCTTCAACTCTTATCTTTTTGTACTTTTTTTTTGTTTGTTTTGTCTTTTTGTTTTGTTTTTGGTAAGAGTTATCCTAATTTGTATGAGATGACAACTCATTGTGGCTTTGATCTGCATTTCCCTCATGATTAGTGATGATGAGCAACTTTAACACACATGATGACTGTTTTTATGCCTTCCTTGGAGCAATGTCTATTCAAGTCCTTTGCCTCTATCATGTAGATGGTTTAGAAATATTTTATCCCATTCTGGAAGTGTCTTTTAATTGTTAATTATTTCCTTTTCTATGCAGAGCTTTTTAGCTTAATATAGTCCCACTTGTTTATTTTTTGTTTCTTCCACTTCTGGTATTATATATACTGTGGTACCTCGAGATACGAGTTTAATTCATTCTGTAACCTTGAGGTGTGGGAAACTATGAGACTCTCAAGTCGCAGTAAACTGGTGGGTCCTGTGCAGCTGGCCGATCCGCGAGATTACTCCTATCTCAAATTTTGCTCGTATTTCAAAGCAAAAATGGCTCGCTCGACGGCTCGTATCTCAAAAATCTCGTATGTTAGGGCACTTGTATCTCGAGGTACCACTGTATAAGAAAAGTATTGTTACCACCAATATACCTATATTTTCTTCTATAAGTTTTGGTTTTAGATGTTACATTTAAGTCTTTAATTCATTTGAGTTTATTTTTATGTAGAGTGTATGATGAGGGTCCAATTTCTTTCTTTCTTTCTTTCTTTCTTTCTTTCTTTCTTTCTTTCTTT
>JAAGEH010000014.1:8497077-8548981 GCA_011751065.1 Lasiurus cinereus | reverse complement strand
TTTCTTTCTTTCTTTCTTTCTTTCTTTCTTTCTTTCTTTCTTTCTTTCTTTTTTACATGTGTATATCAAGTTTTGCCAATACCATTTGTTGAAGAGACTCTTCTTTTCCCATTGTGTGTTCTTGGCTACCTTATTAAATATCTGCTTACCACATATCTATGGATTTGTTTCTGGACTCTCTATTTTGTTACAGTGATCTACATATATGTCAATCATTATGCTGCTACCATACTGTTTTAATTACTATAGCTTTGCAATGTATTCTGAAATGAAGTGTGATGTCTCCAGCTTTATTCTTTTCTCAAGATAAATTTGGCTATTCAGGACCTTTCATAATTCCATATGAATTTTAAGATTGTTTTTTTCTACTCCGGTAAAAAATACCATTGAAATTTTGTTAGGGATTGCACCAAATCTGTAGTTTAAATTGGGAAGTGTTGACATCATAGCAGTACTAATTATTTCAATCCATGAACATGTTATGTCTTTGCATTAGCATGTCTGCTATAACTTCTTTCATCAGTGTTTTATACTTTTCTGTATAGAGATGTCTCACTAACTTGGTTAAATTTATTCCTTTTTGGTGCAATTTTGAGTGAGATTGCTTTCCTTTTCATATACTTAGTGTACAGAAACACCACTCAGTTTTAAATGTTGATATTATATCCTGCAACTTTGCTGATTTTGTTTATTATTCTAATATTGTAATTGGTAGAATAATTAACAAAATGAGTCTGGTGAGGTTTTAATAATCATCACAAATGAGTGAGGTTTATTTCAGGCAGAGAAGTATATTTTGTATTGTTGCTTGCTCTCCAAATATATCACTAGATTTGTTTTGAACTATTCACAAGTGTACTTCATTTGAAGCCATACTTATATTTAAAAAGTGGTTTACATGAAGTAGCATGAAAGCACATTTTTAGGAGCAAAGTTATTGGTTTTGATAAATGCAAATGGAAACAAAAATGAATGTTACGTTAATTTCATAGATGAAAGAACAAAAGCGTTATTAAAGAAATAGTTGTAGAAGTATATTGCATTGATCTTTGGCCTTCTTGCAATATTTCCATTTTCAAGGAATATAGATGGACCTCTCTGCAAATATTTTACCATTTTGAGTCCTTGATAATCTCCTTGATCACTTAGGTGTTCCTCGATGATCTCCCTGAGGATTTTAATGCTGCTTTACATGAGTATAACATGCAAATTACAAAGGACTTCGCCTCCTTCCTACTAATTATTTCCAAATTGGCTGATATGAAACAGGAATATCAACTTCCATTGTCAAAAATAAGTAAGTACATCAATCTTCATTGTGGAACAACTTAAAACATAAATAATCTTGCCTAAAAGTATTTTATCCCAGAAGAACAGAGCCCTGGAAATATCAGTCTGTCTTAGAATTAGAAGATTCTCTCTGCTTTCCAAAGAAAGAAATTATTAAAAATTTAAAGAGCAGTGGAGATTGAAACTCGATAGAGTTATTTATAAACCATTTTGATTAAAGATTGCTTTTGGGACAAGCCTGGAAAATGGAGTAAGAGCATATATGAGATGAAGAGAAATAGAGACTATTCATATACTTATGTGTACAGAAACACCACTCAGTTTTAAATGTTGATATTATATACTGCAACTTTGCTGATTTTGTTTATTATTCTAATATTGTAATTGGTAGAATAATTAACTTTTTTTTCCCTTGAGAAGAAATACGCATAATGTTAATGAACATCGACTCTTAGCAGATACCTGCATGTATACTTTGGCTCTGCTACTTATTAGCAGTGAGTCCTTGGACAAAGGACCACCATATTCATGCTTCAATTTTCTCAATCATAATGTTATATACTTAGTTTGAGTGAGGTTTAAATAATTAAGGTAACATATGTGAATATCTTAAAACTGTGCCTAGCACATAGACACACACTATTAATCTTTGCTATTGTTTTTCACAAGCTATTAGATGGAACTCTTCTTCTAGGGGAAAGTAAAGAGGAAATAAGTTTCTAGGATAAAGGGAATGGTTTGAGCTGTGGGTAGAAATTTCCTGATTATGTTATATCCAAACATCCTCAACTGAAAAAAAGTCAAGGAGATGGAGCTTGTAGCTTTCTGGGTCTATTAAAATGGGAAGCAAGATGAACAAAAGCAGATAATAACAGTGGTGCACTGTGAGCATCTTAGAGGAGGCAAAGTAGGAGTATGTGAATATCTTGCCTCCCTTACAAATTGAGGCCAATTTTGATGCATGATCTAATGCTTTGTAAGAAGAGGATTGGAAAAAAAACACACATTTCCAATCCTACTGATAATAGTTACTTGGAACATCCTGTCTAAAAAGATTTTGAGATCAAGTCTGAGCTCGGTGGGAAAAGTACCAAGAAAATATTAATAATTCTGTGTTAAAATAGCATACAATTTAAAAGAACCTATTTGGCTCAGTGGACAGAACGTCAGCCTGCAAACTGAAGGGTCCCAGCTGCAATTCCAGTCAAGGGCACATGCTCTGGTTTCAGGCTCGATCCTTAATAGGATGCATGCAGAAGGCAGCTAATCAGTTATTTCCTCTCATTGATGTTTCTATCTCTCTCCCTCTCTCTTCCTCTCTGAAATCAATAAAAATGTATTTAAATCTTATTTTTTATTACATGTTGATCAAAACTAATAATGTAAAATATATAACAAAATCTTATATAGATAACAACATTAATAGCTAACATTTATTGAATACATTATGTGCCAAGTATATCACATTTACTTTATGTGATATAGCTTCCTCAGTCTTCATTATGATATAGGTTCTGGAAAACTGCATGGTCTAGAGCAGGTACATAAGGCTTGATAATTTGGCTAATTTTATAAATGAATCTATTCAACCTGTTATGGCCAGATTTCACAGGGAAAGAATGTGAAGACTCCCAACTTGTGTCTCACTTGATGAGCTGCAAGAAAGGAAGAGTTGCTATTTCTCCATTTGTTTGTCTTTCCGGGAACTCTGATTGTGATTTGCTTCAACAAGAAACTCCAAGCCATGTGAGTAGAAAATGGGGTTTATAAATAAATGGTCTTTAAGAAAAGAATGAATTTATACCCCCGGGGTGTCTACAGGAATATCCAGAAAATTGTGCTCTTAGGCCAGTATGATTTGTTTCTTAGTATTGGCCTGAGGGACCCTGCTCCACTATATAAAACTTCCGGGACCACCACTTGTCTCCCGTCCTTGAAGATACTGACACAGGTTTGCTATGAAAAGAGCACATAAAAATACTTTTGGGATTTCCCAGTATTGCTATAGTTGCTGTAAATCCCATATATATTCTGGATCACTGATGCCCAAAATGGACTACAAAGAACTGGACATACTTGGAATGTGCTGAATAAATAATCGGAATGTTGAAATCAACATTCAGAAATATAATTTATATCTTAATACAAATTTTGAGAAAGAAAATAAATTTTGTTACATTTGATATTATGGAATGATGTGCCGCACCAGCCCGGCCAAGGGTGAACCTGAGTGGGGGTGGCTGAAAGGCTTAGAAAAGACAGACAAGAGAATGAAAGCTGGGTCTTGGTGGGATGCTGCTTCCTGAGAGACAGCACCAACGCCCGCACACTGTGTCTTTATTTTATAGCAGATGTCACAGGCGAAGTAAGGGTTTGGTCAAGATGTTTACAACATTCTAGTGGATTTCAATCCTGGTCAACTATATTCACCTGCACTCTATCCAGCCCACATCATGCAGGCACATGGGGCCACGTGTTCGGACGACTGGTTCAAACTTACAACTACAGCTGTTGGCTATAATTGTGCTGGGAGGGCTCTGCCTTACAAGCAGGGACTTGCATGTGACCATGAGAGGACTGCGCCCTCTCATCAGTCCAAGGCTTGAACCTGTCCAAAACACTCTAGCCACACCCCACAGAATGACACTGATATCTCAACTCTATTTGATTACAAAATTAAATAATCTTCTATCATGTAAAATAATCTGATGTCACATGGAAGAATGTTTAAAACTATAGAAACCCTCATACATTTTAAATGGACACATGCATTTTTATCATTCATTTAAATAATTTCTAATAATGTAGTTTGAAGCTTCAGAAAACCACTTGTATCTATAATAATAAAAGGGTAATATGCAAATTAGACTGGACAGCCAAATGACCTTCTGGATGTCATTTGAAGCTTTGACAGCAGGAACAAGGCAGAGGTGGTTAGAGGTGATCAGGCAGGCAGGCAAACAGTGATCAGGCAGACAGACAAGTGGTTAGGGCCAATCAGGCAGGCAAGCAGAGGGGTTAGGGGTGATTAGGTAGGTAGGCGAACAGTTAGGGCTGATTAGGCAGGCAGGCAGAATGGTTAGGGGTAATCAGGCAGGCAGAGGGGTTAAGGGTGATCAGTCAGGCAGTTATGTGAGCAATTAGGAGTCAGTGGTCCCAGAATGCAAAAGGGATGTCCAACTGCCATTTTAGATCCTATCTCCCAAGGATTCCTGCAGTCGGGCATCCCTCAGGAGTCCCGGATTGCAAGAGGGTGTAGGCTGAGCTGAGGGACCCCTCCCCCCACCTCCATGCATAAATTTTGTGCACTAGGCCTCTAGTGTTAATATAATACAATTGCAGCCTTGCCAGTTTGGATCAGTAGATAGAGCAAAGGGTCCCAGGATCAATTTCAGTCAAAGGCACATAACTTGGTTGTAGGCTCCTGCAGAAGGCAACCAATTAATGTGTTTCTCTCACATTTATATTTCTCTCTATCTTTCACTATCTCTAAAAATCAATGGAAAAATGTCCTCAGTGAGGATTAAAATAAATAAGTAAATAAAGATAATAAAAATAGACCATTGCATCATTCTTTTTAAATGTATACAATGGAATAAAAGTCCAAAGTGTTTTAATGCTATAATTTTCAAGTTAAAAACAATTATTTAAAATTTGTTGTAGTTCTCTTTCTCTTGCATTTAGATTCTGCATTTTTCCACACAATTTTCCTGTAATGTGATCATCCTAATGAAGTTACCCTATCTCATATTTTTTAGCTGAAATAGTATGTAATTCCAAAGTAATGGTTATTTTCTATTAATCATAGAAACTTAGATTAAAATACAAATTTTGAGAAGTAATTATTAAAAGTAAATTAATTATTGTATTGGAAATGTATATATTAATGAGATTAGTGAGGCTGTTTCATTTTTAATTAGTCCATAGAACTGTGAATAAATATTTAATTATTTTCAGAATCAGTTAGGGTTTCAGCATCAAATCTTAATTTGAATCCTGAGAACCCTTATATAAATAGATAAGTGGTAGAGATGGAACAACTTTTGTTATAACAATAATATAAAATTCTTAGAAAATTTTCTGAGTTGTGTTTCCCAAATCACTGAACAATCTATCATCAAAAATATTTTAATGTTCTTTTAATTAACCTGATTAGATTCACCTTCAATTTTGTTGAGTTCAAATTATTAATTTCAAAAAAGGTTAAACAGGTTTAAAAGTCATTGACCTTCTCTATAGAAAAGCTCTGTACATTTTACAATCGTAAGGAAATTTACAGTAGTGAGTTGGGGAGGCTGTTTTATATAATGAGAATAAAGCATTTATGAAAGAAGAAGCAAGAAATAAACTTATTTTTACTGATAAGGAACATGATTTAAAAAATTATAGGGCGTTTTGAAGATTGGGTGAAAATGGTGAGGGGATTAGGAAGTATAAATTGATAGTTACAAAATAGTCACATGGATATAAAGTACAGCATAGGAAATAGAGTCAATAATATTATAACTATGGGTGGTGTCAAGTGGTTACTAGACATATTAAGGAGACTGCTTTAAAAGTATATGGGTGTCTAACCACTGTACATACACCTGAAATGAATACAAAATAATATTGAACGTAAACTGTAATTGAGGAAAAAATAAAGGAAGTGGTGTCTGAGGCAAACAAACAAAACAACAACAAAACTAAATCAAACAAAAATCCCCAAACAAGTTGGAATCCACTGCTCCAGATGTAGAGCTTTACCCCATATGAATAGTGTCTTATAATAAACTGCCTTCAAAGAATGAGGATTCCTAGTATAGAAATAATAAAGGAGTAATGGTAGCTTATAAGACCAGTACTTTTATGAATTTTTTTTTGTATTTGTGCAATCATAAGAGATTTTGGAATAATTTTATTTCACATTGAAAAGTATTAATTTTTTTCTTTTTCTTTTCTTTTATTATTGTTTAAAGTATTACAAATAGGAGTACATATGTCTCTTTTTTCCCCCTATTGAACCCCCCTGGCCTTCCTTACATGTCCTCACCTGTCTTGTATCCATCACTCCCAACACACAAGGTGGCTGTCCCTATGTGGTCAAAGATCCTGCCCCCATGTGGACACAAGATGGCCACAACAAGATGGCCAGCAGGGGTGGGCAGTTGGGAGGAACCAAGCCTGCAAGGGAGGGCAGTTGGGGGTGACCAGGCCAGCAGAGGAGGGAAGTTGGGGGCGACCGGGTCTGAGGGAATGGCAGTTGTGGGGGGACCCAGGCCTGCAGGGGAGAGCAGTTGAGGGGAGACCAGGCCTGTAGGGGAGGGCAGTTAGGGGCAATAAGGCTGGAAGGGGAGCAGTTAAGCATCAATCAGGCTGGCAGGCAGAAGTGGTTAGGGGCTGATCAGGAAGGCAGGCAGGCGAGCATTTGGGAGCCAGCAGTCCTGGATTGTGAGAGGGGTGTCTGACTGCCCATTTAGGCCTGAACCTATAAGAAGCAGGCCTAACCAGGCAGTTGGACATCACTCGAGGGGTCCCAGATTGGAGAGAGTGCAGGCTGGGCTGAGGGACACATCCCCCCCCCCCACCACCCCCGTGTACAAATTTCATGTACCAGGCCTCTAGTTAGATTATAAAAAGTTTTAGAGTTGTTCATTTCAACTCTTCTCCTGAGACAGACAAGGCACAAGCTCCCTGATGCTGTGTTTATAAATGTATTTCCTGTACCAATTAGGATAATGATGAATTTTTCAATTAGCTTTCCTTTCCCAGTGAGTCTTGCTGTATTCTATGCTGGATGGTTGAAATTTCCATCAATATGCTGTGTGGCAATAATGTTCATAGGTGGATCCAAGCCATTCTCTAGGGTTGCTTAGGGTGGCACACCCCAGTGTGTATGAAAGTCACCATCTTTCCTCACCAAAAGAGTGTGCTTCAAAATGGTGGTTTAAGGAAGTAACTGAAAAAGCATAATGTGAGAAATTATAAACTTTCATTATGAATGAATAAATTAAGAAAAATTGTATTTCTTCAGGTCATTCTGCGCACAGTTGGTATCAGTCATGCTCAGGCTCCTTTGCTTTGGCCACACAGATTTGATAGCCAAGGAAGAAGAATGCCACTTAATGCTTATGCACTTGATTTCTATAAACATGGTTCCTTGGTAGGATTAGTTCAAGACAACAGGTATGTTTTAATTGTCTCCTTATAAATCACTACTTCTCTCTCTACATCTCCACATCCCTGTTCATTTCTATTTCTCTTTCATCTCTATTTCTACCTCTATTTCTATATCTATGTCCATCCCCATCTCCCTCTCTAGGTTGATGTCTATTTCTATATCTGTATTTTAAATGATTGAACTTAATGAATTTTAAGCAAAAGCCTTTTTACAATTTCAAGTACAGATTAGTTATTCTGAACATACTAGAATTTTATTCTTATAGGCTAATGGCAAGAGAAAGTTGTTATTTTTATTTGTGGTTTACTAGCAAAATCATGGGCCCTAGGCTGACTCACTTGACATAGCAATTTACAGATATAAATATTTTCACATCTCTCTCTATATATAAAAGGCTAATATGCTAAATGTCCCTCTGCTTGTTCGACCAGTTGCTGTGATGTACACTGACCACCAGTGGGTAAACACTCAATGCAGGAGCTGCTGAGCTGCAGTGACTTAACAGCAGCAGTTCTCAGGTGACCCACCCCAAAACCATAGAGGAGGTAGCCCAATTTCTCACGGGGCCATGCAATTACACCTTTGGCTGTGGGTTATGTTGTTGCTGGGGCACTGTCAGTCCGAATCTGGTTTACTGCACACTTATGTTTGCATTTCACACCCTGTAGGACAGCAACTTGACAGAGTGCCCTCTTGCACTCTGAGTCCCCTCGGGGGATGTCAGAGAGCTGGTTTTTCATCTGATCCTCACAGGCCAGGCTGAGGGACCCCACTTGCCAGAGGGATCCCACTCACTCCACAGACTCAGAGGCAGGGGAGGGACCATGGGAGGTTGGCTCCAGTGCGTGCCCAACCCTTTTCACCCAGTCCTGCCCCGCCGGCCACCTTCTAATTAATTTTCTTTCAATGTGCATGAAACATTGTCACTAGTACAAATAAAAAGTATATTTTTATTAAGTATCATATCTATGCATTATTAGATATTTTGAAACAGAGTGACAATAGCAAATAATAAACTTTTCATGATGAGAGAACTATATAGAAAGTATATAATTCACATAAGGACTGAATAAAGAAAGACAATTGTTTTAGCTCTTAGGCAGGGAAACTATTTTTAAAATAGTAAGCAGGAATATATCCTCTTGAGTTTACTTAGGAATGGGGAAATTGGCCCAGACAGTGAGCACACAGATGGGGGGGCAGGGGTGGCATCTGTCACACCAATCAGAATTCAGTATACATTTTACATAAAAATTTGAACAGTCCTTATTAAAGTATTTACAACTCCTAACACTCTTGAAAAATACTGTACATTTTAAAAAATATGATTCACAGTTGTAAATAAAGCAGCTGTGATATCAGTAAATAATTTATTTAGTTCTTCCCATTTTAGTATCTAGCTCTCATTCACTCTGTTAAGCTTTACTTTCCTACTTTGGATTTCTCCTAAGATGGTCAGACTCTGATTTTTGTTGGTCATCTGTGGCTGTGATACTTGTTATTGAATTTCCACAGGTTAAATTATCTTTTGGGAATCTGTGATAGAGGTGATTCTGGTAAATACCTCTTGGAAGATAAAAGCAATGCATTTTATTGATGAATCTAACATTTCAATATGGAATAAGAAGTTCCTTAATGTTTTTGTATTGATTTTTCCAAATATTGTTTTGTTTAGGATGAATGAAGGAGATGCTTATGAACTGTTGAAAGATTTTTCACTCACCCTTAAATCTATCAGGTTTGTTACAGCTTTTAAATACTGATTTCATATTTTCTAGTAATGTAGTGGTAATTTGAAAAATATTAAGTTCATACTTACAGATATCGTTGAACCTTTTAGGTGCTATGCATTTCAGCTCCCCAAAACTTTTCAGAATTTCTCAACATCCTGTTACATTATTTCTACCTTAGAGTAAATTCCCAAATCCATTTGACATAAAGTAGCATCCAGACCAGTCTCAGCCCCAGGCACTATGCACCAACAGGCAGTGATATTCTAAAACCTCGATAATCTCAAATTTCTCAATTTCCATAATCAGTGTAAATAAAAAACATGATACTTTAGAGGGCCCTTTAGGGCTCCATCAAGTTTCTGGTTTATGTCCATTTACATATTCTTGACTCTTGCTTTTTCTAGTGTTTTCTGCAGGCTTCATCCAATTATAATCTCTCATATTGGCTTCCTGTTTTCATCTTTAATAGAGTCGAGTGGAGACCCAAGTAATTTCAAATTTTGTGTGGATATGCTCATTCTTAGAATCCACTAGAAGGTTGTCCTTAGGACCATCTAGTGCTGCCTAGTTAAATATTCATCTTCCGAATGCCTCCAATCTGTATGCACTTCAATACTTTATGAATGTTCCTTTTTTTGTCACTTTAAAAATTGTACACAGATATGGCTGGCCGGTGTGCTCAGTGATTGGCAACCTATGAATCAGGAGGTCATGGTTCAATTTCCAGGTCAGGGCACATGACAACTGGGTTGTGTGTTCAATCCCCAGTTGGGGGTGTGCAAGACACAACTGATCATAATTCCCTTTCTCATCATTGATGTTAATATCTCTCTGTCCTCTCACTTCCTCTCTCTAAAATCAATAAAATCATATGTTTAAAAAATTGTACGCATCCTTACTAATAAAAGCCTAAGTGGTTGTCACGCCATGTTAAACTCATGCAGTCACAAGATGGCTATGTGCACAGAGGGAGTGTGAAGGTGGGCAGGGCTAGGCTTAACGCTGTGTGTGCTGCACAGAGCCTTTCTGGGGGACCCCCCCTCCTGGCTCCACACGGCACGGAGGCGGGAGCCCCTGCTTCAGCCTGTCTCTTTGGGTCAATCCATCGAGGAGCCCCAGATGGGTGGATGGGGCCCACCTCTTTGAGGCAATCAATTGCGGGGCTCCCACACTGTGACAAGGCACAGGCCAGGCTGGGGGACCCCTTACCACCCCCTCCTCCCCAGTACATGAATTTCAGGCACTGGGCCTCTAGTCTATACTAATAAAAGCCTATGTGGTTGTCACGCCCTCATGCTGTGATGCCCTCACACAGTCAGGGCAGAAACTTGATGCTGCATATGTGCCACAGAGGCAGGTCCCAGTGTCTTCATGTGACACAGAGGAGGCGGGGCCCAGTGGCTCCATGTGGAAAGGCCTGGGGGTCCTGGCAGCTCCACGCAGCTCAGAGGAGGCAGCGCCTGGTGGGTCTGTGTGGAAAGGTCTGGGGGTCCTGGTGGCTCTATGCAGTGTGGAGGAGGCAGGGCCCAATGGCTCCACATGGTAAGGCCTGGGGGTCCACGGCTCTGGCCTACCACTTTGGGATAATTTATTGAGGAGCCCCAGATGGGTGGGCAAAGCTTACCTCTTTGGGGTGATGGATCATGGGGCTCCCACATGGTGAGAAAACATGGGCCAGGCTGGGGGACCCCCCAGTGCACTAATTGTGTGCACCAGGCCTCTAGTATACATATAATTTGCCATGAATCCCTTGTTGATGGGGCTTTTGCTCATCAAAGAACTTGTCAATAAATGTCAGTTGGAGAAGATGTCAAGGTTTCTATTTTAGTTAATGATATATAGGAAATGATATATAGGAAACTTACACATTCAGATGAGATTTGGGGACTGACAACCAAAAATAGTGTGTTATGATATCATTCAGGAAGAAATGTTTATTAGTCATAAGTATAGCTCTGTGACTAGGAAGAAATTCAAAGTTGTAAATATAGATCTGGTCATTCATTTTGGCAGGTAAAGGAAGACATTAGGAAAAACAAAACTAGAATTCTACTGGACTTATAAAAGGCTGATAAAAATCCAGATTTTGGTTGTTTTCAATCCTTGATCAGCCCAACTGCATTGTTCATTCTTGAATCTCCTCTCTCCTTGTCACATGTGTATTGGTTTCTCATTGCTGCTGTAACAAATGACCACAGCCAGTGACTTAAGCCAACACAAATTTATTCTTACAATTCTGCAGGCCTGGAGTTCAAAATGTATTTCACTGAGCTAAATCAAGGTGTAGACAGGCTTGCATTCCTTTCTAGAGGCTTTAGGGCAAGCTGTTTTATTATTTACTAGGGGTCCGGTGCACAAAATCTGTGCACTGGGGGTGTGGGGGAGAGGTCCCTCAGCCCAGCCTGCATCCTCTCACATACTGGGATCTCTCAGGGTATGTCCTACTGACAGCTTAGGCCCACTCCCCATAGTCTGGCTTCCCTTTGGGGGAGGCAACCAGGCTGATCAGGGGAAGGTGTCACCCCCATCACTCGGCCGCTGCAGCCACTGCCAACCACTGCAGCTGCCAAGATGTTTTCATCAACACGGACTCTAATCCCTTCACCATGAAAAAATGACAACTTTCTTTAGGCATTTTCAAAATGTGTCTTTTATAGGATATGACATTTCTTACTTTTTTTTTTTAATCCTCACCTGAAGATATTTTTCCATTGATTTTTAGAGAATGTGGAAGAGAGAGGGAGAGACAGAGGGAAACATCAATGTGAGAGGGACACTTTGATTGGTTGCCTCCTGCATGATCCCTGACCTGGGCCCCAGCCAGGGAGGAGCCTGTAACCTAGGTACATGTCCTTGATCAGAATCGAACCTGGATCCTGTGGTTGGCAGGCCAAGGCATTATCCACTGAGCCAGACTGGCTAGGGCAGGATATGACATTTCTTAGTCTATAGCATCAGACCTTTGTTCTTTCCTGCAGGAGTGTGGTGGAAAAATTCTAGATCACCTTTTTGGATTCTTATTACCCAAGTTACTAAGAATATTACCAGTGGCATACAGAGGGTTAGCCAATGAGCAGTCAGAAAAGGTGTTTCCTTGGCTGGACTGCTGGCTTGCACCCATGCTCTCCCTAGCCCCAATCTCTGGGCCTTCTCAAGCCTCCACTGTGGCTTGGGCAGGCCCCCCCAGCTCTAATCAAGCCTCTGCCGCAGCTTGGGCAGGGATACCCTCCCCCTGGCTCTGCTCAGGCCCTGCTCAAGACTCTGCTGTAGCTTGGGCAGGGCCCCCAGCTTTGATAAAGCTTGTGCTGCCCTGCCCCCAACTGCTAGGCACCAAGGCCCATAGGCCACGAGTAGCCGGGGCTGTGCTGGGATCCTGGCCGATTAGGGCCTATGCAAGGGCCTACAGGCCACTGGGCACCTGCATATGCAAATTAACCCTCCATCTTTGTTGGGTTGATTTGCATACTCTGGATTGGCTGGTAGGTGTTGTGGAGATATGGTCAATTTGCATCTTTCTCTTAGTGTAGATTCCAGTTTCTAGAGGCAGCTGGCATTACCTAGGCCGTGGTCCCCTTCTATGTTCAAAGTCAGCATTGGTGGGTAGAGAATCATATTGCATCCCTTTGACATTTATTCTCTCCTGCCTCTCTCTCCTACAAATGAGGACCTTTGAGACTGCATTGAGCCTATTTAGATAATCCAGGGCAATGTCCTCATCTTAAGCACAGCTGATTAGCAACTTCAATTTTATCTGTGACCTTAATTCTCCTTTGCTATGGAAGTAAACATATTCATAAATTTCAGGAGGTTAGGATTTGGATATCTTTGGGGGGCCATTATTCTGTTTACCACACCATATGTTCTTTATTTTCTCATACATCCAGGTAAAGGAAGGAATGAATATTTTGCTCTTCAGAGGGGTAGTTCCACAGGCAACTTGTAGAACAGAAGGGGAGTTTGGCTGCTATTGAAGAGAATAAGGGTCAGGGTACTTGGAATTTGATGGTTTTAAAATCCTCTTAGTAATAGACATGGGCTAGAGTAATAGCCTGCCAGTTGTCTTGCGATCTTTGTTGTTGTTTTTTTTTTGTGCATGGGTTTTTGAGCAAAATATGTTTCTTCTTCTTTATATTTTGCTAACATTTTATCATCTAGTGATATTTACTTGATTCTGCCTGCCTGGGAAGAAAAGCCTTCTTATAATACTGACTCCTTTGAAATGGATGTTTCATATATATTTATTTTCATTTGTAGTGTTTCCTTGCGTGAACTATGTGAAAATGAAGACGACAATGTGGTCTTAGCATTTGAACAACTGAGCAAAACATTTTCTGAAAAATTTAACAAAGTCTGAAAACAGTCTTTCCAAACTACTTAAAATATTTTCATGGGTATTTTTGAAGTCATATTTTATGATTCTCATGGTGGGTTTTTTCTCAGAAATACATATATGATGAAATAGAAAGAGCAAGCACTTTGGAGTTGTAATCAAACTTGCCATGTTCTCTTATGAATACCACTGAATGAATTATATTATATTTGAGTTTTGGTTTCTTTATATAGTTGAATAATAATCCTTATGTATCAGCTAATTTCAGACTGAGGAAATGTAAGAATTTTGTAAGTAACAAAAATAATTTTTACTCTGTGAGACTTAAACAAGTACAGTGGTACCTCAGGATATGAGTGCCCTAGCATACGAGATTTTTGAGATACGAGCCATCAAGCAAGTGATTTTTGCTTTGAGATAGGAGCAACATTTGAGATAGGAGTAATCGCGCGGATCGGCCGGCTGCACACCACCCACCAGTTTACTTCGACTCGAGTGTCTCATAGTTTCCCACGCCTCAAGGTTACGGAACGAATTAAACTCGTATCTGGAGGTACCACTGTATTACATTCTAAACATGTTTTTCCACAATGTCATAGTTTGTAAAGTGTCTATTAAGGGTGAAATAAATTATTCACTATCCTAAAGTTAAAATTGATTCTCTCTAATTGACCTAAATGTGATTACATGACTTAGATTTATGGCTATTAAATAGTATCTTCCAGTAATCTTAAACTACTAATTAAAATGAACTTCAGTATAAATCCTCTGATATTTGGAAATTAAATGTAGCTGGTGATTTGTCTTGATTTTAATTGTATATAAGTGGTTTGAAAACTACAAAGTAATAAAATGGGTTTAATATACATACCATTGGTCTATGTTCAATCTGTGCATCTGAAAATCCATTTTCACACACATATTTATTTTATATGATAGTTTATGCATACATTTGATCCTTGAATTTTGGGTTTGAACTGTGTGGTCCACTCATATGGAATTTTTTCAATAAATACATTGCATATTTTTTGGATATTTGAAATAATTTGAAAAAACTCACAAATGAGCCATGTAGCCTAGAATATCAACAAAATTAAGAAAAAGTTAGGTATATCATGAATACATAAAATATATGTAAATACTAGTCTATTATTTACTACCATAAAATATGACAGAGTCGATCAAAGAAGTTATAAAAGTGACTGTGGATATGGCAAAAAAAAAAAAAAAGTGGTGATGGTAGTGAAGGGTTTCAAGATATGGATCTTAGAGAAATTTAAGAGCTATTAGGCAATGTACCAGATAAATTAGCAGAAGATGACTTGATGGAGATGAGTGCTTTTGAACCAATGCCAGAAGATGAGGAAGAAGACAGAAGAAGCCAGAAAACAAATTGACATGAGACCATCAGGTAGAAGTATTTTGATTATTCAAGACAGCTTTGACTTCTTTTACTACATGGACTCTTATATGACACTGGCATGGAAACTAAGGCAAGTGGTAGAAGAAGGACCGGTACTGTATAGAAACATTTTTAGAAAAATAAAAAGACAGACAAAATGAAGATGTGGTTCTATACAGTAACACTGAGTGTGGCTGCCTCTCCTGCCCGCACCCCTTCTGTCTCTTCCTCCTCTCTCACCCCTGCCACCACAGAGTCAAGGGAGAGAGCAAGACCATCCTCCCTTCCTCCTCCTCTTCAGCCTACCCAATATGAAGAAAACAAAGATGAAGACTTTTATGATCCATTTCCACTTGATGAATATTAAATAATTATGTTTTTACTATGTGCAGTTGATATACATATATTTTATATATGTTTCTGAGTGTCTTTGTATGATAATAACTTCATGGCAAAACTGTATGAGCTGTTCTTGGGTCATCAGTATAGTCAACATGTAGAACGTTATCTGCATGGCTTGTATGGAAGTAGAGAGCCTGTTATTACATAAGTATAAGGTAAGTGGTATTAAATATAAAACTAATAATGCTTACTGTTTTATAACTTCCCTTTGAAAGAATTACCTTACAAGGCAGCATATATTTCTTGTAATTGGAGAAACTATATATCAACCTTTCATCACAGGTAAGTGGTTTTAAAAAAATGGTTTCCAATACTATTCTGAATGACTGTAATACTATGTATTGTAAAATTTATAATGAATCATTTATTAGTGCATAGCTTTTGGAGAATCAAAAGTTATATGTGGACTTATGACTACACAGGGTTCAGCACCCCTAAATCCTATGCTGTTTACGAGTCAACTATAATCATTTTTCCTCTCTAGCCTCAGCCTCAGGTCACAGTTCTAGATTCTATTTTAGAGCCTACATGTGAACAAAGCATTTCATCCTCAGAGCAGAAGGTCTACTTTGCCCTGCTACCCAGATGTCTTACTTAAAGATGATGTTTTGTGTGAAATTTTTTGTACAAAACTTTGTTTGGCTTAGGAAATTACCCGTGGTTCATTTTGTTTGGAAATGGAAGAATTCTGTTTTCTGAAACTGATCCATCATTGCTGTACCATATTAGGGGTCTTACTTTCTCTGGCTACATCCATTCTCATTCTTTAAAAACTTGCACTACAACAATTTCTACCCACCAAGATTCTTAGAAACCAAAGTGGTTTCTAATATTCTTTATGTCTACTACAATATACAAAATATTAATATTTTGTCATGGTTTCTGCTTCCTACTTTGATTTCATAAGTCTCATGGAGATGTGATTTTTCTGCCCCCACCACATGTCTTAGTCAATCTGGCTCCCTAATATTTAGGAAGAATATAAGATTACTTCTTGCAATGTGGTATTCTCTTAAAAGAAAAAAAAATGTACCTAAATTATTTGAGGTGGGTCTAATGGGCAGCATCCTTTCTGATTTTTAGCAACAACCTTGAGAGCAACTTAGAAAATTTATAAATAGCCAGTTTATATAGGAACTTTGAAAGCATTTTGTGCTCCATTTGTTGTAATGCTAAGAAATATTTCTAGTAAGATTTAATGGAGAATTATCACCATAATTTATTTCCATTTTTTATACTAATAAAACACACATTTTGACATTGATCCTATGAAGGGTATTTTGGAAGAGCCATTTAAAAATTATTTGAGAAAATTATAGATTTATATACAGTTTTAAGAAATAATATACTCACACATATAAATCATCTTACCTAATAATAGACAAACAAACATGTAAATTGATCGTACCTCTGCTACGCCACCAGCCAATCAGGAGTGATATGCAAATTAACACAACAAAGATGGCGGTTAAATTATACAAACACAGGTGCTTAGTGATGGGCAGGATGCTTGCATCATCACCATGGGGACGACCAGGAGTTCTGCCATACCTGTGGTCTCTCAGGGCCTCTGGGCAGCATAGGAAGGTGCGGCCAGAGCAGAACGAGGTGGCTCTGGGGCCTGAGTGGAAAGGGGTTGTGATGGAGTGGAAAGGCGGTGCCGTCAGCCAGTGAAAGGAAAGCCCATTCTAGCATGAATCTTCATGCATTGGGCTTCTAGTAAATAATATATATAATGGGAAAAGAATAAGCTCTTCAATAAATAGTGTTAGGAAAACTGGAAAGACACATGCAAAGGAATAAAATAGGACCTCTATCTTAGACTAACATAAATGAACTCAAAGTGGATTAAAGAATTGAATTGAATGTGATACTTGAAATCATAAAATGCCTAGAAGAAAACATAGGTGCTATGCAGCTTAACATTGAACTTGGTAATGATTTTTTCAATTTGTCACCAAACCAAATGCAACAAAAGCAAAAATGAACATGTGAAGCTACATCAAACTAAAAGCTTCTACATGAAAAAGGAAACCATCAACAAAATGAAAAGGAAACCTACAAATGGGAGAAAATATTTGCAAGTCATATATCTGAAAAGAGGTTAATATCCAAAATATATAAAGATCTCATACAACTCAATAGCAAACAAACAGGAAAATACTCTAATTTAAAAATGGGCAGAGGATCTGCATAGGCATTTTTCCAAAAAAAGAATACACATGGCCAATGGGTACATGAAAAGATGCTCAACATCACTAATCATCAGGGAAATGCAAATCAAAACCACAATGAAATCTTACCTTATACCTGTTAAAATGACTATCATAAAAAAGGCAGGAGATTATAAGTGCTGGCAAGAATATGGGAATTCTTGTTCATGATTGTTTGGAATAGAAATTGATGCAGCCTTTATGAAAATAGTATAGAAATTCTTCAAAAACATTAAAAATAGTAATACCACATGATCCCACTTCTGGGTAATTAACTGAAGGGGAAAAAAAAAACCACACTAATTAGAAAAGTTATATGCACTTCCATGTCCACTGAAACATTATTTACAGTTACCAAGACATGGATGAATGGATAAAGAAAAATATATCCATATAATGGAATACTATTTGGTCATAAAAAAGAATTAATTATTGCTATTTCTGACATTGAAGAAATTTGAAGGCATTATGGTAAGTAAAATAAGAGAAGGGCAAAGGCCATATGATCTTACTTATATAGGGAATCTAAAAAAACAACAACCAAGCCAAAAACTGAATTTATAGATGCAGAAAACTGATCAGTTGTTTCAGAGGCAGAAGGTGGGAGGTGAATGTAACAGGTGAAAGGGGTCAAAAGGTAAAACTTTGAGCCTGGTCAGTATGATTCAGTGGTTGAGCATTCACCTATGAACCAGAATGTCACAATTCAATTTCTGATTAGGGCACATGCCTGGGTTGCAGGCTCTATCCTCAGTAGGGGGTGTGTAGGAGACAACCAATCAATGATTCTCTCTCATTGATGTTTCTATCTCTCCCTTCCTCTCTGAAATCAATAAATATACATTTTTTAAAAGTAAAACTTATAGTTATAAAATAAAGGGCATGAGATGTAATATACATTATTGTGACTACATTTGATAATACTCTATTGCTAAGACAGTAACAATTAAAAGTTTTCAACATAAGAAAAATTGTAACTGTGTGGTGATTAATGTTAACTAGACTTGTTGTGATCATATCACAATATATGCAAATATTAAATCATTATATGCCTAATACTAATATTTCAATTATATCCCAAATGAAAAAGTAATTCAAAAATAATACAGAGAGATTCCACATAGCCTTTACCCCATCTCCCAAATGGTAACATCTTGCATAATTATTGTCTCATTTTTGTTCTCATATGTTTATTTCTAGTGTGCAAATGCAGAATGAATAATCTTAAAAGGACTCACACTCTCCAGGCAGCATTCACTTCACAAGATTTTTTTAAAGAAAAGAAAGGGGGGAGATTCGGGAAGCCGCCCATTGCCTTCACTAGCAGCAAAGATGGACACGGAGTCTGGAAAGCTGCTCAATCTTGAAGTGCTGGCAAGGGTCAAAGCCAGACACCCACTATTTAGTTTCAGTCTTATGCAAATCTTTGCTGATATGCTATCACTGGAGCTATCACTGGAATTACTTGCCTAAGGGCTATGGGTGTATCCCAAAATCTGAATAAAAGGGATAGCAAGACTAGAGCAAAATGGAGTGCTTCCTTGGGCTTCCACCTGACCCCCAATTTCCAAATTAGTATTTCTTGTCTTATCTCTTTCGTTTGCATGTGACCTCCTCCAGGGCCCGAACCCAAACCCTGAACCTGAATCCTGAATCACGTGGGACGTGGGACACTTGCAACATGCATTCATGTGTCTGTATATACTTCTGTTAAGTTTAATTACATGTGTAGGTTTGTATATCCACTCAAATAGTCAAGGTATAGAATAGTTCCATAACCATCAATAACCCTCTTAATGTACTTTTATAAACCTCCCTCACTCTCTCCTGCCTATCCTTTTCCCCTACTTATTTGATTCCACATCCCTTCACTGCAGGCTGTCTCTAAGCTCTAGCAACCACTAGCTGTTCCCATTTCTGTCTTTCATTTCAAGATCTATATAACTAAAATCATATAGTATGTAGCCTTTTAATATTGGATTTTTTTTTTGACTCAGCATAATTCCCTTGAGAGCCATCCAAGTTGTTGCATTATCAATAGTATGTTCTGTGAGTGGTTTTCTACAGTGCGGACATACCACAATTTATTTAATCATTTAACCCATTATGGTAAGTGAGATACGTATATATGATACAGTACTCTTTGGGAAGCCAGAGAAGGTGGACTTATATCTGCTTAGAATTATTGAAGAAGACATCACATAGTTAGAAATTTTTAAATATTTTTTTATTGATTCTAGAGGGAGTAGAAGGGAAAGATAGAAACATCAGTGATGAGGGAGATATCTGTAATACTATCAACAATAAAAATACATAATATATTTTTTAAATGATAAGAGAGAATCATCAATTGCTGCCTCCACATGCCTCCCACTGGGAATCAAGTCCCCAACCTGGGCATGCACTCTGCCCAGGAATGAAACTGTGACCTGTTGGTTCATAGGTCTATGCTTAACCATTTAGCCACTCTGGCTAGGGCAGCCTTTTTTTAAAAATTATTGTTAAACATGGAAATCCATTGGAGGCAATAAAGTATGTGGATAAAATGTCCAGACCACTCTTCTAGAATGAAACTCTAGCAGTAATGTGGTGACTGGAAGGAAGGCTCTTAAAATGGTCAAAGTCAGAGGTGATAAAACAAAGGCAAAGAAAGGAGGGATGAATACTAATGGTCTTTAGGAGATACAATGGACAAGATCTAATAGCAGACTAAGTATGGGTCTTGTAGAAGAAGTAGTTCTCTCATTTGAATGGAAGAATGGACTTGGATGCCATTAAATTACATTAGTAATATCAGGGCAAATATTTGAGGAGTAGAAATAATGATTTTAGTTTGGGGCATTTTTACATTTGTTTATGCCTTGTTAACATTGCTGGTAGGTAGCTTGAAAGATGAAATAAGAGTTAAAGAGAGATATTCGAACTAAAGATAAAAATTTAGAAACACTACAATCACCAGTGAATATTTACTATTTGGAGCTACAGATTGTTATACATTCAAAATCATTACATTTTCTCAGTGATAAAACCCAAATTCTGTGGATGCTATTTAAGACTATAATCTGGCATCAACCTGTCTTTCAAAACATATTGTCTACTTTTTGTCAACATCCTATCTAATAAAAGAGTAATATGCAAATGGCTGTACCTCTGCTACACCCACATGCCACACCCACCAATCATGTCCACCAGCCAATCAGAGTGAGTATGCAAGTTAACCCAACCAAGATGGCTATAGCCACAGAGAGAGCAGGAGGGAGGCTTGGGTTGCCCCTGGCGATGGAGGAAGCCAAGCTTTCCACACACCCTGGCAGGCCCAGACCTCCCCTTAAGGCAACAAAATTTCAATGGCTATCACCACTGAGCGAGCAGAAGGGTTGGCTCTGCTTCAGGCTACAAAGTTTCAATTGTAGAAGATAAGTAAATCCCAGATACCAGGGCCTCCCCTTGGGTCGCCAGGGGGGGTGTGTCCAGCCTGCAAACCACCACAGGCTCCTCCCCCAGGCCTCTCCACGCCCCAAGGGAACACCCACTCTGATCCAGGACACTCTTCAGGGCAAACCAGCTGGCTCCCACCCCTGTACCAGGCCTCTATCCTATCTAATAAGAGTAATATGCAGATTTGACCATCACTCCAACACACAAGATGACTGACCCATGTGGTCAAAAGATCCTGCTCCATGTGTACACAAGGTGGCCACCACAAGATGGCCAGCAGGGGTGGCCAGTTGGGAGAGACCAGGCCTGCAAGGCAGGGCAGTTGGGGGGTGATCAAGCCTTCAGGGGGAGGCAGTTAGGGGTAATCAGTCCTACATGAATGGGCAATTAGGAGCAAACAGGCTGGCAGGGGAACAGTTAGGCATCAATCAGGCTGGCAGGGGAGTGTTAGGGAGTGATCAGGCTGGCACACAGAAGGGGTTAGGGGCAATTAGGAAGGCAGGCAGGTGAGCAGTTGGGAGCCAGCAGTCCTGGATTGTGAGAGGGATGTCCGACTACCAGTTTAGGCCTGACAGTCAGAGATCCCTCAAGGTTGTCCCAGATTGGAGAGGGAGCAAGCTGGGCTGAAGGACACTGCCCCCCTTCCATTCATGAATTTTGTGGACTGGGCCTCTAGTATTATATAGATTTTTAAATATATTTTTATTGATTTCAGAGAGGAAGGGAGAAGGAAGAGAGATAGAAACAATAATGATGAGAGAAACTCATTGACTGGCTGCCTCTTGCATGCTCCCCCCCTCTTGGGGAAAGAGCCTGCAACCCTGGGATATGCCCTTGACTGGAATTGAACCAGAGCCCTTCAGTCCACAGGCTGATGCTCTATCCACTGAGTCAAACCAGCTAAGGTTGCATGTTATATTTTTAATAATCAGTCCAAACTATACCAGTCCACAGAGTGCCCTCCAAAGTACAATTTGCATTCTCTTTTTAAACCAATTATGTGGCTCTGAATTTCCATATAGTTGCTCTATGTAATCTTAGCCATGCTTTAAAATCCATATCAAATATCACTGTCTCTGTGCAACTTTCCTCTGAGATGAACTCATAGAGAGGGGAAACATAAAAGTACCTCTTCCAATATTCTCTAACTTTGAGGCTTCAGCAATGAACTCAAAACTTAGTGTAATGAGATGCATTCAAACTTATATTAAGGGTCAAAATGTTTTCTATAGAAGGAACCAGCAAAGTCCTTAAGCTGTGCTATTGTTTAAATGCTTGAAACCTAATAAAAAGAGGGTCAGCAGGTTAGAGATAACGGGCAGACAACCCATGAAAAGAGGTCCTCAGGAAGGATGGTGGTTGGGCTTGGAGCCTTTGTTCTGTGGGCTCCTCTTACTGTCTCAAAATCAAAGCCCCTTATTCTGATTGTATTCTCATAATAGAAGCTAGCATTCAGTCAGCTTTGACTACATATGTTTACCTTATAATGAAACACTTCTATTTATTGAGTGTCTATTAAGTGTTAGATGTTTTATAAAATGATTTTATAATAAAATAAGGACAGTGATAATAAGAAATCTCATTTATAGTCACAGGCACTGTTAACTTTTTTATTTTTTTAATTCTCAAAACAACCTAAATAGTTATTATCATTATTCTTGTTGAAAAATGAGAAAACTGAGGCTCAAAAGGGCTCCCAGTGTTGTGGGGCGACCCAGGTGGGACTCGAACCCACCCGAGAAAGACGACCACCAGACAGCCAATTGGAAAATGTAGGAAGCCTTTATTACGAACTCGAGTCCGGGCTCCCGGTTCCACTGACACAGCAGGGAAGCACGAGAGCCCTGAACTTCCGCAGCAAATGCCTTTTATCCTCAGCGCAGGAGGACTTGGCTAAGCATTACTCTTTATCTAAACACTGATTAAGCAAGCAGCTTGGAATGTAGATGTCCTTCCTAGGGGTGGTTTGTATGACCCTGTGGTTCCTCAGAGCTAGGTGTGCCTTAGGTACCTGGTGTTTGTGTACGAAAACCACCAGTTCCTGGTTTTACTGCCTCCAGGCCTGAGGTCACCCTGACCTTAATTGGACTCCTTATGGAGGGAACGCAGTCTGGTCCTTGCCCCTCCACATTCCCTACTGGTCTTATAGGGGAATCAAATCCTTGATTCCGACTGTTCCCATTCCCCGTCTGCTATGGGTAGGTAGTGGGCGTGTAGGACCATGAGCTTTATAGCCTGGATCCTTTATTGTATAAAGGAGGTTAATCCCCTAATAATGCAGGGCCCTATCAGGAGTATGAGGATGAGGAGCGTGAGGGGCCCTGCTACAGCAGTGAGCAATGTGGTGAGCCATGGAGACCAGTTAAAAAGGTTTTCATACTAGTTCCCCTCCTGCTTAAGCTTTTCTTCTCTGTCTAGTATACACTTTCTCAGTTGGCTTAAGCTCTTACGGATTACACCTGAATGGTTAACATAAAAGCAGCAAGTTTCCCCTAAAGCTAAACATAGTCCACCTTGTTTTAGGAACAAGAGGTCTAATCCTACTAAACCGTAGTTGGGGGTCTATGGCTCTCCATGGGGCGAGGGTCTCACAGCCCCATGTGACACAGTAGTAATCTTCCTCCCCCCACATTCGGGAGGTCCCTCCCGTGGACAGATATAATGGGGGGACCTCCACAGCCCTTGTTCAAAACTAAGCTTCCCACATCCATATGATTTAACCCCGGCTCGGGCTCCCTTGGGCCCCCGTTGGAGAATTGTTCCAATTTTCTCCAAATATCTTACACAAGTCAGTTTTTATCTGGGAAGCCCTGGGGGTGGTAACATTAGCCACAATTTTTCCATCCACGGTCCGAGTTACTTCCCACACATATGTGGGAGCTCGATGGGGGTTCCCGGTCACCCTCAGCATACAGTTGGTGAGGAGAAAGAGGGAGAGGAACGCTGCAGTCTGACCTTGAGGGGATCCCCCGTGTGAACTACCCTCCATTGTCCTGTATCTTCAGCCTTCTTTATTTGAGTTCGGTGAATCCAATGCTTCTTCCCGGCTACCTTGACAGCGGTGGGGATGCTCAGGATGACTTGGAAGGGTCTGTCCCATTGAGGTTCAAGGGAGTCCGGGTTGTGTCTCTTTATTAGGACCAAATCTCCAGGTTGGCAGGCTGGGGTGTGGTCTACGTCTCCCTAGACAGTCCGCTCCTGGTTGGCAGCTGTCTTGTGGATAGCTGCTCGACTGGTTTGTAGAGCCTGTAGAGACCTGAGGAGATTTCTGTTAGAAAAGGCGACCAACTCCTCCTCCCTTAGGCATGGGAGGAGAGGCGGAGGCCGTCCAAATATAATCTCAAAAGGAGTCAGTCCTTTTATATATGGGGTACACCTAGCTCTAAGCAGGGCAAAGGGAAGGAGACTCACCCAGTTTTCGCCAGTCTCTAATTTCAATTTGGTTAAAGTCTCTTTTAAAGTCCGATTCATCCTTTCTACCTGCCCAGAACTCTGAGGTCTATACACACAATGTAATTTCCAGGAGATCTTAAGGATCTCTGCTACCGATCGAGTGATTTTGGCAATGAATGCCGGGCCATTGTCGGACCCCATATATAGTGGTAGGCCAAACCGGGGGACAATTTCAGAGAGGAGCTTTTTAACTACTGCCTGAGCAGTCTCTAATCTGGTCGGGTAAGCTTCAGGCCAGCCAGAGAAGGTGTCTACCATTACAAGGAGGTATTTGTATCCTCCCTGTGTGGCAGGTAGCTCGGTGAAGTCCACTTCCCAGTGTTCTCCCAGGCTGGAACCCCGGAACCTTTTGCCTCTTGGCTCAGCTATCGGGGGTCCCTGCTTTACCTGGGCACAGATGTGGCACCTTCTATCCTTTGCTATTTGCCACAGCCGAGGGATGTGGTACCTTGCCCCTAAGAGTTCTGCCAACTTGGTTCCCCCGAGGTGGGTCTTCTTGTGGGTCTGGAGGGCGATTGTGCGCCCTAGAACTTCCGGAAGAAAAAGCTTCCCACTTGGTAGTTAAAGCCAGCCGGATGGCAATTCCCGGGCTTGCAATCTGTCAGCAACCTTTTTCTCCTCAGCTGAGTAAGTGGGGTTCGGCTCCAGTTCTATCTCGGGAACCACCGTCAGCACCTGTAGGGGCCCTACTGGTCTTTTGGCAATGTCCCTTGCTGTCTTGTCTGCAAACCTGTTTCCCCTTGACACTGGAGAATCATCTGTCTGATGCCCTCGGCAATGGATGACAGCAATCTCCTTCGGCCCCCATATGGCTGATAGGAGGATAGGAGGTTTAGAATCTCCTATGCATGCTTAATGTCCTTTCCCCCTGAGGTGAGCAGTCCCCTTTCCTGGTACGGGCCCCATGGACATGTACAGTGGCGAAGGCATATCTACTGTCCGTATAGATGTTTATCCTTTTCTCCTTTCCCCAGCAGAGAGCCTGTGTGAGGGCTATTAGCTCAGCCTTTTGGACAAGTAGGCCACTGACCGTCTCCAAGGGCCCAGAGTCTGAGTGAGCACGCCCTTGGCCACCCCCTTCGATTCAGCAACGAACACTTGGAAAGGTTTGGCCAGGTCAAGGAGGGCTAGTGCAGGGGCACTGATGAGGGCCAGTTTTAGGCTTTTAAAAGCCTCTTCCTCCTCAACAGTCCAAACCAGGTCAGGGTCTTTCCCTCCTGTAGCCACATACAAGGGCTTGGCAATTTCAGCAAAACCTAGAATCCACAGCCTGCAGTGTCCCACTGCCCCTAAGAATTCTCTGACTTGCCTTTTCGTCTTCGGGGTGGGGATAGATTTGATGGCTTGGATTCTGCTGCAAGACAAGGTTCGCTCACCTCTTCGGATATGATAGCCCAAGTACGTCACCTCCGTGGAGCAGAGTTGTGCCTTTTTGGCCGAGACACGGTACCCCAGGTTGCCCAACGTGTGCAACAGGTCCCTGGCAGCGGCTTGACAGGTTCCCTCCTCCTCGGTGGCCAGCAGGAGATCATCCACATACTGGAGTGGAGTAACGTCTGGGTGGCTGAAATGAAAGTCCCTCAGATCTTGGCGTAACGCTTCATCAAACAAAGTTGGGGAGTTCTTAAACCCCTGAGGAAGGCGAGTCCAGGTGAGCTGCTCTGACTCTCCTCCCTCCGGATCAGTCCACTCAAAGGCAAAGATAGGCTGGCTAGAGGGGGCCAAGGGTAAGGAGAAAAAAGCATCCTTTAGGTCGAGGACGATGTAGAAGCGCTGCCCAGGCTTCAAATGACTCAGAAGAGTGTAGGGGTTTGGGACCGTGGGGTGTATAGTCTCTACTCTCTTGTTTACTTCCCTCAAATCCTGTACAGGCCGAAAGTCGTCAGTCCCCGGCTTCTGGACTGGGAGGAGTGGAGTGTTCCAGGCCGACTGGCAGGACACCAGTATCCCTGCCTCTTTCAGTCTCTTTATGTGCTTCGCCACCCCTACTCTCGCCTTTTGGCTCATAGGATATTGGCGAACTCTGATGGGGGTGGCGGTGCTGAGGAGCTGGACTACCAGGGGTGCCCTGTGCCCCGCCAGTCCAGGGGGGTTACCCTCAGCCCAAACCTTGGGTATTTCTTGCCGGAGTTCCTGGAGGAAGGCGCTCTGGGTCCCGACCCTGCCCAGGGACTCGTGCAGCCGGTACTCTTCTTCCAAGGGGCAGGTGAGAAGTAAGACAGTCTGTCTGGCCGACCCCTGGGCTCCTAGGGTGATCTGTGGCTCTTCCCCCTCAAAGGAAATGGTGGCCCGGAGTTTGCTGAGTAAGTCTCGGCCCAACAAGGGGTATGGGCATTCAGGCATTACAAGAAAAGAATGAGTCACTGTCCCAGCCCCAAGGTTGGAGACTCGGGCCTGGGTCCACGGATAAGTCTTTACCTTGCCCGTGGCGCCTTGGATTGGGACTCGGGCCCTTGAGACCGGGTCCTCGGGGTTCTGTGAGACCGAGAAAGTGGCGCCCGTGTCTACTAAGAAATCCACAGGCTTGCCCCCTACATCTAGCGTTATCCTGGGCTCTCGGGGGCCTACAGAGCCCTGACCTCCTCAGTCCACTTCCTCTACCAAGACCGGGGCAGCCTTCTGAGGCCTCTTGGGACAATCTCTCTTCCAGTGTCCCTCCTCCTTGCAGTATGCACACTGATTCCACCCCAGTGTAGGTTTACCCTTGGCTTCTCTTCTTCCCTTGGGCGGGTCTGCCCATCTGTCTCCTTGGTCTTCTCTTTCTTTCATTGCCAAGAGAACCTTTGCCATCCTCTGATTTAATGCCACACTGGGGTCCTCTCGATTGTCAAAAACTTTCTGGGCTACCTCGACCAGCTCTGAGAGCGACTTTCCTGCAAAGCCTTCTAACTTTTGTAATTTTTTTCTAATATCTGGGGCTGACTGGGCTACAAAGGCCATGGTGAGTGCCCGCCTGTTTTCCGGGGCATCCGGATCAATAGGAGTATATGTCCGGTACGCCTCACATAACCTTTCGAGAAATGCGGCAGGCCCCTCACCCGGCCCTTGTACTGTCTCTGTTACCTTGGAGAGGTTTGTGGGTTTCCGTGCAGCCGCTCGGATACCCCTCAAGAGAGTCTGGCGATACCGATCGAGAGCCTCCTTACCTCTATTGGAGTTCACATTCCATGCCGGCCTCCTTGCAGGGAAAATGGCTTCCACCCGATCTGGATCCGAGGTGGGCTGCCCATCCGGTCCGAGGACCAGTTTTCTGGCCTCTGCCTTAATTCTCTCTCTCTCCTCCGACGTAAAAAGGGTCTGGAGGAGCTGCTGGCAATCATCCCAGGTTGGTTGATGGGTATAGAATACTGATTCAAGAAGGGTAATGAGGCCCTGAGGGTTCTGGGAGAAAGAGGGGTTCTGATTCTTCCAATTATAGAGGTCACTGGTAGAAAATGGAACATAGACCATAAAAGGCTGCCCATCCGGTCCGAGGTCAGTAGGCCCTGCCTGACGCAGTGGTAAGACAGGGGTCGGTGGGGTGACTGGCCTCGCCCCTCCAGACTCCCCGCTGTAAGTGGTCCCTGCACAGGTGTGGGAAGGGCTAAAGGGGTTGATGCTGGAAAGGGACGGATAAAGACCTGTCTTTTCCACTGGGCCCGTGGCCGTTCCCGACTGAGTCCCGAGAGACCCTTGCGGGGGAAGTGCCCGTCCCAACAGGAGTAACCATGCCTGATGACACCGAAGAGGCCCCCGCCTCTGGTGGTGGGGAGGCTGACGGCACGTAAGGAGGCGGACGCCGCCCTGGGAGGTCGTCCTCCGTCGCTTCTAAGACAGGTTTAGCCGCCGCTCTTAATTTGGCTTTCTGGGATTGGGCTACAAGGATCATCCGTCTCTTTTCCAATTTCCCTTTTGGTTTTAGGCAACCTTTTAACCACCTGGGACTATCAGTCACAATATCAATCCATATGTCAATATAAGGAATTTGGTCTGGGTGGCCTGGGTCACCATAAACTACCCGGCGGACCCCTCCCGCTATGCTTAAGTCGAGAGTCCCAGTGGACGGCCACCCTACCCTGAAAGTAGGCCATTCCAATTCACAGAATTTTTGGAGAGTGAAATCGTCAACCGGCACTCCATAGTCTTCCGCCTGCTTCCTAAACTCCTGAAAATTTTTAAGGAAACATTGAAGAGGAGTAGGGGGTCCGGAAGGTCCCTGTCCCATTTTTCTTGTTCCAATTCTATAAACTGCTACACAAATACCAATTCCAAAACCAATCCAGAACACCACAAAACACACTTCTCCTAACAGTCAACACCCAGTCAGCCGCGGCTTCTCATGCATACCTTCCCGTACACTCACATAACTGATCAGAAATTAAATACGAACAGGGAAACTACTGAAACAAAACACAGAAAGCATACAGAAAGACTAACCAGACCTGACCAAACCAAACCGGGATCCCTACTGAAACAAAACAGAAAGACTAACCAGACCAGACTAAACTGGGATCCCTACTGAAACAAAACAGAAAGACTAACCAGACCAGACTAAACAGAAGCCCCAGACGCCGTCGCGTTGGGACCAGGACCAGGAGTTCCGCGGCGTCCCGCTTTCCTCAGGTCCTCAAATGGAACGGTCCCCAGACCAGACCAGATTTTCTTACCTCAACCTGAGGCCCAGATGGCTCCAATAGATCAGATCGCTGTTTTATGAGATCACTCTGTCCCCCTTGGAACCCGGGACGGAGACTAGAGTGTCCTTTCTGGGGTGTCCAGCCCTGGCCGCTTGGCCAAGATATCTCGCTGGGGCCTCCAAATGTTGTGGGGCGACCCAGGTGGGACTCGAACCCACCCGAGAAAGACGACCACCAGACAGCCAATTGGAAAATGTAGGAAGCCTTTATTACGAAGCACGAGAGCCCTTAATTTCCACAGCAAATGCCTTTTATCCTCAGCGCAGGAGGACTTGGCTAAGCATTACTCTTTATCTAAACTCTGATTAAGCAAGCAGCTTGGAATGCAGATGTCCTTCCTAGGGGTGGTTTGTACGACCCTGTGGTTCCTCAGAGCTGGGTGTGCCTTAGGTACCTTGCCCCTCCACACCAGGACATAGTGTAAATCCAGGTCTGTCTGGCTCCAAATCTCCTCTTTTGATTAGAAAACACTGTCTCAGTCTCATATACAGGCTATTATTTAATGTAACCCCCAAAAGAGAATAGCATTATTTCCATTTTTAAAATTATTATTATTATTATTATTATTATTGCAGAAGAAGCTGATTGGAGACATTTAAGCTCTTTACAGGGTTAGGAAATGGTCAAGAAAAGGTGTAAACTATTTTGAGGGGGGCTTTAAAATTTATGATTAACTTATTCATATCTTGCTGGGTAAAGTTAGCTATTATTTTATTTAGGATTTGTTTAGAATTCCCCCACCACCATCCACCCCCAAATATTTTATTTAGGATTATTACATCTAACCTTCAGATTTTCTCTAATCTTCAGAATGTTTTCTGAGAACTATGAAGAAAATAGGCATAAGACAGTGGAGGATGATTTCTCAGTCTCATTACAGCCACAAGGGAGATTCATTGTGCTGTTTCTCCACAGAGCACTGCTGCTGAACAAAAGTTCTCTACAGCTCGGCTTTATTTACCTCCCACTGAACATTCCATTCCAGTAAGCAGATCACTTTTTAATTTTTTTTTTATTTTTTTTTTGTCCCAAGCGATAGCCCCATTCTTGCTCTAATTAGGTAGAATTTTAAAAGCAAATAAAAGAAGGTGGAGGAGTAGGCAACTGTGAGTTTAAAGGAATGACTGAACCAAGTCATTGGAGTAGTGAATAGCCAGGCATGTGCCAGACTTCAGTGAGGTAAGGAAGTAGATGTGTATGTATTACACCTTTGCCTTCCAAGTTTCTTTTTCTAAAGGGTGTTGCCTCTCCGGGAAACGAAAGTGAATGCCTTGGCTGATGACAGAAGCTGCTGCCCTGGGTTCAGTTAGAGAAAGAGTGTAGCTCTAACTGGTCACCACCGACTCACTTCCCTGGTCTTGGGACTGCTGCTGGCTGTTGGACTGTGAAAAGGAAACTGCAGGTCACAGGTAAAGGGGGACTTTGTGCCTTGTGTGTAGATGAATTGGTGAGAGAGAAAAAATGAGTGCTTATGCTGAAGGACCATATAAGAAACAACTGACTGCTAAGAGCTAACTTATACATGAAGGTAAGTTAGACTTGGGGTAGAGAAGTGATGGTGGTGTAGTCCCAAAACAAGATAATTTCTTTGCAAATAAGCTACATTATCATGAGCCGAAGTTTGCTGCTCTGCCGACCACTGACCTAGACTCTGGATTCCAATAATTACAGGCTGTTGTTGTTCCTTGTGATTAAGCCCCTAGGGTTCCAGTTATTTCATGGTTCAGTTGACCAATGGGACTAATCAAATAAGGTTTATACATATTCATTAGAAAACTAGGGAAGACACTGGTTCTAATCTTTTAGAGGCAAACCCTTAGTGAGGTACTCCATTCAAACTCTGCCTTCTCAGATCTGCTGTTGGCCTTTGAACACCTTGCTTTTCTAGAATGCTCTTACCCTGCCATTATCTGGAAAGCTCCTGATAATTCTTAAAAGTCAAGTATCTTATCCTCTGGTAAGCCTTATTCAGTTCTCCTCGGCACTCTCCATTTTCTGCTTCCATCCTATCTAGTGCATTTACTAGCTATAATACAACCCTCATTATATCACCTCTAAATTAACCTGTTGGCCTGGTAGCCCCAACTACCCCCCTCTGCCTGTGGGCCTGGTTGTTCCAAGCAGTCTGCCATCTAATCCTTTGCTCATCCCTCACTAATCCCCCTGCTGGCTTGGTTGCCCCATGCAGCCTGCTGCTCAGTCATTTGGCCACCCCTCACTAACACCCCTGCCAACCTGGTCGCCTCATTGAGCCACTCTGGGTAGGCGAGAATTTTTATCATAAATGGATATGGAATTTTGACAGATGAGTGGATGTTTCTTAGAAACTAGAGGACTTGATTGGGTAGATTTATTAATTAATTAAATAATTATAGGCACTCAGTAGGGTGACCAATATTATAGGCAAGTTACTCTCAGCTACTGTTTTTACAAAATAATACAATGATTTTTGTAATTCTGAAGGTGTAATTTATTTTTATATAATTTGATAATTATATCTGTGATTTCATTTGAAGAGCCCATGACATTAAAATTTCTTGGTGACACTATTAATGCTACTATAAATTGGAGTTTACTTAGAGATAATTATTCCTTCTGCTTATAACTGTCTTGTAAATCTGAATATCTATAGTACTTATGATTGTATCTATTTGCTTTAGGTATACAGTGAAACTTTATTAGTTTGATTTCTGAGGGACCACACTTGATCCTTTCCTCTATAAGCTGGAAAATAAACATTTTGGGAGAATCCAAGATGGCGGCATAGGTAAACACCTACACTACTGCCTCGCACAACAATTTCAAAACTACAATTAAAAGACAGAACGGACATTATCCAGAACCACGGGAAAGCTGGCTGAGTCTAAGTTATACAGCTAGAAGGGAAGAGAGGGGCTCAAAGAAACCCAGAGGAGCTGCAAAAAGCTGAGGTACAGAGACACGCGCGCTGAGAGAGTGGGTGCCGGAGTACCTGGCTGGCTTTCTCTGGCAGGAGGGAAACGGAGACTCCCAACGGCATTGAGCCCCTTATCTTACGACACTAAACCCCAGATCCAGCTGAAACTCATACGGGGTGAGTTTGGACTGTGAAAAGGGAGAGGTGCACGGAAATTTAGGGGAATCACAAAAGATCAGAGGCCTGGTGCCGCACACGGCACTGCGCAGAGGACAGATTGCTGATTGTGCTGCTGGCTTTTGGGAGTGGGTGGGAGACTGAACCTCACAACTGTGCCACTTCTGATTCCACTAAGCCCCTGTTTCGGACGAAACCCTGGAGACCTAGACTCTTGTGGTCCTGGTGCACAGGGGAGCTGGAAAGGCAGCAGTCTAGAGGCACTGCAGGCGCATGTGCACAAGGACCGCTCCAGTGATTACCCAGTCACGTGATACTCAGGGGCTGTGGAGGGCGGGGCTGACTGGAAGGCAAGGTGGTCCCTTAAGCCCTGAAACTCCACCAATCCCAAGCTCAACAGAAGCTTCTTCGGTTTTGCAAGTCTAGTATCATAAGGCTGAATTCAACACAGAAGTTTCCCCGGCATAGTGAAAATGCCGAGACAAGGGAAGGGATCACAAACAAAAGAAATGGAGGAAAAAAAAAAAAGACTGGATATAGAGTTCAAACCATGCTTATAAGGTTTTTCAAGAATATGCTAGAAAAGATGGATAAATTTATCAAGTCCCAAGAGGAGATGCAAAAGGACCACTAGAGATGCAAAAGGTCCAACTAGAGATGATGGATAAATTTAGCGAGTCCCAAGAGGAGATGAAAAAGGACCAACTAGAGACACTGACTGAAATAAAAAATATTATACAGAGTCCTAACAGCAGACTAGAGGAAGGCAAGAATCAAGTAAAAAATTTGAAATATAAAGAAGCAGAAAACACTCAACCGGAAAAGCAAGAAGAGAAAAGAATCCAAAAATGTGAAGATAATGTAAGGAGCCTCTGGCACAGCTTCAAGCATACCAACATCAGAATTGTGGGGGTGCCAGCAGAAGAGAGAGAGCAAGATACTGAAAACCTATTTAAAGAAATAATGACTGCAAACTTCCCACATCTGGTAAAAGAAATAGACTTACAAGTCCAGGAAGCACACAGAACCCCATATAAAAGGAATCCAAAGAGGACTACACCAAGACACATCATAATTAAAATACCAAGAGCAAAAGACAAAGAGAGAATATTAAAAGCAGCAAGAGAAAAACAGTTCATTACCTACAAGGGAACACCCATAAGACTGTCAGCTGATTTCTCAACAGAAACGATGCAGGCCAGACGGGAGTGGCAAGAAATATTCGACTTGATGAATAGCAAGAACCTACAACCAAGAATAATCTATCCAGCAAAGCTAACATTCAGAATTGAAGGGCAGATAAAGAGCTTTACAGATAAGAAAAAGCTAAAGGAGTTCATCTACTCCAAACCAGTATTTTATGAAATGCTGAAAGGTACTCTTTTAGAAGAGGAAGAAGAAAAATGTAAAAGCCAAAAATTATGAATAACAAATACATATCTATCAACAAGTGAATCTAAAAATTAAGTGAATTAAAAATTTGATCAACTGAATAAACTTGTGAATATAATAGAATCAAGAGCACAGAAAGGGAGTGGATTGATAATTCTCAGGGGGAAAGGGGTGAGGGGTGTACAGGGAGAGACTGGATAAAAATCATACACCTATGGATGAGATCAATGGGAGGGAGGTAAGGGCAGAGGGAAGGGTGGGAGCTGGGTGGAGGGATGCTATGGAGGGGAAAAAAGAGAATCAAATGTAATAATCTGAATAATAAAGATTTATTTTTTTTAAAAAAAAAGAAAATAAACATTTTGATATAACCTGAAGTTATGCTATCTGCTAGCCAATAAGATAGTGTCCCAGTTTTTGTAGCTTTCTTAATGTCACCAATTAAATATTTTACTATTTAAAAAAGAACAAGTAAAGAAAGAGTACACTTTATCCCTCCTCCCCTTTCCTCCTCTTCTTCCTCCAGTTTATACAGTGAGACAATGCATATTTCATAAACTTATTTGAAAAAAAAAACACAATGAAAGTCATTGGGTACAGAGAAAGTTGCAAAGCATTAAAAGAGTGTTAATTGATTATAATCTGGTTGTCTCTGTGCTTAGCTATGAAATAAAAGAATACATCAAGGTAATATTTAACATGCTAGAAATTTATCTATCTAGACTATTCCAAAGTTAAAATCTACATAGAAATGTTCACCATTTATTACTTTTCATAGATCAAATCTTCCTTTAAATGTGTACATTATTTTTTTGTCTTTATAAATATGACTTTCACATATGTATTTTCAGGAATAGGTTTTGCCCTAACATGCAGCTCCAGCATTCCATTTAAGTAATTTAGTTGCAAACATATTTGTGAAGAGGATTATGAAAACGTATCCTCATTAGGGAACTAGGTATGGAGGAGATTTAGAACAAAGAAGGAACTGAACAGATTTTACCTCTGGAAGAAATAAACTATATTGTGATGTTATATTAAATAAGATGATAATTAAGAGCTTTGCTTTTATAGAAAATGGCTTCTGAACCTACTATGTCAAATGAAAAATCAAGCGCTAGTAGCAGTGAAGGTGAAAGTGAGAGTGATACTGAAAGTGACAGCTCCGATGACAGTGAGACCATGGAGGCCTTGTCCTCATTTGATCAATCTGAAGAAGAAGATCATCTAAGCTCAGAAGATGTAGTAGAAGGGCCAGCTTCTGGGCAGTTACCATGTGAGTCTGGAATGCATGAAGAGAAGCCATCAGAAGTTGAAGCTACAGATGAAAGCAGTCATGATTTAGAAAAATCAGGTGAGGCAACACCCATGGTTGAATTTCCCTCCCTTCTCTTCCTCCCCTTTCCTCCTCTTCTTCCTCCTCCTCTCTCTTTCTCCTTCTCTCTGAACAATATCAGTACCTTCACACATTCTCTCTTTTATATTAAATAAGATGTTTGTTGTTGGTTTTTAGTTGACCCAGATTGAATAGTTTGCTTGGCTTGGAATCTATACTGTAAACAAAAATTAGGTTAGGGAATTTTTCTTTTAATGAGTGTGTATAGGTGATTTTATTTAACTGAAATAGATATTTATTACACTCCACTTATGTATAGTTTTTTGAATTTTCATAAGTCCAGTTAAATCAATAAATCCTTAGGGATAGGGACTGAGAATCAACAATTATAATAAGATTCTCACATGATTCTTATCATAGTACTGTGAATTTAAAAGCCAAGTGACCGGAACACCAGAATAACTGGAACAACTGGTTGCTCTGACACACACTGTGGCCCCAATCGCCCTCCCCCCAATTAGGGGTGGGGCTGGCCAGCAAACTGTCTGTGGCCACCCCTCCAGTTGGCCCAGGCCCAATTGGGGCAGACCACCCAGACTCCATCCGTGCATGAATTCGTGCACTGGGCCTTTAGGGTATGAGTAAATACCCACAGCAATTGTTCATAATTCACCTAAGCTTAAATTGCATTATTTCTTACCTTCTTACAAACTAAAATGAAAATGAGTAAAAAAAATACAGTAGACCAACTTAATGTGTTTTTAAAATTATTGATGCAATTGAGATTAAACTTTGAAATATTATTCCAAATGAATATTTTCACATGACTCCATTAGTTAGGTAGGCTTTTAATAAGCAAAACTTAAGATCTAGTAACAGAAAATGTTTCTGCTATCTTAAACAAAACTTTAAATCTTGCATCTGTAACTCATCACAATGCTAGCTTGTTCAGTTGCTTTTCTCAGCATAGATATGAAAATAGTAATGATAAAATGGAAGTATGAAATTACAGGGTCACAAAACAATGAAGACATTTGGAGACTTCTATGTTAATTGTAACAAATACTAAATAAGTACAATTTTAATGAAAATGACCATATACACCCAAGTGTAGCCTTACCATTTGGTTGATAAATTCCAGAGTACTTTTTAGGAGTGAGGAGCTACTTATTATCAATATGTCTGGTCCTATATATATATGCATGTCTAGGTACCCTATATTTTAATATATGCTTTTATAATACCTAATACCTCTCCATTATGCATAAATTCACTTTCTTTGAAAAAGAAGCAGTTGTGAGCTCAATTAATTAAATCAGTCATATCAATATGAAAGATTCTTACACTGTAAAAGAAATGCCAAGAAATCTATTAGTGTTTCAATTTCCTGCTTACTTTTTTCCCCCCCTGAGACCTCACATTCTAAATAGATGAATGTTTTCTTTTCAAGTGCTAATCTACACTAATAAAAGAGAAAATGCAAATTTACCATACCTTCATGATGCCCACCAGCCAATCAGGAGTGAATGTGCAAATTAACCCAACAAAGGTGGTAGGTTAATTTGCATACACAGGCACAGAGTGGTGTGGGCCTCTGGGAAGATGGAATGGTGGCTCTGGGCCAGAGCAAAGGTAGAAAGGTGGCTCTGGCCAGAGTGAAAGCAGTGCTGGCAGCTAGGGGAAGGAAAGGCCATTCTTCTTCTTCTTTTTTTTTTTTTTGATATTGGGGGGCCAGGTGGGAGCCTTCCTCTAGTGCAGTGGTTCTCAACCTATGGGTCGCGACCCCTTTGGTGGTCAAATGACACTTTCACAGGGGTTGCCTAAGACTATCGGAAAACACAGGTATTTACATTATAATTCATAATAATAGCAAAATTATAGTTATGAAGTACGGTTGGGGGTCACCACAACATGAGGAACTGTATTAAAGGGTCATGGCATTAGAAAGGTTGAGAACCACTGCTCTAGTGGTAAGGACTGCCACCTTCCTTTGGCCTTGCTATCCTTTTTATTTAGGTTTGGGATACACCCTTTGCCCTAAAGCAGGCAATTCCAGTAACAAGTAGATTATCTTTATCAGTCAGGATTTAAATGATTATTTCATGGGGAAGTTCATTATCTCAATTAGATAGGGAGTGGCTGGTTTTGACCTTTCAGAGCTTCAAGGTTGACCAGCCTTCTGGCCTCCTGTTTACATCCATTTAGTGAGAACAATGTTTGGTTTCCGACATCTCTCCCGTTTTCTTTTCTCTAAAAAATCTTGCATCTGCAGACTAGAAATAAATATTAAGAACAAAAAATAAGACAAGCAACAATGGCTATGCTAAGAGATAAATGAATAAGTCTATAGTATCTTTCTTTCTGGGCCAACGGTCCTTTGAGTCCCAGTTTCAATGTCCAACAGTTTTTTGAGTGTACATGTTAGTAATGAAATTTCAGTTCAGGATGGTGGACAAATGGTGGCAATGCAGGTCCAACCCTCTCTGGTTTGGTCCTGGGCAACCTGCATTGATGCACAGCTGCTGACTGCTAGGATGGCAAGGTGTCGTCAGCATCTTCTATCTCTGGACTGTTTCTCCTCTTGTCTTCATAGCTGGAGCATTCTCTGTTGTAGGAATTCACATGGTCTTGGAGCTGTTTTTCTGAAAATATACAAACATTCTCAACCAAAAGTTAGTAAAGGAATTTTTTCTATAAATTTGACTTTGGATCTTTTTTATTTTTGCCCAAATGATTTTCCTTTGGCTTATTTTAATACTATGTATATTTTTCATGGGTGTCTTACTGTTAAGTAAAAAAAAAAGTTTTTCTAGATGTAATTTGCTTACAGGATACTTTTCCTTACATAATATTACTGTACTATCCCCCCTTTTTTTATTTAATTATTAGGAGGCTTTTTGGAAAATTTTTATAATGCAAATATGACTGCTTTATGTTTATTGCATGCTAAGTAATTTTACCATGCAATGAACTACCAATAGAAATTTTAGTTAATACTTTAGGAACAACTTTTTTTCTAGTACAATTAAATTTTCTTGAATATCACTTACTTCAATTAGCCAATTTAAATTAATTTGAAAACTCGACTATTATTTTATTGTCAATTTAATATTCTAACAACAATCTTAGTTTTATCCTTTAAATATTAGTGGAAAGGATCATTTGCATTCTTGAGTAGGCTCTGAGCATTCCTGGTGTTAGGTTGGATTTAGAATATAGGGCAGCTGTCGGCCAAGTCTCTGATCTGAGCTGCACCAAATCTTTGTCTGTCATCTGTGTCCTGAACTGAGCTGGGGCAAATTTCTGTCACCTGTGTCCCAAACTTAGCTGGGCCAAATCTCTGTTTTGTCACCTGGGTCCTGATCAGAGCTGGGCGTGGGAAGTGAAGCAGCCATGGGGCAGGAGACCTCCCTCAGAAGGGGCGAGGGTTCAAGCCCCTGCAATGTTGGGGGAGTGAGGATCTGTGCCTTACCTCTGTTGATTGCCAAGTTTTCTCCTGATGGCCCCTCTGCGACTGTGCATGTCTTAGGTTGTTCCTCCTCTGATTCTTGCATGAATCTTTGTGCATTGGGCCTCATAAACACACACACACACACACACACACACACACACACACACACACAGAGTGGCCGGATTATTATGTGTTCAGAGATCATAATAATCTGGCCACTCAGTGTGTTATATGTAATACATTATAATAAATTATATATATAATTCTATATAATAAAAGGGCAATATGCAAATAGACCAAATGGCATGACAACCAATCAAAGCATGGTATACTAATGAAATGCTAAGGCTGTTCAACAGCTTGCTATGATATGCACTGACCACTATGGGGCAGACAGTCAACTGGTGGACCAGTCACTATGACGTGTACTGACCACTAGGGGGCAGATGCTCTGACTGGTAAGTAAGCTTACTGCTGGAGTCCAGTGGATTGGGAGTGAGTGAGATGGGCTGGAAATGCTCTGGAGCCCTCCCACATTCCCTCCCTGGCTGGCCAACCTCTCACATTCCTCCGGCTGGCTGACCCTGAAGGTCTGGGTGAGATGGGGCCGGACTTGCCCTAGAGCCCTTCTGTGGTCCCTCTCCAGCCCAATCATGCACCAGTGGAGTCTCTCAGCCTGGCCTGTGCCCTCTTGTAATCCAGAACCCCTTGCAAGATATTGGAGAGCCTGTTTCAGCCCAATCCCACAGGCCACTCCCTTTGGGAGGGTGCCAGACACAGGGCTCATGGCCGGCGAGCACACAGGACTGATTGGGCGTGAGCCTGAGGCAGGCACAGTGGGGCTGGATTGAGCAGGAGTGGCAGGTAGGAGCTGCAGGCAGCCTTGGACTGTGGTTTTTGGCATGATCCCTGCAGGCCACCAAGAAGGACTCCACCTGTGCACAAATTTGTGCACCAGGCCTCTAGTTTCTTAATAGAATGCATTTAACAAGGACATGGGATATTACAAAGAAATTTGCAGGAGTAATTTATTTCAAAGAATTAAATCAAATTTTCTCCCCCACTTCCCTCAGTATACAGAAGAGTAGAAAAATATAGGATTTGGCATTTTATTATTTGTGCTTAATGAGAAAACTTTTTAAAACAATATATTTCATTGATTTTTTACAGAGAGGAAGGGAGAGGGATAGAGAGCTAGAAACATCGATGAGAGAGAAACATTGATCAGCTGCCTCCTGCACACTCCCCACTGGCTATGTGCCCACAAGCAAGGTACATGCCCTTGACCCAAACCAAACCCGGGACTCCTGAGTCCACAGGCCTACGTTCTATCCACTGAGCAAAATTGGTCAGGGCAATGAGAAAACTTTTGAAGGTAGACACTGTATCTATATCTATATATCTGTTTAAAAATATCTTTTTATATATTAATATGATTTAATTTTGAAAGTGTTAAATTTTCAGTTTTCTGGACATCTTTGTCTTTGTGGGCTTGTACTTATGTTCATCATTAAAATTCATTTGCAACTAAGAATTTACTATTTTGTGTTTATGAGAAATCAAATTTTAAATCAAGGTAAGATTGGCTTACTTTGCCTGTATTTATTCTTTAGAGTAAGTAATGTAGGCATATTCTCATTTTTAACATAATCTGTTTATCTTTTCACATGTAACTGAATATTTCATCCATGCTTATGCAGTCTTGTATAAAATATAAGTATACTCAAAATTAGCAACAGAAGGAATTATCAATTAAAATTATTTTAAAATTGAATATTAAACTTGTTACTTATGTTAAAGGATTAACTGAATGTAAGCGAATTCTGAGGGACCTCTCATTGAATATTTGGAAAACTCTGTCAAAATCTAAGTAAGTACAACCCAAATCCTTCAAAGTAATATATCATTAGAAATAATTCATTTCCTCTGTGTGGCATATTTTTTATTTCTTCTTACTAAGAATCATTTTGGGTTAACTGAAAGTGGGACAAGAGATTGATATTTCTGAAAATAGGTAAATATTTTCTTTTCTTGGGAAGGATTTTGCTATATGGCTTTTATTCAGTAGCTAGGAATAATATACTGAAAACTTGAGAGGGTATATGTGGAGGAAAGATTATTTTTTAAAATCTTACATAAGACTAAAGTAGCAATTTAATTGGCATTATATTACATGTCAAAATCTTTGAAAATGTCACAAAATTGAAATTTGGTGAGTTTTAACTAATGCCAAAATATTATTGAATAGCATCAAAGGCAAATACACCAAATTAATGCATCATTTAATTCCCTCAACAGCCATTTTTGTGTGCTCATTAATATGTTAGCCTCTAGAGGTGAGGAAAGTAGAATTTCTTGTTATAGGTGATTTATTTAGTCTGATCTTATATGATTTATCTCCACATTTCCATGTTCTAAAATAATTTAGAATAGATACGCTGAAATATCAATTGCATGAAATTATAAAATAAAAGCCAAACCCCAAACATAATTTATGATATGAATATTTTAAGCATATAATATGACATAAAAATACTTAGTTTTAAAAATTGTATAAATAAATTAAATTAGAAGCATGTAGTTCATGTGTTGTACAATCCCAGGTGTTGAAAATTATGCAAATGAATTGAATTTCTGACACCTGTTAATGTAGGTATAACTCTATAGGATTGCTTTAGAAAATGAGTTGCTATTGCCTTATGGTATACAAATTAGTAATTACATTTTTATAAATAGACCTGAGAGTTTCATCTGTGTATTAGGAAACAGACACAAGAATGATCATTGCAGCACAGTTTATAACAGCAATAAATGGAAGAAAAAATTCAAGTGCTCATTGAAAGGAGAAAGATAAATATTGATGTAGATATATAATTGCTATTATACAGCAGTAAAGTTATTTAAATATAGCTTCCTATAACCATATACTAGAATTTTAATAGAAATTGGTAATTATGTTTAAAAATTCTATAAAACTCAGATAAGAAATTGTTATTTTAATAAAGATCCTAAATGAGGTATGTATATACTATCATAAAAACTTTTAAAAAGTGAGGAAGAGTGTAATGAAAATTAAATTCAAGGCAGTGGTTGCCTCTGAGGGAGAGTTAGGGAGATAGTTTTGACAACTTTTCATAGGGTAGATATAAGTTATAGGAAATTTTTGGAGTGGGTGAAGAGTTTATAGCTCTTCACTTATTTGTTAATTTAAAATGCACAATGAAATAGTTCCATACATATAATTGACCAAGAATTATGACTTTTAATTTTTCACACTGGAAGTACAAAAACAGTAAGTATAAATTTAAAATAGAGAGGACACGTTTTTGCGTAAACTTATGCTTACACCAATGAATTTCAGTTTCACTATAGAATCAGTCATACTTTAACTAAGAGCTTATTTATGATTGCAGAATAGGAATGCCCTGGAAAATTGTTATTTAAATATAATAGAACCGTGAGATTAGTTTTAAGATTCCTGCTTACAACTAGAAGAAAATTTGTGAAACCAATTGAACTGTGGGATTTTATCTCCAGCTACTATTATCTTTATATATAATCTTTGTATTCTGTGTTTTATATTTTTATTCAGAATGGTGAGCTTACTTAAAGACTTTGTTGAGTCTGAATTTTTTTTGATTGATGGAGATTCATTACTCATCACTTGTTTTCTTAATGTGAACTTCAAGAAAGGACAAACTCTTCACTTCTTTTATATTGTAGAACAATTTCTACATGATTTCATTCAAAAAGAAGCCAAATTTGTAATCGTTTTTTTTAAGGTAACAAACAGATTTAATTTTCTGTTCTCATTTCATAGAGGCTAAGAAAAAGTATTTATTTTTAAGTGTTATCAGTTATTACTTACTCTTTTATACATTTTGCTTATTCAGATTGTAATTAAAGTCTATACTAATAGGAATAATACCAAGTGTTATTGATAGGGAAATAGCTAATGAGTCTTTATCTGACATTTCTACACTATTCAGAAAAAATTAAGCTAATAACTTGAATTTTTAACTCTTTGTATTATGTTAATACAACAATTTATATGCAATGCTAATATTTAAAAAGTAACTAGATATTCTATTTTTTATCTCTAAAATTAACATTGATTTCCTTTGTCTACAGGATGCAGAAAATCTGTATTATAATTACCCTGAAATTCTGGCCCTTCGTACCACATTGATATATCATTTAGAATATAATACTGATGTCACTATTCATACAGAATTTTCCAACTGTCTGACACCAGAATGGGAGATATTTCTTAAAGAATGTTATCCATATTTCCTCATTGTCTCAGATAAGGGAATAACATCTTGTCAAACAGACTTCTTAAACATTTTGATCATACATGCTCTTCAGAAGAAAATCAATATTGTACAGATTTTGGGAATAGAGTCAGATGTCCTTAGAATTTATGGATACTGTGCCTCAAGTCGCTATATGCACAAACTGTTTTTTGAAATGGTAAGTTATATTAAATTGCCCATAACAAAAGAGCAACATAAATGTGGAAAAATTAACCAGAGAACCAATAGCTGTAAGTTTTTATTCAAAAATTCTGGGCATAAGAACACTCTGAAGGAATATTCTAACATAAGAAAAGAGGGTAGAATTTAAGTTAGCTTAGCTTCTTGTATATTAAGCCTTTGTTTGGGTAATTTTAGGAAGTTGGGAGGAAAAGTATGGGCTAAGGTCACGTACAATAGGCTTTGCAGAGGAACAGTGTCAAGGACATGTGAGGATACACTGGGAAATTCCCAACCTGCACCTTGTACATAAATTACATGTATCTGTGCATACATATGTATACATTCACATCACATACACATTCATTTATACACTCCTGAATATTAAAGTTGCATACATTTTGTGAATATATTTTACAGTAGATCTTTGCAGAATGCACTGTCTTAGTGTGATTTTCCTTCAACATTTACCTCTGTTTCAAAGGGCGAAGAGTAGAATTATTACTTATATTTGGGACAGAACACTTGTACCATTTCTAAGAATGGTATGTGAACTACATGGGATATCATAAATATTGTAAATTCAATAAGGCAAACATTACAAGGCAGAATAATTTGATTTTTCTAATATTGCTTTTATTTCTGCACACATCTAAAAATTACTGCCAGCAAATAATGCTTGTTTTTTTTTTTGAAAAAAATAGTCCTGTCATATATAAAAGTACTCAATGAAAATAAGTACTGCAACTCCATATAAAATGCTCCAGTATTTTGAAGAATTCCAAATACTTATACGGTTTCTTTGAAGAAATAACCATCTCTATTATTAATATATATATATAAAAGTAATAAGTAAAAAGTTGAGCTCAATTGCATGTTTGCATCCCATTACTGATTAAAACAGAGAAGAATGAATTTAAAAGTCATTTGTCAGTTATTTTGAATCTTTGTTTCCAAATTCAGCCTGGTGTTTCTGAGTTTGATATTTGTTGTATAGTGCAGTGATTTTCAACCTTGTTCATCTCATGGGGCACATAAACTGATTAGTAAAATTCTGTGGCACACCAAAAAACAATTTTATATTTTGCTGATCTGACAAAAAAAACATATAATTTTGAATCATTTACACCAGATGGCTATTGTTGTCATTTTTTAATTTGACAATCTAAGGGAAAGAATTCAGTGCCCTGACTAAATAGTCAGATATTAAAAATTCTGGTGGCACACTGGTTGAAAATTGCTGGTAGAATGTATTGTAGTCTTATTTCAGATTAACACTTTAGCTCAAGAAAACAGTTGCATTTGGAGAAAATATATAGTCTATTTTATTGTACTTAAGCCTGCTAAATAAAATGATTTTCAGTAGCTTTAGTATAGTTTGAGTTAAGGAATGATAAAGAACAGAAAGCTAAAACAGTCCCTTGGTGAGATATTGAGAAACCTATATAATACAATAAATTAAAGTACAGTTGTATGGCTGAAAAACTGCATTGTTGATGAATTACCTAGTTGTTGTCAGCACAATTGTATTATGTGTGCAGGTGACATTTTCATTATATATTTAAAAAATTCCATCTAATATGTCATTGTATTTTATTTAGGCCCTAACTCTTTAAATGCTGCCATAAGCAACTTTTAATTAAAACTTTAGAAATAATAATGAAGTATCCACTACTTTTCTATAATGACTATTATTTTGAGTCAACGAAGGCATATTTATTGTGACAAATTCAAAGTATTATTTCATTTCAGAGCTGCAAGGTATGTTGGAAGGTATAGATTAGCCATGCTATCTCACAGTTGTAAAACATGAAGCATAAATAAGGTAAGTCATTTGTATATAGTCATAGATTTTGTCAATGCCAGGACAGTCGCATTGTGTTTTCATATGTGGTCTAGTTCCTTTTTCTTGGGGTAAGGCATAGATCATGTGGAGGAAAGTTTAAGGAAGTCATGAACATTCTGGGAAGATTTTATATCATTAGGTAATGCCTCTCTCTCTCTCTCTTTTTTTCCCAGCTAGTTAGATGTCAATTTTTCATCTTAAAACAATTAAAAGCTATGAATAATTGGAATGTGAATTTCACTGGCCTGCCTGACTTAAATGATAATAGTTTGTGGAAAAATATTGCTTATTATTATGAAATTGAACATAATAGAGGTATGTTTTATTTTTAAATTTTTATCTGTACTATAGGATAATTCTTTTTTTAAAAAAATGTATTTTATTGATTTTTCACAGAGAGGAAGGGAGAGGGATAGAAAGTTAGAAACATTGATGAGAGAGACATCGATCAGCCGCCTCCTGCATGCCCCCTATTGGGGATGTGCCCACAACCAATGTACATGCCCTTGCCCGGAATCGAACCTGGGACCTTTCAGTCCGCAGGCTGGCGCTCTATCCACTGAGCCAAACCGGTTTCGGTGGATAATTCTTTTTTAGGTATATTTTCTATTGTTGATAGCATTGCAGATGTCTCTTGTAGAGATATATTTTAAATAATTGTGTAGTTAAGTATTTTTTAGTGGGTGGGTGAGAATTGTGTCTGACAAGCAATGCGATGGGCTATTCATTGATGAACTAAATTTGATAGGAAGCTTTCTTTGCAAATATTTTCTATTGAAAATTTTTATTTCCACATGAGGTAAATAGTTCCACTGTGGACTTTGTGATATGTATGAGATAATATCAGCTAGTGTGCAGGGAAGAGGGCATAGTTTAAATAGGTCGGTGGGAGCTACTCTTAGAGCACTGCAATAAATGTTAACACTTATTGTATATCTTTCATATATTGGATAATTTGTATATGTTATACAATAATACCATAGCTTTGCTGCTGATTGCTTTGGACAAGTTGTGTCAGGTTGGGATATTATGTGAAAAAACAAAGACACACAGATCAGAAGCCCTGCCTCACTACCTCTAACATGACCTTCAGAACACCTGATATTGAAACCTGACTCCTTCACCCATTACATTGGAGCCACGGGCTGGCTTCTCATTGTCCCATCTGGTTTTGTTAAGAGTGATAGAAAAATAACAGTTCAAAAAAACAAACATATATATATATATACACACACACACACACACACACACACATATATATATATATACATATATATTTATTACTAGAAGATTCCTGCAAGAACAGGGCTTCCTGTGGCCTGAAGGAAGCCTGCCCCAGATGGGCTTCCTTCCCACCACTGCTGCCCTCCATCCCATGCTTTTCCTCCTGCAGCTGCTGCCACCACTGCTGCACCGTGCTTTCCCTCCTGCTGCCACCACCTCCCCACTTTCCACTTTCCTTCCTTCTTCCTCTAAGCTGTCTTCAGTCTTCACTCAGCATCTGCATATGCAAATTAACCCCATCTTTGTTGGGTTAATTTGCATACTCACTCTGATTGGCTGGTGGGTGTAGCAGTGTGATGATCAATTTGCATGTTTCTCTTTTATTAGTGTAGATGAGAACTACTCTAGGGCTTTTTTGAAAGATGAGGTGATGAGGGAGAGAGTGAGGGAAGGAGAGGGTTTTTTCTCCCAAACATTGAAAATTTTTATTTTTTTCACATACATATGGAACAGTAGGATATCTGTTTCATTTTATAAAACTGTCATTTTTTTTTACATTCAGCAACAAATAGTCTATATTATAGCAGAAGCTTTTTGCTTTGTTTTTAAAATAGTCAGAGGTAGTGATTCCTAAACTTGCCTAAGTGTAAGAATCACCTAGGATGCTCCTTAAAGAATGCAAACTCTTAAAGAATGCAAAATCTGTCATTCCAGATGTATTGAATCACAGTCTTCTGGAACAATGTTTTGGAAAATTTTATTTTTAATAAGCACCCTGAGTAATTCTTAAGGTCAGGCAAGACTGGGAAAGGCTTCTGTTTGGGGAGTATAACACACGATGGGTGAGAGAATCTGAATTACTAGTCTATTCTTCTGATTACCAGCTTTTTATTAATTTAAATTCTTTATTGTTTAAAGTATTACGTAAGTCTCCCTTTTCCCCCATTGACCTCTCCCTGGCTGCTTCCCCTCCCAGCACATGCCCTCACCTACCGCATCTGTATCCATTGGTTATGCTCATATGCATGCATACAAGTCCTTTGGTTGATTGATCTCTTACCCCATTATCCCCCACTTTCCCTCACAGGTTGGACCGTCTGATGCTTCTGTGACTCTGGTTCTAGAAAAAAGTCACACAAGTACAGAGAGTTCAAAGATATTTTACTTTCTTATAACATTAGTAACAACATGAAAAATATGCCAGAGCTTATTCTGTTCTGTAATAAGCCTCTACTATGAGATACTCCCAGACATACACTTATAACTCACATACTCAGAAAACATAAAATATGGTGACTATCGCTCAGATTTTAATTATTAATTTGAACATATTTTTTCTCCTATCTAGGGCTCAATTTGGAATTGGGTAATACTTTGAAACAGAGATACGAGGAATTGTGGAATACAGTCTTAACATTATCAGAGAATGATGATTTTGGAGGATCTATGCCCGTGAGGACAACATCCAGACCTTTTCTTACACAGAAAGAAAAATCACCTAGAGGTGCTGACAAGTTTTTAACATTGATCTCATTCAGGACAGAAAAAGATGAGCAGTGCCATCCATGTTTAGAAAATAAACCTGAGCTTTTAAAGTTTTGTCTTTTTGCAGGCTTAGTCCTGCTCATTAGCTTCTATACCTGCATACCTTCTTTGCCTTCCCATTGCTTTTTTTATTTCTTTGCTTGCCTATTTATTTAATTGTTTGTTTATTTATTTATTGTGAGGTCATGAGAAAGTTAACTTTTACTAAATACCCATGCTGCAAGATGTGCTTAGCGGTTCACATGAATTTTTAAATTTGTTTTTTAAAACAGCCCTACTCATGATACAGTCAATCTCATTTTACAGATAAGATCTCGTGAAAGTATCTTCAACCACACAGTCAATTTATGGTAGATGGTTAGAATGCAAATCTTTCTGTTTCCACAGTCAGACATAAAAAGTATCCCAATAGTAACTTTATTGTCTTTTCTACAAAAAGTATGTTTGTTAAGGCTCATGTGAAGAAACCAACTTGTATGGAAATAAATCTGTGGGGATTATGATTGACAGGTTAAGACCAACCTCTTTATGTGGAAAAAATTTATTTGACTAAATAAAATATACAAAGGTATGTTTTAAAGTTTCAACTAATGAAAGAAACAAATTATTCTATTACTATTTCATTTTATTAGTACTGGTTATTAAATTTGAAATATTTTTATAAAACCTTATTTCTTTTGGACTATGGAAAAATAGGCATATTTATTTTATTGATTTCAGAAAGGAAGGGAGAGGGAGAGAGAGATAGAAACACCAATGATGAGAGAGAATCATTGATTGACTTCCTCCTGCAAGATCCCCAGGGATCGTGCCCTTAGCCAGAATCAAACCTGGGACCCTTCAGTTTGCAGGCTGATGCTCTATCCACTGAGCCAAACTAACTAGGGCCATATTTCTTAATGCGGTTCAGAATAATTACTTGTCTTTTCTAGACTGTGTAGTGATTTCTTTACTGTTTCTCAAATGCCATCAACTTTACTTGCAATAAAATTATACACCAATTCACTCAATATACATTTACATTTGTGAATTAAGTGGGTGTAATATAAAGTTGATCTAAACCTGATTTGCAACAATTCCATTGAAGTATTATTTATTTTTATGAAAATGTTTAATTTTGTTAGTTCACAAACATTTTCATCACATTGGTAAATTCTTAGAATTTTGTGTTCAAATATTAATTGTTTTTCTAAATAGTACCAGGATCAAATCAAGGAATTCATAAATTAGGACTCATTCCTCTGAAAGCTGAGATTATAGAAGTTTATGCTGGAGATATTTTGTCAGAACTACCTTTTCTAAGCAGGTATTTATGGAAAAATTTTGCCTGTTTGTAATTATTTGTCTATCTATCTATCCATCCATCCATCTATCATCTACCTATCAATCACTATATCCAGTATAATGAATTAACTGGATTTATTGTTGCATATATTGTACATATGTAAATTAAATTTCACTCTGGGAGATAAATTTTCATTAGAATTTTGCTTTATATTCAAGCAAGGAGGATATCTATCTATCTATTTATTTATTTTTAAAATATATTTTATTGATTTTAGAGAGGAAGGGAAAGGGAGAGATAGAAACATCAATGATAAGAGAGAATCATTGATCAGCTGCCTCCCGCATGTCCCCTACTGGGGATCAAGCCCACATCCCAGGCATTTGCCCTTGGCCGGAATCGAACTTGGGACCCTTCAGTCTGCAGGCCGATGCTCTATCCACTGAGCCAAACCAGGTAGTGCACAGAAGGATACGTAAATATCCACTTCCTGCTAGCAAGTCCTCATTTTATATTTCTAGGTTTTTTGCTCATTAACATATTCTTAGCATGTAGAAGAGTATCTGGCACAAAACAGGAACTCAGTGAATATCTTGGTTCATGTATGTCACTCTCTATTTTTTATCTCTGTGCTTGAAATATTTTACAAGTACACACATATACACACACACAAACAAGCTAAAATAGTCCAAAAGTGTCTCTCAACTTCAGAAATTTCATATCTTATAGCTAATGCTATATACACTTTATTGTTATTTGGTGCCTAATTCAATCCCACATACAAATAAATTCTTAATACACACTTTTTATTGTTATAGAGATGATAATGCTACAGCTATCCCTGTCTACTTTTTGACTATTTTTCAATGATATACATTGTTTTAAAAACATACTTTGTTCATTTATAATTGTAAAATTAAGGGTAGATTAATAGCTCATGGCTTATATAGAAACTGAAAAAAGTTATATGTGTATTATAATGTATGCCTTTTTATTGTATTCCTAGTGATGACCCAGCTGTTACATCTCTTTCTAAGAAGAAAGAATTTGATGAACTCATGCACTGGCATTCTTCTAGACCTCTCAGTGATGATTTTGAAAGGACAAAGTGCAACAGTGATGGTAAATATAACAAATATTTTGAACATTTTAAACATTCTTCTAGGTTAAATTGTATCTCATGTATAAGAAAAAAATGAGGCATCTGAATTTAGTGAAATCTAATTCATAGTCTTTTCTCTCTCAGGCTGGCATATAAATTTCCATCTTTTACATCAGAACCAGAAAGAACTAGTTTCTAAAGTATGAAAATTGAGATTCCAATCAGTCTAATTGGGATGAGGACTTGTTTTGTTGAGATGGGAAATATTTTACAATTTTTTCTTAGGTTCCTATAACAAGTTACTTTGTATGTTATTGTTAATGTAGCTTTAGTTTTTTATTCTTCTCAATTAAACTTTCCTGTTGTATTGTCTCATGAGACCTAATACCTTCCCTAATCACATTATATTTTAATTGTTTATCCAAATTACTAATTATATTATTTCCTTAAAAATACTATTTAATAATTATTAAGTGAAATAACTAACAAATATTCAAATGATTTAGTAATTAATTTGGCATTTGGCAATTAAATATTATGGGCCACTATAGTTCTCTAATCTTATTATCTTCTTGGAATGAAAACTAGTACAGGAAAATCACTTTAGGGAAAATTAAAAAATCAGTTGCACACCATTAGGATTCTTTATAGAGTGGGAAGTGACAGCTGGATTGGTATTGCAGGACTCTGACGTACTCATTCAGTCTCTATCCTATAAATTGAGAGTTATGATGTACCTAGCTTTGAGCTGGACTCTGGAAATCCAGCAGGGAACATGAAAGATATATTCCTGCTCTCGTAGTGCTCACAGTTTAGCAGGAATAGAAGATGTTAAACCTGCCGAGATACTTATTTAAAACTAGAGGCCCGGTGCACAAAATTTGTGCATGGGTAGGGTCCCTAGGCCTGGCAGGCATTCAGGGCCAATCAGGGCCTCCCAGCTGTTGGCCAGGGCCTTCCTTCATTCCTTGCCACCCACTGGTGGACAGCACATGTCATAGCGAGTGATCAAACTCCTGGTTGCCTGGTCGAGCTCCCAAGGTGACATTTGGCATATTAGCCTTTTATATACATAGATTATGATGACTAATACAGTCAGGTGCAAAGGGTATACCAAGGATAGGCTTTCAGGAGATAAGGAATTTTCAAACCAAATCTGAAAGATGAAGATAGTTATGCAGGTGTGGTAGTGGTGGGCAATAGGAAGTGGACAGAAGGCATATAGCACAGTGAGTGATGTGAGATGGGTCTGAATCATGCAGGTTTTAGTGAGGATTCTGAACAATAAAAGAGCAACAGGAAGTCACCAAAATGTTCAAACCACATGAGCAATATGATTGGGTTATATTTACTCCAGCAGCAGCATGGAGAAAGATATATTCTTTTTAGTGTGTGCAGTACAGCTGCACATTACTTGGAATTTGATTAGCTGTTTTAGGCAAATATTTCTGACCTAATTTGGGTGCAGTTTTCAGAGACCCTGTTTTGAAATTGGAAGCTCTTCCAGAGTGTTTGTGTCCTTTATTCTTGACACTACGTCCAGAGCCATCAAAAATGCCAAAGAGCTAAAGTTTCTTTTGCTGTTCTGATATCCTAGAAGGAAAGGAAAATGTAAGGTCACCATTGACTTTTTCTATGGGATGTCCTATAATGCCTAGTAGGTTGTACTAAAGTGAAAATACAAATGACAAGACACTGATTTAGATTTTACCATGTTATTTAAAACTAGGGGCCTGCTATATGAAATTAATGCATTAGGGGGAGGGCTCCCTCAGCCCAGCCTGCCCACTCTCACATACTGGGAGCCCTCAGGGGATGTCCTACTGATAGCTTAGGCCCACTCCCTTTATGGGAGGTGACCAGGCTGATCAGGGGAAGGCACCAGCCCCATCACCCTGCTGCTGCAGCCACTGCCAGTCACTGCAACCACCAAGGTGTTTTCATCAACATGGACTCCAGTCCCTTCACCACAAAAAAAAAATGACAGCTTTCTTTAGACATTTTCAAAATGTGTCTTTCATAGAATATGACCTTTCTTTCTTTCTTTCTTTCTTTCTTTCTTTCTTTCTTTCTTTCTT
>JAAGEH010000014.1:8451960-8497067 GCA_011751065.1 Lasiurus cinereus | reverse complement strand
CTTTCTTTCTTTCTTTCTTTCTTTCTTTCTTTCTTTCTTTCTTTCTTTCTTTCTTTCTTTCTTTTTCCTCACCTGAGAATATGATTCCATTGATTTTTAGAGAATGTGGAAGAGAAAGGGAGAGATAGAGAGAAACAGCAAAGTGAGAGGAACACTTTGATTGGTTGCCTCCTGCATGAGCCCTGACCAGGGTCCTGGCCAGGGAGGAGCCTGCAACCTAGGTACATGCCCTTGATCAGAATTGAACCCAGACCCTGCAGTCTGTGGCTCTATCCATTGAGCCAAACACGCTAGGGCAAAATATGGCATTTCTTAGCCCTCCAGCAGCAGACCTCCATTTTTTTTTTTCTCCAGAACTGTGGTGGGAAAACCCTAGATCAACTTTTTGGATTCTTATTATCCAAATTACTAAGAGAGCTTAGCCAATGAGCAGTCAGAAAAGGTACTTAGATCAAGTGGGTTAGAAACTCAGTTCACACTGATCACTAGCTCTGCTCCTGACCAGGCCTAAAGCCTATGGGTCCCTAGCTCACTCCCATCATTGATCACAGGCTCCCTCTCCCTCCATCATGGCTCCCTCTCCCTCCCATCATGGCTCTCTCTCCCTCTGATTGCTGTCTCCCTCTCCCTGAGTGGCTCCCTCTCCCTCTGATCACTGGTTCCCTCCAATTGCTGGCCTTGGAGCCTGGGGCCTGGGCCACCCAGCTCCCTCCAATTGCTGGATCCACCCCTGCTCCAATTGCAGGCTTAGCCCTGCCCAGGAGTCCTCGGCTCAGGCCCTTCTCAGGTTGCTCAGGACCCACGCAGGGCCTACCTTGGAGTGACCTGGGTGCCAAGGATGTTCCTGGATGGAGGCCTCTGAGCGTCTACTTATGCAAATTAACAGCCATATTTATTGGGTTATTTTGCATACTCACTTTTATTGGCTGTGGGTATAGCAGAGTTATGGTCAATTTACATGTTTGTCTACTATTAGGTAAGATGGCTCAAATAATTTGAATTTTTCTATCTCAAAGTCTAACATGTCTATAATTAGTGCAAGTTTTAAGTGTTTGCAAATGTGTGACAGTCTTTTTCACAAATGCTTTCTAAATGAAATTCTTATTTATAAAGAGTATTGTCAACATATTTTAATGATGTACTTATTTCCTACAGCTAAATCCAAAGACAACAAAGGAAGAAGGGACATGCAGAAATTACATCATTTTTATCATGTCTTTGGAAAATCTTTGGTAGGAAGTAACAAATCAATAAGGATTACGAGAGAAAGGTCTCTGCCACCTTCAGAAAATTCTTCAGTACAAAAGAAAAAAACACACCAGGTACATTCTTGATCTATCAAGTCTTGTGAGGATCCTACAGCTCAACTCATTCCATATGGGATCTTCATTAACAATATCCAGCATTGTGCACATATGTTATCAGAGAACTAAAAACCCTCATTTTCTAAAAATAATAACTGTCAAATCAAGTATACTTTAAATACTAACATGAATTACTAAAGATACTTTTAAAATACTCATAAAATGAAAAAAAAAAGTAGAATGATTCCTGGCCTGTGTAGCTCAGTAGTTAAGTGTCAATCTATGAACCACGAGTTCATGGCTCAATTCCCTGTCAGAGCATAGGCCAAGGTTGTGGGCTCAATTCCTAGTATAGGGCGTGCAGGAGGCAGCCAATCAATGATTCTCTCTCATTGATGTTTCTATCTTTCTCTCTCTCTCCTTTCCTCTCTAAAATCAATAAAGAAATGTGTATTTTTAAAAGTGTAATGAAGAAAACAAAATCCTAATAGGACTTTAACATTTTAGTGCATTTCCTTGTAGTCATTTTCCCTTCCTGTTATTAAAATTTTTTAAAACACATTTTTGTGGTTGCATAATCTATAGCACAGCAATGCACTAGGGTTCTATTGTCTCCACATCTTTGCCAGCACTATTGTTTGCTGATTTACTGATGGTAGGTAGCCTTCTGGCAGATGTGAGGAGATTGTGGTTTTAACTTGCATATTTCTGATGATTAATGACATTGATCATTTTTCATATGTCTATTGGCTATCAGTATTTCCTCTTTGAAGATGAATATATTTAGGTCCTTTATCCATTTCTAAAAAATGTATTTTTATTATTGATTTCAGAAAGGAAGGGCGAGGGAGAGAGAGATATAAACATTAGTGATGAAAGAGAATCATCTATTGGCTGCCTCCTGCACACACCACACTGGAGATAGAGCCTGCAACCTGGGCATGTGCCTGGACCGGGAATCAAACCATGACCTCCTGGTTCATAGGTCAATAATCTACCACTGTGCAACACCAGCTGGGTCATTTGTCCATTTCTTAAATTTGATTGTTTGTCTTCCTAGTGTTGAGTTGCAGAGTTATTATTTATTTATTTACTTATTTATTTATTCATTCCATCTCCATTTATTCTTGTACACTGTCTTCCATTTCCACCCACCCCCCTCATCCCTACTGTCTGGCAGATATAAAAACAAACAATTTTAAAATTTACATATGGTTTCATAATTTTTTCCTATTAATGTGTTTTGAAGAACTTTTTATTTCAAACTAGGAATAAACTTTAAAAAATATTTTCTTAATATTCTATAATATTCCCATTTTTAATATTTATGTTTCCATTATTTTGCCATTATTACCTGTGCTGTGATAAGCATAATTTATCAGAATCTGTCTATACTTTTTTTAATTACTTAGAGAATTGTTGGATCAAAGACTATGAAAAATTTAGGGTTTTTGATATACATTTGATGTTCATTTTAATATACATTCTCATATAAGAGGGCTATCCAAAGTTTTATTCTTATTTTAACATGAATACAAATAATAATATGTTACTAATTTACTAAACTCTTATGTGAAAAAACGGTGCCGAGTTACATAGTGAGTCATCGACCCAGAATGTAGCTGAGAACCTGCCTGTTTATTCATCAGCTATGAATGATTAGCATCAGTGTATCAGAGTGCTTGTTTTCTTCTTAATTCCTCTCAATCAGAGGTTTTAATCTCAATTCTTTGAATACCAGTGATATGAGCATCTTTCCAAAATATTAAGTCTACTTGTGTTTGTTCTTCTATGAATTTCTTTTATGTCCTTGACTATTGCTTATTGATTGCTAAGAGCTATTTACAACATCACATCTTTGTCATATATGTTTAAAATATTTTCTTAGACTTTATTCTCTATTTTGTGCTTAAGGAAGTTCATTTTTTCTGCATGTTATTGATGTAGACCTCTCTCCCCAGGAATATATTTTTTACTTCTGGTTAGGCTGTGTCACTCCCAGGAGGAGTTAACATCACTTCATTGATACTCTAGCGTTCCTGAGATGGTCCATTGTCTCCAGATAGTGGAGGTGGAAGATGAAAGGCGAGTTAAAAAAGGACATGACCTGAGTTTTGGACAAGAAAGTTTATTACAGCAATTGGGTGTGGCAACATTCTCTTTGGCATCCTGTAGTCCAGATATTACAATTTTAGACATGATGACTTTGAACCTCTTTTCATTTTTTTTTTGAATCACTGAGCAAAAGTTACATTGATTTTTCTATAAAGCATAACCTGCTACTCTCCTGAGCAATTTTTGTAATTATACCACACTTAGCCTAGTTTAATAAAAGATATATATCCTATTAGGATATTAATTTGAAATGGTTTTTCTTAGACCCAACCTCACAGATTTGGAATGCCAGAAGACTGTTTTTCAACATGTGGCTTAAGAAAATAATAGGTGAAGAGATTAGCTAAAGAATATATATATCTATAGCCTGTGGACTCAGACAACAGTGTGGTGATGGCCAGAGGGAGGGAGGATGGGGGCTGGATGAATATGGGCAAAGGCAGAGGAAATGGGGGACATTTGTAATAGTGTCAACAATAAAAAAAAGTGTAAGCCCAGCCAATGTGGCTCAGTGGTTGAGCGTTGATCTATGCAGGGTTCAATTCCAGCCAGGGTACATGCCTGGGTTGCAGATTGTGAGCTTGATCCTCAGTGGGGGCATTGCAGGAGGCAGTCAATCAGTGATTCTCTCTTATCATTGATGTTTCTATCTCTCCCTCCTTCTCCCTTTCTCTCTGAAATCAATAAAATATATATTTTAAAAAAATACAATAAAAAATAAGAAAAGAAAGAGATAGTTGAAGATAGAAAGAAGAAAGAAGAAAATGTTGAATTATCATGCCTATTATGTTTACGTTTAATTATTCAGGACTCCTAAGGTCCTCTGTGATGCTCTACTTCAATGTGCTAGTAGTGAACTAGTGGCTTAAGATATTAAATAGTTCTTTCAAAAAACATCGTATTGAAAGACGTGCTCTCTTTGCCATATCTACTGAGAAGAGGAAGACCATTCTCAGCAATCAGACTGTCAACATTCCAGAGAATGCAGACCTCACTATGAAGGGAAACACAGTTGTTATGCAAGGCCCCAGGCATCCCGCAAAGGGATGTCAATCACATTAATGTAGAACTCAGTCTCCTTGGAAAGAAAAAGAAGAGGCTCCAGATTGTCCAAGTAGTGGGGAACAGAGAGGAACTGGTTGCTATTTGCACTATCTGTAGTCACTACGGAACATGAGCAAGGGTGTTATGCTGGGCTTCTGTCACAGAACACGGTCTTTGTATTATCACTTCCCCATTGAGGTTGTTATTCGGGAAGATGGTTCTCTTGTTGAAATTGGAAATCTCTTGGGTGAAAAGTATATCTACAAATTTCAGATGAGTATCTCAAGCTCAGAAAGAGGAGTTAATTATTGAAGGAAATGACATTGAACTTGTATCAGATTTAGCTGCTTTGATTCAGCAAATCAGATAGTTTAAAAACAAGATTATCTTAAAAAAATGAATGGTATCTATGTTTCTAAAAAGGGAACAGTTCAGCAGTCTAATGAATACAATTTAAGTTGTTCAGCTGTAGAAATAGCCAGATACCAAATGATTCCTCAGACTTCTTTGTGATGTTTTAAAGATGCAATAAAAGCTGTGTATTGGGGGGAAAAAATCAAATGTATTATCGTGGAAACGCTGGTTTTATTGTTAATTTTTCTTTTTGAAAGACAAATGCAGAAAAATTTATTGAGGAAAACCAAAAGAGACAGCTTGCTAAACTAGAGGAAAAAGAGAAAGAAAAATGGAAAAACTTGTCAGTATATATTGAAAAGGAAATGAAAGAAAATCCTAATTCTGGTATAAAAAAACTAGAAGATTTCCTCCAAACATGCTCTGTTAAATCTGTAAAATTTGCTGCAGAAATGGTAGGATTGGATGCCTGTTTCAAATTATGGATGGAATCCTGTTTAAAACCAGGTACATAAACTACAAATTTTAGAAATACCTTCAAATAAAATGTCAGTAAGAACAGAGCAAAAGAATTGATACTGGCCACATATACTGATTTTTATGGCCAGTGTGATGTTGGAAACTCTTGATTTCTAAAGGGTAAGAAGATTTCCTTTCATTTGATTCACTACTAACATGGCTATGTGTGAATGTGATGGGTATTGGTAAATAGATTTCACCTAAAATTCAACTCAGTAAACAGTTCTTCAAGGTCAGTCATGAGCTGAGTACCTTATTGGGTGTCCATGGGCTTCTGACCAGAAGAACATAGGACCTGCTCTGAAGGTGCTTAATGATAGCCGCCTAAGGGACTTAGGCACATGCTGAACTAACTGCAACATAGTGTTGATAACCACAATCAAAGCTTTATACAGTAAATTTTCATGTAAAGTAGTCTGTAGGTTCTGTGACTTTAAGAAAATCAATGTATAGTGAAACTAATTTTACTACAGGCTAATTGATATTAACTGGAGTTAAATTCCTAAGGCATCTCATTAATGCTACAATGAAATGACGTTGAATAAAATGTTAGTTGAGGGCTTAGCATATATAGGATGTCCCAAAAATGTATACACATTTTGAATTATTACCAAGACAGTGTTTATTAAAATGCATTGTATTTTCAAAATTGAGCTATTAGCTGTTAAAGTTTATATACATTTTTGGGGCGACACCTTGTATATGTATATAAATTCTCACAATTTTCTGAGGTGGTTCCATTACCTTAATTTTACATGTAAGAAATTAAAGTTCTAGGAGACCAAATTACATGCCCAAATGTCAGTGACCGAGCAAGAACTTTAATACAGCATCCTTACTCCAGGAGGTATGCACAAATTTAATAATTAGTAAAATTGGGCACAACAGTGTTTGCATGAGAACCGGAGAATGAATATTTTTTCATTGGAAAGAAAGTGAAATATATTTATCTTTTAATTGTGTTCACAGGAAAGTAAATATTAAAGGGGAAAAAAAAATGTTGCCCTGGCCATTGTTGTTAAGTGGTTAGAGCATTGGCCTACTCACCAAAGGGTAGAGGATTTGATTCCCAGTCAAGGGCACCTACCTAAGGTTGCAGGGTTGATCTTGGCCCTTGTGGATCACATGTGAGAGGCAACCAATCAATGTGTCTCTCTCACATTGATGTTTCTCTCCTCCCTCTCTCCCTTCATTCTCTGTAAAAATCAATGGAAACATTCTTGGGTGAAGATTAACAACAACAAAAAGAATGTAAAAAAAGATCCATTCCCTCATTCTCTATATTCTTATGGTTAATAATAACTGCTGCCATTATTGTATCACTTTTATATAAGTTAATTTATTTTATCCTTATAAACCATATGAGGTGAGACCTAATATTAGTATCCCCAATTTCTATAAAAAGAAAATAAAGTTTAGAAATGGAGCTTTTCAAGTTCCTAAATCAAGTACAGTCAATTTAAATTGAATTTCAGATAGATTATAATTTTTTTTTACTATAAGTAAATGTCATGAATATATATCTCAAACTGTATCACCTATATTTTTATTTGCTAAAGTTGGCAATTCTACTTTTACTTGAGGCCACGCTCTTAACTGTAATGTAATTGACTAGTAACTATGAATTCCTCAGTATTATCAATGATTCATATGATTATGCTTTTCTTATCCTGCAATAAAATTAAATCAGCTTTTGGGGTTTTATTATCTTACTATCAATATCTTGTATAACATGTTATATATGACAATGTTTCTTTTAAACTGAAACAGAATCCAGAGATATGAACATAATAATTAACTTGATGAAAAGGATTCATGCAATCCATCAAAAATATTCAGAACTATTAAAAAATACAGACCAACGAAAATTAGCCAAATATTTAAAATATGTTGGATTTGACAACTTGGCACACTCATTATATCCTCAGGTAGGTGCTATAGAAAATATTACGTGACATTCATATATGTGTGTGTGTAAAATATTCTATGGAATGTATTCAGAATGAACATCTATTAGATTAAATTGATGATTAGCTATGTATCATCCTGTCTAAACACAGATCTAATAATTTTTATGGATGTGTTTTTATATAGAATGAATGTTTTAGTTGTACAAAAGATGCTATGGTGTAAATGTTTTTGTCCCCTTCCCAAATTCATATATTAAAATGTAAACTCCTAGAGTGTTGGTATTTGAAACTGGAGCCTTTTAAAGGTATTAGGTCATGAGGGTGGAGCCCTCACTAACAGAATTAGTGCCCTTAAAAAGAGACCCCCACATGAAGATGGCTAGGAAGAACTGAATACCATGTTGGCAATTTACTCTTATAAGTTCCAGACAGAAAGTTCTATATATTGAACTTGCAACTTTTCTGAAAGTTTGAGATTGACTTTAAATAAATATGTATTAATGAACACACACACACACACACACACACACACACACACACACACACCAGAAAGCTAGCTCCTTCTTTCATCATATGCAAAAAGATGGCCATGTAAGGGAGGTTCTCAGCAGACACCAAATCTGCTATGAGAAGAAAATGTTGTTTGAAAGCCATCCAATTATACTTCTAGCAACTTGAATGGATTAAGCATAGGGGTTTCTCATTTTACTTAAGAGTAAATTTTTTTTTTTATCAAAGTCAAGTGATAACTTTAAAAAAACAATGTAACTGACAAAGAAGGTTGTTTTAGTATGGACTTCAGAGATACTGGAAATATTTGCCTTGATTTATGAGGATGTTGGCTTTACTTAGTTAATCTGAATAATACTTTGGTAATATGAAAATATACTTCATACAATTATTAAATGTTACATTCACAATAAAACAAAGGTCAAAAAAGAATGCAAAGATTCATTTAAATCAGGGGAGACTTAATTTTTCCCCCTAGGAAAATTTTACTTATAATGATTTCTATTTGATGTTCTTCCATATATTGACTCCTTTAAACCTCTTCTTTGTTTTCAGCTGTTACTTCAAAAGAATGTGTTTGAAGAGAAAATGTTTTTTTAAGTCAAAATATCCCTCAAATAATGGCTTGAGAGCCATGAGATAGTATATTTAGAAATGGGGCAGCTTCACTTGTGTTATTGCTTGATCTTGGTCAAGTGGACATGCATTTAGTTCCTAGAGGAATGGAAGGGGGTGGGGCAAGGACAGCCACTCAGGATGACTGCCAGAAAGATGTATAGTTAGCCCTGCATTTCCTTCTGAACCAGTTTTCCCTTGAATGCTCTATAACTTTTCCAAGTCTTCATACTGATCCACCACAGAGATCTAGCCTTTTGCTACTTTGCTCAGTCCTGAAGAATGCTCACAGGCTCCGAAAATCCTTTCTGGCTGCATCTTGTTCCCATAATCTCAGGATGCCTTGGGGCCACTCCTGGGCAGTTCTGTAGACCTCTTTGGAGAGCTCTTCCACATGGCTTTTGTTCTCCTCTATCATACTTCACTTCAGTATGGCCCAAAACCTGCCTTTTGACTATTCATGTGCCATAGCTAAAATTCATGTGCCATAGCAATATTTAACAAGGCTTTTGAAGCCTTGTGATACAGAAACTCATTACACGACAGCAAAATATTTCAATGCAGAATGTAAAATGAGTTAATAACCTAGGTCCAACCATAGTATGGACATCTTTTTTTGGTTGTTCTATTTGTACCTCATATTGCAAGAGTATAGGTCATATTTCCCACTGAGAGAGAGCTATTTTTCTACTCCTTTGAGAAACCTGAGAAATTGGTGGGGGGTAAAGTTTTCCAAAACAAATTCACAAGCTCCAGGAAAGTAATTCTTTCTTTCTTAATATAATAATAATAATAATCCTATTAATCAGAGAGAAATATACAAATTAGGCCAGGACATCACAACCAGCTCAGAGCATGCCTCAGCCCCAGCAGATAGACACCACATACCAGGGCTGGGAAGGGCTCTAAGCTGCTGCAGCCCCAGTCCCTGCGCCACCCAGCTCTGAGACCACTCTTGCAGCAGGAGGGTGTAGTAGGGCAAGGGTTGCGGGCAGGCACACCACGCTGCCTGCCCTAAGAGCTTTCCTGCCCTGGGAGCAAGGCCCTCGTGGAAGTGCAGCACTGCCCAGCTCTGAGGTCAATTCCACCAAGGGTTTTCAGGCAGGCATCACATTTATTGATGTGCGTATATTGTGCCAACCTTGCATTCCTGGGATAAATCCTACTTGGTCATGGTGTATGATCTTTCTGGTGTACTGCTGGATCTGATTTGCTAGAATTTTGTTGAGGAATTTGGCATCTATGTTCTTGAGAGATATTGGCCTATAATTCTCTTTCATTGTGTTGTCTTTATCTGGTCTTGGTATTGGGGTGATGCTGGCTTTATAGAAGGTGTTTGGAAGTGTTCCTTCTTCTTGAATATTTTTGAATAGTCTGAGGAGGATAGGTTTTAATTCTTCCTTGAATGTTTGGTAAAACTCTCCTGTGTAGCCATCTGGTCCCAGGCTTTTGTTTGCTGGAAGCTTTTAGATGACTGCTTCAATTTCTTTCATAGTTACTGGACTATTGAGCTGTTTAGATTCTTCCTGATTGAGTTTTGGAAGTTTATATTTTTCTAGGAATATGTCCATGTCTTGCAGGTTTTCCAATTTGTTGGAATAGAGTAGTTCATAGTATTTTTTAACAATCCTTTGTATTTCAGCGGGGTCTGTTGTTATTTCTCTTCTTTCATTTCTGATTTTGTTTATTTGGGTCTTCTCTCTTTGCTTCTTGGTGAGCCTGGCTAGAGGTCCATCAATTTTGTTTATCCTTTCAAAGAACCAGTTCTTGGTTTTGTTGATCTTTTGAATTGTTTCTTTGGTCTCCAAGTTGTTTATCTCCACTCTGATCTTTACTATTTCCTTCCTTATGCTTGCACTGGACTTTTCTTGTTGCTCTCTTTTTAGCTGTTTGAGTTGTAGGGTTAGGCAATTCATTATCATTGTTTCCTGTGTTTTTTTTTGTTTTTTTTTTCCCAGTAGGCTTGTAGGGCTATGAACTTCCCTCTCAAGACTGCTTTCACTGTGTCCCATAAATTTTGTGTTATTGTGTTGTCATTGTCATTTGTTGCCATGATATTTTTTATTTCTACCTTGATCTCTCTGGTTACCCAGTCATTGTTTAATAGCATGCTGTTTAATCTCCATGTGTTTGATTTCTTTATATTGTTTTTAATATAGTTAATTTTCAGTTTTATGCCACTGTGGTCTGAGAAAATGCTTGATATGATTTCTATCTTCTTGAATTTGAAGAGTCTTTTCTTATGACTCAACATATGATCTATCTTTGAAAATGACCAATGTGCACTGGAGAAGAATGTATATTCTGTGGCTTTGGGGTGAAATGTTCTGAAGATGTCAATTAATTCCATCTGGTCTAGTGAGTTATTTAGGATTGATGTTTCTTTGCTGATTTTTTGTTTAGAGGATTTTTCCAGTAGTGACAGTGGGGTATTAAAGTCTCCTAATATGATTGTATTGCTGTATTTAGGTGCTCCTATATTGGGTGTGTATATGTTTACCAGAGTTATTTCTTCTTGTTGGATTGTTCCCTTTAGTATTATGAAGTGGCCTTCTTTATCTCTTGTTAAGACCTTCACTTTGAGATCTAATTTGTCAGATATAAGTATTGCAACTCCAACTTTTTTTTCATTTTCATTTGCCTGAAATACCATCTTCCATCCCTTCACCCTCAATCTGTGTGCATCTCTTTTCCTGAGGTGGGTTTCTTGTAGACAGAAGATATATGGATTATGTTTTCTTATCCAATCGGTTACCCTATGTCTTTTGATTGGACCATTTAACCCGTTTACATTTAAAGTTATTATTGATAGGTACTTATCTGTCGCCATTTTTAGTCTTTATCCCAGAGTTCCTTCTTCACTTCCTATTTTTTTTTATTACAGCAGACCCTTTAACATTTCTTGCATTGCTGGTTTGGTTAGTCCTTTGTTGTCTGTGAAGCTTCTGATTTCACCTTCAATTTTGATTGAAAGCCTTGCAGGGTATAGTATTCTTGGATTCAGACCCTTCCTTTGCATGATGTTGTATATTTCATTCCATTCCCTTTTGGCCTGATGAGTTTCTGTTGAGAAATCAGTAGCTAGTCTTATGGGGGTTCCTTTGTAGGTAAGTTTCTGTTTCTCTCTGGCCGCTTTTAAGATTCTTACTTTGTCGTTGGTGTTTGCCAATTTAATTATAATGTGCCTTGGTGTCAGTTTTGTGGGGTTCATTTTGCTTGGGACTCTGTGAGTCTTGGATTTGTGTGGGTTTTTTCTTTCCTATATTGGGGAAATTTTCTGTCATTATTTCTTCAAACAGGTTCTCTAATCCTTGTTCAGTTTCCACTCTTTCTGGAACCCCAATTATGCGGATGTTGTTGTTTTTTTCGTGTTAGCCCAAAGTTCCTTTAGGCTCTCCTCTTGCTTTTTAATTTTTTCTTTTTCTAGAAGCTGCTGTACTTGGGTATTTTTTCCTACCATGTCTTCTAGCTCACTGATGCGGTCCTCTGCTTCTTCTAGTCTAATTTTGATGCTTTCTATTGAGTTCTTTAAGGCAATGATGTCATTTTTTATTTCTTCTTGCTTTTCTTCTTGTTTCTTCTTGCATTTCTTCTTGGGTCTTCTTCATTTCCTCTTGGCTCTTACTCATATTATCGAATTTGTCTTATATTCTTTTCATCCACCTTATGATCATTTCTTTGAACTCTTTCTCTGGCATACTTATTTCTGCTTCTATTTCATTCACTTCCTTTTCTGCTGATACCTGCCTATCTGTCATATGCGGGCTGTTTCTTCTTCTGCACATGGTCTTTCTTCTCTGGGTGTCTGGTTATGTAGTTCTCTCTCCTACGTTGATTCAGAGGCACAAACTACAACACGACCCGGTACAGCACACAAGGCACTGGACAGAAATGTATTCACGATGTTAATAATCACCAATAAGGTGACCACCAATGAAAGACAAATTAGGGTTAAGTAGAGAAAGAAGAAGAGGAAAATGAGGGAAAAAGAAAGGAAAGAAGTGCCAAAATCAATTTGGGAGAGGGAGAAAAAAATAAATAAATAAATGAACAAAAAATTTAAAAAAAGGAGAGAAGAAGAAAAAGAAAAGAGAAAGAGAAACAAAGTCAGAGAGAAAAGAAAGTGGATCAGAGTCTCATGGGGGTTCCTTTGTAGGTAACTTTCTGTTTCTCTCTGGCTGCTTTTAAGATTCTTACTTTGCCATTGGTGATTGCCAATTTAATTATAATGTGCATTGGTGTTAGTTTTTTGGGGTTCATTAGGGACTCTGTGAGTTTCTTGAATTTGTGTGGGTTTTTTCTTTCCTATATTGGGGAAGTTTTATGTCATTATTTCTTCAAACAGGTTTTCTATTCCTTGCTCAATTTCCGCTTTTTCTGGAACCCCAATTATGTGGATGTTATTTTGTTTTGTGTTATCCCAAAGCTCCCTTAGGCTCTCCTCTTGCTTTTTCATTTTTTTTTTTCTAGAAGCTGCTGTACTTGGGTATTTTTTCCCAACTTGTCTTCTAGCTCACTGATGCACTACTCTGCTTCTTCTACTTTACTTTTGATGCTTTCTATTGAGTTCTTTATAGCAGTGATGTCATTTTTCATTTCTTCTTGATTATTCTGCATTTCTTCTTGGTTCTTCTTCAGTTCCTCTTGGCTCTTACTCACATTGTCGATTTTGTCTTCCATTCTTTTCATCCACCTTATGATCATTTCTCTGAACTCTTTCTCTGGCAGGCTTATTTCTGCTTCTATTTCATTTACTTCCTTTTCTAGTGATACCTGCCTATCCATCATATGCAAGCTGTTTCTTTGTCTGCCCATGGTCTTTCTTCTCCAGGTGTCTGGTTATGTAGTTCTCTCTCCTTATCCCAGGCAAAATCTGACCTTTCCGTGTCCCGTGTGGAGCTCCTCTGAGTCCGAGTGTCTGCGCCGATTGGGAGTGGTGTTCTGGGTCCCCCAGCTGTTCGGTGGGTGCTGAAGCTGCAGCTTTCAGACTGCCGCAGACATTCACCTCCCTCTGCATGATGGTGCGGTCTCCAGGTTCACACTGGTGACTCTGGGAGACAAAAACCCCGTGGCAGTGGGGTGCTTGTTCAGGGGAGCTCTGTCCAGCAGTCCTCTACCTTCTCCTGGAGGACAATTGACTCTTAACTTGCCAACAAGTACTCCCAGTGCAATTCTCAACTGCTCTCTCTCCACCTGCCCAGCAATAAGGCTCCAGATGCGTCCATCTATTCTGCCGCCATTTTTTTTCTCCCTTTAAATATATTCTTATTGATTTGTTACAGAGAGGAAGGGAGAGGGTTAGAGAGTTAGAAACATCGATGAGAGAGAAACATTGATCAGCTGCCTCCTGCACACCCCCTCCTGGGAATGTGCCCACAACCAAGGTACGTGCCCTTGACCAGCATGGAACCTGGGAACTTTCACTCCGCAGGCTGATGCTCTACCCATTGAACCAAAATAGTTTCGGCTGGTAATTTAAATTTTTAACTAACCCAGCCAGTGTGCTCAGTGGTTGAGCATTGACCCATGAACCAGGAGGTCATGGTTCTATTCTGGAGAGGGTGCATGCCTGTGTTGCAGGCTCAATCCCCATTAAGGAGTGTGAAGAAGGCAGTTGATCAATGATTCTCTCAGCATTAATATTTCTATCCCACTCTTCCTCTCCCTTCCTCACTCTGAAATCAATAAAATATATGTTTAAAAATTTTAATTATATTTTTTATAATTTTTAAATAATTTTTTTCTTTTTCCAACCATCAATATTTAAAAACATGTAGTATCATTAATTCTCAACTAGAACACTGTCAGATATAAATTTATATGTCTCATGCTTTGCCAATATTATCATAATCAAGTGTTATTAAAACCTCAAGAAAGCAGCCATGCCAAATATGTTAGTTTTTGTGATGGTGGATTCCTCAGTGATATGAGTCATTTAACGACTTTTAATAAATTCTTTACTAAAGATGGCCTTTTACTATTGGCAAGAGTTCCTCCATTGAAACAAACATTTTATTCTGAGTATGTAGGAGTGTGTGTGTGTGTGTGTGTGTGTGTGTGGGTAGGGAATTATTCATATTCAACAATTTTCAAAGTTTATGCTGATTTATAATTAAAAGATTAACTTCATACTGCATTTTACTTACATTCTATGAAACATGATACTGCACATAAAAGTATCTAAAATTATAGTAAAACATAGTATCTATATCTTATTCTTCACGGCTAATTCTAAACACTTGTAAAATGTAAAATAATCTTGTTAAGCCGAAACTGGTTTGGCTCAATGGGTAGAGCGTCAGCCTGCAGACTGAAAGGTCCCAGGTTCAATTCCGGTCAAGGGCATGTACCTTGGTTGTGGGCACATTCCCAGTAGGAGGTGTGCAGGAGGCAGCTGATCGATGTTTCTAACTATCTCCCTTTCTCCCTCTAAAAATCAATAAAATATATTTTAAAATATAATCTTGTTGAAGCAAACTACAACATGAATAGTAATTTCCTTGCTCAGATTAAAAACTATAAACATGATAATCTAATATGTCATATTTACTTAGGTACAGGAATCAAGTACTGAGAAGGATATTTCTAAATATTCAGTTTGTATGGGAGCAGCTCGGTTTCAGTTAACATATATGGGGCATTACTTGCTTCGAGAAGAAAGAAGTGATCCAGATCCGAGGGTGCATCATTTTATACCAGACACATGGCAGGTATTTCCTGAAAAGATCTGCAACATGGAAAAGTGAGGAAACTTGATTGAAAGAGTTGGCTCACTTCACGTTGTTTGCTGACCACCCCAAGTCAAGTGTCCTCCCATCATCATTACCCCCTTTATTCTCTCTACCTCTATCACCCCATTTTCCCTTTGGTAATCACCATACTGTTGTCTATGATGTTTATTTTTTATTTATTTTTTGCTTAATCCCTTCATTTTTTTCACCCAGCACTCTTCCCATTCCCCTCTGACAGTTGTCGGTCTGTTCTTTGCATCTATACTCTACCATGTATCAAAAGGAACTGTGAATACCAATTTGCCTGAAATATAGTTGTATTAAAATTTGACACTAAGTATATATTTTCAAAATGAAATGTTTTTTGTTTGCTTTTTTTAATCTAGAGAGAACTTCTTGATGTGGTAGATAACAATGAATCTGCCGTAATTGTTGCCCCGACATCATCAGGAAAAACCTATGCTTCTTACTACTGCATGGAGAAAATCCTGAGAGAGAGTGATGAAGGGGTGATTGTGTATGTTGCTCCAACAAAGGTATTGTGTGAATATGACATTCTATATCTTACTGTAATTTTCCTCAACTATAGTTTGTGCTCTTAATCCTGCGGAGGTACGAGAGCATACAGACTCCAGCACTGCAGTTATGGATGTGAGTCATGGATGTGTGGTCTTGAGCTAGTTTCTTACCTCAGTGTCTCTACCTGTAAAAAGAGGGTGATAATGACATTTTAGAGTCGTCCCCCATTATCCATAGTTTTGCTTTCCATGGTTTTTGTTATCCATTGTCAACCATGGTCCTAAAATATTAAATGAAAATTTCCAAAAATAATCAATTCATAAGTGTTAAATTATGTGCTGTTCTGAGTAGTATGATGAAGCCCTGCATTCTGTCTTGCCTGGGACATGAATCATCCTGTATATTCATGCTGTATGCGCTCCCTGTCTATTAATCACTTAACAGCCCTCTTGGTTATAAGATCAATTGTCATGGTATCAGAGTCTTTGTATTCAAGTAACCTTATTTTACTTAATGGCCCCAAAATGCCAAGTGCAAAAGCAGTGGCACTGGCAATTTGGATATGCCAAGGGGAAGCTGTAAAATGCTTCCTTCAAGTGAAATGGCATATATGTATAGAAAAAAACAACATAGTACTATATATACGGATCATTCCTACCCCCAGATTCAGGCACCCATTGGGAGTCTTGAAGCATATGCTTTGTGGATAAGGGGGTGGGGAAGGGAGGGCTATGGTACTTTTATTATAAGCATTAAGTGATAATGATGTATGTAAGGCATCCTTGAATATATCTGGGTGTAAACAATGACCAATAAATGATATCATTCACCCTTATTGTTTATTTATTTTATTTCTTAAACCTCCTTAGGTTCAGCACTTATTAAAAATAAGGATTTAACACTTTTGAGAATTTTTTTCTCAAAGAAACCATTTGATATCTGTGCCAGGGTTAAGAGAGGATAGATAAGTTCATAAGAGAAAGTAGGAGAGGGAAAAACAGCCATTTTCATTTTGCTTCCATGCTCTGTAGAATAACCTCTGGATTACTGCCAATGCTATAGACTTCTTTCTTTATAGCAACCTGTGTAAAATGATGTTTAGAGGCTCTTAGCTGAGTCAGAATTTTTCTCTTCATCTTGAAGGGATTTGGCATATTCCTTCCTCTCTCTTTCCCAAGGAGAATACTTCCTTGTAGGCCTTAAAGATGCAGTGAGGGAAGAAATTCAGAATGCCAGTGTTGAGAGGGATCATATCTATCCTATGACCCAGTCTTCTCACTTTAAGGATGAGAAAACTGTGGCTCATGGAAGTTAAGTAATGTGCAGATTATTGGAAAAACAAAATTTTAAATAAAATTTCATCATCTGATTTCACCTGTTCAAGTATATATCCCATTTGTGTGGCATATATTGTTGCTTATTGTTTTTTGCCATCACTTTAATAAGAACTGTGATTTATTATACATTAAGGAAAACTTTAAAATGGAATCAGTGGGAAGCATTTGTGAAAGTAATTCTTTTATTAAGAAAGAGTTATAGCCTCAGATAGTTTAGCTCAGTGGATAGAGCGTCAGCCTACAGACTGAAGGGTTCCAGGTTCGATTCCAGTCAAGAGCATATGTCTGGGTTGAGGCTCGATCCTCAGTGTGGGGTGTGCAGGAGGCAGCCAATCAATGGTTCTCTCTCATCATTGCTATTTTTCTCTCTTCCACCCTCTTCTTTTCTGAAGTCAATATATATAACTCTTCTATATATATATATATGGAAGTGTTATGGCCCTAGCCTCTTTGGCTCAGTGGATAGAGCATCGGCCCTCAGACTGAAGGGTCCTAGGTTCATTTCTGGTCAAGGGCATGTACTTCAGTTGAAGACTCCATCCCTGGCCCCATGTGGGAGGCAAACAACTGATATGTCACTCTCACATAAATGTTTATCTCTCTCTCCTAATTCCTTCCACTCTCTCTAAAAATCAATGGAAAAATATACTTGGGTGAGGATTAACAAAAAAAGGAAACAGAAAAAAAAGAGTTACATAAAATTGGTACTGTACTTTTTGCTTGTTAAGTTGTTCCAGATACTTGTTTACTTTAAACAATTTTTTAGTGTTGTCAGTAATTACTGAATAGCACATTATATCTTTTATGATTTAAGGCTCTTGTTAATCAAGTGGTAGGAACTATCTGCAATCTATTTACCAAAGCATTGCCAAAAGGACTAGTGGTGTGTGGAGTGTTTACAAGAGATTACCGTCATGACACCTTGAATTGTCAGGTATGTCACCGACATGAATGCATTATAAATAATGTATATTAAGGCACTTTGGTAGGCACTATAAGGTTTTAATCTGAGGATAAATTAAATTCACAATTACCCTGTGAAATATATTTATATTTTAACATTGTTTATATAATTTTTACTTAATAATGTAGTTTACTTTCAAATAATTGTATTTTGTATAATAAAATGCTTTTCTGAAATTTCAATATGAGGAAAGTTTAAATCTTTCAAAGTGGATGGTTTCAAACTGTGATGATTTTATATTGCCACTGTACTATGTGGGAGACTGTTTCTTAATGAAATAAGCTTAACTTTTTAAATATATCAAACCCAACATCCATTTGTTACTCACATTCTATAGATGAGATGGTTGTTTAAGGAAATGCTTATATGGACACACAGTACTGTGTCATCTAAATATTTTATTGATGTTTAAAAAGAAGGGAAGGGTGGGATTTGGGGAGAGAGAATCAAAGAGAGGGAATGGGAGACATCTCTAATAATGGCAACAATCAAAAGAATTTAAAGCTTGAGATTTTAAAAAATCAAGTCAATGGTTTTTGTTTTGTTTTGTTTTGTTGGTTTTTTTTTACAAAAAACAAAACAGATATTGGTGACAGTGCCTCAGTGCTTGGAAATACTCTTGTTATCACCTCATAATCAAAAGTGGGTGAAAAGGATGAGATATGTCATCTTTGATGAGGTATGCTATCTTCATTACTATTATTCCATTAGATATTTGTATGTACATACAATATGTCACTTATGTATTTTAGTGAAGATGGACAGTTATTAAAATAAACATTCAATTTATGAAAGGGATAGAATGAATATATGGGTGTAGATCTGGAAGGAGTTGAAAAGGAAAAATGGAAAATTTTCTAGAATAAGATTGATAATAGTAGAGGGAAAGTATCCCAGAAAGCACAAACCAATGACATTAGCGATAGACTTTTATTTTTTTAGCCATAGAACATTTATCCCACAAGACCAACTATCTTTTAAGAGGTACTTCCTATTACCTATACTGGTCGCATTAATGGCTAAAATGGATCATGTCACTCTATTGCTGGTTTAAAAGTTAAAGTGCCTCATGTTGCTAGCTAGCATTCATTTGATGAATGATACCAAAAGGAAATAAAAAACAAAATACAAATAAAAAACAAAACAAGTAAACAGACAAATAAACAAAGGAGTCTGCAAATTTAGGAAGATGATGTAATTTGAACATGAAATTTGAGTTCTTTTCTAATACGTGTATTTATTAGTTTCTAACACATTAATGTATTGAAGGTTGTACATTAATCTTAAAGCACAGCTTTAGCAACATATGAAACATTACATTTTTATGATTCACTTTAAAATATCTTTTAATTGCCATTATCATTTAGTTTTTGGTCCATATGTTAATTAAAAATATATTTAAAATTTTTAAAATATATTTTATTGATTTTTTACAGAGAGGAAGGGAGAGAGATAGAAAGTCAGAAACATCGATGAGAGAGAGACATCGATGAGCCGCCTCCTGCACAACCCACGGTGGAGATGTGCCCGCAAGCAAGGTACATGCCCCTGACCGGAATCGAACCTGGGACCTTTCAGTCTGCAAGCCGATGCTCTATCCACTGAGCCAAACTGGTCTCGGCTATTTAAAATTTTTAATATGCTTTTAAAAGGAACTATCTATTTCTAACATAGTCATATTTAGGTCAAGTATATCTACATATTTTTTCATTTTTTGAAATTCAAATTGATAAATAATGTTCATATCAGCAACACATATTGAGGAAATTAGATAAGCAAGCATTTTAAATATAATTTTTGCTACCATTAAATATACAAAGTATTTTGGAATGTACAGGACTTTTATAAGGATACTAGAGGCCTGGTGCACAAATTTGTGCATGGGTGGAGTCCCTTGGCCTGGCTGGAGATCAGGGCAATCTGTCTGATCAAGACTGCAGGAGGTATGCCAGCCATAGGGGGTTATCTGTGGGAGCAATGAGAGGTTGGCTATGGGAGCACACTGACCTCTAAGGGGGCAGCTCCAGTGTTGAGCATTTGCCCCCTGGTGATCAGTGTATCATCATAGCAACCAGTCAACCAGTCATTCAGTCAACTAGTTGTAATGGTCACTTGGGCTTTTATCTATCTATCTATCTATCTATCATCTATCTATCTATCTATCTATCTATCTATCATTTATAGGTAGATAGATATATAGATTGTTAAATTTTACTGAGTGACATTAAATAAGATTTTTTAAAAAAATAAAATGAATAGAAATACCTAGGGAAATAGTCCATGTTTTCTCATTGGAAAATTCAATATTATGAGTATAATTACCTTGTTTATGATTATAATTATGATAGATCATTTTTACACAATAAATCATTTTTGACACAAATCATTTTAGGCAATTAGTTCTCTAAATTTTACTATAGATTTATTGCAATTACAATAAAAACTCAGATTTTTTTCCCTGTCTTTTTGTGGTATTTGTGTGTATGACTGTGTGTGCATGATTGAGTGTTGTGGGGAGGAAACTGATTACCTGATTCTGAAACTCACATGGAAATGCAAAAGGGAAAAGTAACTAAGATACATTTGAAAAAGATGATTAAAGTAGGCCAAACAATGCATTTAAAAAAGATCAAGGTGAACAAGCTTGCTCTATCAGGAATTGGGATTTATTATAAACCTATGATTATGAAGTGATATCTTTTGAAACAGGGATAAAAATATAGACAAATCAGCCAGCATTAGAAATAGAATTAGTCATAGAAATTATACTTAAGAAAAACTTGGCACTAGTAACAGTATTGGAAAAAATAGAAATCAATATGGAAGAGGAAAAAAATAGATTTCACCTCATACACAAAATCAATTTTAAATGGTTTAAACACAAAATTGTAAAAGGCGAATTGATGAAACTTGATGTTATTTGAAGAGAATATATTTATTACTTAAGAGCAGAGAAAGACCTCTTAAGCACAAACTTGGAAAAATACAAACTATGAAAAAAAGCTTAATAATTTATATCAAAATGAAGACTTTTTATTCATTGAAACATTTAACTAAGAGAATGAAATTGCAAGCCACTGAATGGGAGATATTTGTAATTTATAAAATGTCAAAGACCTCTCATTCAAAATATATAAGGATTTCTTTAAAATATTAAGAGAAAAGGCAATCACAAAATGAGATTTTCCAATGTCTAATATACTCCTGAAAAGAAACTGAATAAAATAATGAAACACACCAATGGGGCAATAAAGGTGGGAATTTGACAGTATCCTTGTTGTGGAGGAAGTGGGGTGATGGGAAGGCCTGAAGACTGCGAGTGAGCGTGGGGGGTAGGGGGTGGGAGGGGGTTGGTTTGGAAATCCTTTTGACAATATCTAATGAAGATGACCATACTTTATGAACAAAGAAATCTTACCTGAGTTATATTCCTGAGGACGAGAAAAAAAAAGATTTAAGATCTTAAAAAAAATAAGACAATTTAAGAACCCTCACTCACTGTTAAGAATAGCAACTCAAATGTCCATTAGAGTGGAAATAATAACAAAATATGATATATTTACACAACAGACTACATAGATCAATGAAAATAAATATAACAGAATAACCTTAAAATTGTAATATTGAGCAAAGGACAAATGCTATATAATTCAAATAAAAAAAAACACACAAGACACCTTACAAAACTGGTAAAATCAACATATATTGTTTGTGAACACACACGTATACATGTAAAGAAGTATAATGAAAAGCAACTGATAACTAAAAAAAACAACAACAATTTAACTGCCATAGAAAATTGTTTTAGTATGCACTTCATACTAGATACTGGAAATATTTGTCTTGATTTATGAGGATGTTTGCTTTATTTAGTTAATCTGAATAGTACATCATTAATATAAAAATATATTTTATACAATTATTAAATGTTACATTCACAATAAAACAAAGGTTAAAAACGAATGCAAAGATTCACTTAGATCAGGGGAACCTTTTTTTCTGCCAAGGGCCATTTAGATATTTTTAACCTTATTCACAGGCCATACAAAATTATTAACTTAAAAATTAGCCCCCTGTATTTGGTCAAATACTGAATTAACACATCCCTAATGCTTGGCAGAGTCATATCAAATTATTTTGTGGGCCTTATATGGGCCTGCAGGCCAGATGTTCTCCATCCCTGAGATGTAAATACTTCTATTACACATATTGCTATATATAAAATTTTAATAGCTAAATGTCCAGCTATAATGCCATTTATTCTTCAGAAAAACACAATAAAGTAATTACTATTTTTATGGCTACTGAACTGAGACAAAGAGAGATGAACTTTACCCAGTTTTCCCACATTAAGTGCAGAGTCAAGGTTAGAACGCAGGCAACCTGCTTGCACTTCCTGAGCTTTGTTGCCGCACAAACACACAGTGGTATCTATCTGTACGTGTGAAAAAATGAGATTCCTTGTCCTGTAACATTACAATGAAGGAAAAAAGCTGCATAATGTTTAAGTCTTGTCTTTTACATCTTCAGTTAAAATACTAAAGAATGCTTATCAAGTTTCACTTCATCACTATAAATTTCATGAGCATCTCCAAAATAAATGGCCCTTCGAACGCACTTTTTATTAAAATGACCTTGTTACCAGCATATTTCTGATGTTACATATGTGTTTTTATTTTTCTCTTTGTTTTGACTAAATGCTTTTTAAAAATAACTTTTTATTGATTTCAGAGAGGAAGGACATGGGAGATAGAAACATCAATGATGAGAGAAAATCATTGACCAGCTGTCTCCTGCAGGCCCTACACTGGGGTTCTAGCCTGACACCCAGGCATGTACTCTGACTGGGAATTGAAACATGACCTCCTGGGTCATAGACTGATGCTCAACCACTGAGCCATGTGAGCTGAGCTTGACTAAAAGCTCTTTTTTAAAAATATATTTTTATTGATTTCAGAAAGGAAGCGAGAGGGAGAGAGATAGAAACATCAATGATGAGAGAGAATTGATTGTGTTTTAGTGATAGGGTTAGTGACATATGAGTAAAAAGTTTTATTTTTATAGCAATTTTTCATCATCTTATCTTTTTGTGGTAATTGCTATAATTTAGCCAATATTTCATTTGTAAACAAGACTTACAAAGTGTGTTTTTTTGCTCAATTTGTTCTTGCTTATAAGCATTATTACCCTGACATGTGATAATCTTTTTTTTTCACAGTTCAATTGCCATCATGTATAACAGAACAAGTCGTCTTTCAATATATTATTCTCAAATTCAGTTTAATTCTCCTCAAAGTTATGTTGGGATCCTTTGATCAACTTTGTCAGGGGTGAATGAACATTACTGAATGTGGAGAGAGAAGGAAATAATAAGTTCTGGTAGCATAATCTATTAGTATTTTTTGGGGAAAAATTGGAACTGACTTTTACTGCGTCTATTTAAACACATTGCCAGGTTCACTGCCTTGGGGGAGAAATTGGAGCTGAAGTTTGGGAGCATCTTCTTGTTATGATTCGATGTCCCTTTCTGGCACTTTCTGCTACTATCAGTAATCCTGAACATCTCACTGAGTAAGCCTGAGTTTTGTATTTGTTTAATTGTTATTAATGATAATAATTAATAATACAGTCAGAGATTATTTAAAGTACTCTTTGAAACAAAACAAAAACCCTCTTCAAGTAAGATTTATTCTCTTCAAATTTTGTTATATATAACTAGAAGGCATTTGCATTAATCCTTTGACTAGATGCAACTTACACACTGGTTCTTCAAGAATGTTGTGTGAGAATGCATTAATTTTCCTGTTTATAACTTGATATTTGGATTCTCAGAGAATAGCATATGGCAGTTTAGAACCATCCTTCTAATAGGCTATATCCACTACTTTCCTATGCAAAACACTAAAAATGTTTTTTAAAATGTGTCAACACATATAGCAGAAATGAATACATCCATTTAATTGGGTAAATGAATTTAATAAGAAACCTCAAAGTATCAGTTCTTGGTGATTACATAAAAGTAATAACTGATTAAATTATGTGAGTATAAATATAGTTTGAGTATGCATAAAATGTAGAGAAGATTTTTATTTTCTTATAATCAATGTTTAATGATTTTTCTCAGAAAACAAATAATGTGGGGGTTTTTCCTGTGATGATAATATCTTTCTTTTCTTCATAACTAGATGGTTGGCATTAATTAAAAGATACTGGCAACATGTTGAAAGCAAAATGGAAAATTCTGGTTCATCACAAAATGTCTTGAAAGTTTCGAAGAAACAACAAAGAAAAAGAATAGAAAAGCCATCCTACAGAGTTAGACTGGGTAAGACTATCTTAATTAAGAGAAGGGGTGCTCAGAATTATTGAGTATACTCTGTGTGCTTGTAACATTTTAAAGCATCTTCTATAAGTAAAACAATTTAATTTAGACTACAAATCTGAAGGGAAATCAATTTTTTGCAAATTTTATTTTATTTTTTTCTATCATTACTTTTTCTCCCTGCATCCTCTTCCACCTCACCTGCTCCCCCTCTCACAATCACCACCCTGTTGTCAATGAGTTCTTTCTCTATTTTGTTCAATCTCTTCACCCCCTCCAGGCCCACAAACCCCACCCAACTGTTGTCAGTCATATAAGTAGAACAGTTTAATTCTTACTACAAATCTGAAGGGAAATAATTTTTTTCTTATCATATTTCATTCATATGTGGAGTCTAATGAACAAAATGCACTAATAAGCAAAATAGAGACAGATTCATAGACAAATTTTGTTTTAATATACAGAGGAAATTAATAAAAATCTTAGCTCTCGAAGATTAACGACATGCTGAAATTCACACAGCTAATGCTAGATCTAATAAACTTGAAGATGAAGCTCTTTGCAAATACACAGTATCTATTTTGAAATAATGAGAATTACTCTATAATTCAGTATGGTTAAAGATGTAATTATAGCATATATGCATGCATATAAGCATAACCAATGAACATAAACACTGGGGGTTGGGGTATGCCTGGGAGGGAGGGGGGGCAATGGGGAGATATGTATAAAAAATTAATAAAAAAATAAAAAATAAACTAAAATAAAAAGATATAATTATAGCATAGATAAATATTTCATTCTCTATATTGTAAAAGAAATAAAAGGCAAAAGCATGTCTAGAGGGCAGTTCAGGTTTGGTTTGCTGAAAAACCTTTGCTTCAAAATATACTGATTCACTTATGGTCTAATTATGTGCTATCATTCCCATTTCAGACCTTTCTTTTCGTGAATTTTCTTGACATTTGGATTATTCATTGTTCCTCAAAACTTGCATTTTTTTTTAAAATTCAGTTTTCTGGAATGACCTTTTATCTATGTTGACCAAATTCTATCTATGGATTATTTAAGAGAGATTGTTTAGAGGCACAACTCAAATATAACCTTAATTCTTTTAGTTTAAGTTCAATAGTATATCCTACATTATGACATATTCTGTTGTCAATTGTAACTATTTTAATGTTTTATTTTCCTTGAGACACACTAGACATTTTTAATGTATGTATATATGTTTATATATATATTTAAGTAAATAGATAATATATGTAATGTATTATATGTTATATATAATATATACTTAATCTGTGTCATGGTGTCTTTTATTTTACATATACTCTACATATTTTACTGCTGAGTTAATGAATGTTGCTGTACATTATATATTTGATACTTTTTTCATGAAAATTCTATGAAGTACTATAAAATCGTATTTTTCTGGCTACTTTTAATGGAAAGGTACAGATCCCCATATGTGACACTCATACTTTCACTTAACAAATATTAAAATTCCTGATATGTGCAGGGTCCCTTTATTGTCCCTAGAGTTACAATAGGAAGCAAACTCTGCTTATCTGGAGCTTAAATTTTCATGTGGACATAGAGATTAAACAAGATGAATAGTAAATAAAAATAAAATAAACAACATGTTAGGTAATGGTAAGTGCTTAAAAAATAAATCCAGAGTAATATTAATAGAGATATTTAGAATATGAGATTCTTTGGATAAAGAAAGTGAATGTGGGGTGGAGGGGCGAAGACACATATTCTTTCTTTGACCTGGTGATATTCTTTTTGTTTTTGATTTGTTTTTAATTTTTTTAATTAATGTATTACATGTATATATATCTTCCCATTGCGCCCCCCTCCCAGGCATATCCTAACCTCCCAGTGTCTTGTGTTCATTGGTTATGCTTATATGCATGCATACAAGTCCTTTTGTTGATCTCATATTTACCCCACCTCTCTCTAACTTTCCTGCTGTAATATTATTCTTAAAGATAGAGAATACAATAATAATAGTAATAGTTATACCCAATGTTCCTAATTAGTTGTATGTCTATATACCTATTATTTATCCCAGGCCCCATTACACAAAGCATGCTTTACAAAAATACATAGAGAAATAAATTATAAAATCATAAATAAATATCAGCAACCGAAAACTATGATATAATTGAAGACTAAGACCAGAAGGAAAGTAAAGCACAGATTTGCAGTATAGATATACTGAATCCTTTTTCAAGGTTCTTCCCAATGCACAGCACTGTTTCTAATGTGCTCCTGGTAATGGACTCATATATAACTCTTCCTAGGCCTGCTCATAATTGTAAAATCATGATTAGGTCATTGTTTTGAAAGCAAACAGATGTTAATGATCATTTCAATCCTTATACTTACAGTGTGGTACACAGAGCGATACAATGATCTAGAAAAGTATGTGTGTTCCCTAAAGGATAATGATTTTATCATTGAACACTATCACCCATGTGCTGCACTTACAGTCAACCATGTAAGTATAAACCACTTTGGAAAATGAGAATGTATCCAGATTGTTAAAAACTTATATATGAAATATAAAATTAATAATTTTTGTTTTATGGTTTTTAGATAAAGAAGTATGGAATCCCTTTAGACCTTGGATTTTCTCCACGGGAAAGCATACTGCTTTATGATGCGATGGTACATGTTTGGCCAGAATGGACAAGAAGGCAGGTGTGTGAATATAAACTTCTATGGCTGATATCTCTAGTTCTTTGGCTATGACAGCCCATTAATAATAAGCAAATTCATGAATGGTATTTATTCTGGTTCAGATAAAAATTGTTAAGAATTTAAACTCCAGAGCCATGATGCTCTAGAATTTGGCAAATAAGTTAAATTTTCTCTACTATCCCTATTTTCCTTACCAAAAAATTATATCTACTTTGTTGGTATTTTTAAGATTAACTGACTTTTTAAGATTAACTGATTTGTTATTTGTAAAATGCTTAGAATGCCTTGCTATGGTAAAAAATTATATATATATATATATATATATATATATATATATACACACACACACATATACATATATATATATAATAAACATTTCAGAAATTTTTATTTCTTTTATCTCTAAAGTTAACTGAAGTATTAAAAAATTATGAATTATGTGTTGGTATGTTCTAATGAAAACAGAATAAAGTGCAACCACTACATAGAAAACACAACTATTGATGTACCTACAGTTAACTCTGTAACTGAATGTGGATGACTGCTTGAGAGATTTCCTTCATAATGGTGGATATAGAAAACTTTAGAAAAAAAATGATGAGTTCATTTTCCTTGGTATTTGTGGTTCATTTTCAAGGAGTTAGAACCTGAAGAATTCAGCTGCTTCAAAAATAAAATAATCATAACTAGGACAGATGCCAAGAAATATGAAGAGGAACTAAAAGAGGAAATAATTAAGTGGAGTCAGCTGGACCCAAGCAAGGTAATTAAAAACATTTAGAATTTCTTTAAATTTAAGATTAATATGAAATGGATCTGACTTCTTCATTTAGGTTCAGAAAATCACCCATAAAGGTGAATCTTTTTAAAGGATTTGAACATGAATACCCATTGCCATGACTTGCTATTCTAGCTTAAATTTAGCTTTCTAAATGTGGAAAAATGCAAAAAATCATTACTTGAGTTCCAGCTTAGAAAACCCACACCTTCTGGTACCACATCTTTTCTGAATCTCAGATTGGTTTACTGCTTTTCATAGAAGACAGGACTTCTCTGATTTCTGATACCAATGGGTCATTGACCTGTTTTTCTTCTCTAATATTTCCCCAAGGAAGATCTTTTGTTTATTTTATTTTTTTAAATAGGTGAACACCAAATTTCTTTCCATTGCCAACAACATGGATAGTTATAAGTAATTACAAGTATTATTTAATTTATCTTACTATAATTTCTATTCTTTGACTTTACTTTTTTTGTTATGATAAAATCCTCCTAATATTTTACTTCCTGAAAATGGTTCTACAATATCTCAATGGCACAAGCAGTGACACATGCCATATTTACCCAAGGCTGATTCACCAGACAGTTAAAAGGAACAGGATATTGTCAAACTCATTTACAGATAGTGACATGTAATATTGAACAACCTTGACGGCTTGGGGCCAAAGTCATGGTTAAGATGTGATCACTTCATGATTAGCATGGTTCAGCTAATTGAAGCAGAATTTCCATCCATCCATATTTTCTGCATTCTTTTTCCACATGGGAAGGAACCCCTGTTTGATTATGTTTTTAAATTTTAATTACACACAGGCTTGGGCAGACTACCTGATCTGTAAGTGTGAAAACCAGCTAATGTCAAGAATTGCTACTGTATAGATTAAAGGTTGTCAACACTAGCTGCTTATAAAAATGCAGCTTATTAAAATTTCTGATTTGATTGGCCTTGTGTGGTGCTGGGGCAATGGAATTTTAAAACAAAATTCTATGAAATTTCAATGTGCAGACATGGTTGAGAATCTTTGACCTCTGATTGCTATTATCTGGATTTTAACACACTGGGATATATAGACACCAGCCTAGATCAAACTTAATTTTATTTACTCCTCTTGACTCATCATATTTTAGGAGGTGACCAATCTTAAGCTCTAATTAGTTCCATCCAATGTACTCTCCATTAGGCACAAGTGACATATTTCTTTTCCTTAGAGCTTATGACATGCCTCATGGCAATATACTGTGCCATTCATAACATGAAAGTCCTCTTCTCATCTATTGTAGATTGTCTAATAATTTTTGTTGTCATTTTACATTCTTTTCACCTAAAATTTTAGTTTTAAACATTTATTATCCTTAATTTTACAGTATATATTTTGTTAAAAATATTATTTGTAGACAGTTAGGACATATTGTCTTCACCCTATTAATAAGCAACATCAATTTCTAACCATCTCTGTCCCATTCCATAAACACCGTACCATGATATTACATAGACATGATTACAATATTGTAGAAATATGTCATTCAAGTTTTCTTAGATTTTAACTTTATTTAAAAATATGCATTATTTAGATATGCTAAGCCTTACCAATTTGATTTTCAGTCTCAAATGCCAGCTAATTATATCATCTTTTATTTCCAATCACAAGTATTTTGGTTTATCTTTTACTTACAATTTTATTCAGGTGAATCAGTTATTCACATACCTGAAGCCTCAAACATTTGATAGTGCAGAAATTGAAAAGCAAAGGATGTTTCCCCATTTTGTGGAAAAACTTAAAAAAATGGATAGGCTGCCTGCAATATTTTTTTCGTAAGTAACATTTCCTTAGCATTATACTTAATATTGTATGAATTTGAAGAATTTTGAAAATAATCATTGAGGAAGAATATATATAAACTTTGATTCATAACAGTAGAATTGTGAGATTCTTTTAATCCTTGTTTGAGTATACAGTATGTTTTTATTCTAGAGAGAGAGAGTACATCAATGTGAGAGAACATTGATCAGTTGCCTCCCTTATGCTCTCTGATCAGGGTTCAAAATCCAACTAGGTATGTGCCCTGACTGGGAATTGAGCCCACAACCTTTTGGGGGGGCATCAGAGACAATGTTATAACCAACTTAGCCACCTGGCCAGAGCATATTTTGAGAAATTATAACTCTATTTATGTTGAAGTCATACTTAAAATACCAAGCTGGGTATAGGATGAGAGGAATAGTATAATCTCTCATTAGATTATACTAGTATTTAAAAATCTAATTGTATAGTTTAGTACTGTAGAATTTCTGGCCCATTCTTATTAGAAAAATTCTATTTATCATCCAAATAAGATAAGGGAAACAGGATAGAGTGTGCATTTGCCAAAGAGAGCATGTACAATAACACACACATGCATAACATATACACACATATGGCCCTGCTGAATTTTTTCTATAGGTTGTTTGCAAAAGTGTCATATCTAAACTCTTCACTAAAAAGGAAAGACCTTCACTCTGCTAGTTTCCTTTTTTCCTATTTTCCCTTTAAAGCATTAAAAGAAAAGAAAGCTGGGACTTAGTAGCAACACCAAATAATTATCAATCATGTTTTCATTATACTTAATTATTTTCCTTTGGGAAATATTTCATCAATCTATATGGGTGAAATGAACTTACATTTAGTTCAGTTCACCTTGCTCATTGGTGCTAAGGCCAGGACTCTGGGATGCAGAAGTAATCTGTGACATGACTGCCCTTAAGGAATTGATATCCTTGGAAGAGTGGTTGTATTTGACTTTGAAATAGTTAGACTCAATAGTTTAGCCACTAAGTATATAAACAGTTACTCGACATTTCAGAATTCAAGGCATTCTAGAGATGCTAATAGGAGATATTTGTCACCTCTGGAAACATAGGAGAGTAAAACAGTAAATTATTAATTGTAAAGTTCATCCCTCAACAGCATAACATAATATATACATTTAAAAAATGTGTAATAAAGAAGAGAAAATAATGGCTAGGATGGTTAAAGACAGTTAAAAATATTTTTGTTGATTTCAAAGAGAGGAAAGAAGGGAGGGATGGAGGAAGGTAGAGAAGAAGGGAGGGAGGGAGAGAGATCAATGATGAGAGAGAATCATTGATCAGTTGCCTCCTGCACACCCCACACTGAGGATCGAGCCACAACCAGCATGTGCCCTGACTGGGAATTGAACCATGACCTCCACGTTCATAGGTTGATGCTCAACCCCTGAGCCATGCCGGCCAGGTTACAGAGGAATTAGGACTTAAAGGTATATATTCTAAACAAGAGGAAAGGTGAGGATACCTACATCTAATTTGTTATATTCCATTTGAAACAAAGCAAGATCTATAATGTGAACAAATTAAATGTAGATTATGAATAAAACTTATATGATTTTATATATATAATCTATCTCATATATGTGATAGAGTTATAAGTAATATGAGATGTATCTAATATATTTGATATGTGTAAGATTGATATGAACATGCAATTATTAAAAATTCTCATATATTTTTAATTTAGATTTAACATTCACTCAGTGGAATATTCAGCTTCACGACTTCTTTCACATTTGATAAGCAAACAGATTACTCATGATGATCCAAATTCTGAAAGAGAGAAGAAAATTTTGAACAAGAAACTGTGGAAAGCAAGGAAATCTCAAAAAAGAAACATTGCTGCGTGAGTATTTTTACTTGAGCTGTGGAATTTTAAATGTTTAATAATATGCATGGGTGTTCAGCTGCTTTTATAAATTCAAACTTGTATTTATGACATAATAATGTGACATTTTTTTCTCTTTTTATGATATATCGAGTTAATTTAATTATACTTCACTTTTGTATTCACTTTCCAAGAGAGGATTTTTTGAATATTTTAGTAATTATACACTAGTTTATAATAATTTTCTTAGTTATAATAGCTTCTTTTCTTTTTCTTAAAAATGCAAGTTATAGATTTGTTTTTTAGAAGTTGCAAGTTTGCATATTGCTAAAAAATAAATTGTTTAAAAAGATAGCCATTAGAATATCAACCAGCTAATTAATCAGAACAAGTTCACCAACACATTTTTCATTTAACATAATGAAGGAAATATGATTTTTGCATCTTTATGCCTTTATTGTTTTAACATAAAGTATGTAAGTAGATAAATAAATGCCTGTATTTTTGTTTCATTCTAATGTACAAATTAACCTGAAAAACATGATGTATGAATTTTGTTACATAACTTTGATAATAGTTATGTAAGTCTTACCCTCCTCAGGATTCTTTTCTAGCATTTATCTTTACCTTCTCTTGGGAGAAATAATAGCCATAATACAATAAATTATCCTTTTCTGACTGTTTCAGATATATTTCTGAGATGGGGATGGTCATATAAAATGGGTTTGGGTCTTAGAGTAAAATTACAGAGAAGATGACTGAATCAGGCCTACTCTAATGGTCCAACACACTGGTGACCATTTCTCTGTATGTCATTTCACCAGAGTAATGACTTGTTGAGAAGTACTCCAATACATTGTTCAATGCTAATTTTGGCACATATTGAAAATCAATTACTGTATATGTTTAAAAGAAGAGAGTTGCGGATAAAATTTTTCTATACTTCTTCAACTATTAAGAATTTGCATTTGTATTCAGTTAGAAGGATAATTGGATTTTTCCATCATATTTAATGTAAAAATATTGTTCCACTGGATATAGAAAATAAATTAAAATTTGATTGACATGAGATATGGGAGAGGTGCAGGAGGTTTTTCTATTTCATGTTAGATGCATATTAATGCATAGGTTTAAAGTGTACTTAAATGGTAAGTTTATAAAGAGACAATTGAGATAATTAAGGCCTGATGAATATCTTCTCATACAGGCATTGTGTTTGAGGTTTGAACTTAAAAAAATTAAAAAACATGCTATAATCAATATATTTACTCATTTTCCTATTTTCCATATTCAGTTTTTTTAATTCAGATTCAGGTGCTAGAATGCAAAGAATCATTTTGTTAGATGCTGAAATAAAGGAAATTAAAAAAAACCTTAAGAAGCATTATGAAGTTTCTCCAGACTCTACTTACACTGACCGCACAGTTGTGGATTATCAGGTAAGAGAAAAGAAAGAAGGGTAATGCAAGTGTGTGTTGGATTTTCTAAGGCTGCTGTAACAAAGAACAACAGAGTGAGTGAGTGGCATAAACAACATAAATTTATTTCCTTCCAGGTCTGGAAAGTAGAGTCTGAGGTCAAGGTGTTGGCAGGTCACTTCTTTCTGAGGGCTTTGAGAAAAGGATTTGTCAAGGTTTTTCCCCTTGGCTTGCACATGGTCATCTTCTTTCTGTGTCTTCATATCATCTTCTTTTTATGTGTTTGCATTTAACTTTCCTCTTCTTATAAAGACACTAATCATATTAGATGAAGACCCACCCTAATTATCTCATTTTAATTGAATTACTTTATAAAGACTCCATTTCCAAATACAGTAACATCTTGAGGTCGTGGGGGTACACAATTTTTGGAAGAGAGCAATCTTATCTAATAAAGAGGGAATATGCTAATTGACCCTCATGCCATTGCAAAGATGGTGGTTCTCATGGCCAATAAGGAGGGAATATGCTAACTGACTGCCCCACCCTCAAATATGGTAGTGTCCACAGCTACAAGATGGTGGCACCTAGTTCCCTTAGCCCATGCACCTGCCTCTGGAGTCCCACAGTCCCCTCAGCCCCCAGCTGTCCAGGGCTGGCCCAAGGTATAGGCAAGCCTCAGATGGTGGCTGCCCAGCCACCCAGGGCAGCCCAAGGTTCAGAGGTTTGTGATGCCAGCAGTGGCAGCAACAGAGATGTGATGGGGGTGTTGACTTCCCCTGATTGCCAGATTGCCTCCCGCCCCTGAGGGCTCCCGAACTGTGAGAAGGGGCAGGCTGCGCTGCAGGACCCCTCCTCCAGTGCATGAATTTTCATGCACCGAGTCTTTAGTTTAGTACATAAAAGTGTATATGATGTCTATACTTTGATATGGAATTTATAAAACATGTAACATATTAAATCCAAGTTAATCTGAAAACAATGGATAGGAGACTAAAGTTATAGACTAGAGAAATTAAGATAATTTGTGTGAATTATTACAGTTATTAAAAGCAGCTTGATGATTTGTGCCAAAGCATAACTCTAATATTTATGAAACTGTCTTTATTAATTGAAGTTAATTATAACTATTCCCTTTTGAAGACATATATAAATATGAAATGTAAAAATCTTTTCTCTTAGCAAGAGGCTTAAGCAACAACTTGCTAAAAGAAACTCAAAATCATATTTGTCTGGCTTCTGAAAAATTTTCCTTTGTCAGTTTTTTTACCTACCTTGTACCTAATTCTTCAAACTTGAAACAGTTGGGTTATGATTGTATTAGACTTCTCCCTGATACCACAGCTCATTCAGAAATGCTAAACTATGGTTGCTCATGAAATGCTTTCTGATTGACCTGTTTGTGTAATAGTCAGAGAAATGTGGTTATTACCTGTTTATGGCTTGTACAATAATTGAGAGGGAGGAGAAAGAGAGGCAGAATGAGAGTAAAGGGGCCAAAAAGAGAAAAGAAAGATAAACAAAAGAGTGAATAGGAAAGAGAGACAAAGAGAAGAAATAGATACAATAATAGAGACTGACAGAGATAAACAAATAAATGTAGAGAAATAGGGAGTTTCAGAGAGAGAGAAAGGAGAAAAGCGTAGAAGCAGAGGGAGAGAAATAGGGAAGATTCGGTAGGGAGGAGTGACAGACACAAAAATAACAGGTAAAAGATAAACTGGAAGACATGGAGAAAGAAAAGAAAGAGAAGGAAGGAAGGAAGGAAGGAAGGAAGGAAGGAAGGAAGGAAGGAAGGAAGGAAGGAAGGAAGGAGGGAAGGAAGGAAGGAAGGAAGGAAGGAAGGAGAGAAGGAGGGAGGGAGGGTGAGAGGGAGAGAGAGAAAAAGGAAGAAAGAAAAAGAGAACAATAAATACTGGTGAGATATGACTGGAGGTGATAATATAAAAGAAACTCAGCAAGTTACAGTCCAGTGAATAAGCAGTTGGGATCATGGCTAGGCCTCCACCACCCAATGGGTATGGGGAAGAAAATGGGGTACATGTTCCTCATGAAGAAATGGATAAAGAAAGGATCACCACATATAAGGTGATCTTGCGTGTCAGAAAGATATGGAGATTTGAATGTCAGATACTATGAAATCACTCTACTAAAATATAATGGTCATTTTGTAGTGTAAATAGGCTTTGGATCTGGCCTTAAACATATTACTGTTTAAAGTGTGTCCAAGTCTGAATTGATTTCTAAATAACCTTTTTACATGTGACATCATTGTTAAGTTGAAGGATCAGTGTTTTCATTTGACACTACAGACTCTTTGTTTGCGGTATTTCAGACTTTAGCAAAGATCTTACACAGACTGAGAGGAACAAGACAATGCTACAAACTACACAGTCTGTTAAAGCGGGGCATTGGATATCACCATGGTTCGATGGAATTCAAACAAAGACAAGTTATAGAGATGCTTTTCAGACTGAAGCACATCAAGGTTGGTGAACTTTGAGGATAACTTTCCTAAAAAGAGTTCCTTCATTCCTTTGGCCTGAGTAGAATAGTCACTCTATCTCCCTCCCCATAACCTCTTCCCTAGGAGGGATATGCTGCTAACATTTTAGCATATTCTATTCCATCCTTTTCAATACATTTTACATATTTAATAAATAATATATATGCAATTAGGGATCCTATATCCTTTGCCTAATAGTACATAATTAGGTTTATTATTAATTAGCATTACATAATAAACATTGTATCAGTGCATTATAATATACATATATACTTAATTTAAACATCTAATGTTGAAATTGTTGTTTATAAACATACATCATCATGTCTGATTGTTGATGGGATCTGCTGATTCTGCAAAGTGAAATCACTGTTTCAAAGAGCCAAAGTGATTTTCAGGCTCTAGAAACCACATTGCTAAATTTCTTTCCAAAATGACTGTGTTTGTTTACTTCATCGTGACAATTTTGAGTATTATGGCTAAAAAAAAAAAATGGAGTTGTGAGTACAAAGTAGAGAGCATTTTATATGCCATGCACCCAATTTCACTTATTAACATCTTGCATTAGTATGGACATCTATAATAATAAATGCATAATATGCTAATTAGACCAGACATCATTCCAATGTCCTTCCTGACAAAGCTGGGGCCAGAGGAAAACCTGGGTCCCGGGTGCCAGAGGGAAGCTGATGCCGGCAGCTGAGGGAAGGAAGGCTTACTCATACACGATTTTCTTGCATCCAGCCTCTAGTCTGTTATAATTAAATAATATTGACAAATTTTTATAAACTAAACTTTATTCTTTATTCAGACTTCCTCAGTTATTCCTGCAATGTCCTTTTTAAGTTCCACAATTCCAACCAAGATGCAACATTTTACTTGTCAGTCCTCTTTAGGCTTTCTTGGATGTGACACTTTCTCAGATATACCTTGTTTTTAAAGATCCTGATGCTTGTAAGGATAATTGATCAGATTATTTTGTAGAATATTACTCAGTTGGGATTTCTCTGATGTGTTTCTCATGACTACATGGGATCTTATGGGTTTCTTGAAGAAAGAGCACAGAAGTAATGTGTCATTCTCACCGTATTATCTCAGAGTTATAGATTATGGACATGACATCACTATGGATGTTAATCTTCAGCAGCTGGCTGAGATCATATTTATTAGACTTTTACACTATAAAACAACCTTTTAATCTCACTTTCCATACTGTCCTCTTTAGAAGGAAATCACTATGCATAGCCCATGTATAAGGAGTAGGAAGTTTAGTTACACTTTACCTCCCTATAGTTGAAGTGTTTATATAAATTATTTAGAATTCTTCTGTATAAGAGCTGTGCCCCTCCTCTCTCTCATTTATTTATGTACCTAACGTATATTTATATCAATATGAGCACATGGATATTTATTTTCTGCTTTGGATTATAATTCAATGCTACTTTACTTTTTTGTTGTTGTTGTTCAAATTGTTCCAATTTTGGCAATCGAGAGCTCTTTCACTTGCTTCCTGGTAACCCTTTGGCATGCTTTCCTTATTGTGAGTTGTTTGTTTTTAAACACTTCCTTACATTCTGCAAAGTAAGATGTTCTGTCCCAGTCTTAGAATAAGTCATGTCTCCAAAGAGCCCCAATCTCTTTTAGAGAAGCCTGAGAAACTGTTACAACCAAGAAGAGTCAAAGGAGACATGCCTAGCAAATGCAATGTGATGCCCTGGGTAGATACATACAAAGGACATTAGATAAAAACTAAGAAAATCTGGAAAAAGTATGAACTTTAGTTAATAATGTAGAGGATCAATTTAAGATGTTAATTGTAGGGAAAACTGGATACAGAGTAAAGGAACTCTGTATTATCTTGGCAAATTTCTGTAAATCAAAAAGAGTTCTAAAAATAAAATTTAGTTAGCAATATATTCTGTACATGCATTTAAAATGTGTTCTGCAGATATTGATTTCAGTGTTCTGGGAGGCTTCTTAATTTAAATTTGTATTACAGGTAATTCTTTTTTTTTACCTTCTGAAAGGTAGAAAAAAATTACCAGTAGAATTATTGAAAGTAGAATTATTGAGAATAGAAAATGTTAATTTAAATTCTTCTGTTTACTTTATATGTTTTAATATGTTCTATATTCTGTAAGAAAATGGCGTTAAGGATAAGGCACATTAAAAGCACTCTGAGAAAATAGAGTACTATAACAGAGTGACATCTGATTTGTCAAAATGAAGCCAGGCCAGTGTTATTCAGTGGTTGTGTTAACCTATGAACCAAGAGATAACAGAGCATATGCCTGGGTTGGGTGCCAAATCCACATTTGGGGTCATGGAGGAGGCAGTTGGTCATTGATTCTCTCTCATCATTGATGTTTCTATCTTTCCTTCTCCATTCCCTCTCTGAAATAAATAAAAAAATATTTTTTAAAAAATCTAAAAAGCAAAATGGAATCAAGAGATAAATAAAATTTTACCTTCAGAAACTTAAAATAACTTCCAACTTAGAGTTTTTTGCACAACAAAATTATTTTTCCAGAATAAGAGCAAAGTGGAGAATTTTAGACAAATAAAAACTGAGAGTGTTTGCCATTTTTCTTTACACTTAAAAGAAAATTTCAAACTTGGAAAAATATAAGTGATTTCAGGAAAATTAAAAATGTATAAAAATACATAAAAGAGTAATCCTAGAAAACCACAAATATAGTGAAATTAAAATGTTTGTTATCTGAATAAAATAACACCATGGAATAAAAAAGATAAATATATGTTACAGTAGTGTATATTTCAGAAGTGGAGGTTGTTGTGTGTATGTGTGTTTAAGATATTTTTATTGATTTTGGAGAGGAAGGGAGAGGGGTAGAGAGATAGAAGCATCAATGGTGAGAGAGAATCATTGATTGGCTGCCTCCTGCACATCCTCTACTGGGGATGGAGCCCACAACCCAGACATGTTCTCTTGACCAGATCTCTGTGACCCTTCAGTCCACAGGCTAACGCTCTATCCACAAATTAGGCAGGTCATATTGGAGGCTTTTTGAGGTAATATCTAAAGGGAGGATAAACTTATTGCTTAATTTTGGACTTTGACAAGTACAGATTATATGAATTTGTCAGTACCCACTAAAAGAACAGAATTTGAGTGTTCAACATCCAAACTACAGAGGAAAAATAAGTGGCATGGAAAATATCTAAATGAATTAGAACCAAGAAAGCAGACAAAAACATTTAAAACACTGTGACTAACCATATAAAATGGTAGCCAGATCATCAAATATTACAATTATATTAAACTAGTGTCCTGGTGCATGGATTTGTGCACATTGAAAGGAAATTGATTAGAAGAAAGATTCATGTAGTAATTCCATTACTGCAAAATATTACATGACAAAATGGTATATATAATATACTATTATAAAATTAAAATGCAAAATATTTTAATATCACTATTTTCCCTTTCTTTATAATGGAAGTGCACGAGTCAATGCTTATTTTTAAACTGTCATGCATGTCATATGTACTGGCCTGTCAGTCATATGTGATTGGTGCCAGTGCGAGCTTTATATGTATCATATATGTATGAGTTATATATGACCAGTGTGTATCATATATACTGGTCTGTCGGTTGGTCCATCAGTCAGATGGATGGATGGTTGGTCACTTAGCCTTTTATATATGTAGATAAGCTGATTCATATTAACTTAATGTCTCTAATTAAGAAGGACATTTTTGAAATTGATTAACAAAATATCCAACTAGATGTTGATTATATGGTACACATGGGGAAAAAAAAGAATTGAAAGGAAAATTAATTTAAATAATAACCAAAAGAAAACTAATGTGGCTAGGTTTATCTTAAATAAAATATGATTTAAGATAAAATCATTATTAGAGGTACAGAATGTCCCAACATTAGAAAGGTATACTAATTTAACATTTTTACATGATTGCAGCATAAAATATATAAATAAAAAAGCATAATGGAAATAAAGAAAATATAGAGTTGATAGATAAATAAAATACTGTATAGCTGAAGTTATGTGGTGGAACTAAACTAGTACTTAGAAAAAATGTATAAAAAACTGATAAGAGAAGCAAGAAAAGGTATAAGTAATCTCAAGTGGGGTTGGAATAAGATAGAGATAAGACAAATTCTCTTACCTTCAGTCTTTACTAAAGCAATATGAGTCAAAATAGTATTTTTAATTTGAGGTAAGAAAACAAAATCCCAGGAAATGCCCTTTATACGTAGATCTTAACTCAGTTGGGAATACCATTTCCTACTCAATGCACCATCGCATCTTCTCCAGAATATTCTAAAAGCTCCTATAAGATCATTCATCTTTCATTCATCACCTCCTAAAATTAGTTTATAGACTAACTAAAGCATTTTTATAAATATTAATGTCATGTTACTCCACTTTCTCTTAAACTGCTTAAAGTGTTGTGTGTTTCTTTTGTTTGATTTCATCCTCACCCTACGATATGTTTATTGACTTTAGAGAGAGAGGAAGGGAGAGAGCAAGAGAAGCATCGATGTGAGAGTAACAGTGTTATAGTAATAAGGTGCCTTCCATACGTGCCCCAAATGGGGATCCAACCCACAAACTAGGTATGTGCCCTGAGTGAGAATGGAACTCACAACTTTCTGGTGCATGAGATGATACTCCAACCACCTGAGCCGCCTGACCAGGGCTAGAGTGTTTTTTTAATCTTGATGTGACCTGGTCCCTGCGCTCTCTGAGTTTATGCCCTACTTTTTTCTTATAAATGTTTTCATATAAAACCAATATTCCTTTTACAACCTGATGCTTTTGTTTATGAAAAAATTAAAAGCTTACTGGATGGCTTGGATTTTACATCATTTTGCAAATTCTAACTATTATAATATTAAGAAAAATACTAATATTAATATTCTAAAAGAAAATCTAGCATTTTATTTTTGGTGACACCTACTCAAGAAAACTAATTTCATAGGGTTTAACCTGGTCAATATTTAAAGACTATGCACACATTTATGTATTCTATGTTAACTTTATGATTATGATTATGATTATTATTGTTATTGTCATCCTTCACCTTCAGGTGATAACAGCTACCTCCACCCTTGCTTTGGGAATTAATATGCCATGTAAATCTGTTGTTTTTATGGAAGATTCTGTTTTTTTGGATGCCTTGAACTTTCGACAGGTATTTATACAACCTGCTTGTATTATATTTGCATATTAGGAATTGGGAATATTTATTCAATAAACCAAAATAAAATCAAATATTTTAAAACATTTGGACTAAAATAACACAATGTTTTAAAATGGTCCTGTATATATGACATTGCATAAGTTTGGTTAGATTTAAATACATTTTGAACACTTATTGATTGGGTAAATAGATTACTTTATCTGAGAATATTCTTGCTTTGATAAATATTATGGAATTCAAACAACAATAATAGAAAGAAGAGGTAATCACATCTTCTGAGAACTCAAAGGTGCTAAGCACCTACAATTATAATTTGAGTGTCTACATTGTTCTCAGTTCAGACTAGTTTCTGGAAATACATTGGTAAATAAGACAGAAATTGCCCCTGCTTTAAAGGTCATGATCTGAAAATATAGGCATTTCTTAAAAAGCAATCACACTTTGATAATATATTTGTAAAGTAAAATAATATGTTGAACTTTGCTAAAATTAATATACAAAGCAACAAAGACTCAAGATTTTTGAAAGTTTAATGTTTTATGTGGTATAGGTAAGTTAGATATTAATTATTTATAGAGACAAGACTTGAAATGATTTAAAAGTGTTATGTGATCATCTCTTTAGATGTCTGGTCGTGCAGGTAGACGTGGAGAAGATCTTATAGGAAGTGTATTCTTCTATGATGTTCCATTACCTAAGATAGAACGGCTCTTAAAATCGAATGTGCCCAAATTGAAGGGTCAATTTCCTCTAAGTATATCCTTGGTTCTCAGACTTATGCTTTTAGTTGCCAAAGCAGATGACAAGGAGGATGCCAAAGCAAAGGTACATTGTTTTATTTTATTTAAATAACTTAAACATCATTATTTAAGCTCAATTTTATAAGTTACATAATTTACATAAGTTGAAGGGAATAAAATATTAATGTGCTGTAAATAAACTCCTGTAACATTTGATTCTACTTTATAAATACCCTAATTCTGCCCCAAAACATGCTTTTAATTTTCATGCTTTCAAGCATTTGGAAAATTAAGCCCATGGTTATCCTGTTATAATTACTCTGGGGTTCTGTATTATATTAGAAAAGAAATATTTTTTTCTGTTATATATGATTTAAAAAAATTTTAAATTCAAATAAATAACTAATGGTTTAAAAATGTAAAAGAGATTGAAACATTCACAATTCTTGGTTTTACATTTTTAAACCACACTAGAGGTCCAGGGGCCAATCGGGCCAGACCAGTGGTAGGAGGGGCTGCAGGCAGTTGGCTGGCAGCCTGCCCCTGATCAGGGTGTTAAAGATTGATCAGGGGCCAGGCCAGGAGGTGGGGGCAATTGGGGCCCAAATCAGTCTGATTGGCTGCTGCAGTGTATGTCATAGCCACCAGTTGTTTACGGTAGCTCTGGTTGTTTCACCATTCTTTGTCACTGGGCTTTTATATAGACTTTACTTGTCACCTATCATATAGTAAGATGTAATTATTTATCTTTCCCTCAATATTTTATTGCCATTTTCTAACACACATACATATAATATAAAACATTATGGAATGCCTTATTAAAATAAATAATAATTACAGTAATATAATAAGACAATATTCAGTGTCTAATCTACACTAATAAAAGAGAAACATGCAAAATGACCATTCCTCTGCTATACCCGATCCCTGTAAACCGGCAGTAGGACATTCTTCAAGTGGTCCCAAATTGGAGAGGGTGCAGGCCAGGCTAAGGAACCCCAATGCCCTGTTCACAAATTTCATGCACCAGGCCACTAGTTAAAAATATTAAAAAAATGCCTTGGCTGGTTTTGCTCAGTGGGTAGAGTGTTGGCCTGCAGATTGAAGGGTCCCAGGTTCTATTCTGGTCAAGGATACATGTGTGGTTTGCAGACTCGATCTTCAGTAGGGGATGTGCAGGAGACAACGGATCAATGATTCTGTCTCATTGATGTTTCTATCTCTCTCTCTCTCCCTTCCTTTCTGAAATCAATAAAAATATATTTTAAGAAAATATAAAAAACATATAATTTAGTATAAGTTGTACGTAAGTATATATAGCACCCTGTTCTATACTAGGAATGTTTAGTTGTCTTTTGTATATTACATTTGGAAGACACACTATAAAATGTGCTTAATATCTAACTTAATGTTTTGATATATGTATATATAGGCATTGTCAGTTCTCCAATATTCATTGATGTCCTTCAAGCAACCAAAGATCAATTGCATGTTGAAGTTTTACTTTATATATTCTTTACAATTCTTGATCAGAGAGGTAAGTTTTAAATCTATTTCCACTAAATTAAAGTGTTAGTACATAGTTTAAATTTACTCTACTAAAAGGTACTTTATTAACAACTTCTTTGATTGGCATTGCTGAGATCTACAGACCATGTTAACACTATAAAATTAATTTCTAGGAATATCTGAATCAAGAATGTATTCCCATTGGATATTCTGGTCTTGTGTCACATTTGCACTACCATGAACCTGCAAACTTTGTTTTAGTAAGCTTGCTGAAGAAACGCTTATTTCACAAGCTGTGTATTCCAACCGAGATAAAAGGTAAGCAATTATTCTTTTCCAAACATTTACTCATTAACTGTGTGCACAAACACACATACAGAGCACATGTATGGTTGCATATAACCATATATTCTTCAGAATGCATTCACTTTGGAAGGTGTGACTTTCTAACTGTGTTTTCTCTTAATGTACTTTGAATATTTTTATTATTTTATAACACTATATATGTTTATAAAAATACTAATATATGAATGGTATATTTGTAAAATACTGTAAATATTCTAATGACTAATGTGCATCAAACTAAAAAAATAAAACCTTAGAATAATAAATATTATTATTCAAGAATTATGATAATATATGTAAAATCACTAATTTATCCTTCTTAAATTTGGCCATTGACATGAAAAACAGGCCTCTTTGTGATATCCTCACATTTAGGTACTAATCTTTAGCTGTATCCTAGTAAAATATATAGCTAACAATTCAAAATCACATATAAGTATAGGAATATATTGGCACCGCAATATTGTCCTCTGTAATTATTTCTTTTAAATTGTAAATTATTTTTCCCTTTTCCATAACTTTGTCATAATGAAATTTAATTTGCTATAGAGAGAAATAAAGTGATCTGTCTAAATTCAAATGAACTCAAATATATAATTAATATCCTGTTGTTGATTTTATTTTAAGTAAATTACTAACTTTTGTTAAAATTACATTAAAAACAATTAAAATAATATACAGGCAGTCCTCAGGTTACATCGGGCTTAACCTTCATCGTTTTGTGGTTATGTCGCCATCTTCTATTTAGAGTATTTATAAAAAAAAGTCCCATCATTTTGACATATGTACATATGTGCCTTATGTTTTTTATTATTTATTTACCACAAGTAAAGGTCAGGAATTGTTATCTTTCTTTTACATTTTTTTTTACTGTTTTACTTCATTACTGCTATGTATGTGCTCCATGTGAATGATGTAAGTGCTTATATAGTGGGTTCTGACTTATGGTGAAAATCCCGTTACATCACGTGATAGCAACAGATCTCAAATGTAACCTGAGGACCTACTGTATAATATACTTTAGAACTACTAATATATCAAACCATAAAAACTTTAATTCATTGTTAATCTACTAGAGCCCTACTGCACAAAATCGTGCATGGGGTGGGAAGGAGGAGCAGGGGCTTAGCCTAGCCTGCACCCTCTCCAATCTGGGATTCCTCTCACAATCTGGAACTAACTGCTCTCCTGCCTGCCTGCCTGATCCCTCTCACTGCTATCTCCTGCCAACCCGATCCCCCTAACTACCTAACTGCTCATCCCTGCTGGCCTGACCCTCCTGACTACACTCCCCTCCTGGCCTGATCACCCAAATGCCTGATCCTCCTAAATGCCTATCTGCACTACCCTCCTAGTCTGATCACCCTAACTGCCTATCTGCCTCCCCTTCTGGTCTCATTGCCTTCATTGCCTATCTGCTCTCCCCTGCTTGCCTGATTTTCCTGACTGCCTATCTACTCTGCCCTTCTGGCCTAATCCCTTTAACTGCTTATCTTTCTCTCCCCTCCTCTCCTGATCCCCCTAACTGCCTGTTTTCTCTCCCCTCCTGGTCTGATTTCCCTAACTGCTTATCTGCTTTCTCTTACTCTCCATGCCCCTTTGGATCCCCAGCAGAGGTGTGCTGAGAGCTCTCTGCCAACATCCCACCCCCATTCTGACTGGTCCGTATGTGATGGTGTGCCAAACAATTTGTATATTCCTCTATTATAAGTATAAATAGTTCTTCATGAAAGGATCATAGAAAATAATAATTAAATTTTACTTATTTTTACATACTATGAGTAATATATAAAAAAAAATTAAAGGAATCAAAAACAACTGAAAACAAACACCAATCAGAAAGGATTTATGCACCCCTATGTTCATAGCAGCACAATTTACAATAGCTATAATTTGGAAACAGCCTAGGTGCCCGTCAGCAGATGAGCGGATCAGAAAACTATGGTACATCTACACAATGGAATTCTATGCTGCCATTAAAAAGAAGGA
>JAAGEH010000014.1:8419800-8451950 GCA_011751065.1 Lasiurus cinereus | reverse complement strand
CTTATGCTTAGTGAAATAAGCGAGTCAATGAAGGAGAAGCATCACATGATCTCACTCATTTGTGGATAATAAAGAACATTATAAACTGATGAACAAAAAGATAGTACAGAGGCAGTAAAGCATCAAACAGACTGTGAAATTACAGCAGGAAGATTAAGGTTAGGTGAGGTAGATAAGAGATCAATCAAAGGACTTGTATGCATGCATATAAGCATAACCAATGAACATAGACACTGGGGGGTTGGGGTATGCCTGGGAGGGAGGGGAGCAATGGAGACATATGTATAAAAAATAATAAAATTAAAAAAATTAAAAAAAACAACTGAAAGAAATTGCTATAATATTATCAATATAAACACATCAATTTAAGGTGCTTTCGTTAGTTTGCTGGTTTGCTTGCTTGAAGTCTGGGAGCTCACTCTTCATGTTCTGCATTTCTCCAGTAGTTGAGTCGGTTGTGACTTGTTTCCACGATCTCACATGAGGGGCTATCAGTGTGGGCATGGCACTCTGTTAGATATGGTGCCTAATTGAAAATTGGAAATCAGACATAGGTTTTCCCTTGAAATTTAGTCACTAAAATATTGCAGGAATTTTCTCATATGGAAACATAGGAAACAAATATTCCAGGAAGAGAAATATCAGGAGCATGTCAATAGGTGTAGTTGCCAGCTTTTTTTGGACTGTAGTTGTGCCTAGAATGGCAGATAATCAATTTGGAAAGCAGCATAAGGCCTTCATTCCTTAGTAGGTTTTGAAGAGAGGTGGAAAACTGAGTTGAACAAAATGGCAAAGGAGGGTTTGAACCCATGATGGAGCCCAGGGCAATTCCAGAACTAGAGGTCAAATGGCTGTGTTTGTTGTTTGTTTGTTTGTTTGTTTGTTTGTTTTCTTACTTCAGGTAAGAATGGATTTAATGATACCAAGAATCTGTTAGTTGGAGGTGAATTAATCTGTATTATTATAAAGTAACATTATAATTTATTTAAAAATTCACCAAACATCTGGAGAGTGAGTTTTTCAAGGGTGTCTTACCTTGAAATTTTAAGTTTAAGTATGAAGAATTGACTTGGTGTATTTCTAAAATGATTAATTATTTTTTCTAAAGTTTTGAAAAATTAAAACCCTTATTTTAAACAGGCCAAAAGAGCTTTTCTGAAGAAGTGATGGAAACATTAGTGGTGGTGTTAGCAAATCTTTTTGGAAGACATTATCTTCCTCCTTGTGTGAAAAACTTTAAAAAGAAATTTTCTCATTCAGTGGTAAGAAAAATATAACCAGAACCTTGCAATTCTTTGTAACATTTTTGCATTATAACATGCAATGCAATCATATTTTACTGTAATAAAATTTTGCTGTCATTGACTTAACCATGTCTCAGTCAGTTCTTGCTATAAAGTGACTTCTCAGCTGAAGAAGAGATTTAGGTCTTTTGTAAAAATGGAAAACTTTATTCCTTTTAGAGATTGTTAGTGAGGGAATAACATAGAACATTTTATTACACTGAAGATAATCTCAATCATTCCATTTAATGGTGAAATAATGACTGCAGTAACATTTAATTTGAAACAAGAAGACATGAATGCTCAGTTTAACAGCCATTGGAAATGACTATCCTGGGAATTCTACTCCTTGCCAAATGACAAGAAATTAGAAGTACGATATAATTATGGGAAAGGTGAGCATAGTGAACATGAAGTATGGCAGGTATATGCATAGGAGGAGTTGAAGATTTATTGGAGGGAAAACAAGGACCAGGTATACCATGCCTGATGTCTCATCCATATAGAAGAAGTAGTCCAGCCTATGGGTCCCCAGGACCACACTTGTCCCCACCAAGCCCAGGAGGAGGGCCAGGATGCAGAACTGCATGAAATTAATCCTCATCCAAGGCTCCAATGGTCCAGCAATCCAGCAAATGTCTGGCTCACATTTGGTGCTTCCATTTAGCTAAAGGGAGAGAGTGTGTGGGTATTACTAAGATGGGCCTTTGCCTTGGGCTTGGGCAAAAGTAGACTTCCTTTTAAAATATCCAGTCATTTTCTTTTATCATCTGGGGCTATGCTGGGCCCTCCCATTTCCTGAATCTCCTGGGGTTTTGTGCCCTTATTCTCTCTGATTCTTTCCCCTGATTTTTCCAGGCTAGACTCCTTCCCTTCATGGTCACCACTGTGGCTCCTACTGCACATGCCTCAGATTTCTGCTTCCTCATCTTATTTTTACTGTGCTTATGCCCAGCAAAGGAATTTTCCCCCAAAACAAGTACGGGCCTGTGGACCCAGAGGCTGCACTTCTACAGGGAGAAGTCACCTGATCTTGGATGAGCCAGTGCACATGGTGTTTATCCCCTCCCCCTGTAATCCATTTGTTCCCTGGGAAGATGGTCTTTTTGCCTGCTTGGGACTTTGGCCAAGGATGTGCCTGTCCCCCTGGGTGTCTGTGAAGCTGTAGCTTCCTAGTGGATCAGGCTTAGCCAGTTTAACTCCCTTCTACTTTAATATCTAACTCACTATCTACTGTAACAGTAGGATCACAAGTGATTTTAGTTTTTTATTTATACTTTTATAAATAATAGAATCTAAACTATAGTTCCATCCAGACTTTAAAATATATTATGACTCCACTTCTCATAGGCTTTGGTAATATTCTGCTTTAAAAACAAACATAAAACAATAGTAATCAAATTCATTGTTCCTAGGTACTTCTAGATGATCTTCCCAAGGAATTTGCTGCAGTGGTAGAGGAACATAACACCAGAATTCAAGAGAACTTTGGTTCCTTCCTCCTAACAATTTCCAAGTTGGCTGACATGACAAAAGAATCCCAACTACCTCTCTCAGAAATTGGTAAGATTGTGAATGTACACAAAGAGAATGTGAAGCCCATAAAAGAAAATAAATGAAAATATGTTGAGATAAAACTTGCTTTACAAAATAAGGACAAAACTATTGCAAAAAGAATGCACAAGAAACTAGCATAATCCTTTAGATTTATGCTGTGGAAATTATATACTTAAATCATATAATTTGGAATTAGCTAAGCCACCATAGATTTGATTTAACCCTAAATACTTAAAATATTTCTATATTTTCTGATGTAATTATAAGCTGGTCTAAAACTTATCCTAAAACATCTCCTTTTCAATTGATGCTATTTTTTTAGTAAATATTGATGCTCTCACTAGTTACAATTTCAAATCTGAATTAACTTTGGGACTATAAGAAAAGGAATATTGACATATTTGTTAGTGGTCATCAGTATACACTACTTCCTTGAATACTAGGTGAGGCATTAAAGAAATTAAGGCTTTGCCCATGTCTTTGAGTAAAGGACAGAACAAATGAAAAAGAAAATAAAAATATAAGAAAAATTCAGTAATGTATTCCAGATAAAATAAAGGGATTGGAAATAGAGAATACACCCAGGACCCCCAAATGGAAAGACAGAAGGATTGAGAGCTAAGAAGAAAATGGGAAGATGGCAGAATTCTGTTTTCCAGAAGAATCAAAGAGGAAAATAAAAAGAAGCAGTAAGGACTGATTTGGTATATTCATATTTCCAGATAGCATATTATATTAGAATGTAGAGGGTTATGAAAGACAAAGATAAAATAGTCAGTTAATTCAACCATGGAATGAGAAATTAGCTGGTAATGAGTCAACTTCATGGAAAAGAATGTAAGTGTTCTTATTACAGAGAGAATCAAACTCCTCTGTCGCTCCTGGGAGCAAGATCCTTGAAGTACCGCTAAAATAAGAATTTTTGGAAGCTCCCACAGGAGAATGAAATGTGGGAAAAGGACCACATTTGTGTGAAGTTATATTTCTCAGGTTTCAAAATCCCATTTCCCTTAAGCCAGTTCTGAAAGAGGTGCAGCTGGGTCCCTAGTAGAGATGAAAGCAAGTCCAGAATTTCTGGCCCATGTTGCAGCCAGGTGTAGTTCAGCATCCAAGCTAATTAATGTCCCTTAGTCCATTGTGGGAGTCCCACATGCTATGAGCCACGTGGGTGCAGAAGAGCACAGTCTCCTCCCACCTTCTCTCCCCACCTCCCCCTGGCACCCCACAACAGGAGTCCCAGGAGCCCTGTGCTTGAGTGACAGAGAGTAAAAACAAAGAGAACAAAGAGCATATTCTTCATTTAGAAGTTGAAATATTCAGGTTTCTCATGATTGCAGTGGCCATGCTCATCCTGGCCACTGACTTGTTTCCAGGTGTGAATAACAGGAAAACACCTTTCCACATCACTCAGACCTTACTGGGAATGTATCTAAAGTGCCTTTGTCCAGTCCCTTTCCTCATCAATCAGTGGGAATAGATTTGGAAAGAGTTAAATGCAGCTTTTTGCTAAAGCTGTATAAATGTCATACCTATGTTCTCTACTCTTCCCTTTCCTCCTTTCCTGTTAAATAATGACCAGGTTATTACAACAGAATCATTTTCAAGCAGTGACCTACATTTGGAACTTGGAGTTGTAAATGCAATGATTTTTCTTTTTGTTTTTCTCTAAGATGATTACTGTGGCAGGCAGAATAATGGCCTTTCCTCAAAGGTATCTAGGTCCTAATCCTGGGAACTTGAGAATATGTTATGTAGCAAAGGAGAAACTAAGATTGTGGATTGAATTACATTTTTTAATCAGCTGACCTGGAGATGGGGAGATTATCCTGGATTATATTAGTATATGTGGACCAAACTAATCATATGAGCCCTTTTCAGTAAAAGAGAGAAGCAGAAGAATCAGAGTTAGAAAGAGGTGTCATGAGAGAGATTTGATCAATCACCACTGGATTTGAAGATGGAAGGGGCCACAAGTCAAGGACTGTACAGCAGCCTCTAGAAGCTGAAAAGTGCAAGGAAATAGATTCTCCACTAGAGCTTCCAGAGAACAAACACAGCTCTGACTACACCTTGGTTTTAGCTTAGTGAGACCTGTTTTAGTCTTCTGATTTCTAGAATCATAAGATAATATATTTGGATTGTGTTAAACCATTAAGTTTGTGGTAAATTGCTACATCAGCAATTTACCTCAGCATTAGGAACCAAATATAATTTATAAGAAATGGCATGTGAATAAATAATATTGACAAATAATAGCCATAATTTTTCCAAAGTTTTTAATAAATTCAGGTGAAATTTATAGCATTTGGTTCAGTAAATGTTGTGCAATTACCACCTCTAATTAAAACAAATAATGCAAGATAATTATAACTGTTAAAAATTAAAAAGTTACCTATAATAAATCCTAGTCATACATTTAATTTTGCATGCTTAAAAGTCAAACATTAGACATTTGTATTTGTCACCTAAATTGGGATCAAATGAACAATTTACAAGGGAGTAATGTGGATAAAATTGAATTAGAAAACATGTTATGTATCTTCTGAGTAATCAGGTGGATCTTAAGTAGAGATCAAAAGACAAATAGAAAGGCTGACAGAGAAAGACCCAGAGAAGTGCATGTGGGAAAGGCAGAGATACATAGAGGAATAGATCCATAGATCTATGGATCCATAGAGAGAGGAAGAGACAAATACATGGACACAAAGAAGAAGAGAGAGGGAAGGAGGGAGGGAGGGAGGGAGTGAGGGAGAGAGAGAGAGAGAGAGAGAGAGAGAGAGAGAGAGAGAGAGAGAGAAAGGAAGAGACAAACACATGGACAGAAAGATAGAAGACAAAGAGAGTGAGAGAAAATAGACAACAATAAAGAAATGTACAAAAGAACAAAATGACAAAGGGAGGCAGAGAAAACAACTAAAGAAAGGCAGTGAATTATTCAAAGAGAAACAATGAGACACAGAAACAAGAGTGTTATTGTCATAGAAAGAAGTCAGAGAAGGAAGAAGTAGAGGGAGGTAGAAGGGAAGATGACAGACAGAAGGCAGATGATAGGTAGGTAGGTAGGTAGGTAGGTAGATAGGTAGGTAGGTAGGTAGATAGTAGGAGACAATTTAAGATGGACATGACAATAGCTCTTTTCCCAAACTCACCACTCAGGCCTGGAGTGACATGAGTGAGTTCTACAAGGCCTAGAAATGTTCCTCTGTTATTTTCACCTTCTGGTGAATGAAGTAGGGATTTCCTCCCTTCTGCTGGAATATGAGTAATAATAGTGTTAGTGTAAGACAGTGGGCAAGATGTCAATTTTTAATCTTATTATGAGTAATATTGCAATTTTTGTAGGTCCATAGGATCTTGAGAAGAATGAACTGATAATGAAATTCATTCTAAAGTACAGGTGGATGCCCCTGGTTTTTGACCTGGGGTTTTTGGATCCAGTAGTGTCCAATGAAGCATGCTTTCTACTTTGTCAATAGTGTCTTTCTAAATTCTGAGTGGATAGACAAGGAGTTACCCAATTGGACCAATTGATAACTACAAAAAATAGAACCACTAGCAAATGCCAGGATGATTTTAGTTTATGAAGGTCTTCTCAGTGATTATCTGGCAATACAACCCTTATATTTTCCTCTCAAATACTTTTGTGTTTGTTTTTGTTTTTAAGTGAATAGTTTGCCCAGTACTAATGGTATAAACAACTATAATTTTAAATCATTTAGTTTAATTATTTTCTTTTTTTAAATTAATGTATCACATGTATACATATCTTCCCATTGTCCCCTGCCTTCCAGGCATACCCTAATCCCCCAATGTCCTGTGTTCATTGGTTATGCTTATATGTATGCATACAAGTCATTTGGCTGATCTCTTATCTACCCTACCTCTCCCTAACCTTCTTGCTGCAATTTGCCAGTCTGTTTGATACTTTACTGCCTCTGTATCTATCTTTTGTTCATCAGTTTATCGTGTTCTTTATTATCCACAAATGAGTGATTTGATTTTCCATTTGATTTTTTATTAGACTTTTCAGGTAAAGAATGTGAAGACTCTGAACTCGTTTCTCATTTGATGCCTGGGACTGAGAGCAGAACTGCTGTGTCCCCATTTGCTTGCCTGTCCAACATAACTGATCAAGATTTATTTGATGTTGATGTGATAAATGATGTATGTATATTTTGCTGTGTAACTTCCTTGTATTCTGTTTATTATTTAAGAGAAATAATTTTATTGATTATACCACTAGCTAAGAGTCCAGTAAAACACCACCATTTTATTCATATTCTAAAATGGTAGTTTTCACTGAAGTGAGGGGGGGGGGATTTCTCTCTCTCTCTTTTTTTAATGTGTGTACATAAATAGTTTTAAAATAGAAAAATTTAGTGAGATAACAAAATGTTACTTTGTCGGTTAATAATCATGTATGAATGATGTTATCTTACTTGTGTGAATCACTATAGCATAAGCACTTACCACTCCAGGTGGGAACCAGAGACTGCCAACATCAGTCTCACCCGCTAGAAATGAGGAATATTGGGAGCTATCTTAGAATAATTAAGTTCAAAATACACATTAACATGAAATAAACTTGTAGAGAGAACAAACTGATCATTGCCAGAAGGGAGGGGATTGGAGGACTGGGTGTAAAAGGTGAAAGGATAGAGAAGTACAGATAGGCAGTTACAAAATAGTCATGGAGATATAAAGTACAACATAGGGAATGTAGTCAATAATAACTATGTATGGTGCCAGGTGGGTCCTAGAAATATCGGGGGAAACATTTTGTGAAGTATATAATTATATAATCACGATGCAGTACACCTGAAACTAATACAAAATAATACTGAACATAAAGTGTAATTGAAAAAAATAATTAATGTTAAAAAATAGAATAAAAACCCTAAAACATTGGTGGTATATTATAAACTATTTGAGGCAGATTGTGTTTGCTTCACTTTTTGTGATCCCTGCACTTAAAAATGGTGCTTAGTGAAAAAGTAGAAACTCAATACTTACAAGTCACACACACACACACACACACACACACACACACACACACACATATATATATATATTAGAGGCCCGGTGCACAACATTCGTGCATGGGGTGGGGGATATCCTTCAGTCCAGCCTGCTTCCTCTCCAATCTGGGACCCCTTGAGGGATGTCCGACTGCCTGTTTAGGCCCTATCCTACCTGGGGAAGGTTGTATTGGAACAGGTAGGATTGGGCCTAAACAGGCAGTCCGACATCCCTCTCACAGTCCAGGACTTCCAACTGCTCACCTGCCTGCCTTCATGACTGCTCCTAACTGCTTCTGCCTGCCAGCCCGATCACCCCCTAACTACTCCCTGCCAGCCTAATTGATGCCTAACTGCTCCCCTGCCAGCCTGTTTTCCCCAAACTATCCTCCCTTGTGGGCCTGGTCACCCTTAACTGCCCTCCCCTGCAGGACTGGTCAGCCCTAACTGCCCTCCCCTGCAGGCTTGATCACCCTCAACTGCCCTTCCTTTGAGGCCTGGTCCCTTCCAACTGCCTTCCTCTGCTGGCCTGATCACCCACAACTGCCCTCCCTTGCAGGCCTGGTCCCTGCCAACTGCCCTCTCCTGCTGGCCATGTTGTGGTGACCATCTTTGTCCACATGGGGGCAGGATCTTGTGTGTTGGAGTGATGGTCAATCTGCATATTACTCTTTTATTAGATAGGATAGAGGCCTGGTGCATGGGTGGGGGCCAGCTGGTTTTCCCTGAAAGGTGTCCTGGATCAGGGTGTTCCCTTGGGGCATGGGGTGGCCTGGATGAGGGGCCTGTTGTGGTTTGCAGACTGGCCATACTCCCCTGCGATCCAAGTGGAGGCCTTGGTATCTGAGATTTATTTATCTTCTATAATTGAAACTTTGTAGCCTGGAGTGCAGTCAAGCCTTTTGCTTGCAAAGCTATTGAAACTTTGTTGCCTTAAGTGGAAGCCTGAAGTGGCCAGGATTTGCGGAAAGCTTGGCTTCCTCCATTGCCAGGGGCAACCCAAGCCTCCCTCCTGCTCTCTCTTTAGCCGCAGCCATATTGGTTGGGTTAATTTGCATGCTTGCTCTGATTGGCTGGTGGGCATGGCTTGTGGGTGTAGCAGAGGTATGGTCAATTTGCATATCACTTTTATTAGATAAAAAAAATATATATATGTATATATTGATTTGAGAGAGAGAAACATCAATGATGAAAGAGAATTATTGATTGGCTGCCTCCTACATGCCTCACAATAGGGATTGAGCCTGCAACCCAGTCATATGCCCAGACCAGGAATCGAACCATGACCTCCTGGTTAACAGATTGATGCTAAACCACTGAGCCATGCTGGCCAGGCCATATCAAGCATTTTAATTTTTAAAATTGACACAAAAGGTGCTTTGTTTACTGCCCCATAAGACTGGGAGTAATGAGACTGCCAGTCCTACTTTCACCCTGACAGCTTATCCATAGCATGTTGGTGGGAAATAAATTCCAGTGATTGTGAGTATATCCTTGAACAAAGCCAGATACTTATATCCTGTAAGACATAATAGATATATATGGGAGGGGGGAGGAGAGAGAGCAAGCACTATTATTGTTGCATGTAGCTGATACCAATATAAGTTTGTAAGCTCACAGATACCTTTTCAGGAAAAAATTATTTTAAAAATATTTGTAATATATTTCTGAGATGGTAAAAGTGACTATGTGTCTTCAAATTCTGATTAAGTTAGATACATAGTTTTTGTGATTTTAAAAAGAGTTTTAATATTTTGAATATTGATGTTTTATTGACTTTATTTGGTCACTTACGTTAAAGTTTGGAGAACTTTAAAACATTGAACATTTGACAATATTTTATTAAAATATTTTGTGTTGTTTCAGTTAGCTAGATGTCATGAACCACAATAATCAAGTTTTATAATAGATTAAAGCATATAGCAAAAGAAATTGCTAACAGTCTAAAATCTCTGCATTTCTCAGGCTATGTTACGAACAATTAATGTGAATGTTCAAAACATCCCTTTCCTTTGCTTGAAAAAATATGATATGAATGGAAGGAAGTGTCCATTGAATGGTTATGTATTGAACTTCTATAAAAACCGTTCCCTATCAGCACTCGTTTTGGATAATTGGTATGACTTTTTCTATGTTAACATCTTAATAGATGTATGTGTGTGTGTGTAATGAATGTTTGTTGTGCTGTGGCATTGTAACTTATGAAGATAATTTTAAGATGCAATGACTTAAGAAAACTGATGAAGATGCATTTTACTCGGAACTATTTTGAAATGCTACTTATTATTGAGGGGAAGTTCATGTAACATAAAAATAACCATATGAAAGTGAACAATTTGGGAACATTTGGTACATTTGGAATGTTGTACAACAACCATCTCTATCCAGCTGCTAAACATTTTCCTTAAACCAAGGGTATACAGTTGGATAATGTTTATTTTTTATCCATTAGTCTTTATCTTTTCATCCTATAAGTTAATTCATTTACATTTAAAATAATTGCTGATAAGAACTTCCTTTTCCATTTTTGTATTTGTTTCTTATGTCTTAAACCTTTTTTGTTTCTACAGGATAGTTTCTGATAATTTTATCAGTCAAGTAGGGGCTCCCAGTGTGCAAAGATTCGTGCCTGGAGTGGGGGGGTTCCACAGCCCAACCTGTACTCTCTCCAATCTGGGAGCCCTCAGGGATCCCTCTCCAATCCAGCAGTTTCTGTCTGTCATTGCAATCATATGAGGGAATTGTCTGAGACCCAACCCAGTTTGGTTTGTTGCTCACAGAATAATAGAGGCATTTTTTTTTCTTTGCTTTATTGATGGAAGTTTAGGATATCTTCTCTTTAATTTTTCCTAGACACTCTCATTGTACTCATGTCTCTCACCTTTGCTTTCCCTCCATCCCCCACCGCAAGAGTAACTTGCACCAGGCTCACTTTGCTCTAGTATCTGTCTGCTACCAGAACTACTATTCCCAGAATTTCTGGTGCTCCCCTCCCTCTTGGTGATCCCTTCCTGCTCTGTCTCTATCCCATGGTCACCTGCTCTGCTAAGTCTGCCAAGCCACCAGCTCTCCCTCTCTGCTCTCCATCTAGTGGCTTGGAGAGCCAAATTCCCCAAGCAGCTCCACTCTCCACCGGCTCTCCCACTCTGCTTTCCATCTTTGTTGGGTTAATTTGCATACCCACTCCTGATTGGCTGGTAAGCATAGTGGTGGAGGTATGGTCAATTTACATGTTTCTCTTTTATTATATAGGATGGGCACATTTTCTTGTTTCTTCTCATGCTTCAAAATTGTTTTTGAGAACTGTACATTTTGAATTTTAAAATGTATTTCTGAAATTTTCTCTATTTTCAGGTTTTCTTGTTTTTGTTTCTAGCTGTTCACAATAGCTATTGTTTTGCTTAGTGGTTTTTCTACATATATTTTTTAAAATCTATATTCTTCATTGTGTGCGATCTCTGAAATCCTTATTTCTTTAGTTTGTATTCAGCTATTGTTTTGATGAAGATGTTTTTGAATACAAGAAGGGGGGAGAAGAGGAAGGAGGAAGAAGAAAAGTAGGGGAAAAATGAAGAAAAAATTTCTCCCAATTTTTTTCATTTTGGCTCTGTGTCAAAATATACCTATCAATACTTAATTTATTGACAATTCTGCCGTACCTTTTACTACCTGCTTGCACTAATCTTAGAGACTAGCCAGAGGGTCTTCTCAGGTCTTTCCTGAGCATTCATTCTGCCCTAGGTATGAGAACAGTTTTCTAAATGTTTAATGTACTGGTTACTCTTTCCCAGCTTTTTGTCACAAGCTTTCATTACACAATCATGTTGATCCAACTGTAATCTTTCGCCCTAGGCAGCTGCAGTGGTTCCTCTGACTTTCCATTTGTCCTTCCTGAGTTTCAAGCTAGGCAAAACAAAGACAAGTGCCTCACCTCAGTCCTTTACACAGTTCCCAGACAGGATAGCACAGACAGATGAACCCAGCCCTTGTTAATAAGGTCAGGTCTGCTCCCCCTGCAATCAGGGGTCAGGGCCACACTGGGAACATAGACTGCCCCTGTGCTGGAAGGATGGGGGCAAAGGGCAAATAAAGATGTCACAAAGCTTTTCCCTGCCTATTCTAACCTTTTTCATTAACTGAGTTAAACCTTTGACTATTTTCCAGAGTTCTAACAAGGTTGATTCTGACAGTTCACATATATACATATATTTAATACATTTATACACATATACACATATACATATATATGTACATTTCATATATATATATGTGTGTGTGTGTGTGTGTGTGTGTGTGTGTGTGTATGTGTCCTTGGAGCTGCCTACACTGCATTTTAAGTGATATCTCTTCTGTTTGGCACTGTTTTGAACATGTATGTGTGTGAAATACTTAAAGCTTAAAGTCAGTAATAATAATATGCTGATATATAAAAACTGCAAGTCATAATTTTTTTAATAGAAATGATTAGCCTCTATTAATTTGGTCAATTTAGGAGTAAAATGAGCATAGTGAAGTACTGGGTGCAAAGGACACAAACACTTCTCTGCAGTCTTTCCATATCTGTTTCTATATTTTGTGGAAAGGTCAGAATTAGGTAGTCATTTATTATTTCCTTTATGGTAGATTGATAACACACCAAAAACCAATGTATCCTTCAAATGTTACTTTGTCTTTTTCCTCCTCATAGGTTAAATATGGGAGATGCTTTTACTCTTATCAGGGATTTTGCACTTACTGTTCAGTCCATCAGGTATAGTAAACATTTTTGCATTTAAAGATCATATAACCAGCTAAGTACCATTAAGTAAAAATAAAAATGGTAATAATTTAAACACTTTATCTTTTACAGGATTTCACTGAGTGAATTATGTAGTGATGAAGATGACAATGTTGTGTTAGCATTTAAACAACTGAGTAAAGCCTTCAATTCAATCTTAGGAAAAAAGGCAATAGGCTGAATATTACATTTTATCTAAGTGCTGTACTTATAGAAAACAGAAATGGCCAAGAAATGTTCTTGCCCTTTTATGTCTCACGAAACAGTTTATTGCAAAGAACCACCTTTTCTTCTATGGCATAGATTAGATTTACAGATAACACCCTGTGTACCTATGACAATCCTCAACATACCCTCCCAACTCCCATTCTTTGCCTCCTAAATGATTAGCTGAACTGTTTTCTCCTGCTGACAAAAACCTGCTTGATTTCCTTGACCAATTTAGTTAGGCTTTTTCTTCCCCACAGATCCTAAGGCTTAATCTACCCTTAGGACCTTCCTGAAAATCACTGAGAGGCCTACTCAGATCGGCTATCCCTGATCAGCTGTCCAATCTCAGAGCAACTATGACTGGGAAGGTCAACCAAATACATTCCCAGATCTCCACACATTCATGCCATTCCTTCATTCATGATAATTTCTAGGCTTGCTTTTCTACCCATAGAAATTAAAATTATTTTCTGACTGACCTTGAGACCACCGAAAATCTCACAGGCAGAGTGTTTTTCTATTTCATTATCTGCACCCCCGCCCACCTTTCCCTATTGTACTAGGCCTCTCCACTTGTTGTAGTAATTGTGTCTTTTTCTTCAAATAAAGTCTCTCATCATTTAAGTCTGGATTTGTTTTCGTTTTTATTCGATTTTCATCCCATGCTGATGAAATAAAATGTATTACCTACCTAAAGTGTAGAGTTCACAATTTATTGAACAACTTATTGAAAGATGTCCATTGAGGACATTTTTTATTTAAATATCTAAATTTTCAACAGCAATTCTAACAATTTTTTTTCTTCCAAGAATTTTAGCTTGTATAATAGCTATGCCAACTTTTTGAACAATTAACTACTTTTAGCATGAACTGTAATGATATTTCTTTTTATATTTTTATTGACTTTTTTACAGATAGGAAAGGAGAGGGATAGAGAACTAGAAACATCGATGAGAGAGAGACATCAATCAGCTGCCTCTTGCACACCCCCAACGGGGGATGTGCCCGAAACCAAGGTACATGCCCTTGACAAGAATCAAACTTGGGACCTTTCAGTCCCCAGTCCTCTATCCACTGAGCCAAATTGGTTTCGGCTGTAATGATATTTTTAAAGATAGAAATGAAACTCAAATTAAAATAATATAACATCATATACCATAGCAATAAGTTGCATTTTTTTAATTTTACTTTTTAACAGTTTATATTCGATATTATTTTGAATTAATTTCAGGTTTATAGCATATTGGTTTCATAGTCATATACTTTAAAAAGTGATCCTCCTATTTAAAGTATTCACCTGGCACCACACATAGTTATTACAATATTATTGATATATTCCCTGTGCTGCACTTTACGTTTTGTGTGACTGTGACTATTTTGTGTGACCTTTTTTACTCGACCCCACAACTTCTCTCTGGCAACCATCAGTCTGTTCTCTGTATCTAGGAGCCGGTTTCTATTTTGTTTGTTCATTTGTTTTTGTTCTTTAGATTCCACTCATAAGTGAAATCTTATGGTATTTGTCTTTATCTGACTGGCTTATTTCACTTAGAATATTACCCTCTAGGTCCATCCATGTTGTAGCAAAAGGTAAGATTTCATTCTGTGGCTGAGTAATATTCCATTGTAAATCTTGAGAGTAATGTCAGAAGTCTGAAATGTCCTATGTTGTACACTGTCACGTGTGCTAAATGTCTTGTGTCATTCCTCCCATCAGAAACTGGGTTTTGAGTACATCTTTCATTTCTCCTGAGGCCAGTAGAAACAGATCTATAGGAGATGGGCAATAGACAACTAAGAAAATGTTGTAAGAGGAAGTAAAGCACTTCTCTCTGTTTCACCAGTTCATCTAGATTTATTGCATATATGTTCTTATTTTCCTTGGGTGACTTCATGAATCACTGCTGCCCATGATCTCAGTTTTTGTGTTTCCTCTTACATTGGTAGCCTCTGTTGCGGGCTCATCTCTTCTTTTATTCTAGGCTACATTGCCTCATTAGTCTAGATTCTCCCCAAATCTGACCTCAGGGGTATTTTTTGTTGTTGTTGCTTGCTGCTCCTAATTTACTGAATATTGAAACACATAGGGGATCAGGCTAAACTGATGGCACAAAGCATAGAGTAATTTTCAAAAGACTTTGATGTTGATGTTAACAAGTGAAAACAAAAAGTAATGAGCAAATGGTCAGTTAGGCACCAACATTAATAAAAAAATTAGCTAGAGATAAATTGCCTTTATCAGACTGGTTATCAAATACACCCCCCACACACTTACTTTTACATCAAAGTGTCTTGCATATCTAAGCCTGATGAGCATATACCTGACTGCATTGTGCTGTATAATACCTTCCTTTTCTTTTTTCTTTTATTTATTTTTTAATATATTTAATTGACTTTTTACAGAGAGGAAGGGAGAAGATAGAGAGTTAGAAACATCAATGAGAGAGAAACATCAGCTGTTTCCTGCACACTCCCTACTGGGGATGTGCCCGCAACCAAGGTACATGCCCTTGACCGGAATTGAACCTGGGGCCCTTCAGTTCTCAGGCTGGCACTCTATCTATTGAGCTAAACAAGTTAGGGATCATTTTATTTTTTGATCCTCATCTGAGAATATGCTTCTTGCTCTTAAAGAGAGAGGAAGGGAGAAAGAAACATCAATTGGTTGCTTCCCATATGTACCCTGACCAGGAATCAAACCCATAACTTTTGGTGTATGGGACAATGCTCCAATCAACTGAGGCAACTGGCCAGGGGCAAAAAACCTTCATTTGCTTTTAAAGATGGTTTTACATGTTTACTTTAAATTTATTGCATTTGTCCAAGAGTTTTGAAAATTCTTCTAAGGTCACATAATTGTGTTTCCATTGGTCTCCCAAAGCCATGCTAAGGTCAGCCATAAGCAGAATCTCTTGTTGTATGAAGTCAAAGGTTCATATTTAAATAAAATGTAATTCAAATGTAATAATTTTTTATTATTCCATTATATACAATTTAATAAATTGTTGATTTAGATAATAAGTAAAAATCCAGTCTCACATAAATGTATTAGTACAGTTTTCTTTGGCTTAGAGTAATTTTAAAGATAGAAGAGGACATATGATTCTATAGTTTTGCTATGATGCTACTAACAATGCAAATTCATGACAAAATCTATATTTGACATGCCTATAAAGAGGTGTGCACAGTGCTCCAAAGCCTTCCCTTGATTTAGTAGTCTTCAGCATCCCCAGCACAGATAGCAAGCAGCGCTTTCTCATAGTGCCCTGAAGCAAAATTCTGAAAGAAATAATGCATTTGAAATAAAATGTCACAATATTTCTAAAAAGAAGTGTAACTTCTCTGAATTATAGTATGAAGGACCCATGGGCTATTAGCCTTTTCAAAATTATTTACTTTTTCATCTAAAGATTTAATATATCCTGAGAGTTATTCCCAGTGGAAGAGTCTGAAAAATAATACCATGGTCAATAGAATGGGATTTATATAAAGTGGATTGAACCCTAATGTGTATTTATAAGAAGAGTAACTTGAAGTAGAATTAAATCTTCTCAATTTTAGAAAGAAGTGTTCTAATATTGATAGTGTCTGGAGGGGCAAATTAGCAATATTCCTTAAAAAGACTTCTAAATGTTAATATTAATTAATGAAGTAATTCTACTTCATGAAACCAATCCTAAGGAAATAATTATCAATTATTGGTAAGCATGAAGATTTATGCTATATTATATATGATAGTGAAAAATTAAAAAGCAATATGTAATAATGTGGAGTAGTTCATGTACTTTACAAGTTATCCAAAATACTTATATAAAATACTCCTCTGGGTGGTAAAACATAATCATATTTATATATATTTTAAAAAATACAGACAGCATCTAAAATAAATTTTGTTATGGTTATTATCTATGGTGGACAATTAGGATAACTTTTATCTTCTTTTTATGCCCTTCTATTATTTCTAAGTTTTTCAAAACAATGATAGTAGTAAATAAATGGAATTCTAAAACCTATCTTTGTTAAGAATCATTCATAATATTAATGTTTTCTTATACAATGTCATGTAATTATAATTTACTACTTTAAACCAACATAGTAAAGTGAAATATTAATATGTAAATATTAGTAGATTTTGACAATGCTGTATTTGCAGTAAATGTATTATAATTAGTTTATTTAGTTAGAAAATTAGTTATGACATGTATTTCTCAATGAGAAATGTTTATCATCACTAAAAATTTAGGATTTGCAAGTGGGTTAAGAGGGGTTTTATCAAAGTCACAGGAATAGGTTTACCTCAACTGGTCTACCAAAACTCTTCCTTCTAAAAACCACTTTGGCTACTCAAGGACCTAAAAGGTCTTTTGTTTTAGTGGTCTCTTGATCTTTGGTTTGTAGAGTTGCTTCTGGATCTTACTTTCTCTTAAAAAGCCATTTGTGCAATTGAAAATTTCAGTGAAAACCACTGTGAACAAGGTAAGTATGTGGGAAATAGAATTCAAAATATATCCTCAGGGCCTGTGCTTAGTTTAATGTTCCACTGATACCATCTTAAAATTCTTTATAATTTTTTGTAAAAGGGAGCAAGCATTTTCATTTTCAATTGGGTACCACAAATTACATAGTGGTTATATATAGTATGATCATTCTTTGCTAGGTTTTATCAAAATCTGGGATAAAGTTTCGATATATCAGAATGATAAAACTAGCTTGTTTACTTCTGAATCATTACTTCTTTCGCCTTCAAAAGCTAAAGGGATAGGAATGTATAGAATTTTACATATCAGCATTAAATACCTCCAAATTACTATCTTTGGCTGCCCTGCCTACTATGACAATATCAGAAGACAGCGGAACTAATCTTAGAAACCTCTGCACAGTGTGGTCTTGTTGCAAAATGTATTTTTCTCAATGCTGATCATACTTCAGCACTTTAGCATTTAGCTCAGAAAACAGTTACATAATTAGGACATGACTTCATCAATGATGTTTGCTTAAAACAGATGAGAGAGGAATAAGATCTGGAGGGATTTCCTCAGCACTGTTGCAGTCAAGACTCCTAATGTACTGAAGTCCATTGTCCCTGTCAGTTTACTTAACTTTTTAGGTTCTAACATGAAGTTATTTAACTTAAACTCTTATTTAAGTTTCAAAAAGAATGAACTATGGGTCAAAATAAATTGCATATGGGAGACTTACTTTGATGTCATGAGATAGAGATTTTCCATATCTCTCTTTGTATCGTGTCCTTATGGTCCTCAGGTCAATTTCACTTCTGGCAATGAGAATCCTAATTAAAGTTTTATTATGGAAACCGAAGTCCTAAAAGACACAGAAAAGGGAAGAAAAAAATTAGGAAACAGTACCTTACAGTTCATCTGTTTAACATAGACCCTTCCTCTTTTCTATAGCAATTTGCTCTTCTCTCTGCATCCCTCACCCATCCAGGGAGTGCCCCAGTCAGATGCAATTATAAAAATTAAAATGTCAGGTACTTGAAATATTCACTGATTTAAGCTCACATACTGAAAATTTTTTTTAAAATCAATATTTGTGTACTAGCTTCAGAAAGAATACTGTTTTACAAGTAAATTTTAAATTCTCTTTAAATGGAGGAATGGTGACATCCAGTGGCCAGTCAGTATAAACTAATATTTGATATCTGAATTTTGTAGGTGCAGGCCCAGTAACAAGCTAATTTGAGGTGACTAAAATTAATGATCTAACCAAATTTCCACATTTAACTCATATATCTTTCACTGGAGAAAAATACAAAGATTTTCTTTGGCTAGGGGTTGTGAAAACAGCTTTTGATCAATATTTTACATTTAAGAGCCTCATGTCTAACAAATTTGATTACTTGATAAATATACAATTCCCTTCTTTACCTTCAAACCATTTGGGGGTACATATAACTTCCTTTTTGCATTAAAACACACAGCAGGGATACAGTTTTTACTTAGCAGTATAATAAATAGCCCTCATTGGGCATAATTAGAGTCGGTAATACACCCTTTTATATAATTTTTTTAAATCAACATTTTCTGCTTGGGAATAGAGTAAAAAAGAAGTGGAGGATAATGAGCATTTAATCTTCCTTTGGGTTCTGAGGATACATAGGTTCTTGCACATAAATAAGAAAAATACTCTTTATAAAATATATATAATAGAAATATTCTTGAATTAGCACAATATCCCAGGATGGTGGCTATAAAAAGCTTGTTAAAATTTATTTGAGAAAAAAATACTCTTATGATTAAAATTACCATACTAGTGAATTGTTTTAAATAATTTCCATTGAATTTTTCATGGCTTTGACATATGTATAATGACTTGTATAAGGCCTTTTCTTTTTTTACATATGTTTCGTGCACATAATGGATAAGATGTGAATTTTCTCAGGCATTTAAGTGTTCATTTCTTTAAAAATGAATGCACCAAAGGATGTGAGGTTGATAAGCACACTAAATTACTGAAAAAAAATTCTCACTTAACAAAAATAGTTTGAGTTTACTGCTGTCTAACTATCTCTTTTTAAGTATTATTTTTAAAATAAGATTTGATGTTTAAATATAACCACTGGCATTATTTTGCGTTTTTAAATTTCAGGAATGTGCAATTTCTTATATGGAGGTTGTAATGTTTAGACATTTTCTGCTCTATGCCATATGTTTTGCACTTGCATATAAGTATGAGGTTAAGGTCTTTAGCAACATACAAAAGCATTTTAACCCAACCTGGTGACTCAGTTGGTTGGAGCATCATCGTCCCATGCACATACCTAGGTTTTGGATTGGCTCATACCAGAGGCAACCTCTCTCTCTCTCTTTCTTTCTCTGTCTCTCAAATCAATAAACATGGCCTCGGGTGAGGATCAAGGAAAAAAGAATGAAGCATTTGGATTTACCAGATTGTTCAGTTGCTAAAAAATGCTAAAGCACATGAAGAAGATAGGTCCCAAGGAATTGTATTTCTTAGGTTCCTCAGTTTGATATAGAAAGCAGAGGATTATTTTTATTTGATGAGTATCATTTTGGTATATACTATATTTTTCACTTGAACATATTTTCTTTTAAATAAGTATATTTGTATCCAAGTTTAAAAATGAAAATCAATATTTAAATAATGGAAATAAAACTAGTAATGTGAGAAAGTAGACATGACTTCTGGAGAAATTTTTAAATATGTGGGTCATACTTACATGGATTGCACTATGTAGTCTATAAGCAAAATAGGCTGGTTTGTCTCGAACACAGAGAACTACAAATCAGAGAGAAAAAATGTTTGAGAGTGACAATATATATTTTCTTCAAAATTTGAGAAATAATGAGCACATGTTTTTTCTGTTACAGTCTTGGAAAGGTCTTTGTGAGCCTATGTAGGACCTGTCATTATATACTGTATTGCAATTTCAACATTGGGATTAGTGGTAACAAATAAAAAATATAAAGTAACACTATTATAATGATTAATTCAGATTTTCATATATCTCTGTCTCTTGAAACTTCCTTATTTCTTCCATAAAATGTGTCCTCTTTATCTGAAATTAATAGAGTTTCAAAAAGACCCACCACTGTTACAGATTTTATTACTGTAGAACTCAATGTGACATAGCCCCTTGCAAGTGGTTCATCTTCCTGAACACTATTTTTAGGTTATATATTTGTGACTAGGTCTAAAATATTTTAAGGAGAAACTATATGGTCTATAATAGCTGGTCTATACCAGTGTTAGAAATCATTTCATCCAAACCATGATGACATTAGAACAGTTTAGCGTCTATTCAACAGTAGTCCCTGATGAAAGTCAGTTGGTGATTATAGACATTAAATATTGTTTATTTGAATAAATAAATCAATTAAGAAAGGAATGAGTAATGAATGTAAGTCTATAACTTCTATGCAAAATAAATAGAATGCTACTAGAATGTAAGTGCCTTAAGGATGGGGACTTTTGTTGCTTTTGTTGTTGTTTTATTGTCCCACCTGCACTGCCTAAATCAATGTCCAGAATAGATATAATCAATATGAATGAATAAAGCAGTTAAATTGTTTTGTTATTTTTAATGTCCACTGTTTCCTGCCTCATGCCCCTGCTGTGTGTGTGTGTTTATTTTTTTAAATTTATTTATTTTTATTTATTAAATTCTTTATTGTTCAAAATATTCCACATAGTATTACATATGTATTACATATGTCTCCTTTTTCCTCCATTGACCTCTTCCCAGCCACCACCCCCCAAACCCCCATCCCTTGCACATGCCCTCACTACCTCTAATGTCTTTGTCCATTGATTATGCCTGTATGCATGCATACAAGTCCTTTGGTTGATCTCTTACCCTCTGCTCCCCTGCCTTTCCTCTGAAGTTTGACAGTCTGTTCAATGTCTCTCTGTCTCTGAATCTATTTTTGTTCACCAATTTATGTTGTTTATTATATTCCACAAATGAGATCATGTGATATTTATCTTTCTCTGACTGGTTTATTTCACTTAGCATAATGCTCTCCACATCGATCCATGCTGTTGTGAATGGTAAGAGTTCTTTCTTTTTACTTTGTTTGTGGCTACAGTCTAGTGGAAAGAGAACTCTATCTTGAGATTCAGATGGCATGGGTTCTAGTTATATCTTGATTGCTAATTAGTTGATAGACTTTGGAGTAGTCGCTTAACCTCCTTAGGCCTTGTGTGCAAAATGAGGAGTTTTGATGTGAGTATGCAATTATTATATTGAAAATTTACTGAAATATATGCACCTTAGTCTCAGAAAAATACACAAGTATTCATATTTTGTATGCTATTTTAGGGATTTCATAGAAATCACCAAACCTTTTTTATGGAACACTAGCTTAAAATTTCTTAAAATTTTGTTATTTTTCAGCTTCCATGCTCATGTATGTCTTTGTCACTTTAGGGATGGAAAAACCACAATATTCATCCGTTCAACAAATATCTGAGTACTTAATGTTTGCCTACTAAAGGCAACATATCAAAACGACTCCTCATTTGTAATCTTTGCAATGTGTGCTCTCAAGTCATAGTACAGCATGGAGGAAAGCATGGGAAGTTAATAGTTTTTATGGATAGTTACCACTGTTTCTCCTTTAAGTAGGGATACCTTTATTCACTTAGGCAGAAGTGGAAAGTATACTCCCTCAAAGTAGCCTGAAGAAACCACCACCAAAGGAACAACTTGATGAATCTTTTTCTGTAGTAAAGGCATAAATTTATTAGACATGGTAACAAAACACTTTTCCTCATGCAGGAAAAGAAGCCATATTGCTAGCATTAATCTGCTCTATAACAAAGGGATGGGAAACAAATGAATGCAAAGGTGTGAGATCCCAATGACCTGAGAGAGAGAGAACATTTGAGAATCCAGTGTCTCCTCATATGGAAGATGAACCAGCTATTAGGGAAGTGTGTTCATTCATTAAAGTGGTCAGTGTGCCATTTTAGTGCATAGGATCTGTAGCTGATGTACGTTTCCTTTATAAAGTTAACATTCCTTCTAAATAATTAAATTTAGAAGAAAGTGACTCAACCAATAGCCTACTCATACATCTTTAACATAATCAGAGCCAATAAGCATTTGTGGTGGAATAAAAGATCTGCTGTACACTAACTAAATTATTACTTACCTATTGCAACTAGCAGCTCTTGAAAGTATCCATCATAACATTCATTAATGGCATCCACTATGTCTTGCCCAGAAATATTTTGAAATTCCTGGAACACTTTAACAAATTGATATAATTCAATAGAAATATTATTGATTTGTAAATATGATACATTTAAAATACAAAATATTGATTAGATTGCTATACACAGGGAAGGCGAATAAAGTATAGGAGTTGGGTTGAAGTAAATGATCGTTTAAAAATTTTTACATATTTCTGTATGGCTTATATATCTAAGAAAACATAAAAGAATTTAAAAAATAAGAGAAACATAAAGGTACAGAAGTTTGGGGAAAATAAAAGTGCAAACTAATCTGAATGAAACTCATATCAATACAGCGACTTCACATAACTCATGATGTCAATCATAATGATCTTGACTCACAATAGGCTGATTAAGCTATGTTCACTATGAGGGGGGCAGGTGCAAGGGCAATGGGGTGATAAGGGCACATATGTAATACCTTAGTCAATAAAGAAAAAAATAAAGATGGTTTTTAAAGGTTCATTGTTTAAAGGTTATATTCAGTTATTGGAAAAAATAAAATTATAGGGTAATTTTATTCCTTAGTAATGTCTTTAGGTGAAGCATGTTTGGTATAAACACAATTCCAAATCAGTACCTTTGAGATAACTGGCTTTCTTCTATTTATATGTAACATTCCCCCTGACTTCTATTTTTTCCAGTTAATTACTTGCCTTTTACGACATAATCAGTTAAGTATCTGAAAAGAAACCTGATTACTAATTACCCAGCCACAGCTGTTGGTAACTCTTGTTGCACAGGATCACTTGTAGCATGGTTTTGTGTTCCCCTGTCTTCTGCTGACAAGCTTCCCACAGGACCTGCAACATCAGACATGCAGGAAGTAGCACCAGAACCTCCCCAGGCCAGACCAGTTTAATAACCAACGGGTCTCTACTGTCATTGTGAGAGCTGGTTTTACTTACTATTGCATCTTGAGCAGCCATGGCAGGGTCTGTGTAACCTTCCTCTCTGCTTCCCTGTAAAGAAAGCACAGTTTTCCTTTGTAACTGTTCTTAATTGACAATTCATATAAAATTATTGGGACAAAACCTTTGAATTGCAAGCACATAGGTAATTCTTAAGAAAGTTATATCATTATTTAGAGTTAGCCTTATCTTCCTTGAATACTTTATGAAATATATTTTCTTAAAATGTGGGTTCTTTTTGTTTTATTTTGTTTTTCTTTGCAGCAGTGGTAATATTTCGAAGATGTTGAAATGTTCTTCACTTTTCCAAGTTTCTGTGCAGTATCTTCTTTGTCATAAAAAAGATCATCCAGTGCCTGGCCGTGGGTGGTAGAGATGAGATTTAATATTGTTAGAGTGAAAATGCACGGAGGAAGAATGAGTTAATATTCGGTCTTCAAGATATGAGATAAGATATATGCAACAATAAAACAGCCATGAAATCTAGATTTGGTGGAGTGCCAATATTTTGTGATTTGTTTTATCCCCATCCCTTCGTTATATAAAGAATAGACATGGCCAAGTTGATCTAAGGAATGTGCATTTCAAAATAGGAGGACCCCATGCAGGACCCTCCGGTCGCTGAGTAATGCGGGCAAGAGGGAAGAAGAAGGTAGGAGAGATAAGTGATCAGTTTAACCTTTCATTTGGGTTGAGAACTGGAGAAAAGGCCTTGCCTTGCCTTGCCTTGCCTTTCCTTTCCTTTCCTTTCCTTTCCTTTCCTTTCCTTTCCTTTTCCTTTTATTTTCTCCCATATATGTTCTGTGCTGAGAAAACACTGAGGATAAAGTGGTTTCTGCTCCTAGCATCTTTTCAGACTCCAGAAAGGGCCACATTACAGTGATATGTCACATAACTGGGCAAAAGGAGGTGCTGAATACAACTCTCTTGAATTAATCTTAATACCTAAGTAGCATGAATGGGTCCCAAATTTCTTCTCTGCTCCCGATGGAGGAACTGGCATGCCAGCTGAGGACCTGGTGAGTGAGTTTGACAGATGAACTATTTATGATCATGGCAAGGACACACTGCTCCAGCACTGCTCCAGAAGCCAGGGGCTATGTGGTAGACCACTTGACTGGAACTGTGTGTGAGACATGGCTAGACTTTAGGAGGATTATTCAGGTCCAGAGAAAGCAATGATGAGGCTAAACCATCACAAAAGTTTACTTGGCTCTGACCAAATGGAGACTAAAAATAAATACATAAAGCTCATAAATACACCAGCTGTATGGCTTGACAGCAAACACTGAGAAACACTCATATCTTGGACTTCTACACATTATATGCTAATGTCCAGAGTTGCCCACAACTGTCTTTCCATAGCTGAGATGAACAAGGATGAAGAACACATCTTGACGATCTGGGGACACTATTGATCTCCTGTTGCCAACATATCTCATAAACCACACTCACCTCTCCACCAAGTGCCTTCTTAAAGAGAAAGAGAAAGGAGAGCCAGAAATCTGACAATTGAATATTTAACTCAATAAACATATAAATACTGTTGAACATGTGCTCTCACATTAATACATAGTGTATGTGTTAAATTTTCCATATTAGATTAAATATTGGTTCTTTCCCCTTTCAAACCAAAAATTGAGGGCAAATGGAAAGATCAATTTATTCCTAGTGAAATTTCCTTGTGAGTACATTTGTAGCCCTTGGAAATGTAATATGTTTAATCATAACTCAGAAGTTGTATATGTGTATCATCTAGTGGAGTACAGCTAAGGAAAAACTTACCAAGCCTATCAGACACATTACAATATCAGATGACTAAGAATGCACACATGCCATTCTTATTCTTAAGAATGGCATGTGTGCATTTGCCTATAAAATAGTGCTTTATACATAGATGAGCAAAAAATAGAAGACAACATTTAAAGTGAATGTACTTTCATTGATTGGTAATATATAGTTGTTATATTATTTTCAAATTACCACAGTGCTGAGAGCACTTTAAGGAGACTGATAGAGTAAAAGGATGTGAATAAGTTTGTAATTTAGCTTTTTCCACCAAGGCAGAGTCAATCTGATGTCACATAAAAAACAGCCTAAGATGTAAATGCCAGATAAATGGAATAAATGAGAACAGAATTTGGATTAGGAGCAAAATAAAAATGTGAAAGGAAATTTGAAATAAAAGGAATTAAAATATAGCTGAGAATATATGGAGCAGGTTATGCTGACTACAAATGGAGGCTTTTGGCAATGACATCCCCAGAAGCCTCACTGTACAAGTCTGAGAAACTGTCACAAGGAGAATCCTGGCAGCCAAGATGAGGAGTAAGCATCCAGTTGGATAGTTACCATTCTTTCTCTGTGAAAACATTTATCATCTCCAGTGTGATTTGCATATATTGATTAGTTAATCTCTGAGTGACTAATTTTTCATTATTTGATATATAATTAGATCTTCTGCAAATCTAGTTTAATAAAAGCACACAGGAAGTATTATGATCCCAGTTTAATGATTGGCATTAGTTTTCAAGAGGAACGTTTTCTGGCTGAGTTATTACTTTATTAGAAATGGCCCAAAGGGAAAATACTCTATAGATTCAGTGAAAGATCTTCTCTCCCAGAAAATATAATAGTGATTTTCAGCACTTCCCATTGCATGAACACCTTAGGCTCCAGTGCTCGGATTCTCTCCATCTCTGTTAATTCACAAAAGGAGGTATGTCTTAATTTTCATGATGTGAAAAAAGGTGAAAGCCATGGACAGTTTCTCCTCTGATTTTGAAAGTCACCATGCAGATGGAGAAAGAGAATCTCATATTAATAATTGAAGAAATTTACAATATTTGTATTAGGAGGGTATTGATAGAAGAATGGGTCACATCCCTTAATTTACAGAGTAAATTTCTCTAATATGAATCACAAAATGGTTAAATAATAAATCCAAGGATATATAGCTAAATTATAAAAGAGCCAAGAGAAACAGATATCTAATACATACCTTATTGTTTTACAAAGATGATAGACAGACAGACAGACAGACAGACAGATAGGCAGATAGGGACAGAGAGAATAATAGTCCCAACAAGAAGGTTAAAGAGATAAGGTTACTCGGCAGCACCTCTCAATTACCCTATAGAAATGTTTCAGCTCTAAATTTCACACTCCTTTAGGAATGAACTCCACTTTCTTTTTGTAAAGTATTTGGATAGATTTTCTGTAAAATGGTATACCCCACAGATAGTAGTCAGGAGAAGGGATGAACTTTCTCAATTTTCTAAATTCACTTTATATCTTCTTCCAATCTTTTCAATATACTGAGCCAAATAATAAATCGGAGTTCCAAACTGAAGAGCCAGTGGAATATCTTCAAAATATTTTAAATTTAAGATAAATTATACATTTTACTAAGAAGTATGAAGTATCATGAACTTTTGATTTCCAAAAAAAGATTAATATTAAGAGGGATTATATGAAGATACATATTTTATGATTTTTTACTTCTATTATGAGTAAAAAAATTCCTATTAAATATACATTTGTATACATGCAAAATAAATTTTAAATTTTAAAGGAAATGTAAAATTTTATAAGTATATAATCTTTTTTAAAATAATTTTTATTGTTCAGATTATTACAATTGTTCCTCTTTTTCTCCCCATAGCTCCCCTCCACCCGGCTCCGACCCCTCCCTCTGCTCTTACCTCCCCCCTGAATTGTCCTCATCCATAGGTGTATGATTTTTGTCTCTTCCTGCACCCCATTCACCCCTTTCCCCCTCAGAATTGTCAGTACACTCCCTTTCTATGGTCCCGATACTATTATATTCACCAGTTTATTCTGTTCATAAAATTTTTTATTCTCTTGATTTTTAGATTCTTTTGTTGATAGATATGTATTTGTTGTTCATAATTTTTATCTTTACCTTTTTCTTCTTCTTCCTCTTCTTAAAGAGTACCTTTCAGCATTTCATATAATACTGGTTTGGAGTTGATGAACTCCTTTAGCTTTTTCTTCTCTGTGAAGCTCTTTATCTGCCCTTCAATTCTGAATGATAGCTTTGCTGGGTAGAGTAATCTTGGTTGTAGGTTCTTGCTATTCATCACTTTGAATATTTCTTGCCACTCCTGTCTGGCCCACATAGTTTCTGTTGAAAAATCATCTGACAATCAAATGGATGCTCCCTTGTAGGTAAATAATAGTTTTTCTCTTGCTGCTTTTAATATTCTCTCTTTGTCTTTTGCCTTTGGTATTTTAATTATGATGTGTCTTGGTGTGGTCCTCTTTGGATTCCTTTTGTTTGGGGTTCTGTGTGCTTCCTGGACTTGTAAGTCTATTTCTTTCATCAGATGTGGGAAGTTTTCAGTAATTATTTCTTCAAATAGGTTTTCAGTATCTTGCTCTCTCTCTTCCTCTGTCATCCCCATAATTCTGATGTTGGTATGCTTGAAGTTGTCCCAGAGGCTCTTTACACTATCTTCACATTTTTGGATTCTTTTTTTTTTTTTTTTTTTTTTTTGCTTTTCCAATGGAGTATCTTCTGCTTCTTTGTATTTCAAATCTTTAACTTGATTTTTGCATTCCACTAGTCTGCTGTTAGGTCTCTGTATAATATGTTTTATTTCAATCAGTATATGTTTAATTTCTAGTTGGTCCTTTTTCATTTCTAGTTGGTTCTTTTCCATATCCTCGAGGGTCTTACTAAATTTATTGACCTTTTCTAGGAAATTATTAAAAAACCTTGTAACTGTGGTTTTGAACTTTATATCCAGTCATTTGTTTTCCTACATTTCTTTTGTTTGTGATTTGTGCCTTTGTCTCTGCATTTTTGCTGCTTCTCTGAGTTGGTAGAGTAGCTTTGTGTGCTAGGTGTCCTATATGACCCAATAGCTCCGCCTCCCCAGTTACCTGAGGTGGACTCTCTTGATGCACCTCTTTGTGGACTGTGTGTACAGCCTTGTTGTAGTTAAGTCTTGATTGCTGTTGGTATCACTGGGGGGAATTGACGTCCAAGCTAATTGGTTGTGAGGATCAGCTGTGTCTGTGCTGGAGTCAGCCTTGTGATACAAGACATGCAAAATTGCAAAAGTCTCTCTGTTCAGCTTGGATGGAGCAGAGTCTCAGGGCTGAGCAGAGACAGCCTTGGCTTCCTGTCAGCCCCGCCCTACACAGCTGCTGGGTCTCTCAGTAATTGCTGTAACCCTCTCTGTGTGCACACGTGCCTCCAGACCTCTGCCTTTCCAGCTCCCCTGAGTATCTGTGTGCTCTGGGGACCCCTATGAGTCTGGGTCCCCAGTGTCTTGCCGGAAACAGGGGTTCAGTGCAGTCAGAAGAGGATTTCAACACAGTTGGGAGGTTCTGCCTCCCTCCCACTAGAAAAAACCAGCAGCACAATAAGCAGTCAGCTCTCTGTGTGCACCTTTGCACACCTCCAGTCCTCTGCCTTTTCACAGCTCCCTTAAGTTTTCGTCCACCCCCCCTTTTCATGACAATCCGGACTCCTCCCATATGAGTCTAGCCTGGAACTGAGGTTCAGTGCAGTCAGATATGGGGTTCAGTGCAGTCAGGAGTTTCAGTCTCCCTCCCACTAGAGGAAACCAGCCAGGCATTCCACCGCCTGTTCTCTTCACGTGTGTGTCTCTGTACCTCAGCTTTTTGCAGCATCTCTGAGACTCTGTGAGCCCCTCTCTTTCCTTCTAGTTGTAGAATTTTCACTCAGCCAGCTTTCCCGTGGTTCTGGATGATGTCCATTCTGTCTTTTAGTTGTAGTTTTGAAATTGTGTGCGAGGCAGCAGTTGGAACAACTGTTCACCTATGCCGCCATCTTGGTTTGCTTGAAAGTTTGATTTTTTTATAGCCCAACTTGAGTTCTGTGTAAGTTTAGGAATAAGCTTATTTTAATTTGTAAGAGAAGTTTAAGTGATTGTATGAAAAATTAATAATTTTTATTAATATTTAAAAATAATCTCACTTGTCATGCCAAATGAAAACTTTCTAATTATTTTTAATATATTTTTATTGATTTCAGAGAGAAAGGGAGAGGGAGGACAGAAACATCAATGATGAGAGAGAATCATTAATCAGCTGCCTCTTACTGGGGATTGAGCTGCAACCCAGGAATGTGCTGTTGCTAGGAATCTCATTGTGACCTCCTGGTTCATAGGTCAATGCTCAACCACTGAGCAACACCAGCAAGGCTTCTAACTTTTAAATGTCATAAAATTAATTTTAATTAAAATGTTCTCTCAATTTAGAAGGGTCATTTTTTTAATTTTCAAGTAATGGTGCTACATAATATAAATTAAAACAAATAACTTCCAATAAAAATTTAATGTTGGTATATATATTTTTGCTAATAGAAGAGTAAAGCAAATAATTCCATTGTAAATTTATGAGATGCATTCTGATATCAAATAAGTTTTTATTTTCTTTGTATCCACATGGAAATGTATTTTACTTATTGAAGAAAATATAAGTTTTCCAATAAAAATGTATTTCTTTAGGCCTACTGTATCAGAATTAGATAAACTACTGTATCAGAGTCCAGCTTCTCCTTCTGCAAATTCTGCTTCCTTTCTTTCCCTTCTATCTATGTTGATCCCTAGCACATTCCATAAAAATAAGAGCATGCTGATCTCCAGCTCAGAGCCACCTTCCCAGGAAATCCAACTGGTTATATCTCTTTTATTGAGAGATAAGGAAACTAAAGCCCTAGAAAGGTTAATGGCCTGTCCCACATTACACATTCCTTACATGAGAGGGCTAATATGAAAACAGATTTTAGCACACTATGCTTCCATTGTTCACTTTAATTAACCTCCAACCCCACTTGATTCCACTCCAGTTCTACTTCTACTACTACTGTGAGGCAGCAGGTTAGTTGTTCACCTATGCCGCCATCTTGGTTTTCTTGAAAGTTTGATTTTTTTATAGCCCAACTTGAATTCTGTGTAAGTTTAGAAATAAGCTTATTTTAATTTGTAATAGAAGTGTAAGTGATTGTACGGAAAATTGCCCTGACATTTAGTAAAATGTCAATGACCAATACACAAATAACCTCTTAGATAGAATTTCTGCACCTCTTTAAAGGTTGAGTTAAAAAACCATTTAAAAGTAACTGACATCTAAGAGTCAATATCACAGTATATTTTTATAAAGAAAACATTCTTATATTTCTGGGGGGGAAAGCACTTCTAAAAACTAGACATGAGGGAAAATAAATCAGAAGGGGGAAAAACAATGAAATAATGTTTTCCCTTGATATAATAGGGAGGTCAATCTTATTCATAATTGCAGTTCCTTTCCCCTGAAATTAAACAATAACACTTTATTATTATAGGGTCTATAAATATCTTTATTTGTATATATAATAGTATTATCTGCATAAACACACATATTTTAAAATACACACAACAATTTACTTCATTACTTAGTTTCATCTAATTTTTATTAAAACTTTACAGAATAAAGTTTAACTTCTTAAGTTCAATTTTTAGAGTTTAAATTTTAATTATGTGTGTGTGTATGTGTGTGCAAGTGTGTTTAACCTTGAAATAGTTTTTCAGTGTAATAAAATTTTCCTATCAATATAGCATAGCAAAAATGAGAGTAGAAACCTAGATTTTATCAGAAGCCAAGAAAATTAATGAAGTTTGCTTGAAGATTATATACTGGGACTGTATATAAGTAAATTCTGGACTGTCATGAAAAGGGAGAAGTGCACAGAAATTTAGGGGAGCCGTGATAGGGCAGAGGTCTGGGGGCACACACACCACTGCGTGCAGAGAGGATGGACTGCTGATTGTGCAACTGGCTTTCTCTAGTGGATGGGAGACAGAGCCTTCCAACTGTGCTGAACTCCACTTCTTACTGCACTGAACCAGAGTTTCGGGTGAGACCCGGGGGACCCAGACTCATAAGGGTCCTGGAGCACAAGAGAAAGGCAGAGGTCTAGGGGCATCACAGAGAGGGCTGCAGCAATTACCTAAAGACATTTGAGACCCAGGGACTGCATAGGGTGGGGCTACCTGGAAGCCGAGACTGTCTGCTCAGCCCTGAGACTCTACCCCACCCAAGCTCAACAGAAAGGCTTTTGCAGTTTTGCAAGTCTTATATCATAAGGCTGACTCCAGCACAGATGTTCTCCTGGCATAGCAAAAATGAGGAGACAGAGGAACAAATCACAAATGAAAGGATGAAAACAAAAAACTGTATAGAGAATTCAAAACCATGGTTATAGGGTTTTACAAGAATTTCCTAGAAAAGATGGATAAATTTAGTGAGACCCAAGAGGAGATGAAAATGGACTAACTAAAAATTAAACATATACTGACTGAAATAAAAAAATATTATACAGAGTCCTAATAGTAGACTATAGGAACGCAAGAATTAAGTCAAAGATTTGAAATACAAAGAAGCAGAAAACACTCCAATGGAAAAGCAAAAAGAAAAAAGAATCCAAAAATTGGAAGACAGTGTAAGGAGCCTCTGGGACAACTTCAAGCATACCAACATCAGAATTATGGGGATGCCAGAGGAAGAGAGAGCAAGGTACTGAAAACCTATTTGAATAAATAATTACTGAAAACTTCCCACATCTGGTGAAAGAAATAGACTTACAAGACCAAGAAGCACACAGAACCCCAAACAAAAGGAATCCAAAGAGGACCACACC
>JAAGEH010000014.1:8275992-8418938 GCA_011751065.1 Lasiurus cinereus | reverse complement strand
AATAAATAAATAAATAAAAATCAAACTTTCTACTCTCTATTGACATTACAATTTTAGATTTAGAATCCTCAGAATAGGACATGATTCACTGAGATTGGTGATATGGGTAGTTTATGAACTATGCAGCCAAACCACGCAAATCTAAATAAAATCAAATAGAAAACCAAACACAATAAAGCAAATTGTTAATTTTGTTTTTAATTGAAATTTTAAATTTTTTTTGCTTAGTACAGCTCCACTCTTTTCAACTGAACAATTTGAAGGAACCCAATCAGTGTTAATGACCATTCTCCTCAACTTGGGGCAATATATACTTGGATTCCTCAACAATGTTTTCTTTTGTACTTCTTTATTCCTAATTCAAAACTTACAACAATGTGGGCATACACACACATACATACACACAAAGAATTAAAATCCATGCTTCCTGGCAATGAATGGAATTGTTAGTTTGTGCTCTAACCTGGCTAATATATTTATTCATATGTTAATTAAATCATACAAAATATGTATAAAATGCAGTAGGAAGTTTTTCATCACATTAAAGGAAACCACACCTTCCATCTTTGATTTGAAATAGGAATCCCCCCTACCACCAAATGAGAAAGCAAAATTACAGAGATGGTGTGCTATTAATATTTGTTTCTTTCTATACCCAACTCATGTATCTATTATGGTGGCTTGAATTGAGTTGGTATTTAGTAAATGTTATCGTATAGAATTTACTATTAAACTGGAGGTTTTTGTTCTGTTTTTTTTGAAAATGAAACATTTTTTTTTAACAGTGCAAAATGGTGTTTAATTTTGAGTATCATACCTGGACCAAGTTCATGAGAGTATCTCTGAAGTGTCCTGAGGTCTCTGAGTAAATGTCTTCTTGAAGGTTACTGTTGTACTCTGAATAAGAAAACACCCATGTTAAAGCTATGTGTTATTATAGAACCATATATTTAAGCACTTTGAATAAGTTAATCCTACTTCCTCAGTTGGGAGTTGAAAACAAAGAAAATACCATCATTCTGTTGATATTTCTTTGTCCTTTAATACCTTCTGCTCAGAAGAAGGCAATAAATAGGTAACCCACATAGCAGTAATGTTGGCATGGGGCTTGTTTTCTTAAAAAATATTATCTTCATTCCAAAGTTGAAAAACAATATTGGAAGTCATTTCACATTTTCTAATTCTCAAAATTTAGAATGATAAATTATATTTCCACAGACTGCTGCTCAGCCCAGAGCTTTTCCCAAGTGCTTTGTTTCACTTTAATATTTTAAGTGAAGTGTCTTACTTCATTCCCCTTGGGAAAGATTTGTTTTTGTTTAAATACAACACAGCAGACTTCCTGGGACAATTTCTTGACAATCAATGTCACATAATACAGAATACATTAAACCTTTCTGAAAATGAAAATAGTTAACCTGTCTACTTTAAAAATGTGTAAAAATCTGATTTTGAAGTAGATTACAGTGATTGCAAAATTTATATAAAGCAAAGTAGTTACCTATATTTGTACAATTAGCTGAGTAGTTATTGCACATTGCTTTATTTTGTCTATGTACCTGGTTTCTCCTGAATAAGAGTTAAAATGATACCTGAACCACTGTGCTGGGCATTTTCCTGTCTTAATATAAACATTCAACTCCTAGAAACCTGTAATTATTTTCCTGGGAAAAATGCTTTATTTGATTGTCTAGGAAATAGTTTCATTTTTAATTTAAACAATTTTTAATATATAGATTTTTTTTTATTTTTAGAGAGAAGAATGGAGAGGAAGAAAGAGAGAAACACATCAGTGTGAGAGTCAAAATATCAAGTGGCTGCCTCTTGCCCCTTTCTGCTGGTAATTGAGACCACAGCCTGGGCATGTGCCCTGATGGGGAATGGAACCAGCAATCTTTCATTATACAGGACAACACCCAATCAAATGAGTCCCATAGGCCAGGGCAATAATTTCATTTTTAATACCCTAATCATCACTTTTAATGAGTTTCTTGTTTTTGTTTGTATTTCAAGTATAAGAGTGTCTTATAAAATCCTTTAAAATACATAAATAATTTTGTTTTGTTATTTGAAAAATATAAGATTGATATGTGTGTAAATATGTCTATTTCCTTACGCAAACAGTAGGCTTCTTGCATTTGGAAAATTTCTCCATTTGTTCTTGAAGCTAATATATCAATGAGGCAATTCTCTTCAGTGCCTACTCCCTGGAAAGACAGAAAGAGAGAAATACCAAGATATTTGCACTGGGAATAATAGTGCACCTTATGCAGTATAAAGGGACATAGACTTTCTGGGATTCTGAAAAGTGGCAGAGGCCAAAAGAAGTGTGTACGGGTTCAAGATAAGCCCGATTCAGTCAGACTCTGCTATTTACCGGCTATTTGACCCTGAGAAGATAATATTATTTGAAATCTGTTCCTTCATTTAGAATAAAACAACATGGGCATTTCTAAATAATGTGGGAAAAGATATTTAAAAAATGCTCAGGACATTGATTTTTTTGCTGCTCAAATATCAAATTTTTGGCAAGCTGAAATTAGAGCCTCTGTCCCTTAATTTCCTAAGGATGTTTAGTGGCTGCTCCCTGCATTTTCCTAGATAGGGGATTTTGTACCATTTGCCTAAACATTTGAATTGGGTACTTTCCATGGTCTCTTGCAGCCTAACACATGTACAGAGTGGGGCAAAAGTAGGTTTACAGTTGTTCAGATGGAAAACAATACACTAATTAATAAATAATAATTTAAGAATAACCTGTTTTGAGTATTCATAACTGTAAATCTATTTTTCTCTACTTTGCATTCTTCTCTAATAGTAATTTTAAAGACAGCACATCTTTTTCGGAAAAGCTTCAGAAGTTCTTACTACGATATCTTACTGTGATATAGATAAAATATTACAGTTTCATCTAAACAGTAACATGACTTCCTTCTTATAGTTTTTAATCAAATAATTTTGCAAAATGTAGGAATTGACATATGAAACTTTTAAAAAGCAATTTGTTGAAATTCATAGGAATTTTATACAGTGCCTATTCTGATCTACAAATATGCGATGGCTAAATCCAGGTTCCCTTAATTTTTTGTTCCTTTCCTCTTTCTTGTCTCACATTGTAGACAGATGGTGGTAATCTGGTCATGGGCAGGCATCGTATTGGAATTGATTTCAACAGTCCTGCAGGTGTTTAATATCAACATTTGGAAAGATGTAAAAACTCTTTTTTGTTCCCTATCCCTAGTCAACAAAATTTCTAACAAATATGTAGTCAATTTATTTCATAGAAATTATTTTCCTGTGAAAAAGAAGATTCTAATCCTTCAGAAGTAACATTTAGATACATTTGAGCAATAGTTTTTTTTTTGCAAAGGAGTAACTTAAGATCACAAAAATATCCAAATAAAGATGCCATCTATATACTGTGTTTGACTCAGTATCCTATTTTTACTTAATGAGCCATTTTTTTTTTACAAATAATTTAAAGAGATTCATGTGACATAACATTTCCCCTTAATATAAGAATACATGGTGGGGAGGGAGAATTTGAATAAGTCCCTGAAGCTTATTTACTTTTTCCTGGTAGCTCAGCTGGGCCAGGGAGTCTGAATCTGTATAACAAAAGAACAGGCTAATCCCACCCAGTGATCTCTAGAGGACCCCTCTCCTAACAGGGCCACTTCTCCTGACCACAGCATTTCCATGGTCTCACCTTTGCTCAGATATTCCCTTTGTCCTTCCTGATCATATGTAACAACATCACAGGGCACTTTGTTCTCTACCAATCTATGGGCCTGTACCTGTTACAGATCTATGTTTGCATCAGACCACTACCTTCATGGCATGCCAGAGTTCGTGAGCATCATAAGATGGTGGTGGGTACATGAGGCCAACCATAACATCTTTGAAGTGATCTGACAGCTTCTCCTTCAAGTCACCGATCAGGTCCTATGAGGGAGAAAGTAAATATTTTTGTTGTATCAGTTGCCAACTATACAAGAGGAATGGGATAATTGCATGGTCTTCTAGTAAAATTTCCTTTTCCATGTCATTTCACTCAATAACATGGAAATTATGTTGAATTTTGATTCATACATATATACATGGATTATACAAGATGATAGACTTGTGATTTGAAAACGAGATGTCATGTATATGGATATTCTAGTCAACAAATAGGGAACAATATTCTTTCCCTAGTCTCAGCCCAACCTTCTTTTGACCTCAGTGTGAAGATAAATAAATTTGAAACCTATAAACATTTTGGTTAGGAGTTCTTAGTTTTATTTTGTGGAATTAATGAAACACGAGTCCTTAAATAAAATACATATTTTATTTTATTATTTTATTTATTTTATTTAATTTTATTTCATTTTATTTTATTATTGTAGCAGTCTCTCTTAGCAGGGGGTTCCTGGTTATACTATTGCCAAAAAGCTCGTGTAGGTAATTTCAGTAATCTTAGACCTTTCTTCAAATAGCCACATTAATACAAGCATGCTGAATTGTTGTCCTTTTAAGACATATATAGAAGTATGAAATTGATTGTTTTACTTCGACTTTTATTTTATTTAGTATAGGATGGGTATTTAAAAAGATACATGTTAAATTTATCTTTTGTATAGTTAAAAAGATGTCTGTTTAAAATTTATAATTTCTTGCTAAAATGCATGAAGTACATTCAGTGTTACTTTAAAATATGCTATATTTTAGTTCTGAGATGGTTCAACAATAGAATCCAAGTGAAAGATCCCAGTGAGGCATAATAAGCTTTAATAAAATGTAAACAATATAGTTATACTTTTTACTTTATATCTAAAAGCATCTCTCTTATAATTTGATTTTTCTTTTTTCAGTGAGTAAAGGCATTCTTCCACATGGTGATAATTGGTGATACAGAGAATCTGTTGAGTTTTCGTTAGGGTCAATGCAATTCATTTAATGAGCAATTATGGCCAGAGTTGTGCCAGGTGTTTGGAGTACATATATAACCATAAAATCTCCATTTTCTTGGAGCTTATGTTCTGTTTAATTTCCTCTTTATTTGCCAGTGATTTTTTTTCTAATTTCTTTATCAGATAACTCTTAAGGTGCTATTATGAACCAGGCTCTCTTCCAAGTACTGGGGCTATGGCAATAAATAAAACAGTTATGAGCATGTAAGCTTGTAAAGCTTCTATTCTCATATCCACTGGAATTCAATGAATATTTTAAAAAATTTATTTAATACTGTTTCCCAGACATGGTGGTGAGGGAGAAATACAACATAGACCATGTTTTTAAGGAGATTCACATTCCATAAACCCAAGATAACGTAAGTAAAAATGTGAGCTAATATACTTTCTAGGGCTTTCAATAGAATTTTTGAAGAAGTTCCTAAAGCAGTAGTACAAGAGTGCAAGAATAATTCAGATAAGAGATCCATGCTGATCTCTTATCTGAATCACTTTTAGTATTAAGGCTTTGAGATGTGTTTAGACAAAAGACAAGTAGTATTGTGATGGGTGGTAGAGAAGGCATTTGTGATGGCTCATTTTGTGTCAACGTGACATTTTATGTGCCAACTAGAGGCCTGGTGCATGAAATTGTGCATACAGGGGGAGTCCCTCAGCTCCGCCTGCACCCTCTGTCAGTCCAGGAGCTCCGAGATTGATTGCCCCACAGAAGGAGGCCCCACCCACCCACTGCAGCAGGGCCAGATGGGCAGCCTGGGCCTCCTTCTGCAGGGTGATGATGGTAGGGGGATGGCAGGGGCCTCCCTGAACAATCGCATTGCACCCGCCTGGGCTGGCCTGGCACCAGTGCATGTCGTAGTGTGGTCATCAGGATGGTCGTTCGGCTCTTCATTCTGCTGTTGGGCTGTTTAGTTGATTTGCATATTACGCTTTTATTATTATAGCTGTTTGACTCAGCTATTCGGTCAATCATTATCCTTGATATTACTTTAAAAGTATTTTTTTTTTGATGGGTTTAACATTTAAATCAGTAGACTTTGAGTAAAGCAGATTATTCTCCATAATGTGGTTGGTGGGTCTGAGTCCGTTGAAGGCCTTAATAGAAACAGACTGACCTCCCCACGGAGAAGAGAATTCCGCCAGCAGACCACCATGGGGACTAAACTGCAAATCCTCCCCAAGCCTGCTGACCGAGCAAAGGCATTTTGAGACTGCCGGTTTCTACAATAATGTGAGCTAATTCCTTAAAATGGTCTCTATGTGTATCTGTGATAGATATATGAAGAGGAGAGAGGAAGCCATGCTGAGATACTTTTTGATGTGTGGAGGAGGAGGGAAAGGATGAATTCGGATGCACTGAACCTTAGGAGTGACTCCAACCGAGAACTAATCCGCCTGGCCTGCAGCTCAGCTCCCGTCAGTTCCCTCTTCCCCGTGGAGGTCTGATCTCGAGAGATCTCGGGAGTTCTGGGGACCCGCAGGGGATTCCAGTTCCGAGGCCCGTGTCTCCGACTCTTCAGTAAGGAGTCCGGCTCAGGCCACGTCTCGGGCAAGTACGTACAAGTGGGTGCACATAACCCTGATGTGGACACCCTCCAAGAAGGTAAGGCAGTCGGTAAAAGAGAAGTGTCTGTGTGCTTTGCATTTGTCCTGTGAATAAAATCCAAGGAGGCTGAACTGTCCACTCGGAGAGCATGTGGTTGCTGACTGAGGCTCGCAGTGCAGAACTGAGTGTTGTTGTGCATCTTGGCCCCTGTGGGAACTCAGGAACTAGCGCAGCTTTTGGCGACAAAGCAACTCCAAGCCTGTGCTCCATTCATTCAGCAAATGATGATGGCTACTTTCAGTGAGGGTTTTCTCAATATGCATCACTAAGAGATGTGGACCTTAATTAATGTTTGCAAACTTAACTTTTATTAGCCTACCCCTTTAACATTTTCAAAATGGGATATCGCTTAGACTTGTGCCTTTAGAGTTATTTTTTTTTAAATAATTTCCAGTTAGTTATTTTGTTGTTTTATAAAGAGTTTAAGATACAACATCTGTTTCTTTTCTATATGAACTCTACCATGTAAAAAAAAAAAATTAAAGCCATTTAAAAGGAATCAGGAATCAGAGGCCTTCCAATTTCGTAGATTTTAGCTTTTTTTTTTTTTTTGTATATTGTAGGGGAATTGTACATCCAACATTAATATGTAATTAGATACCAATTTAATAAGGTAATTAGATACCAACTTGATAGGGTCATGTGATAATTCTAGTTGAGAGGAAGAGTTTGTAAAATTATTCAGATATATTGAATATAATATTTTACTTGGAGATATATTTTCCGTTGTAGATGGAGATTAGTAATGCCACTAGATGGCACTGGTATACTAGTATTTTTGTTTTGTAACTCAGGTGTATGCTTGTATAGATAGCAATAGTGAACTGATTTTATAAAAGATTGCAATGAAATGATAAAATTTCATTGAAATCAATGTCATCAGATATCATCTAATGCCATTAGAGTGTACAGGTTCTGAAGGTAGAATGCTTAGGTTTGAATCCTGACTACGCAAAGTACCAGCTGTGAAATTGCACTAAGTGACCTATTACTTAACCACTTTGTGTCTGCTTGCCTAACTGTAAACTGAAAATAATAACAGCACCTACTTCAGAGTTTTGATCTAAGTAAAAAATATTTAGCTTAGGTGACATTCTTAAATATTTTCTGGCACATATGGGGCATTCAAAAATGTCTCTTTTAGTCTTTCAAAAAAATTAAGTAATTTACTGCAGATCAAAATGGCTAATACTAGATTATCTCTCTGTCTCTCCACTGTCTATCTTAATTTCTCTCTCTACCTCAGAACTTTATTATATATCTCACAACTTTTATAATACCCAATTGTTCATAAATGTTACTGTCTCTAACTTACAAGTACATCCAGAAACTGATGATGTCTTACCTCTTTTGTTGCTACAACCCTTGTCTAGCCCATCACCTGTATTACTGTGGTAGCATTAACTACTCTCCTGTATTAAAGTAGTAGCCTCCAAATGAGTCTTCCTTCTGACCTTGTACTCCACAGTCTCCCCTCAATGCCTCTGACAGTGTGATCCCGTAAAATACAAAATCAGATTAGTCACTCCTGTCTTCAAAATGCCCTTTATTTCTCATTTTAAACTCCAGGATAAACTACAGTTATTGTTGTGTAGTTGATCTCAGGATAAAGCAAACATGCCCGGTGTTTTATTGCATTCAAATAGCAAAGCCTCTACAGTAAACAGTTCACAAGGTTCATGACCTTCTTTGTCACTTCTCTGCCCTCATCTCCTCTTACTCTTCTCCTTGCTCCTGACCTCTCTATTCCACCTAGAGTGGGCTTCCTACTGACTCTGGAATAGCAGACCTGCTCCCATCTCAGGGTCCTTGCTTTTGCCCTTCCCTCTTCCTTGAATGGTCTTTCTCTAAATATTCAAATGGCTCAACCTCACAAAGCCCTTCTTGGTCACACTACTAAAAATTACTCCTGGTCTCCCAATGCTGTCTGTATTTTTCTCCAGGTGTCTTCTTTTTCCCTACAATATATATTACCTTTCGACATGACACATTTTACTAAACGTAAGCTCGATCATGGCAGGGCTTTTGAGTCTGTTTTATTCACAGCTCTTTCACAGCCCACAGAATTGTGCCTGCTACTCAGTCAGCACTCACAAACTCGGTACAAAATGAGGACCACTTGTTATTCAACTATTACGTGTTTGAAGTCATTTTGGCTGTTCAAAGATAAACAAGCAGTTTTATGTAGTGGAGGGTGTAGAAACACAGAAATTACAATTTTCCTTGCCATGCAAAAAGTGCTAAGTTCTACAACATTGAAAAAATAGTATGCTATTATCAGGAGGTATTACTTTCAGTTGGGAAGATAGATAATAAATAATATGTTTGAATAGCTAAACTTTGCAAGTTCAAAGAGGAGCCATCAAATAGGTTCTCTAATTAGAGTCTTACATTCTCACTTGGAATTATATAAATAACTTTGCACAGGCAACCGTTGGAGTGTGACTTTCCCCAGCCTGGCTGTCTCTGCTTTCTTGGTTGCCTAAGACTTGCCTTAAAGGGACTCTGTGGGAATCACAGCTTGGCCTTGCATTAAGCTAATGAGTCCTTGCTTTTCAAATTGAGCTGATGAAACTGCAGATTACCCATATTGCAGCTCTTCTGACCACTCCATTTAAACTAAAAGTGAAATGGCAGTTTCTTTCTTGTTTCTCTTTCCTTTATCTAATTATGTTTCACCAGGGGCAAGAAGTAGAAGTGTGACTAACATTTTGTGTGTCTGGATATGCTCAGAGGAACAGTTTTATAGTTTTTACATGTTTTCAACTTATATGCTTTCTTCTATTATCATAAAAAACAATACTTGCTGTTTAAACATTCAATGATGTCAGCCAGTTTAAAGTGTAACTTAGAGTTTGTCTTAATTTTACCCACCCCAATATTTATGTTGTAGCTTTATATTATACAAACATTTGTGCAAGGTGAATTTTCTTTTGAAACCCTTCACTTTAGGGTTGTTTTCACAGTTTACTTAGTGATTCATTTTTCAATAGAAATTGGAATTGTTAATCTTTGTCTGATAATAATGATAATCTTTTTATTTTTTGAGAATCATTATATAAAAGCTAAAACTCTCCCCCCCCCCCCCCCCGCCGAAAAGCACAGAATATACAACACATAGCTTCAAAGATCTAGTTGATCTCAGAAGAAAGAGGAACTCCTGGGTGTAAAAACTAGGATAGAAGTGAAAATCAGAGGATGAGCAAATGAGCTGACCTTGGTGATAACCTTGCAGGTGACCTTGCAGGGGAAAGTAGAGGTTGGTGTAATAATTATGTGTTTGGTATTTCAAAGCCCAATGTGGGATATTGTATAAGGACTGGAGAATGTTTATGGGGCCAGTGTAACAGAGGAAACTAAGTCAGAAACCTTTTATATGTGGTTGGCGCACTCAGTAAAGATGTGAATTAGGAAAAAATATATAATTGATTCTTGAACAACATGAGGGTTTAGGGGCACCAACTACTCAGAGTGGAAGATTTGTATATACGTCAGCCTTCCTTGTACACGGATTCCTTCCTAGAGATTGAAAATCTGTAACTTTCAACATTGAAAGGTAGGAAGTTCATCTCTCATTGCCTGGGTTTTGAATTGAAGAATATTTTCCCTGAGAACTCAAAATAATCGATCTTGGGCTTGAATTTTCATATGAACTGAGAACTCCAGGAAGAGAAATCTTCATGAAGGTTAGCCCTGAGCTGGTTGGGGACACCAAGAAGAAGCAAATGCAAAATTAATGGTTTTGAATTCTGAAGTCTAGAGAAATTCTCTAACTCTTCAGAAAAAAATAATTCTCACTGAAGAAAGCAAGATACACTTTAAATGTTTTCACTAAGTGCATGATATGCACTTAGAATCAGTTTTCAGAGGGATAGAGATGGACTCTATAAATAGCAGAATTCAAAACCATGAATTTGAGGCAATAACAATCTAAAAGAACACCATGAAAAAAATAGTCTTGAAAAGAAAGCAAATGAAACTCTAGAAATTAAAAACTTCTACAATTGAAAATATAACATGTATTTTAAAAAGTAGCTAATAAGCAGCTAAATATGGAATTAGTAAATTGGCAAACTATCTGGGAAAAAATGACAAAAAAATTCCACAGAGATATATAAGAAATAGGTGATATGAATGTAAGGTTAAGAGACTTGGAAGAATAAACTTTTTGAGTAGGATTTGTAGGAGGAGAGAATGTAGACAATGCCAGATAATAAAACCCTAAAATGCAAATCTACGGAACAGTGGAATGACCAGTTGCTATGACATGCGCTGACCACCAGGGGGCATACACTTAACTCAGGAGCTGTCCCCTGGTGGCCAGTGCATTCTCATAGGGGGAGCGCTGCTCAGCCAGAAGCTGGGCTCACGGCTGGCAAGTGCAGAAGTGGTGGCAGGAGCTTCTCCCGCCTCTTTGGTAGCACTAAAGATGTCTGATTGATGACGTAGGGAGCCAGGAACAGGCCTAAGACATCAGTTGGACATCCTTCGAGGGCTCCTGTACTGTGAGAGGGCACAGGCTGGGCTGAGGAATCCCCCGGAACCCCCTTCCCCCATGCATGAATGTCATGCACTGGGCCTCTAGTATAATATATTAATCTTAGCTGTTAAATAACAGTATACAAATCTGTTGACTAACCCAGTGACACTGAAGAATACAAAATATAAATAAATAACCTTAAATGCAACCAGAATGAAAGGTAACCCAGAAAGGAGTGAAGAGCATTAAAAGAGATCAGGGAAAAAAAATTGAAATTACATCTGCAAAGTCCTAAGAAAAAATAACCTGAATGTAGATTAGAATTCTGTAGCAATATAAAGTAATATTTTTAAAATGAGGGAAAAATGAAGATATTCTTTAGGAAAAGACTGAAATAACTTAAATAGTTATTTGTTATTTCTGGAAAAAAATCAACCCTAAAAGAATATCCTTTGGAAAGATGATATTGAACTCAGCAGCATAGAGTTAGACTTTAGAAGAAAAATGAACAAAGTTGAAAATTATAAATAAAACTAAAGCATTCAACTTATAAAACAGCAACATGATAACTTTGGGGAGTATAAAACAAGATAGAATAAAATATATTCTATAATAATAATTTACTGCCTGGAAAATACTCATAGCCATTATGTGAATGCCAGGCATAAACTAAAGAGATGCCATTTTGAAGATGGAGTAGCAAATGCTACAAAATCCATTTCAAAGAAAAATTTATTTTTAAAACTTCCCATGTGTGAGCCAACTCCATATCCGTCAAAAAGTGCAAACCCAGTGACTGTAGCCAGAAAGAAACGTGGCTCTGGCCACTGGTTCATGAGGATACATAGCTGAAACATACAGTGTCTACAATGATGATCTTGCCACCTGCTATAGGACTTTGTGTAACCCAGAAGATAAATGTTTCTTATTGATGCTGATCCTCTCTCTGCCCTCATGTCTACACCAACCTCTGCTGCATTCAGGAGAGAAATAATAAGGGGTGGAACCAAGGTCTTCCTGTCCCACTGTGGACTAAAGACCATTCATACTTATCTGAATATGCTGGGGGACACTCAGGAGTAGAAGCACTCAAGTTTTTTATAAATGTGTTGGATACAGCTACCAGGTTACCATTCTCTGTGGACCCATTGATTGAATTTGGGGGATGCCCAAAATCAAATGATGGGTGTGGGAAAAGTTTGCAGGGGAAGAAGGGAAGCTAAAGGAGCTTGTGATTGGAGCCTTTTGGGCTGACTCACTGTACTATTCTAATAACTTCTACTGTTGAATATAGTTGGTATTTATGTTTTATTTTTTTCCGTTATGAATGCTTATACATGCCAAAGGGGATGCTCTTGATAGGAAAAGAGCCACATATAGGGAAGTACTTTCACCTATAGCCACATATCGGAAGGCTCCCTAACCCCAATGATCACTTTCTGTTTAAAGCCTCTGTGACACGGGCTTTGTTGTTGGGAACGCCTGGCAAGAGGAGGTAGCCTCTCACAGGTGCTCCTTGGTGTTGTGAACTTGTTGCCTTCCCTTCCTCATATGACGTCCAGGTGCATCACCTTTGAAAAGCAGGTATTGTTTTGCTACTGAGCTCTTACAGAAGCCAAATACTTGATCTATGAAGGCTTGTGACTCTTGTGCCTGATATTCCCATTTTAGTGGGACAACTGGGATCCAATAACTAGTGAAGGGGGAAGAAATCAACAAGTCTCACCTGTTAGATGGACATGGCACTCTGAAGAGAACAGCTGGCCTGGCCCCAGGAGCATCTTGGCTTTACACGAAAAATGGCAGCTATTATTTTTTTCAGAAAGATTTTAACCCCCACTTTGGGCTTGAAACAAGCTGCTGAATCAATGGAGATGTCAATCAGTTGCCCTAAATGCCTTGACCTGGTTCACTGAAACCAGATGGTGTCCCCTGTGCTGCTGTGGCTGTTCAACTCAGTAACAGCTGTGCAGAACCAAGAATGGCAGAAGTCAAGGCTATTCTCATAGTTCTGGCCAGTACTCCCTTGATAAACTTTTTAATCTTTTCCCCCAGTCTTGCACAGTCAGACCTAAATATCTCTTTGTTTTAACAGTTGGAAAAGTACAGATTGCTTATGAAAAGGAAGTTTATTTGGGGCTGTGTCTGTGGAAACATACTATCATGACAGGAACTTTTGTACCATTCTTATAGATGTCCACAATAAGGGCTTATTCCGTGATGATAACAAATGGCACCAGCTGCCAATAATTTGCAGTGCTCAGATTATACTATTGCTATCATACTGTACATCACAATACATGCATCATTATCTGGGCATGTACAGAATATTCTGTGTGTCTGATGCCAAGGTTATCGCTGCTTGTGATCTTTGCAAATCCACTCAAAAGTTGCCTTGCTTGCCCTGGCCAGGTAGTTCTGTTGGTTAGAGCATCATTCTGATATTTCAAGGTTGTGGGTTTGATCTCTGGTCAGGCACATACAAGATTATACCAATGAATGCATAAATAAAGTGGAACAACAAATTAACATTTTTCTCCCTCTTTCTCTCTCAAAATCAAATTTTTAAAAAGTTGCCTTGCTTTATTCATAGTGAAGGAAACCAAAGTTCAAAGGGCATCGCTCCTGCAGAGCCCTAAAAGGTGGGCTTCTAGGGCTACTAGTTGACAAAACTATTGAGACTTTTTCAAGTTGCAGTGCTGCTAGTCCTGTTAAATCAGCTGGCTCTGGACAAGCCACTCTGGTCCTTTAAATTAATCTGTGTTGTGTATTTTGGCTTTCCAGACTATTTGCATTCTGACCCTGTATGGTTTTTATTATGAAAACCACTCAACAATAGACATACTCAAGATATTGGATGACTTTTCAATACTCCCCACCATTCACAGGCTTCTGGTATTGGTGATAATTGATCAACTCAGAGAGATTTCTGACGCTATCTCCTTTAGCTCCTTCTGATGTCCACAGCTTTGTATGTATTTGGTCTTGAATGCAGTTGTCTCTCCTGAATAATTATTATGAGGAAGTTGGAGAGTTACTGTGATATAATATTTATATAAATGTATTTGGTCTTCATTCCAGTTCCTAGAACAGAGCTCCTAAAACCTTGTAATTTCTGAGTTATAGGAATGAGAGAAGCATCTTTTATTATTTATAAAAAGCCTCTTTCAACAATACCTGACTGTATGCTAATGAGGTAATCTTAGAGGAAGGGGGTTGCTAGAGAACCGAACCATATGATTTTAGAATTGGAGCCCTGAGGTCTACCCCTCATTTTTAGGGAGGAGTGAAGGGCTGGTGAATGACTTATTCACCAATGACAAGTGATTTAATCAATCATGCCTTTGTAAGGAAGCCTCACAAGAACTCTAACTAAAGAGGTTTGGGTTGCTGAATACATCAAGGTATTGAGTAGGTGACATGCCTAGAGATGGTATGAAAAATCTTCACCCTTTTCCATAGACTTTGCCCTACCCATCTCTTCCATGTTGTTCTTCCTGAGTCATATCCTCTTTCATAAACCAGTAACTGTAAGCACAACACTTGACCAAGTTCTGTGAGCCATTCTAGCATATTATCAAACCGTGGAGGGGGTTATGGGAATCCTTGGTTTACACTCAGTCAGTCAGAAGTACAAGCAACAATCTGGGATTTATGGTTAGTATCTGAAGTGGGAGACAGTCTTGTGAGACTGAGTCTATAGCCTGTGGGGTCTGTGGTGACTCTAGGTAGTTAGTATTGGAATTGTTTAGTTTGAGGAAAGTTACATACATTTAGTGTTAGGAGTTTTGAATTTGTGTAAGTATAGAGAGAAACAGTTTTCCTTTAGTCATGTAGACATATTTTGAAAATATGGGACTCAACCCTTACTATTCCTGGATGTGATGCTTCTTTCTCCTAAATTGTCAATTTCAGGGTGTAGTGTTAGTCTACTCTGTGGGTGGCAGTTTAACCAAAGTGGGCATAAAATTTCAAACAATTTTGGTTCAGCCACCCAGGTTATCTCTGGACTCTCATAATTCTAGATCATACAGAAAATGACCACTTGGTTGAATGCATTGACTGTGTGTGGAACATAATGACTTTCTTAAACTTTGATTAAAATGCTTTTGTCCATTCTGCACTTGACACTTCCAAAAGAAAGTTCCAAGTGTGAGTTGGAAATAACAGGAAATACGGTGAAGTTACAGCTACTAAAATCCTGGCAATTTTCTAGTGGTAAAGCAGTAGTAATAACAGCCTTGGCCCCTGGTGACAAACTGTTTAATCACACTACTTTGGCCCTAGGAGGTATTCAGGGCAGCCTCAATTCACTGGCTGAGATTGTTATGAATGATAGACTTGCCTTGGCCTTCCTCTTTGCAGGCCAAGTTAAAGTTGTGCCATCACTAATACATCCCGCTGCATTCTAGATGAAAACTTCAAACCAAGTGGAAAGGTCATTGTTAAAACTTAAAGAGAAAGTCACTCAGCTTTTCAAGATAGGCCCCGATGATTTATGGGATTTGTTCTGCACATTGGGTCCAGGTCCCTATGGGGGCATGGTTGGGATCAATACTGCCAACTGACTTCTCCCTGCTTTTTGGTATCTTTTGATAATTAAATGCTTTGTGAGAAAATTGATGGATTAAATCTCAGCTTTTGTTGGTCAGAATAATAGAAGTGGCTCAGGGATTGGTATACTTAGAAAAAAAAGTCAATGGTGAAAGTGGCATAGAAATGAGGGATGATATTATTAGGAGACACTTTTTTTGTAGTTTTCATTTTTCTGAATGTTGTACAAGCTGAGCCACTGACAGCCCTTTGTTCTGGATTATTTTTCCAAGGATGTTTGTGTAGTGAATGGCACTGGAAGATATAGTATTTACCTGTGCATTCTGCCCATTATAAGTCATTCAAGTTTCTAATCTTACTAGAGGCCCGATGCACAAATTCGTGCAAGGGGCTTGTCCCTCGCAGCCTCGACATCTTTCCTCAGCCCTTGAAGGCCTGGCTTCATCCAGAAGGTTGCCCAGAATGACGTCCGGAAGGTTGTTTGGTTGTCCTGTCTAATTAGCATATTACACTTTTATTATTATAGATGGTTTTTCTTCCACATTTCAACCCACTGCATGTGCAGGTGTTATCTAGTCATCTTTATATTGATCCATGGGACTGAGTTTGGGGAACTGGGGCAAAATTTCTGACATTCTGGCTGTCACTATTACTGTGAATGCTAAACTGTCTTTTTGTCTGACTCAGGAGTCTCCTGGGTTCCACCAGTATCTGCATCATATTGAATAGTTTACTTGCTATCTTGCAAACATATTAAAGTCTTACACCCTTCACATTTCTTGATACAAGATTGACAACCTAGTGTGAAATGAATTCATATATTTGAAGAAAGTATTTTCAGTCTACATATATGACATGACTAATATCCAAATTAGATAAATAACTACAAATTAACAAATAAATTGCAAGCCACTGAACAAAAAAAATACACAAAGAATATAAAGAGTTAACTTAAAAGAAGTGGGAACCAGAATGTAAAAGAAACATATGAAAAGGTGCTCAACATTACATGTTGTTAGGGAAAATGCAAGGTAAAACCACAGTGAGAGTACATTTACATCACAAGACTGGTCAAAACGTAAGAAGTTTTATGAGAACTTAAAGGAAATGGGAATTATTATATATTGCATGTGGGAGTTTAAATTTATAGAATTGCTTTACAGAATGTTTTGAAGTCTAATAGGGTCTGGCTTTAGCAGTATTGAGTTTCTTTCTCCCTCCTTTTTTCCAATTCGCCTCCCTCCCTCTCTGGCAGAGATTTTACTTGTTATTTCAAAGAGAAATAATTGTTAAGGATGTAACAAGTATTCACAGAGGGCTTTACTACACTTATACAACTTTGATTCCATAGAAACTTTTTTTTGGAAAAAAATTTTTTGATGGTTAAGTTCCCAGTTTCACCAAAAGAAGTATATTTAACCCATGATATATTTGAAAGATAAGATGGTTGTACCATTTTAAATTATTTAATTCATTCCTATAAAACTGATCTGTGACAAACTGTGTAATAAAATTAAAATTTTGAGGATAAACCTATACTTACCCCATCACTTCCAAACTAAAAGTGAGGACAGAGAAGATAAAATACCTACTACTGGTACTAGTGACGTGGTAATTCTACCTCTAACGTAGGTAAGTTAACTTTCTAGCCAGCACTTCCTAGGTATGTTGATACTTCAAGATCAGTTGTTTTAAACATGAAGATAAGAGGTGAATGAGGAGGAAGTGGGAGGGCAGTTATGAGAACAAGCTGGATTTGAAGAGTGCACTTGAACTTTTTCATGCATTCACAACTTGTTATTGAGTAACAACTGTATTAGTCTGCTTGGGCTGCCATAATGCAATTCCACAGACTGGGTATTTACTGCAGAATTTTATTTCCTAACAGCCTAGAGTCTAAAGGTCCAAGATTAAGGTACCAGTAGGGTGGTTCTCTAGAGAGACTTCATTTCCTGGCTTATACCTTGTGTCCTCACATGGCCTTTCCTCTGTGCTACACCCCTGGTATCTGTTCCTCTTCTTATAAGGATACCCATCCTAACTAGATTAGGGCCACACTCTTAAGACCTCATTTAACCTTAATTATCTCCTCCTTAAAAACCCTGTCTCCAAACAGTCACATTGGTGGTAGGGCTTCAGTACATAAATATTGAGGAACACAATTCAGTCTGCAACACCAGTCATATGCCTGCCACTGTTGTAAATGCTGGGGACACATAGTGAACAAGACAGAGATTCTTCCCCTTGTTGGGCTTGTGTTCTAAAGGGCGGTGGCAAATGGGATATTAATTATAATATGTAAATAAATTACATAATATGTTAGAAGGCAATAAATATAGATAAAAGCAAAAGAGCAAGTGAAAGAGAGGTAGAGTACTACTACAGATTTGAAGGTAATTGACAATTTTACATAGAGGAGTCAGATGTGACCCTATTGAGTAGCTGACATTGAGTTAAACCTTGAAGGATATGAGGAAATTAGCAGTGTAGATATCTGCCCTTGTTAGTCTGATGTTTATTCAGTTGAGAACAACAGGCATTATTCAGAAGCTTTGGTGGACTTGATTAAGAATCAGATAACCTTGGTGCAAGTTCTAACTTTGTGTGACATGGAGCAAGTCAGCATCTGCACTAAATTACATAACCAACACCACGGGGTTAATGAATTCCAGATGCCAGGATATATCAGCGCGGATCATCCCTGTATTAAATGAAAACTGGGAAAACAAAGTGCTTCAGTGCTGAATTTGAACTCCTTCAGGAATCATTGGTAGCCAAACTTATCAGGGATGGAAAGCCTCTCTCCCCAGACTCAGAGCCTTTCACTATTTCCTGGCTTTCATTGCACTGTCAATAGGATAGCACTTCCTTTGGTGGGGGAAGATCAGAGTGACCTCCTTAATGATATTGATAAATATGTCAGTCAGAGGCATTCCAAAAGGCTTTGCTTTGGAGTCTAGGGATCCATTTCTGCTTTGGATGAGGCAAAATTGTTAATGGTATTCAGCAACTCCACTGATGTTAAATATCAAACCATGATTATTTAAGGAGCAGGCCTAGAATTACACTTGACTCAGCAGCTAAGGAAATATTTCTGTCAACCCCTGATTATCCATGTTAATAAAAAATAAAAACATCAATGTTTATAAAACAGGAAATCTATACACTCTTGCCACAGAAAGGGAAAGGTAGCAGAAGATATACCCCTTGGTGAAAGGGAAGAAGGAATTCTGAAAGTGAGCAGTAGCGGAGGTCACGAAGCCCTGACTGAAGTTCAAGTACATTAACCTGGGAGCAGCTAAAGCAGAGAATGAGGGAAAAGGAAAATTTAAGAAATGTATGAATAATTTAAGAAATGGATAAAAAAGAATGTTTTTCTCTTTCCTTTTGTTTTTTTTTTTTAAAGAAAATATAATTCCTGCTATTTTCTGCTCTATAAATAAAGTGCTTCTTCTGTGTCAGACTCTGGGCTGAGTGCTGCAAAAAGTAACCTAATCTCTGACTTTCCAGGAGATTACAGTCTAGTCAGCAAAAACAACAGAATAACTAAACCACTCAGTGTGGCAAGGCCATGGTGACATAATACACGGGACCTCTGGTAGCCCAGAAGGAAGCTCTTATCCCAGAGCAGAGAGTGAGTGTACGAGGCAAGAGTGTACAGAAGCAGCCCAAACCGTCTTGCATGTTATAGGATGAGGTCCAATTAGCGAGGCCTTCACACTGCCATTTAACACACATTAATTAAGCAATCTTGGCATGTGACCCAAACATTTGTGCTGAACTCCAGGAGCAAATAAGATGCATTCCAGCTTTCGAGGATTTAGGCTCTGATACTGGGAAACAGATATAAAAAGCTCACTAATGTGTCATTGGGTACCAAGGGGAAGCTATGTGAAGGATGCAGTAGCAGCACGCAGGAGTCTCTTCCACTCTGGTCAGTAGTGGAAAAGGGTTCAGTGTCTGGGAAGACAAGTAGGTGTGCAGTGTGTGGAGTGGAGAACCAGGCGGTTGAACACAGATGAAACACGAAGACTAAAGGGATGGAGTGGGAATGGTTAGTTGGTGGAACTACAAGTAATTTCCTTTGGTGTCAGTTGATGAACTGTGAAGAAAAGGGAGAGGGCTGAAGATGGAGAGCAGAAAGCAAGCAAGCAAGGATATGGCCTGGATAGGCATTTGGGTTTATTCCACGGACAAATGGACATTTGTTACTGACAAATAAGGTAAACATTCTGGGATGAGCATGGGAAAGTGTAATTCTAGATTTGGAATCATTTTGGCTGCAGCGTGGATAGACCAGAGTGGGAAGGGACTGGGAACAGCAGCCACCAGCTAGGAGTGGGCCTCAAATGTTGAGAGCTTGAACCAAGACTGTGTAAGTGAGGGAGAGAGAGACATGTGAGAGGAAAAGTAATTTATAAGACTTGATTTTATGACAAGGGTCTTTTGGGGGGAAAGGAGCCAACATGAGTCCATGAGTCCCTATCTTCAGTTAGTGTGATGTAGTGTAGTAGCTATGCTTTTACACATGGTATAGATTATTCAGCAAAATTAGTATTTAACAAATTATGAGACTTTACGTATAGAGTGCAAGTGCTCCACTAGAGTATAAATTAATTAATAGATTTCACATTCCTTAAGTCCAAGTACCTCATTTCTTAATCACTTTAATCTGTTGTAGTGTAATATTGTAGAGATTTATAAAGCAATGCTTTAATCTAAATTTAACTGATGGATAAAAAGCAAAGATGTATGGAAGTCTTTTGGTTAAAAAATTACTGAAGTGACCTCTCTGGTACCAATATGCATATTAAAACAATATTAGATTACTAATGCTTCAACTTTTCTAGTTTTTGTATTCTCCTTCCAAAGAAAACTAGCACTGGTGTCATAAGAACACAAGTTAAAGTAATGGTTTGACCTGGATTAAAAAATTAACAACAGAACTCATTTCCTTCTAAGGCCTAATTCAATTAATTTTGCTGGTAGCCATGGCATTTTAGATTATTAATTCATTCTGAAAAACAGAGGGCTGTCCTTTAATTCATGTATTATAGTTGTTCAAAGGCTGAGGTTTCAGGATGAGGTAAACTTATATGGACAACTCTATAGAGAAGGATTTTACGATAGTGTTTCATTGATAATGCTCAGTTGACAAAGTAATTGATATTTTAGGCCTTTAGGCCTGAAGAGTTTTTGTTCTGAATGTGTGGTTTAGATGCGTAACACAAGAAAGGAATCTTTAATGGTACTTGCTTGAAATTAGAATGTGATTCCTTTAAAATACTATGGGGAGTTTTATTGCCTTAAACTATTTTAACTGCCATTCTTTTTTAATGTTCTCTATAACTGCATGCTGTTAAAGGAAAACCTAGTAGATAATTCACTTTGGTTAAGAGTTAGGTGAGGACCTGTGGGGAATTGAAGGGAAAGAACTTACTTTTTGACCTAGTGCTCATTATTAGTTTTTTCTGTGCTTTCCCTAAAGCTTGACATGAGTATTCCCAGTGTGAATTTTTTAGCTTAATTGGATCAACCAGTAGGCTAGAAGAACCTTCACTTTTTTGAAGCTGAAGGAATTTTGAGAAAAGGCTAGTGGAGTCACTGTGAGTATGAACATAGCTCACACATAGATCCATTTGATGATGTATCTTTTTTGTGTTCCTGGAAGCATGCTAGACATAGGAATTGTTTAGGATGTACAGCACCATCTGAAATTTTTCTTACCTGTGAGACTGAAAAGAACAGTACCTATTCTCTCAGGTTTTTACTCTGAACATACATCGGTCAAGATGAAGAGACCTTACCCGGCCATACATGTTCTGGTATGCCTCTGCGATCATCAGCCTCTGTGAGTTGCAGCGTTGAGTCAGAATGCTGATCAGCATGTCTTTGTCACAGCCTTGAAAAGAATCATAATTGAACTTTAGTCAAGTCACTATTCTGAAGTTAATAAGGATTAAAACCAATGTGCAAGCTTTATCCCTGATGGGTTCTTTAAAGCATTGAGCAATTTTAACTAAAATGAGAGATCCCAGAGAAACACTTGATGAAGCCACGGATCTTCCTAGCTTTTATTTTGGCACTATTATTACAGATTGTCCATTTTAAAAGATCCAGTGAAAAATACAGGGAAGGGAAAACATAGTCTTTCTTCAACCACCTCTCTTGCCTCACCCAAAAAGGCTTGCCTACATGGGAACAGTATCTTTCTTGTGTTACAGTTGGAGAGATATGACTTATAATGAACATACATTAAGACACAAATACATTAAGACAGAAAGAACCTCCAATAGAAGAAAGAAATAGAGGAGGAAATTATACAAGGTGTGTGCACCCTCCCTAGAGATGGTGTGAAACTCTCATAATTTACAGGGAACATGTTCTCTCCTAATAGAGACTGTTTCTGGGCTCTGAAGGCCTTTAGCCTTCGTATACCAGCTCATTGAACTGACATCACACACACATTCACAACTAGGTTAGATAAATTTAGCTGTAATTATAGTCACAGGAAGTGATTAAGAAGGTCTTTATATTTTACTCAGCTCTACTAAAATTTAGATAGATTTCTTCCTGACCATAGGCCCTTGATCTCCATTTTCTGATAGCATTTAATTTGGAAAACATACAATTGTAAATTATTTCTCTATCCTTTTGATATGTAAATCTTCTCCCAACCACTTCCCAGTTTTATAGCCCATAAATGCCTTCCTCAAGGACATGGGAGCCATTCCTTTAAAATATAATCATTAAAAAAAAAATAGAGTCACTATCTCCCTATTTCTTGGAAGGTAGAAACCTAACTTCCATAAGTACCAATTAACAAATACCAATGCCCCAGTTATATTGACCAATGCTCCGAACCCCATTGTCTTTCAGTGCTTTTCCACAGCTCACCCCAGGCTTAAAAACTCTCCTGTGATTTGTTTGGAAGGACTTGAGTTCAATCTCTTGACTCATTTGAAAAAAATCTTGATCCCTACTGCAATAGAATTGAATCAAGTCTTTGTGGTACACATTTTCTTTGACCAAAGATGTTTAATGGAGATGAGAAAAAGAATGAATTGAAAGCCTGGGTTAAAGTAGGTCATCTTTTTTGGAAATGAAAGCCATCCTGGATAGCCTCAGGCTCAGGGAAAAGCTGTGGGTCTGGTCCTGACTGTGCAGATGAGAAACAGAAGGAAAATCAGGGTGTTTTTCTGTGGATGAGAGAAAAGGTCTGTAGGCTGAAAAATGGAGGAAGAGAGGCATAGAATCAGCTTTAAAGACTATACTTTGTAATTTGTGGGGGGAAAAGCAGCCTCCAGTGAAGAAGCATAGAGCAACATGGTACCATGGGCTAGTTTGTTTAAAGTCCTGGACTCAGAGGACCTTAAGTAGTTATAGAGGAGTCCGTTAGATATAAATAATACACATATTTTAAAATAATAAATAGAAGAATTTTCAATTCTATCCATTGTTACTTTTACTAGCATCCTATTTATATAATTATTTTTTTAAATATATATTTTTATTGATTTCAGAGAGGAAGAGAGAGAGACACACAGAGAAGGAAACAGCAATGATGAGAGGGAATCATTGATCAGCTGCCTCCTGCATGCCCCCTACTGGGGATCAAGCCTGAAAACCAGGCATGCACCCTTGACCGGAATCAAACCTGGGACCTTTCAATCCCCAGGCCAATGCTCTATTTGTAATTATTACAGCCAAGGCCCATTTGTAATTATTAATTGTGTTTTTTTTGTTGTTCTGTTGAGATTATACACAACCTACATCTCTGAATTACTCTTTACTTTTCAAAGTGTTCAAACCAATTCTTGCTCATTTATTCTTCCAGAGATATTTCAGGAGAATTTTATTAAAAACTTAATTAAAATAACTTTATATTTTATACTCTGGAATCAATTCAGAAGAGTGGTTTTTCTGTCACTACCAAAATATATCTGCTGAATTATTTGTTTGTTTTCCTAAAGGATTTAGTAAAGATTTGTATAACTTTTATACATGACAAGAAACTTACTTTTGTTAAAATTATTTGTTTTTGCCTTCCTATGGATATTTAAAGTTATTTTTATTTTGTTTCTTAACACATCATTGCTTAAATAAAGATGTGTTTTTGAATTTTATGTTTAGCATATATCCAGAAAAGTAATTCAACTCACAATTTTTAATAACTTTTTAGTTGATTACCTTAAATTTTGAGAGAGAGATACATAAAATGTTCTCTGTAAATAATAATGATTTATTCTTTAGAATCTTATGTTTTTCTCTTTCTTGCCTTATTGCATTAGGACAAGAATTTCTAAATAATTTTTATTTTCAGCAGAAAAGCCTGGCACAATGAATCATAGCAAGTTATAGACTTTTATGATGTAAAGTTGGTTCCTATTATTTGTGGTAGTTTTCTACAGTGTCACAATGAATATCAAATTAGTAAATGCTGAACTATTGTTCCTGGGAAAAATATTGGATTAGGTTTCTATGACCTTATGGTCACAGCATTTTTTTTAACAGAAGTGCCAGTTACATTATGTATATGCTTATTCATCAATGTCCTTATAAAACAGCCCAATCAGCATCAAAATCCTCTCTTCCACATACACTCCTCCCGTATAAAACTTAGAAGGCATTTTAAAAGAATACCTTAAGGAGGTATTCTGCAGCTTCCTGATCGGCAGGGCTTGCCTCATTGAAAGTTTAACAGTTTTTATGCAGTATAATCTTTTGAAAAAAGATGCAAGCCAGCCAGCACTACTTTCAAAAGACAGCTGAGCGTTACCCTTTTACTATTATTATTATTATTATTATTATTATTGCCAGTTATCATCTCATGAACTCACAAGTTTATTTGCTTTTCCATAACTTTCTACCATGCATATAATTTAGCATATTCTGGACAGCCTCATGCACAGATCAATAAGTTTTCTCTTTTTTTTTCTATTTCAATAATCAATATAGTGAAAAAATAGCCTACAGAATGGAAGGAAATATTTTTCAAATCATATATCTAATGAATTAGCATCTAAAATATATATAAAGCACTCATATAATTCAATAGAAAAAAATAAATAATTAGATTTAAAATAGGCAAAGGACCTGAATAGACATTTTCCCAAAGAAGATGTACAAATGGTCAACAAATGCATGAAGAGATGCTCAAAATCAATTAGGGAAATGCAAATCAAAAGCATGTTAGAATAGTTATTATAAGATGAGAGATATGAAAAGGGAATCTTTGTGTACTGTTAGTGGGAATGTAAATTGGAACAGCCACTATGGAAAACAGTATAAAGGTTTCCTTAAAATTAAAATGAGAACTACTAAATGATATAGCAATCCCACTCCTGGGTTTTTATCCAAATAAAAATAAATCACTACGTTGTAGAGATATTGCACTTCATTATAACAATATTCACAATAGCCAAGATATGGAAATCACCTAGATATTCATAAATAGATGAATGGATAAAGAAAATGTAATCTACAATAATAAAAGCATAATATGCTAATTAGATCAGACCTCCTTCCTGATAACCTTCTGGATGAAGCGAGGGGTGCTGTTTCGAGGGCCAGGGTGGCAACTGGGGCTGCTACCTCGGCCCTCGGAACCCTTGCATGAATTTCATGCATCGGGCCTCTAGTATATACATAAATATACATATACACACAAGGTATTATGCAGTCATAAAAAAGAAGAAAATCCTGCCATTTGCACAACGTGGATATATCTTGACAGCATTAGACTGAGTGAAATGAGTCAGATAAGACAAATCCTAATATATAAAGACTCAGGGTCTGTAATGACAGACTGAAGGCTCCACCAAACACCAGAAGTTAGCCCTGCAGTCAGTGCTGGGTTGCCATGGTGACTCGGCACTGACTGCTGCTGGTGCAGGTGCAGCACCCAGCACCGACTGCTGAGGGGGCTGTGGATCAGGTCCGGGGAGAGAGAGGCAGGGTCTTATCCACAGCCTCTGTGGCAGCTATTGATCAGCTGTTGCATCTTCCTCTCCGGGCTTTGCTAGCAGCCATGCCTCTGTTTCTATCCAGGCCTCTGCGGGGGCTGCTGATCAGCCCTGCCTCTCTGATCAGGCCCAGAGATAGGCCTGAAGAACCTGACTGGCATAGAAACTGACCAATCAGAACCAAATTGGCTGGCAGGGGAGGACAGTTGGGGGTGAGATCAGGCCAGCAGGGGAGGGCTGCTGGGGGCAACCAGGCCAGCAGGGGAGGGTAATTAGGGGTGATCAGGCAGGCAGAGGCAGTTAGAGGTGATCAGGCAGGCAGGTGAGCAGTTAGGAGCCAGTGGTCCCAGATTGCAAGAGAGGTGTCCATTTGGAGAGGTTGCTGGCTGGGTTGAGGGAACCCCCACTGCATGCATGGATTTCGTGCACCAGGCCACTAGTACTATATAATATTACTTGTACATAACATCTAAAAAAGCTGAACATCAGGTGCTGGTGTGGGGAAAATGGAGAAATGAGTTATGGGGATCTAATGTACAGAAGATGACTTTAGTTAACAATACTGTGTTGCATACATGGGAGTTGCTAAGAGAGTAAATCTGAATGCCTCACCATAACAGCAACAAAAATGGTAATTATGTGAGGTGAAGGATGTGTTCATCTCTACTCTGTTATTTTGCAATTTATAAGTCTATCAAATCATCACATTGTGCATCTTAAATGTGTATATGTATATGTCATATTTTTTTTGTCATTTATATCCCAATAAAGCTGGACAATATATCCCAGCTATTAAGGAAGACATTAGTAATTGTTTTTTATAGCTGCACTTTGCCAGGGTCATTAGAACAGATAAACTTTTAAAGCATTTTTGAGCTGTGTCTGTCCTTTGGCTTGCTTGAGTAGATACTGTAATTAAAACCAAAACCTCCTTAATTTCTTCAGCCTAAAACACTCACAAACAAAAAAAAATACAGTGGTCACAACAAATCCATATTATGTTCCTAAAATCACAATGGCAGGAAAATTGAAACTGGAGCAAAGAAAATTTTATTCAATGAATAGATTGCTCTGATCTACAGTTTTAAAGGAAAAAGTACTCTCTTGAATAAAAAGTTAATCCATAACTTTTTGTTATCTTATCTCTCTATTTTTTTCTAGTGACTGTTGATATTTTAAAAGGCATGACAGCATTGCAAACTCCTCAATTGACTTTAGAGAACACATTTAAAGTCCTTTTATTATTTTCCTATGGGGTTCTGCTAGTGAATAAAACACAAAGTGAATTCAGTTCTCATGAAGGTGACCTTGTCTTTAAAGTTAAGAGATTGCTTTCTTATGAAAGGCTGTGCATGTTTTATGCAAGGATTTTCTTTAATGTTGCCAGTGTTTATCTTCATGCTCACCACAAGTCTTCTTAGAATAGTTATTGCTTAACAAAAATATATGGATGTTTAACAGCACCATATCATATCTTAAAAATAAATTTTTTAAAAGACCCCAACAACTTTCCTCCCTTATCCATATATTCCTTTTCTAAACTTAAATTTCATTCATTAACCATCCATTTATTGATCACCTGCACTCCATACTTAAAACTCTGGGAGCTCAGGGACCTTAGGGACATAAAAGGGACAATTACAGTGAGATTAGGGTGCCCAGGATTTGGCGTATCTGGTCGTGTATAGAGCTCCCAAAGACAGATTCAAAGAGGAAGACTCATTTGAAGAGATTCTTGAAGGAAGAGCAAACAGCATTCAAGGGAGGGGGATTATTGGGACAGTTTATAGAGATGTGGAAAAGCGGCTTCAATTGGGATAGCAGGAAGTTTGATTTAGCTGGAAGTGGAAGTTGCAAAAGAAACAGGCTAGAAAGAAAACAAGGGCAAAGAAGGATGTTTTATACCAGAATGAGGTTTTTTTTTTGGGGGGGGCTTGGGATTTCATTTAGTAGTTAGTGATGAAACATTTAAGGATTTAATGCAAAAACATGTCATCATCAGATGTGCAATTAAGTGAGACAAACCTCTTCACCATTATTGCCCCTAGTCTAGCCGTTCTCAACCTGTGGGTCCCAGGTCACTCAAGACCATCAGAAAACACAGATATTTATGTTATAATATATAAGAGTAGCGAAATTACAGTTATGGAGTAGCAACGAAAAGAATTTTATGGTTGGGAGGTCACCACAACATGAGGAACTGTATTAAAGGGTCACGGCATTAGGAAGGTTGAGAACCACTGCCTATTATTTTTCTTCTTATTCTATTTCTTTGCCCAGCTTTTAAAAAATGTTGGTCTTCTGTTGTCTAACAGACATTTATAGCCATATTACAGTCTTAAACAAGGTAAAGCAAAAAGTAATTTTTTTAAAAGATGATAGAAATGATCAGGCTTACCAAATCCTTGGAGCGCCCCCCCTAGCATTTGGGCATCCATGATGGGGTTGAAATTGGGAGCCGGGAAGATGGTTCCTTGCGCCTGGTGGGAAGAGTTCATGAAAAAGGGATTGCAGTTATTTACACAAAAGATTTTAACATTTTTTTCCCGATAAATGAAAACAAAAGTACTTAAGTATACCCTACATGTTTAAATTGCTCTAAGATGCACACATATATCTATAAGTAGAACATAAGGAATATAGTCAGTAATTTTGTAATACATATATATGGTGCCAGGTAGGTCCTGGAAATACCAAAGGGACACTTTTGTAAATATTAGAATGTCTAGTCACTATGCTATACACCTGAAACTAATACAAAATAATATTAAATATACATTATAATTGAAAAATTAAAAAAGTCTTTGAGAAACAAACAAAAAAGTTAATTGTGTGTTACTTGCAGAGAGCAAATGTGGTTGAATTTTAAAAATCTTTTCTCTATTATTTGGTATATATTATTCATCTAGAAAATAAGAACCAATAATAGGAAAATACGACAAATAAATATGTATCTCCTTTCTTTAAAAATGCTCACCTGAGGATATATTTATAGAGTTTTAGGGAGAGGAAGGGAAAGGAGAGAGAGAAAAAGATTGGAGAGAGAAACATTGATTGGTTGCCTCTCACACCCACCCCAACCACAAAAGAACCTGCAACCCCGATATGTGCCCTCATAAGGAATAGAAATTGAGACCTTTTGGTGTATGTGATGATGTTTCAACCAACTGGCCAGGGCAAATACATATCTTCTTAATAAAAAACTAGAGGCCTGGTGCATGAAATTTGTGCATGGGAGGAGAGGGTCCCTTTAGCCTAGCCCACACCCTCTCCAATTCGGCACATCCCTCTCACAATCCGGCTCCTAACTGCTCACCTGCCTGCCTGCCTGCTCACCACTGGCTCTTAAACTGGCAGTTGGACATCCCTCTCACAATCTGGGACCACTGGCTCCTAACTGTTCACCTACTGCCTGCCTGATTGCACTTACCTAGCCCCCTGCTGGCCTGGTCACCCCCAACTGCACCCACACTGGCCTGGTTGTCCCTTAGAACCCTCCCCCCTGCTGGCCTTGTCACCCCTTACTGCAACCCCTGCTGGCATTGTTACCCCCAACTGCCCCCAACCACCAACCTGGTTGCTCCTCACTGCCCCCCTCTGCTGGCCTGGTCAACCATCACTGCCCCCGCCCCCCAGTCTGGTTGCCCCAGTGAGCCTGGTAGCCCAAGCAGCCTGCTACTTGGTCATTTGGTTGTCCCTCACTAACTCCCCTACTGGATTGGTCACCCCACACAGCCTGTTCAGTCATCTGTTTTGTTGTTTCGGATGTGATGGTTGCTTAGCCTTTTATATGTATAGATAAGCATTTTAGTAATTGGATACTATTTCATAGAAACTGAAAAGAGAACTCTATTGGGGGCTTTATGTTATATATATGAATTAGAGGTAACACTTGACAACGCAGCTTTTTTTTAACCAATTGGAAAAAATATTTTCCTTTATTTTTTCATGTGTGAGTACAATTCAGTAGAGAGGTAGTACTTCAAAAAAAATATATCTAAAGACTTAGGATGGCTCTTATGAGAAATTTCTACCTATTTGTCCTTATTTTCCACTATAATTGTTTTTTTTTTCTAATTTAATTTTTTTACTTGCCCCCATAGCATTTTTTAAATATACATCAGTGCCCTGCAATATTGAAGAAAATTGAAATTCTTGACTTTAGATTACACGATTCATAAAAATCTAGATGATGTAGTTAGGGTAGAGAATTTTTAGCTGAAGCTTGCAGCTGCAGAGGAAAACATGAAAACCTGATTGACATTTCATTTAAATTCTGTCTCTTGCCAATAATAAAATGGCAGAACATTTAAGTTAGGCTTTCAAACCACATGGTCTGTTATTTTAGAGGCAGCCAGGGCTAGGCACCGTATGACCACACTCAGCACATGAGAACCATCAATCAAAATGTATTAAAGAAGGGGATCTTTCCCCTTGTTTGTTTTCAGCGTGCCTAGAAACATTGGAAAAAAATGCCTTTGCTCGGCAAACAGTTATACTGGCCTTGAGAACTCAGGCATTTACTGAGCTCTTCCGTAGCGATAACATCTTAGCTACCGAGGGAGGTTTCCTGTGCCCATTGCCTAATGCTAGAAAATTAATTAATTAACGAGGGGAAGACTGGACCATAATTTCTACTCCAAGAAATATGCCAATACCAAGATACTTATGAAAAGGTTTTTGGAGGAGTGTTTACTTGAGTTAAAACTAATAATTAAATTCAGGTTGAATTCCATTTGATTAATATTAACAAACCTGAATCTGTCAATTGGAAGTAGACTGGAAACCATATAATAATTGTGAAATGGCCATATTTTCATGCTTATAAATATGATCATGTTAATAAAATATGCTTTTTATAAAATATATTTTTTATTGTTGATAGTATTACAGATGTCTCCCATCCTCCCCTTCTTTACTCCTCTCCTCCCACCTCCCCAGGTATTCGCTACTCTTTTGCCAATGTCCATGGACTATGCATATGAGTATATAAATTCCTTGGTTTATCTCTTCGTATCTCCCCAGCCCCACATCCCCACATGTCAGTCTATTCCATGCCTTCATGCTTCGGGTCTTATTTTGTTGGTCAAGTCATTTTGTGCATTAGATTCCACAAATAAGTGAGATTATGTGATACTTGTCTTCCTCAGATTGGCTTATTTTACTTAGCATAATAATTTTCAAGGCCCATCCATGCTGTCCCAAAGGGTAGAAGATCCCTCATTTTTACATCTGCAGAGTATTCGATAGTGAAAATGTTTCACAACTTTTTTTATCCATTCCTCTACTGATGGCCATTTGGGCTGTCTCCAAATCTTAGCTATTGTAAATAACACTGCTAAGAACATAGGAGTGGAACATTCTTCTTAAATGCCTGTATGGACAGATATATGTAATTAAAATAAGAGTATGGTATACACCTTATTTTGTGGTAGTGTATGATTTTACAAACTAAAGTCCAGTTTACTTCTAATATCTCAAGTTTATTGGAGATGATGTAGAAACTGAATTTTCTTGAGCCAGTCCTCAATTCTAGAAGCTATTCGTCAGGAGACAACAGGCGTTTTATCTTCCTTATTTGCTAACCTGTGTCTTTATGTGAGACTATATTAGAAAAACAGACTTTGGTTCTTTTTTTTCTATTGTGTTTGGATAGCTGATTGTAATGTAAATGTCTTAGGTTGAGGTCTTTTCACCTCAAGTGTTTTCTTTTTAACCTGTCATTTCAGAGGAATTGAATATTTACATTTTTTGAAAGAACAGCTATACCATTAAATGTGAAAATGATTTTCATTTTTGCTATTTGTCACTGCCTTTTACTAAATCCTTTTTGTCTATGTAGTTCTTTCTCAGGTTTTTTTTTTTCCATTGGGAAAATTAGAGTTAGAAGACTTGTTTGGACAAATTTTTTTATGGACAGTACCATTTATTGCCTTGGTGACCTTAATCTTGTTGATTGCTCTCAGCCAAAGAGCTGTTGTATAAAAGAGGAAATGTATTTGAAAGCAATGATGCTGCCAATGGGAATCGTGTTCTTTCATGGGATCATGGGGAAAGCATTTCATGGACCCATGTACAGAAAATTATGGTAAGATAAGATGCATTCGGGTGGAAATAGAAGGCTGCCTCTGGGTTTCCAATGTCCCATTGTCATCCATCCCACCATGGAAAAAGTCCAAGCTGGTCTTCATCAAAACCAAAAAAAAAAAAAAAGCCAATGTCTAAAGTTTATTTTTATGCAGGTTTTTAACTTCATAATTTAAGGTAGTTTAAATATTAATTGATTTTAGCTATACATATAATAGCTTATTATATCAATTATTATATATGTCAATTTATTCAATTATTCTTTCTAGAAAGTAAAAATGAACAATAAATATGTGTAATAGGTTATGCTGCATACTATTGTTAGTTTTGCTAGTGTAAATGCAATACATATGCACAACTAATTAAAGACAGAAGTGATGTTTTATCATAAAACTCTAACAAAATACCATGGAATCTAGAGGAAAGAGATAATTTTCAAGTGAAAACTAGAGTTCAAGGGAAGGCTTCATGAAGAGATTTCATTTGGGGCAAAAATCTCATATTTGATTAAAAATGCATTACTTGGAAAAATAATTTCTTCTGAGGTTCTACTTCATTTCCAAGATAGTTTTATGAGCTTACATTATTCATGTCTTTTTCATTATATCTTTTTTTTTTCTAGTGTAATTTTCTCATTAGGAATATAAATAGTAACTAAATGCTTGGAATGAAAAGAACAAAAAAACCTATGAGATACATAATGGAAAAACTACATATCTTACTATGTGTTATTATATAAAATGTTATATAGTACTAATAATTTTACATTTATATATAATGTTTCTAAGGAAAAATGTTATATAAAAATAAAGCTATTCATAATTAAATATAAAAACAAGAATTATAGATATTAAATATATCCAAGTGTTAGAGTTTCTATCAACTTTGATTGTTTACACATATATTCTGTATTAGCCAAATAGTTTAGAATTAATGGTCTAAAAATATAGAGGAAAACAGAAAATAAAAATTTTTCTTTTTCAGGTTACCTTTCTCCAAATAAATAATAGACTGTACATAAAGATGTTATTATACCTTTTAAAATATTTATAATTATTTTTAGAGATCATTTCCTTCAGATTAAAATTCTAAAATTCTCCTTTCACATCATAAAATAGTTCTCATTGAGAAATCCTATTCTAAAAATCTGGTACATCTACACAATGGAATACTATGCTGTGGCAAAAAAGGAGTTCTTTGCAACAACATGAATGGAACTGGAGAGCATTATGCTAAGCGAAATAAGCTAGTCAGAGAAAGATAAATATCACATGATTACACTCATTTATGGAATATAATAAACAACATAAACTGATGAACAAAAACAGTTCCAGAGACAGAGAAGCATCGATCAGAGTAGGAGAGGATGAGAGATCAACCAAAGGACTTGTATGCATGCATATAAGCCTAACCGATGGACACAGGCAACAGGGGGATGAGGGCACAAGTGGGGAGGGTTGCTGGAGTAATGAGGGGATAAGGACACATATGTAATACCTTAATAAAGAAATTTAAAAAAATAAAAGGTTTAACACCTTCCTCTGAGTGAAACACCAGCTGGATTTTGAATAATGTGGGCAACACTCCCCATTTATTAGTAAGACTTTTTAGAAAAGACAGAATACTGGTACCATCATGCAGTACCTCCTGCTCTGAGAGAGCAAGCACAATACAGTCACTTCACCCTCAGGTTGGTCTGAAGGATTTTCCAGGAGCTGAGAGCACAGCATAAATCAAAACGAATAAGAAGAACCTGTAGTCTTAGCCAGTGTCAGCCTGCGGACTGAAGGGTCCCAGATTCGATTCCGGCCAAGGGCACATGCCTGGGTTGCGGGCTCAATCCCCACCCTTTGCAAGAGGCAGCCAATCAGTGATTCTCTCTCATCATTGATGTTTCTATCTCTCTCTCCTTCCTTCCTCTCTGAAATCAATAAAGAAATATGCTTTAAAAAATCATTTATTAAAAAAAAAAAGCTGCAGAGTTCTCCTCTACATGTAACCTGTGTCTGACCACTGTGTGACTGATCATCACACATGCTCTGCATAATCATTTCAGCTGAAAGAGAGGAACTTGCATTTTTATTTAATATTCTATAAGCTCATTTGTTCAGTATTTTATGCTGATAAGGCTGACTACATGCCTCTCCCTTACCCCCGACACACACATACACACCTTTTTTCATAGCTTTACAAAGGTCCTTGACCCTTATTCAATGGGAGAACTGCAAATAAGTGACTCAGTTCCTGTTCACCAGGAGCTTAGTCTTAGCTGGTGGAACAAGACTGTGATAAGAAATCTTGGTACCATATGGTTTATGCCTGCCAAAGATTCTACTCAACTTTCCTTGTGAATGGTCTAGCTAATAATAAGGTGTCATAATACTGTTTCTACTCAATAGTATATTATTTATAGGCCTGAAATAGCATTTAAATTTAATGACTATATCTTTGTGCCATATAAAATAATGTTTAAATCTATTGGTGTTCTGGAGGTGAAGGAGGCACTGTACTGCTTACTATTTATATAGCTACTTTGCAATTAAACACCTTTATGTTCCTTATTTAATTTGAAGTTATCAGCAAGGCTGTATCAGGCAAGGCAAGTGTTCTTATTTCTATATTGCATAGCAAAATGATGACTCAATATTTCTGTAAGGCCATTAGCTTAACAACTGGCAGTCCAGAATACTAGTGCTCTGACTTTGAATCCAGTGCTTTTTCAGCATACTTATCTCTCAGTCCTTTTCTCTTTTGCTGTTATATTCTAATTTTTCAAAAATTAATTATACTTTCATATATTTTTATATCTCTTATAAACAGTTAAACAATCTTAATGCTTATAATGTAATATCAAGAGGATAAAACATAATAACATTTTTAAAGGTTAAATGAGAAGCAAATTCAATGCAGGGTCTAAGTGATCGATCATACTGAGGGAACATGTGTGGTCCTGAATTTGGCACTGAAGAGGTATGCTGACATTTAATGTGTGAAGAACTACAATTCATGGATTTTAAAATTTAAATAATAGTGTTTTACTGAAGTATAATTTATATATAAATATAGTTCTGTGATTTAGGGCATATGTATATACCCATATAACTATCACTATGATTAAGTTATTGAACATTCTAGGACCTCACAGTCTTTTCTTGTGTCCATTCTCAGTCAATTCCCATGCCATCCTCAGACTCAGACAACCACTATTCTGTCTCTGACATTAAGTTATCCTGCTTTTCCATTTTATGTAGATGAAATCCTTCAGTATGCCAACTTTTGGGACTGACTTACATTTCACTCAACATTAATTTTTATTTATTTATTTTAAAATAATTTTTATTTAATAATAGAGGCCTGGTGCATGAATTTGTGCACAGATGGGGTCTGGCCAGCCCAAACCTGGGTAGGGGTAGGACTGGCTGGAGGAGAGGCCAAGAGTGATTTGCTGGCTGGCCCCACCCCCAGTTGTGGTGTAGGGGCAGTTGGGGTTAGCCATTCAGTCCCTCTCCCTGGTCAAACTCCCAGTTGAACTCCCAGTCAAGGGAACAATTTTCATATTAGACTTTTATTATATAGGATATTGGGATGGCATTGGTTAATAAAAGTACACAGGTTCAAGCATACAATTCTATAATAACTCATCTGTATGTTATATTGTGTGTTCACTATCATAAGTCTCCTTCCATCACCATTTATCACCCTCTTTATCCTCTTATACCTCCCCCACCTCTCTTTCCCTCTTGTAATCATCACCTGATTGGTGTCTTTGTCTATGAGTTTTTGTTTTGTTTTTTTTTTTTCTTAATCCCTTCACTTTTTTCACCACTCCCCTCTGACAGTTATTAGTCTGTTTTCTGTATCTATGTGTCTGGATTTATTAGAACAATTTCTACAAAATGATGATGTCACATTCTTAGATGGTGATTCTAAAATCTCAGCAGCTTTCCTTTATTTGATGTTTTTGGGAAGGTAATAGCCAGCACTCTCAAAGCACAATAGTCTAGTTCACAAATAGAAATTGTCTCCTCCTGGTAATTAAAACTTCTTTAGCTTTTAATAAAAGAAATCAATGAAAATGTTATCTAGTGAACAGTGTGTTCTTGAGATGTTAATGGAAGAAAAATGGTCTCTTTTGCCTACCATTATACTTCCTTTTAGGCACCAAAAGACTGCTATGGAAAATGTCAAGATGCTCTGTTCCCAACAGATTTTACCTTTATAACAATGCTTGGTTCTAGCTGCTTTTACTTCTTTCCCTTCTGAGTTAAAACTAACTTATAGCAAGAGAATATGATTTTTAAAGAAAGGCCAGTTTGAAACTCAATAAAATCTGGGCTGGACAATCCGTAAATAAAGAAATGATATATTTCTGTATTACTTAAAAAATTTTTTATTTATTAATTTTAGAGATAGAGAGGAAAGAAGGAAGAGAGAGAGAGGGATATATGTTTTCCTATGTATTTATGCATTTATTGGTTGATTCTTATATGTGCCCTGACCCAGGATTAAACCAACAACCTTGGTATATCTCCAACAAACTAAGCTATCGGTCCAGGACCTATATTTCTATGTGAAAAGGAAATTTTACCCAAACTAAAGTTTATTCAGGCTAAGTTTTATCTTGAACTGTTTTAAGCAAATGTCTGCATATTATTTTTATGCTATTCAGTGAGTGAATATGTATAAATCTCAAAAAATACTAAAGAAAAAATTATGGTATCATAGTAAAGGTGGAAGGCATTCACTATTAGAAATTTTCTTTACAGACATAAGTTGCATATTTAGCCATAATTTTTCCTGGCAATGAAGGAGACAGAGAAATACATTATATATTGATTTGTTTTATATCAATTGGTTCAGAGCTATCTACTTTTTTAATGAAATGCTTTGATGACATGATCATAAGGAATAAGTAAGATATTATAGTTAACTTTACAAATAGCTGACATTCTTTAAAATGTTCCCAGTATTTTAAGGAAATTTTTAAATTTCTCAAGCATACCCAGTTTTATAAAGATAATGAATTTAATATTGTTATTGCTTTTACTTGTAAAAGTTGATCAGTGTTCTGGTAAATAGCAATTGATGTGATCTCACTGTGTAAAATATATTTCAGAAGTTAACAAATGTTAAGGAAGAAAAAATAATTCATAAAATATTGATTCTTACCAACCTATATGGGAAGGTATCTCTTCTTTTTATTAATCTTCAAAGTAGTCTGTCAGCCATTTGCCAAACCACACAATAGTATCAGGAAAGTCAGCCACCCAAAAGGGAAATCCAATCTTATTATTTTTATTTTTTAAAATACTCAATTGTTTCGTAAACACAGTGGACTCACATTGGAAAAAAGCTAACACTGAGATTGCATGGAACTTGCTACTTTGAGTGAGGAGGGTGGCTTCATATCCCAATGCCTGAACTCTAAGAATGTATTACACTTCCAGAGTTTGTTAGAAATAGGATGTTCAGTGTTTGCCATGAACCAATTGACAGCTATGAGTAGGAAGAGTTAGTTGTGTCATTTTTGAAGGGATCTGGCTCCAAATCTTCCTTCAGGGGGGGTAATAGGAACCCTGATAGCAGACTGAAATAAACTTCAAGAGAAAGATTACTGGCAAAAATGAGAGGTATTTTAAAAATCTCCTCCAATCCCAAAGAAACATCTTCCATGGCCAGAGAGCATCAGTGCTATGTGACTAAAATGTCTGTTAAATACAAAAGACTTGCCTGAACTTTTGGAAGCCTCAGTGTGGCTGCCCTCAGGTCTGAGGGACTGACCCAAAGAAGGATCAAAAAGTCATTCTTGCCCTCTTTACTAATTAAGGTTTCTGACCTGAAGCTGGCAGGAGCAGGTGAGGGAGAGAAGCTTTTATTAAGAATAAATGGTCAGAATTTTTGCTTTGCACAAAGGTACCCATTTTTACTTTGTATAAATTTTGCCAAGTGAATTTATTTATGAATATGCAATTACTTGAGAGTAATATATAAGCCATGGGATTTCTTATAGACTGAATGTTTGGGTCCCCCCAGATTTCTATCACGATGCTTAAGCTCTGATGGTATTTGGGAGGTAATTACATTTAGGTGAGGTCATGAGTCTAAGGCCTCATGTTGAAATGAATATTCTTAAAAGAAGAACTGGATGTTTCTCTGCCATGTGATGACACAGTGAGAAGGAAACCTGCAATTTTGTTTCCAATTTATTGTACATTAAATCTGAATTCCGTGTGTGATTTGTAATCAAGTAAATCTATAATTTCTCTTTTTGATTGGTTTGCTTATACCTTTGCCAATGGGGTCGATGTGAAAGGAATACTGTTGTGGTGATAACTTTATGGTGTAATTTGGTCTTTTGAGGAAATCCTGGGAGAAGTTAAGAGGTCCCTGCCCTAATGTAGAATATTAACTATCCCTAGGATCTATATGGAGTTGTGAATGCTTTTTACCTTTGACCTAATTCCTTCCATCTCTGTATTTAAGGCATTTTTATTCTTTGAGGAAAGACATCAAAAGAAACATACATCTGCCAAGGCAGTGACAGTTTGGAACAAATATGCTGCATGTGGCCAGGAAACAGCTAGTAATTAACTTTTCTGTACACGAAGAAAATAAAGGATAGCCAGTTACATTTAGGACCTTCTCTCCATTTCCCTTGTTGATGAACCTGTAGGTCTCAGGATGGTAAAGATGGCTTAGTTTCAAGTCATCTTTGTTCCTCACAGGACAATGTATCAAGTTACTTTAACTCTCCTGATTTACACTTTGTGGCGTTATAATCATAGATCCTTTTAACACTCTAGTTATTATGACAATTAATGCAACGTGTATTTTAATGGCTATAGTTATCATTAATTCTCTTTCCCCTCTTCCACATTATCATCATTAGATGCAATCTGTAATTCCACTTACATTTTAATTGTTCTTATGAAAGTTCCATGGGCCACTATCATTTTTGAAGAATCATTGATATAAAATTAGAAGTGCTAACTTAATTGAGATATAAAATTAAAAATTTAAGCCTTTTAGGTATCCACGTAGATATTATATTTTTGCATTTCTCATACACTATATCTTAGAAATTCATAATAAATGCTTTAAAATATTGTTGATCTAAAATTGCTTATGCTGTGCAGCATTACAAAGTTGATCATTGATCTTTTTTTTATTGTGTTACATGTATACATATCTCCCCATTGCCCCCCTTTCTCCTAGACATACCCCAACCCCCCAGTGTCTATGTTCATTGTTTATGCTTATCTTCATGCATACAAATCCTTTGATTGATCTCTTATCTACCCCACCTCTCCTTAATCTTCCTGCTATAATTTGACCTTCTGTTTGATGCTTTACTGCCTCTGTATCTATCCTTTTGTTCATCATTGATCTTAATAGCTTTCAAGACTATATGGACTTTTTTGAATTAAACCCAAACAGTCCTCAAACGAGCTTGTTGTCTGCAATACTCAGTTTCTCTCAGTGCTTAAAGAAAAAATTATAGCATTGAATACGTACATTAGAACCAAAGAAAGTTCTAAAATAAAATAAAAATTAAGCTCTTGCCTAGTCAGCATGACTCAGTGATTGAGCATTGACCTATGAACCAGAAAGTGGTGATTTGATTCCCTGTCAGGGCATATGCCCAGGTTGCTTGCTCAAGCCCCAAAATGGGGCATGCAGGAGGCAGCCAATCAGTGGTTCTTTCTCATCATTGATGTGTCTATCTCTCTCTTCCTCTCCCTTTCTCTCTGAAATCATAAAAATATTTTTTTAAAAATTTAAGCTTTTACCATAATAAATTAGAAAAGTACACTTTAAGAAAGCAGTAAGTAGAAAATAATAAAGGTAATAGTAGAAATTAATAAAATTAAGAGAAAACTAAGTTAAATAAAATATAAGTGTATTCTTTGAACAACAATAAGATGAAATTCTAGCCATACTGACAAAGAAAAACAGAGAAGATACAAACTATAATTTTGAAAGTAGCTGAGGACATCACTATTAAAAGATGTGCTAAGGACAGTTTTATGCCCATGAATATGACTAGTGAAATTTCTTGACAGACAAAAACTATCAAAACTCACTCAAGGAACAAGTGACATGAACAGACTGATATTTATTGACAAAATTGATTTCTAGTTAGAAATATGTCCGCAAAGAGAACTTTGGTTACATAGTTTTACTGGGAGTTTCTACCAAACCTTCAAAGAATAAAAAATAACTGATTTACAAACTGGTTTATAGAAAATAGAAATAAACCCTTTCTAACTTATTTGATGGAGCCAATATTAGACTAATACTAAAACAACACTGACATTATAAGACAATAAAATTACAAAACAATAATCCTTAAGAACATAGATATAAAAATGCTCAACCTAATATAAGAAAATCCAATGCAGCAACATATGAAAACAGTAGGGCAGGATGACCAAATGAGGTTTATCCTAAGAATGCAAGGCTGATTTAATATTAAAAAACAAATCAACTTGTATTATTAATCATATTAATAAATTTTTAAAAATTCATAATAAAAATATGGTACAGAAAAAAACACTTGTCAAGTATAGCAACCATTTATGTTAAAACTCTTAGGAAAGCTAAATGAGAAGGCAGCTTTTAAAGTCTGAGTAAAGACATCTACAAAAGCTTTGCAACTAAACTATACAACATTATACTTAATGCTAAAATATCGAATGCTTCTTCATCCATCTCTCTTCCCCCATCACTGCCCATTCCTTACTGCGAACAAAGCAAGAATGTCTTTTATCATCAACATCCTACTAAAATAAGGAAATTGAAAGAAATAAAAAACATATTGGAGCCCGAGAAATAAAATAGGGCTAACATAATTAAAGAAGGTCTAAATAAATGGAGATATATGCCATTTCTATTGCAGGAAAACAGCATAATTTTGTGTAGCTTTGGACAATTTGATTCTAAAATACCTGTGGGAATGTGAAGGACTTAGAAAAGCTGAAAATGAATAGAAATAATGCTAACTGGCATTTAGAATTATTATGAAGCCAAAATAATAATGAGAGTGTGAAGTTGGCTAACATTCCAGAAAAATAGACCACTGGAACATAATAGGTAATCTAGCAATAGGTCTATATAAATACAGACAAATCATTTTTTATGAAGTAGTAAAAGAAATGTATTTGAGAAATCCAAGAAATGGTGCTATAAATCTGTATATTCATATGAAAAAATGAAACACAAACTATACCTTATACCCTATGTAAAATTAATCCCAAATTGATCATAGACTTTTATAAAAATTTAAGTGTATAATATATCTGGAAGAAAATATAGGAGAAAATCTGCATGACTTTGAGGTAATCAAAGAGTTTTTTGATGGCAACAAAAATATCTATAAAGAAAAAAATCGATGAAGTAGACTTGGTCAAAACTGAAAATTTTGTTCTGTGTAAAACAGTTAAAAGGCAAGTTATTGAATTAGAAAAATTAAAAATCACATTTCTTATAGAGACCATTTATCCAAAATATATAAAGGACAATAAAAAATAAAAAATACCAATTAAATATTTAGGTAAGTATTTTAAACAAACACCATCCCAACTAATGTATGGTAAATAAGCATATGAAAAACTGTCAGTATCATTATGTATTTTAAAATGAGAAATAAAATTACAGTGAAATACTATTGCAATACATTGCACAATTGTACAGCCACTTTGAAAAAAACAGCTATAAAGCTACACAGACACTTACTGGCAATCCCACTCCTAGATATTTATTCAGAAAAAACATGGAGACCTAGCTTTACTCAGAAACTTCACTTGAGTATTTGCAGAAAATTATTTTTTAAAAGTTACAACCCAGATATCTTTCAGACTGAATGGACAAATAATGTTGTATCCATTAAAAAGATTACTTATTCTACAATAAAAAGAACTATTGATTCATTCAACAAGTTAGAGAAATTTTGTATGCATTTTACTCAGTAAAAAGAGCCACATCCAAAAGGTTTTATGATCTGTGACTCCATTTATATGAAGATGGAACTATGGGAATGGAAAAATGATCATTAGGAATTAGGAAAATGAAAGGAAATAAATCTAGAAATGTGGCATTTGATAAAACACTCAAAACTGATACAACAAAGAGCATATTTGATCACTTTTAATTTTAAATGAACAAAATCAGCTATAATGTAGGGAGAACTCAACAGAGAATGATGATTGTAGCAAACCAATTTGTCTAAATTACAACTGAATCTCATAACCACAGTAAAGTGGGTTTGGAGAAGGGGCATGTCCTAGGTAATTAGGGAAAATAGTCTCTGAATACGTAAAGCTAAAAGATGAAAAAAAAATAGTGTTTTCTTATTGGTAAACTGTTCTCACAGAGCTATGATTTAGCAAGTTCTAATCTATATGTATGCTAGATTAAGCAAATAAGCACATGGTATTTACCGTGTGAGAAGTTATAATCAGAAGGCTAAAATTTTGGTGCTGGATTAGATTGAAGGTATCAATATAAAGATAGATGAGAGAGAGAGAGAATGGTAAATACATGCATACATACAAACATGTATATGCATATGCACAAAAATAAAGAATATACGCATATAGATATATGGGTTAGTATATACACATGTATCTTTGCTTTGTCATCTGAAGGAGCATATAAGCAGTAATTCCCCTGTAACAAATGAACACACCTAGTGTTCAGATCTTGGGTTTTAAATATCATTCTTTAAGAGAATCAGGACTCCTTGGAGAAGTTGTTAATTTCAGGGCTGTGGCAAAGAAAAATATAATAGACCATTTACCACACTACAAAGTTCACTACAACTGTTCCAAAAGTAGTTTCTACATCAAATTCTAAGCTGCATAAATTTTCTTTTGAACTTTTTATAAATATACAGAAAGAATTAAGAAAATGAAAGGAAATAATACTAAATGATAAAGCTGCACTCCTGTATCTTTCAGTAGAGAAATGAAGCATATTTGAGAGAGAGGCTCACCCATCTGTTTCTTCATTGTTATTAGCAGACAAGTTCTATGTAACCCTGTGATTTTTAAGAAAGAGTATTATTTAGTACTTATTTCCCTCTGCTAAATGATTAAAACCATTTTCATGTCTGGAGCATTTAAATTACTTTGAATCTGTAATATATGTTAAGAAAAAAACCAAGCCCACTAAGTCATGAAATTAGAAGCCATTGACTATATTGAAGGATGATGGGCACGTCCATATGCGGTCATCCTGCTTTCCCCAATATCTGGGATGAAACGATATAAGAACTATAGGGAAGTGAGATCTGGAAAAGCTTCTATTGGCCATTAAGTTGTTTTAAGTTCAGTTGTGACTTTAGTTTCCACAATTCTCATTTTAAAACCAATAAGTTACCTCCTATTACTAAGGGTTCATAAATCTGACTTTTTTTTTTTTTGCTTCGAAGTGACTACTATAGACACTGCAAATATTTAATTTTTTATATATAATCTACATGTTGGACTAATAACATAGCAGTTAGTGCAAAATAAGTGATGAAATGTACACAGGAGGTGTGTTTTTCTCCAAGTATCAATACTATCTTTTAGCAACTTTTCTGTACTGGCATTTTAAAACTGGCAGCCAAGTGAAAGCTTAGAAGAATATGTTCATATATCTAATATTTCTAAAGAAGTTAATAATTCAAGAAGATTACTATTGCAATGATGGCAACGATACAAGAATAATCCCACTATAAAATACAATTCTTACATTTTAAAAACCATTACAGTACTAATACATATTCATTTGAACAATGTGCCTGCTGGGGTTAATATGCTTTTTTTAAAACTTGAAGAAATATTTCTGCAATGCTTTCAGTTCTGGCTTATTTAAAAATAAGTAGCACAATGTTGTAATTATGAGATAAGATAATAAAATACATTGAGATACCCTGTTGCTTTATTACAACTTGCCACAAAATAAAGATGAAAGGCCAAACTGTAGTTGGTTGATTCTACTTTACCTAAAATAGAAGTACATAAAACACATTATCTTATGTACAAATAGCCTATAATTATTTTTATGTTTTGTATATGATACATGTCCTGCTCTGTTAACCTATTTTTGTTCTGGTTCCTTCCAACATAATTATCAGAATATCTAAAGGACATAAATAAAAATATAACTGAGAAAGAATATATTCATAACTATGTGTTGTGATAAGATGGGATGCTGGCAAATAAAAGAGGGTCTTAAGAAATCGTCTTGCCCTAGACAGTTTGGCTCAGTGGATAGAGTGTTGGCCTATAGACTTAAGGGTATATATATCAGGAAGGTTTGATCCCTATTAAGGGCACATACCTGGGTTGCAAGCTCAATCCTCTGCCCTGGTCAGGCATGTGCAGGAAGCAACCAGTCAATCAGTATGTCTCTCTCACATCAATGTTTCTCTCTATGTATTTCTCTCCCTCCCATCCACTCTCTCTAAAAAATCAATAAAAAAATCTTCTGGTGAGAATTGACCAAAAAAACCTAGTTTTTAAAAAAATATATTTTATTGATTTTTTACAGAGAGGAAAGGAGAGGTATAGAGAGTTAGAAACATCGATCTGCCGCCTCCTGCATTCCCCTCTCTGGGGATGTGCCGCAACCAAGGTACATGCCCTTGACTGGAATCGAACCTGGGACCCTTCAGTCCCCAAGCCGATGCTTTATCCACTGAGCCAAACCGGTTTCAGTCCTAGTCTTTTTTTATGCCTTGCCTGAGAAAGGCCCACAAGCTATATGCAGTTTTATGACTCCTTGGAGACAATTCAGAAGAGGCTGGGGCAGCCAAGACCGGTTTGGCTCAGTGGATAGAGTGTCGGCCTGCAGACTGAAAGGTCCCAGGTTCGATTCCGGTCAAGGGCTTGTACTTTGCTTGTGGGCACAACTCCAGTAGGGCATGTGCAGGAGGTGGCACAACTCCAGTAGGGGGTGTGCAGGAGGTGGCTGATCTCTCTCATTGATGTTTCTGACTTTTTATCCCTCTTCCTTCCTCTCTGTAAAAAAATCAATAAAATATATATTAAAAAAAAAGAGGCTGGGGCAGGAAGGTTGACAGTTATGAACTATGAAATAATTTTCAAAATTCCTGTAATTCTTTCCTTTTTGGTGAATCAGGCTGAGCTACTACTCATTGCAGGGTTTCTGATAATAGACGAAATCTATGATAGAGGGCAGAGTGTTGGTCTAGGAGGTGGAACTACGGAAAAATCAGTAAGTAATGCCTTATAAATGTTGTCTTTCTGTTTTCTCCATTCTGCCTAATCCCAGAAATACATGACTCATTAAAATAAATATGAATTCTATTACTCAAACATCATTTGTTAAGACTTTGATCTTATGGTTTAAGAAAAAAATGTATGTAGTTTTTAAAGTAAATGATTTGTGACAATTGGATAACTTTTTTCTGGACCGTTTGTTAAATGGGTTAGTTAGAAAAATAAAATAGAAATATGACCAACCATATTTTTTTCTGTTACTTTGGTTTTACAACTTCCAATGTTATTTAAATTTTAAGAGATTTATGGGTTTAACCTAATGCTTACTTAAATGAGTGCCATGTAATAATGATACTAATAGAAATATAACATCAGAATAGCTTTCCAGATAATTATCTGAAAATATCTAGCATTTAAGAGAAGCCAACATATATAGAGAGGTATGTAAGAAAGAGGTGTTATCCTCCACAGGCCCTATGATCTGTACAGGATAAGCACTTTGGAAAATGGCAATGATTCTACAAATTTAAGATTTATTATTATTCTTGTTATTATGGTAAATACTCCAAGAGCTATAAATGAGGACTAAAGGCTTTCTCTCAATCTCTCTTTTAATGTTTCTACCATCTAGTGCATGACTTAGTCTAATTCCAAAATGATGATGGTTCTTACACATCAATGAAACGCATGTTTCAAGAGTGCAGTTTTTGGCAATCATATTCACTGTTTTCTCCTAGTATGCAGAAGTGCAAACAAAGATGGAAGTAGAGTGACCAAGTAGGAGGCTGCTGCATAAAGTTGGCAAGTAATGATGATGGTAGCTTGGACCTGGCAGAGGTGCTTTGAAATGAAAGTAGAGCCAAAAGTCTTTGTTACTGGATCATTTGTAAGGTATGAGAGAAAGGGAAGAATCAGTGATAAATATGTTTTTTAAGTTTATAAATAAAAAATGTTTGGGGTATGTCTGAGCTAATAAGAGGATGGGATTTCCACTGATTGGATTGGAAGCTAGTTATATGAATCTGGGGTTCAGGCACAGCTGCTTAGTTGAAATACAAATTTTTAAAAAGAGGACTTTGAATGCATTGTAATTAAAACATTATATTGTATCCAATGAGCAAAGGAGTGGCTATAAATAAGAAAAAGTTTCAAGAAGTTAGCCCTGGGACATTCCTGGCAAAGGAGACTGGGATTCAGGCTCATGGGAATTACTGCTCACCTTTATAAGTAGAATGGATGAAAACCCACTTAGATTGGATTCAGAGATAATTAGAGGAGAAGAATTTGATATAATGAATACAATACACTTTTGAGGAGTTTTGTCCTAAAAAAGAGCATTTCGTAGTAACTGTTTAGGAAAGTAGGATTATGAAAAAATTTTAGTATGGTAGAAGCTATTTAAAAATAAAGATTATGTTGAATTTAACAAAATATATTTATATTTCTACTCATGAAACTTTTTGTTATTCAAGACTACTCATAAATTTTATGAGTAGAATAATTACACATGTATAAGTATATACATGTATATACAAATTTAACATTAGTAATAGATACAAACAACCTTATCTCTACAAGCAGCATAAGGTGTTTTGAATTAGAGTTGGATTCAAATTTTGGCATTGTTATTTAAAACTGTTAACAATGGCTCACATTTTTTTTGAGATGCTATTTACATTCCAGGTCTTTTTAGTGTATTTCTTGTGATTTAATTATTAAGAGACTCTAACATTATAGATGATATTATCACACTCATTTTTTTCAGATAGGAAAGTTGAGGTACAGAAAGTATTAAGTAAGTTGTCCTCAGTCATATGGACCCCGGGGGGGTAAAGCTGGCTCTGACCGTATGTTTAACTGTTATTTTACTGTCTTGTTTAATCCATGTTAAAAGCAACGTACACCTAGTGTAAAGAGGTTTTAATAAATGTAACAACATGCCTATATATCACATCAAGGAAAAAGATACTTTAATTTTTCCAGTTCAATATATATTTGTTCAAAAGAGGACTCAGTAAAAGTTGAAGCTATACTCAGCATGATTCATAACTTTTGTTGAATCAAAGTATGTAAAGTTCAGACAATGTAGTCGTGTGATAGTAAAAAGCAATCTAAAGTCTGAGTAACCTTTTATTAATATTTGTTCAGTAAGTCATATTGTAGATAAACAAAGTCAGATTTCTTGGAAGTTTTTCTCCCTGGAATAACTTTCAATAGGAAAAGCCTACTTTAAAAATAATCATACTTAATCTACAGTCTTACTCCCATGGTACATCTTCTCAGTCTGCAATCAATCCTGGGTAGAATGCCTTGAATTTGTTTCTGACTTTTCTGAGTGCTTTTCCTTTATTACATGCAATTCACTGCTTAGCACCAGTGCATTCATTCATACTAATTGGGCTAAAATACAGTGTCTTGTTGTCCACACCAGACATTGCCAAATTGCTGTTGTCTGACTTCGTTAATCATGAGCCATTCTGGGAACATACTTATTAAGTAAGAGCATCTTTATTAAGATATTGCTGCTAATTTTATCTCTCTCTCTTTTTAAAAGTATAGTTTTATTGATTTCAGAGAGGAAGGGAGAGGGAGAGAGATAGATAGAAACATGAGTGATGACAGAGAACCATTGATTGATTGCATCTTGAATACCTCCAACTAAGAATCTAGCCCACAACCCCGGGCATATGCCCTGATTGAGAATTGAATGGTAACCTCCAGGTTCATAGGTTGATGCTCAACCAGTGAGCCACAACCTGCCAAGCTAATTTGATATCTCTTAATTGGGTTCAAAATATATATTCTTTGCTTCATATTATGAAGTCAGCATAATCATATTTAGGCACTTTTTAATTTTTTTTGAGAAATGATTATGGAGTTAGACAGGATTCTACTTCATCACTGCCTGGCTTTTCATTCCTGGGAAAAGTATTTACTTCGCAAAGCCTCAGTCTATTCATGTGGAAAATGGGGATGATAATATTTTCCTTGAAGGCTTTCAAGACTAAAACTAATACATGTGAAACTGCTGAGCAAATATGTGGTGCCTCCAAGAAAAATTTCAAAACCTTTGTGTGCTAAGTTGTATCCTTGTAAAAAGATTTGCTTTGACTATTAAATTAGACAGGGTATGCACAGCTCCTGATGTAGAGATGGAGGCACATTTAATAATTGTTTCTCTACTTTACATATAATATGTAATATTAATTGAAGTGTGGAATATGATGTAAATATGCTATATTGGTTGTCATACTTCTATAATTTCCTATCAGTGAATATGTATGGTAGAGACAGGAAGTTGTCAAAAGGATAGAAAAAGGAATATGATTAAAGTTTACTTAGAAGCAAAAAAAGAAAAGGTCTAATCAAATAAATGGATCTAAAGTAAGTAAAATATTGCTATTCAAAAAGGGAGGTCAGTTGATGACTAGCAGCACAAAACTAGTCAGTAGTTTCATTAGAAGAATCAGGCATATATTTGAAAGAGACAGTATTTTAGCTTGAGTTAAAATCACATTGCCTGGATTTGGACCCTGGCTTGGGTTTATTTATTTATTTCCTTCATCTAGGAGGGATTCTATCTTCCTTAAAGGAAACAGTTCCAGTGTCAGAAACCAAACATTGTTCTTACTAAATGGATGTAAACAGGAGGCCAGAAGGCTGGTCAACCTTAACTGCTCTGAAAGGTCAGAGCTAATCACTCACTGTTTAGTTGAAACATTGTTGACTGAAGCAACCTCTACCTGTTTGTTTCATGTTAATTTCTGTTTTTGTTATTTCCTGCCTAAAGGCTAGGGGTGTGTCCCAAAGCCTTAATAAAAGGGAGAAAAAGGCCAGAGCAAGTGGCAGTCCTTTCCACTAGAGGAAGACTCCCGCCTGGCCCCCCAATATCGCCAAATTAATATTTTCTAGTCTCTCATTTCGTTTGCGTGCAGCCTCCTTCAGAACCCGAACCCTGAACCGGGAACCCTGAACCACGCGGGACGTGGAAAGAGGCTCCCACATTCCAGTGTTGCCATAAAGTAACACAATCATTTAATTAAATCTTGCTTTCAGTAGATGGTCTTGTAGTCAAGCACACATGTAAAATACATTATGGATCAAAGGTATAATACCTTCTTAATGTAACTAACCTACCTAAGCAATCTTAAATATTGGGGGCCATCTAACTCCATAATTCTAGAAAGTAATTTTTAAAGCATTACATATGCTTATTTTTATAGAAATATAACCACTTTTATGATTCTTGCCTCTTGCTTGACTTATATTAAATTTCCCTTTTTAAGTTTTGTAACAAACTAATAAATTACATTGATGGCTCTAAAAAATGGCCATGCATTTATATCAAGCCTATAAATTCAGATATCATCTATATTGAACTGCTGAGGACAGGGCCCTAGACTCTATTTTAACAAGCAACCCAGTTAATTATTATCTGAATTATAATATGAAAACTTGTGCTTTCTTGACTATAAAAGACTAAGTCTTTTGCCTGAGGACACTAGATCCAAAATGGAGATTAAACAGATAAACTTGATCTCAGCTATTGGTCTCCTTAATACTGAGTTCTAACCATATGGGCCACATGTATTAAGACAATTAATAATTGCTCTAAAATATGATGACATTGATTATATAAAACTTGCTGAGATAATACATAAAATCCAAAATTTATCTCCAATATAGATGATCAAAACACAAATGAATTTTAAGTATGTTCAAATGCAACTCTTCAATCTTATATTCTTTATCTCTTCCAGAAGCACTGAAAATCATTGCATTTTTTGAAATCTTGTTATCATCATAATTTTAAATAATCCCTGAAATATAATTTAAATATTCTCTATGCTTCTTTTGATAAATTAGCATATGAATGTTAATACAAGATATACACAGCACATATAATATTAATTATCTCCAAATAATTGTACTCGAATGGGAGAAAGGGAGAAAATTATATAACTTTTTATAAATTAAATAATTTGCCAAATTGCCCTAAATTATCAAACTTCCTCACAATTAATAAAACGATAGTAAGTTTCAACTGCCAATAAGATCCTGAAATCTTAAGGTGAAGTTAAGATTCTTAAGACATAAATAATGGAAATTAGCCATATTTTAGGTCCTCATCTAGTATTAAATTTGAAAAACAAAATAAGTAAAATTTCCAATAATTCATACTTTTTAAGTAATCAAATAACATTATTTATGTGACAAAGTTTAACCAAATAATTATAATTGTTTGCATAAAATAATAAGGTTTCTGAAAGTGTTGTTCATAATTTAGGTTTCTGATTAACTTATCAATATAAACCACATGTATAAACTTGAAGATCATGTGAATGGGATATCTTTTCAAAAAATTTAAATTTGGGTAACTCAGTCTCTATTTTGACTCTTTAAAAGTTCATAAACTATTGGAGCAGTTAGATCAAAATGATTCAGACAAGGAAAAAAGTGAAATTAATAACCTGAGTTATATACTGCTTGAATTCAACAGATAATTATTTAAAAATAAATTGTGTTTTCTGAAAAGATCATATTTATTGTGATTAGAATAAATTAGAATTCTAATTTTTACAGTTAGAATTATCAAAGTTAGAATTATAAAAGGGGTAACTAAATTGCCTCTTTGAAATAAAATATTCAAAATTAGTATGGATTTGAGATTTAGTAATATTAACATTGTTTAATAATTATATCAAACACCTAACAAAAAGTTAATGAAGTAAATTAAAACACCAATATTCCTGTTGAAAATGTCAAATAGCACAAATAAAATTTTTAATTCTCAAGTACCAAAATGAAGTAAGTTTTAATTCTTTAAAGATTAGAAAGTTTTATAGAAATAGCTGTTATACTTACATAGTCTCCACAAAACATTTTGATGGTTTACTTCAGAGTAGATCAAAAGATTTTCAGTAAACGATCAACTGCCCAGACAAGAAAATATAGAGCCGATTCTGGGTAAAGCCCAGGCTAGAGATACATTATCAATGCTGAGCTATCAGTCATAGGTGACTAGGCACAATTATTGCATAAAATAAATAGAACCAGTAGCCTAATCCCTGGTCCTGTGTTGATTTTAGAAACAGAAATTAGCCAATCAATGAAAGAGGTGTAATCTTTTGAAAAAGGTGATGACTTATGGAAAGGTAATTTCATTAACCACAAAGTTAATAATTTATTTTCTCCTTTACCATTTTTAACATCCAGGCTCTCTCAGGAACTCAAACTCCTACCTTCATTTTTAAAATTGTTAGATTTTGTGTGTGTCTGTATCATTCTTTACATATTTGTTACTATTACATATCTGGTCTTATATTAAGAAAGAATGTATTTAGGACAGAATTGATTACCCAGCAATAAAGTCTTTGGAAAAAGTTATTTTCATACTTTCAATAAATTTTATTTGAATATTTAACTTCATTAAATTTTAAGGAAACAGATTTTTAAAATACTTTTAAAGTACCATCTATTGTTAGGAAATATATATCAACATGTTTCACACATTATTCCAAATATAAAACTAAATATGTATTCTGTCCCTTTATTGCTACTTACCTTTTAGTGAACAGTATAGTGTTCATTTAGTCTATAAAATGTTTAAATTATTTTGAAGGCAAATTAGGAATAAATCTTGGTTGAAAGAACAAAAAGCCTATATAATAAAGAGGTAATATGCAAATTGACCATCACACCCCCATAAGATGACTGCCTATGACCAGGCCGGCAAGGGAGTTAGTGAGGGATGACCAAATGACTGAACTGGCTGCATGGGGCAACCATGCTGGTGGGGGAGTGGAGTTGGGGGCGACCAGGCTGGCAGGCAGGGCAGTGAGGGGTGACTAGGCTGGTGGAAGGGAGGAGGGTAGTGAGGGGCAATCAGGCCAACAATGGGTGGCAGTTAGGGGTTACCAGGCAGGGAGGTGTGCGATTAGGAGCCAGCAGTCCAGGCTTGTGAGAGGGATGTCCAACTGCTGGTTTAGGCCCAATCCCAGGACCAGACCTAAACTAGCAGTCATACATCCCCTGAGGGGTCCTGGATTAGAGAGGGTATAGGCTGGGCTGAGGGGACCCACCCCCCCCCCTTTCTGTGCACAAATTTTATACACTGGGCCTCTAGTTATAAGTATCCACTGATAAGCAGTCATAACTAGGACTGCTTTTCCCCAAATAAACCTGATGTTAAAATATGAATAAAATTCATTAAGCATGAATCTATCTATCTATATCTATATCTCAGAAAAAAACTGATTTCTGAAGTATTCAGTTCATAACTTAGTAATATATTTGGTATATATATATTTGGTTCATAACTTAATAATATATTTGGTATTATGAAAGATGTAAAGTATAATGCCTGTTTTTTTAAAAAATTAAAATCTAGTAAATTAGCCATGTATGTGTTCATGTGTGTGTGTTTCTGTATTTGTAAGTGTCTGAATTTGAGTCTTACGTTTTATCTGTTTATATTTAGACACCTTATAGTAATTACTAAATAATAGTTACACTTATGTTTAGGATTCAGAATTAAAAACAAAGGAAAATAAGGTTTTGAACTGTTTTCTTTTTGACAGATTTTTCAAAAATTGCATGATTTGTGGCTTTAAGTATAGGCTGAATGCATCAACATGAAATGAAATTGTCAAAATATTTGAGGCAAACATATTTTCTTTAATATTATCTGATTTGATAATATGAGGTTGCATTATATTTCCTAATTTCCTTCCAAACAATAATTACTTAGTGTTTATTTTCATTCCTCATTATTTTATTATTTAGTTTTTTTTTTTAAATCATGTACAAATTGACACTATAATGTCTGGGATTTGCTTTATAATAGTTCAGGCAAAAATTGTGTGAGAGATAACACAGTATGGCAAAATATTGAACTGCTGGGGATTGAACAGCTTTTAGATAATTTTGTTTTTGTATGTATCTGGAAATTTTCATAATAAGCTTTGTTTAAAGTTAGTTTTTAGCTTATTTGATCACACTTAAGCCCTGGGTGGGTAGCTGGGTAGTTTAGTGTTTTATAGTGTCGTCCCCATATTCTAAGGTTGTAGGTTTGATTCTAGTCAAGACACACTCAAAAATCAACTAATGAATGCATAGATAAGTAGAACAACAAATCTATGTCTATCTGTTTCTCTCAAATCAATAAATCAGAAATAATTTTAACCATGGTTTGAGGATCTACTATGTGAAAAGTAATAAATGCTAGGAATAATTGAACTTTTATTCTGTTTTAGACACTGTTTCAAGTGATTTTATTTGTATAAATGAATTTAATTCTCACAACTCTCTGGGATAAGTACTATTATTATCCATAATTTAGTGAGGAGAATACTGAGGTCTACATAGTCAGAAAACTAGCCTAAGATTGCACCCTCGCAAGTGGTAGAGTAGAAATATGAACTTAGGCAGTCCAGTATCAGTCCTATGCTTGAGGTAGATTACATTATTTTTCATGATTATTCATTCCCATAATAATATAGCACACATTTTTATGCACCTTTAATTTTGAGTTAGTCACGTGCTTTATTTCAACCAAATGAATATAAGCAGGTAAATGGTATGGTACAATCTGAGCACAAACTTTTAGACACATCATCACATTCTATTGCTATTTTCTGATGCTTCTGTTCTCTGGCAAAAATAGCACATGCCAGGATGGGAGAATCTGAAATATAGTAAGAACCCTTGGGAACAGATATGAGGCAATGCCTCTTAGAATTACATTAGCTAATGGATGCAATCCCAATTTTAGCAATATGTATCATATTATTCAGCCTGACAGCCACTCAAATGAACCTTAATTTTTTTATGACTATTGACCAGGCCATTTTCTAAATAAAATTTGAGTTTCTGTGTAGTGTGTTATGACAAACAGGCATTTAAACCTCCTGATGGTCAAATTTCATATCATTCATTCAATTTATTGACAAGCATTTCTTAGGCCACTAATGTGTGCCTGACGATGTACTAGGATCTGGGATATTTTGTGGAACAAGACAAAAATCCCTGCCTTGTAGTGCTTATATTTATTAAATAATGATTCGAAGTTTTTATTTTATGCACAGTTCAAAAAAGTGTAATTAATATAAAATGTTTAATGTAAGTTTATGTATATTTAAGTATAATAACACTGCCTCCATGAGCACTAGAAACTATCTAAAACAACAATCATAAGAAAGAAAGCTATAAAAAGGGCAAGTTTTTCTCCAATTAGAGAGTGGTCTTCAAATGTTTTGTATTAGTATTCCCTTAAGTTTTTTAAAAACTATGGTCTTTTTCATTTTTTATTTTTTAAAATATATTTTATTGATTTTCCACAGAAAGGAAAAGAGAGGGACAGAGAGCTAGAAACATCGATGAGAGAGAGACATCGATCAGCTGCCTCCTGCACGCCCCCCACTGGGGATGTGTCCGCAACCAAGATACATGGCCTTGACCAGAATCGAACCCAGGACCTTTCAGTCCGCAGGCCAACACTCTATCCACTGAGCCAAACCGGTTTTGGCTTTTTCATTCTTTTTTAAAGAATTTAATATATTAAATTTATTTTAAAGGTTTAATATAAATATTTCCATTCAAGATTAGATACTTACAGTTTATTTTTCTTTTACTTTTCTATAAGCATCCAATGAAATCTAAATACCATAACAATTCAGTGCCCATAATCATTTATTTAAAAAAATATATAATAAGCTCTTAGTTGACAGTTGAATATTTTATATCACTTCTCTATCTCTCTAAGGAATTTCCATTCTGCTTCCCTTATGTTTGCATATCTTTTGGAGGGGCCATGTTATAATATATTTGTAAATTATGTGTAGATATATTTTCTCTAATCTTGCTTGTAAAGGTTTCTATTTTCAATGAAATATGGAAACAACTGGCTCTGGCTCTTTGTTATTTTCATAAACTACTTAAATATAAATTGTCCGCAGTTCACTACATCCTCTTGAAGTCTATTATTCAGTCAGTTTTGAATATATATACAAATATATATATGTAAATTATATATATATTCTTTCTAAACTAAACCACAATAAAGATTCAGAACATTTTCATAACCCATATCCTTAGGTTTTGCCATATCCCTTTGTAGTTTCTCCTTCATTCACCTCTTCTCCTTGGCAACCACTGATCCATTGTTAACAACTATAGATTAGTTTGCTTTACCTAGAATTTCATTTCAATGGAATTATATGATATGTACTCTTATTTGTCTGGATTATGTTTCGGCATAACATTTTTTTGAGATTCACTCATATTGTATGTATGAAGAGTTTTTTTTATTGCTGAGTATTTTCATTGCATGAATATACTGCATATTATTTACCTGTTGTTCATTTGTTATAAAGATGCTTGTATGCCAACACTTTATATTATCATTTTTTAAAAACATACTCATCTAATTATGCAGTTGTATCACATTGGGTTTCTAATTTGCAATTCCTTTATTGATAAAGATATAGAGTATCTTTCTTATGCTAAATGGCCATTTCTATATTCTCTGGTATAAGTTGTTCAAATTCTTTATTCATTTTCTAACTGAGTTGATGGCTTTAGTATTGTGTTGTAAGAGATATTTGTACATACTAGATAAACATTCTTAGCAGGTTTGATTTACAAACACTTGTCTTTTCATTTTTGGAATGGTGTCTTATAAATAGGAAGGGCTTTTTATTTTAAATTGATAATTATAAAATCTCATTAATTTTTAACATTATGCTTTTTTTGTAGTCTGATTTTTTTTTGCCTATTTCAATGCTATAATGTTTCTTCTAGAATTTTGTAGTTATATCTTTTTCAAGACATATGATCAATACTCATATAGTTTGTGTTATAAAGAGTAGTGTTTCATTTTTCCCTCCATAGGGAAACTCAGTTGTTAAACTATTTGTTTAAAAGATTTTATGTTCTCCATTGATTTATCTGACACTTTAGTCAAAAGTTTCTTTATTATATATGTGTGGGTCTATTACCAGACTGTATATTATGCTTCATTGATCTGAATGTCTTTCCTTTCACTAATAGCACACTGTCATAGTTTATAACTGTAGCTTTATAATAAGTGTGGAAATCAAATAATGTGAGTTCTATAACTATAAATCTCCTCCTCCTCCTATTTGTAATTGCTTCGGCCCCTATAAGTTACTTGCATTGTTTTATGAATGTTAAACAGCTAGTCAATTTCTTAAAAAAAAAAAAGGCCACTAGAAGCTTCATTGAGATTGCATTGCACTGATAGAGTCATTTGGTGGAGAAATGATTTCTAAATAATAGTTGATCTTCTGATTCATGAATATGGTATATTTCTTAATTTATTAAAGTCTTTTTACTTTTAAGAATATTTTGTGGGTTTTTTGGTGCATTTATTTTAATTTTTTCTGAAACACCTCATAGTTTCTGATTCCCTTGAAAATCCTATTGTGTTTTCTATTTAATTTCACCATTATTTTATACAAATAAATTGGTATGCTGTTGATTTGTATAAATTTCATTGTATTCTATAACCTTGCTAAGTTAATTTGTTAGATATTCTAGCTATTTGGTAAATTTTTAAGGGCATTTTACATAAACAATCAAGCCAACTTGAATATATTATAGTTTTACCCCTTTTGTCTCTAATCTCTGTGTTTTTCTTTTTAAATGTATTTTTCTTAAGTTATTGGCTAAGGAGTTTAGTATACTGTTGAATAAATGAGATTGACTCTTTTTTTTGTTTTAAATATATTTTTATTGATTTTTTTACCAAGAGGAAAGGAGAGGGATAGAGAGCCAGAAACATCGATGAGAGAGACATTGATCAGCTGCCTCCTGCATGTCCCCTACTGGGGATGTGCCCACAACCAAGACACTTGCCCTTGACCGGAATTGAACCCAGGACCCTCCAGTCCCCACGCCGACACTCTATCCACTGAGCCAAATCCGCTTCGGCAATGGGATTGACTCTTACAACTCTTACAGCCCTGATCTCAGCATGTGAGCTGCTGTGCAGATGCAGTCTCAGTGTGGCTTCCTCTGTAAATCCTTGATTATAAGACTCCCTTTCATCTGGTCTTTAGTTGGTTATTCAAGGTGCTTGTTCCCCAATTTGGTTGTATTTCCAGTTTTGTCCTGGAAGGAAGTGAGTGCAAGATCTGCTTACTTTACTGCCATCTTGAAAGTGCCTGCATTTCTTTTTGTGGGATATTTTTCCTTCCTTTTTTCTCTTTGTTCAGTGGGCCCATCTTGGACCAGAAGTGCCTCCATAGAAACCTCAGGATATTTCAACGGACAGTGATGGCTTCAGTCATCTATTCAGTCCAGATGGTCTCTATGGCACATTGCTCTCTCAAAGTTGCTTTTGTCTTTGAAAATGGCTCTGACTCAAAGGTGCTGACTTTTTTAATGTAGATGTAATGAACTTTTGAAAAGCCAAACTTATTTTGCATAGCTTTTCAAACTTGAAATGAAAAAGTCAGTGAAGTACCTTGTAAGATAAGTTATTGTACTGCATTAACCTGGAGAGTTCAGCATCAGGCCAGAAAAGCCAAAAGGAAACATTCTGCCTCTTGATCTTCCTGTTCACCTTTGTGTTTGAAGAGTGTTTCCAATTGTAATCAGTAATAATAACTCAAGTACTCCAGAGCATGAGAAAGACGACCAATTAGTTTCCTTTTGAGGTTACATGATAAACATCAGCTGTTAAGCAGTCTTTTTCTATTGGAACTTAGTATCTGACCTCTTGGCAAGAGCCAATTTTTAATTACTTTTCAAATCAGATCTCCAAATTAAATAGAAGAAATTTAATTAGAAGTCCAAGAAGAAAGTAACTTACTCTAAAATTATTTTCATCACTTTGAAAATTAGATTCTAGCACATTACTAAGGCATATTAATTTGAACTAAAGTTTACATTCCTGGAATCGTGTTTTTTTTTATTTTTATCTCATTTCATAGAGATGAGAGTTCAGGGAATCACTGTCATTAAAGAAAAAGAAATATTTATGTTGCCAAATTGGACTCCTCCGAAATGATTATCAAAAGCGAAGTGTATTAAAAAGCAATATCAAATGTTTCTGGATTACATTTGATTTAATTTATTCCTCAAAACAACCTTAGGAAGTATTACTCCACTACAGGCCCAATGCATGAAAATTTGTGCACTGGGTTGGGGGTGTGGGGGGTGGAGGGAGTCCCTCAGCCAGGCCTGCACTCTCTCACTGTCCGGGAGTGAGGGAGGCCACTGAGTAGGCTCCTGATCGCCTCTCCGCTGCCGCTGGTAGCTGCCATCCCCCCATTTACTGTTCCCTCCCTCTACCTGCTGGCACGTGTCTTGGATGGCCTGGCACCGCCTTCTTGCCAGCCCCACCCCCCACCAACTGGTCGTTCGGTCATTTTGCATATTACACTTTTATTATATAGGATAATGTAAGTAGAGATTGAATAGATTGAAAATTATATTAAGATAATTGAAAAAAAATCATAAAAGCACCTTCTATGAGGCTTTCAATAAATGTAAGGACACAGAATGCCAGAAGCAAGAGAGTTAAGGCAAACAATAGGGCATGTTTGTCAAGATTCTTCTCACTTGCTAGGACATGATTCATCTTCAGATTGAATTGTCACTGGTGCAATATATCTTGTTTTGGGCAAGCTCACTAAAAGGTTCTGTTGGTATCTTTTATGTTCCATTAATTATATGATCAAGCCAATCTGACTAACCTGTACTAGCAGTCACTGGCCTTATTTTGGGAGTTATTTGGGGGTTAGAGTAGAAATGTTGCATTTTGATACCCACTGCTGATTCCATAACAAATTTCATCATACTGCATCTCAAATGGGGATTCTTTTATCTTCCAGTAAACTTGGACCCATTTATTGGACGAATACAACTCTATTGACTACTACCTAAGAATTGGCAAAAGTCATTTTGGCTATTGTCTAGTTCCTCTGATGTTGCAAGGAACAACACTCAGTTATGCCCATTTAGTGGATTTATCTTTTGCCTCTTTACTTCAATAGTGCAGCTGTTCTTTAGATTGAATGTGGTTTAGACTAGTCTTCCAACATTGAGGACCATCTACAAATCATGCTGCTTGTTTGACATCCTTTGATCATGTGTTATAGGAAGCAGACCATTTCATAGCATCCTTATGTAACTCCATAGGAAGAGGCTTTTAGGGCACAAAGGAATGTCAGTCTGTTCAAATTTATCATGCGTGCTCCCTATTGTGTGTGAGTATAGTACTTTCATTTCATGAGGAAATTCTTCTCTCCATTTATGATGATATGAAAAATCCTAAGTGAATGGGTATCTCACATTTCAAAATGAATTGATATCTTTCTGTAATAGAAAAAAAAACACACAAAAAAAACCCCCACAACTTCAATGAAAGTTTCCAACTACAACAGGCCAGGAATTCTTCTCAAATAGTGTATCTTACAGTTATGTCAGGTTAGTTTCCAGTCGAAAATACTAACGGTTACCACTGGATGGCAGTAGTATGATTTTGCCACATGCTCTGATCCACTTTGAGAGATGCTTACCAAATTATTTGAACATGGAGATCTTAGGTGAGCCTGGACTAGTAGGGTCACAACGGGCTGGATAGTGCTATCATTGTTTGAAGGCCTAAAAAAGAAAAAAAATGCTGTTGCTCAAAGCCCTATTCAAATTCAGTATTTTTTTTTTCTTGGTAAATTTAAAAATAGGGGCTAATAAATTTCTCAGAGTTTGTATTTGATTTCTACAGAAACATACAACCTAATGAATTTTTGCACTGCTTGCTTTGGTTTTGGAGTTGGTAAGAACAATAACTTATTTCTGGTTTTCTGAGAGATGCCTTAGTTAGTTCTCTGTAAGAAATGTCCAGTCATTTCAATGTTTCTGCTGAGTTTCTACTGTAGTTGGGTTAATCAGCTATCCACTGAGGTCATATGACTAATGGGCAATTATAATTTCATTTTAGTTTAGAGTTTATATTGACCTATAAACATTTTATTATTAATATAATACTCTAGAGGCCCAGTGCACGGATTCATGCACCAATGTGGTCCCTTGGCCTGGCTTGCACCCTCTCGCAATCCTGGACCCCTTGGGGGATGTCAGAGAGCTGGCTTCAGCCCAATTCCCACAGGCCATGCTGAGGGACCCCACTAGTGCACGAATTTGTGCAACAGACCTCTAGTATGCATATAAGATCTTCAGTTAATTTCTTCTCACCCTTTCCCTCCCCTTCTCCCTCTGAGATTCATCAGTCTGTTCCATGTTTCCATGTCTGTGCATTGAGCATCTACCCCATGGTGATCATTGTGCATATTAAGGACTGGCTGGCCAGTCAGCTGGTCAGACAGTTGGCTTGTTGCTTAGGATTTTATATATATAGATAACTATACTTTTCAATTGAATTGGCTTAAGTTTATGTAAAATATTCACGATGTATAATAAAGAACTCAAACACAATAGCAAAAACAATACAATTTAAAAATTGACAGATAATTTTACAGAGAAGAACTATACACACATCCAACAGGAATATGAAAAGATACTCATCATGAGTAATCATTAGGAAACTACAATGACATATCTCTTTTCTGTTAGATGCCTATCATCAAAAATACAAGAGAGAACAGGTATTGGAGAGAGTATAGAAAAGAGGCAATTCTTTTTCAATGTTAGTAGGATGATAAATATGTGAAGCCACTATGTAAAACTGTATGGAACCTCCTTAAAAATTAAAAATAGAACCGTATGATCCAGCAATTCTACTTCTGTTTGCATTTAAAAGAAATGAAAACAGGATAACAAAAGAATATCTGTATTCCCATGCCAATTGTAGCATTATTAATAACTAGAGGCCCAGTGCATGAAATTTATACAGGGTAGGATCCCTAGTGGCTGCCGGCTGTTGACCTGGGCCTCCCTTCCCCAGGCTGCCTACCTTTGCACCCTCCTTGGCCTGGAGCTGCCCCTTCATCTGCTCTACCAGTCCGACTCTCATCGGGGCCCATTGGGGCCAGCAGTTCCTCTGTTGATACCCATGATGTTCTGCACCACCCCCTAGTGGCCAGTGTACATCTAACTCCTGGTCAGTAGAACTCCCACTCACAGGGACAATTTGCATATTAGCCTTTTATTATATAGGATAGCCAAAATATGGAAATATCCTAACTGCCTATCAATGGATGAATAGACAAAGAAAATGAGGCATATATACAATGGGATATTAGGCTTACAAAAGAAGAAAATTCTGCCATTTGGGACATGGATGGACCTTGAAGGCATTGGGCTAAGTGAAATAGGAAAGACAAATACTGTTCTATATCACTTATATATGAAATCAAAAGAAGCCAAACTCATAGAAACAGATAGTAGAATGCTGATCACAAAGGCCAGAGGGTGGGAGAAATGAGGAGATAGATATTGGGAAACTTCCAGTTATGAAATGATTACATTCTAGGAATCTAATGTAAGGAAATAAAGTCTGCTTATCTCATTAGGTGTGGCAATAGCAGAATTTAAATATACATTCTTTGTGAAAATACAAAAATAGTATACATTTTCATGTATAGGAATCCCAAATGTCTTTGTATTTCTTCATGAATTGAAATGGAAAAGAAAACATTAGACAAATTGGTCATAAAATTACAGTCTCTCTTAGCTTGTTGCACAGTTTGAATCATTAATATCACATTGTGCACTCCTTGTGGCCTGGGGTTATTATTTATTAAGATTTCTGTAACCTGCAGTGAATCTCCAGGATTCATCAGCTCTTCTCACAGGTCATTAAACAAGGAATGTGTGGGTATTGATATACCTGCATCTAAAAGATCTTTAATTAAAATAAAAATTTCTTAGTGAACCTCAGGTATCCAACCCTAGGGTATCCTAATTGTTTTAAATTAGCCACTTGAGTGGGCTTAGATCATTTAAAAAGTTTCCACTTACCATGTTCCATTAAAAGAGCATGAAGAACAGATTTGAAGCACAACCTATTCCTCAATAAATTGGATAAGGTAATTGTCTTCATATGACCATTCCTTTTTTTTTAATTATTTAATAAATCTTATGGTTCAGATTATTACAATTGTCTTCTTTTTTCCCCCCACAGCTCCTCTCCACGTGGCTCCTAACTCTCCCTCTGCCCTTATTTCCTCCTCTCCATTATCCTCATCCATAGGTGTATGATTTTGTCCAGTCTCTCTTTTGCACCCTCCTCACCCTTTTTCGCCTGAGAATTGTCAGTCTACTCCCTTTCTATGCCCCTGATATTATATTCATCAGTTTATTCTGTTCATCAGATTTTTAATTTACTTGGTTTTTAGATTCTTTACCTTTTTCTTCTTCCTTTTCTTAAAGAGTACCTTATATGAAATACTGGTTTGGTGTGGATGAACTCCTTTAGCTTTTTCTTATATGTGAAGATCTTTATCCGACTTTCAATTCTGAATGATAGCTTTGCTGGATAGAGTAATCTTGGTTGCAGGTTTTTGCTATTCATCACTTTGAATATTTCTTGCCAGTCACATCTGGCCTGCATAGTTTCTGTTAAGAAATTAGCTGACAATCATATGGGTGTTCCCTTGTAGGTAATAAACTGTTTTTCTCTTGCTGCTTTTAATACTCTCTCTTTGTCTTTTGCTCTTGATATTTTAAATATGATGTGTCTTGGTGTGATCCTCTTTGGATTCCTTTTGTTTGGGGTTCTGTGATCTTCCTGGACTTGTAAGTCTATTTCTTTCACTAGGTAGTGGAAGTTTTCAGTCATTATTTCTTCAAATAGGTTTTCAGTATCTTGCTCTCTCTCTTCTTCTGGCACCCCCATAATTCTGATGTTGGTATGCTTGAAGTTGTCCCAGGGGCTCCTTACATTATCTTCACATTTTTGGATTCTTTTTTTCTTTTTGTTTTTCCGGCTGACTTGATTCTTGCATTCCTATAGTCTTCTGTTAGGTCTCTGTGTAATATTTTTTTATTTCAGTCACTGTATGCTTAATTTCTAGTTGGTCCTTTTTCATCTTCTGTTAGGTCTTGCTAAATTAATCCATCTTTTCTAGGAAATTCTTGAAAAACCTTATAACCATAGTTTTGAACTCTATATCAAGTCATTTGTTTTCCTCCATTTCTTTTGTTTGTGATCTGTTTCTTTGTCTCCACATTTTTGCTGCTTCCCTGAGTTGGTAAAGTAGCTTTATGTGCTAGGTGTCCTATATGGCCCAATAGCTCCACCTCCCCAGTTACCTGAGGTAGACTCTCTTTGTGCACCCTTTTGTGGACTGTGTGTACAGCCTTGTTGTAGTTAAGTCTTGATTGTTGTTGGTATCACTGGGAGGAATTGATCTCAAGCCAATTGGCTGTGAGGATCAGCTGTGTCTATGCTGGGAGAACTTCTTTGTTGGAGTCAGCCTTATGAGACAAGACCTGCAAAATTGTAAAAGCCTCTGTGTTCAGCTTGGATGAGGTGTAGTCTTAGGGCTGAGCAGTCAGCCTTGGCTTCCTGTCAGTCCTGCCCAATGAGGCTCCTTGGTCTCACTGTCCTTCAGTAATTGCTGCAGCCCTTTCTGTGCGAACTTGTGTGCACCTCCAGACCTCTGCCTTTCACAGCTCCCCTAAGTTTCCATGCACTCCTCCCTTTTCATGACAGTCCAGATTCCCCCTCGTATGAGTCCTGCCCAGAACTGGGGTTCAGTGCAGTGAGGAGATTCTATCTCCCTCCCACTAGAGAAACCAGCCAGGCACTCTACCACACATCCTCTCCACACGTATGTCTCTGTACCTCAACTTTTTGCACCTCCTCTGAGTCTCCATGAGCCCCTCTCTTTCCTTCTAGTTGTAGAATTTCCACTCAGCCAGCTTTCCTGTGGTTCTGCATAATGTCCGTTCTGTGTTTTAGCTGTAGTTTTGAAATTGTTGTGCGAGGCAGTAGTTTAGGTGTTCACCTATGCTGCCATATCTGTTTCTCTCAGTATGAACATTCTGATAATACATTCTGTCAGGATGAGAAAACGAACCAAAACTTTTATTAATAAATTTCTACATTTTAATCCATGCTTTTACCTATGGCCTCTATAGTTGCTCACCATATGTCCTCAATTTAATTTAATTATATTGCATGTTAACTTTTCATGATCAGGTTTTAGTTTGACATTGTATTGGGCAGCAGTGTCTAGCAACCTTAACTAAAGTTTCTTCACCACCCTTCTGTCATGTTACCCACATCAATGTAAACAACCTTGGTTGTTGGGGTGGAGCCAAATCACAGTGGTCCTCCTGTCATCCAGAGTCATAATCTTTACCTCTGTTCTACACAGTTGTAATGGCATTGACTCATGGGATTATAAATTCCTTTTTATACAACAGTCAGATTTTTAAAAAATTGAGCAAATCTGTCACACTGCTTTTACAGTTTGAAGAATCGATGGGCAGTCAGATCACTTAATCTTCATATAATGACTCATTAAAATATTAATAGTCATCATTTATCATCTTTTTAGTTATATATATATATATATATATATACAGTTTTTAAGTTTTTTTTTTAATTGATTTCAGAGAGGAAAGGAGAAGGAAATATAGAAACATCAATGATGAGAGAGAATCACTGATTGGCTGCTTCCTACATGCCCACACTGGGGATAGAACTGGCAACTCGGGCATCAAATCATGACCTCCAGCTTTATAAGTCGACGCTCAACCACTGAGCCATGCTGGCTGTGGTTTAATTATATTTTAAATCAATCTTTTGAATAGTTAACATTCAGTTTATTTTTCTGATTTTTTTTGTTTTATCCTTTTTATTCTTAATTTCTTCCTTTTGAACAATCCTAGTCATTTTTTCATCACAGCCCCATATGCATTAAGTGGCAAGGAGTCCCCACATATTTTCCCTGACTTCATCTTGTTCCTATAATAAAGTCATACATGCATAAGAAATCCAAGTACCTAGAGCCTCTTACTAGTATATCACAGAATCAACTATGCACTACTTAACCAGAAGTCTGGAATTAGGAGACACCTTAGAGTTATTGCAACTAATGTGCTACATTTCAGTAGGCTCAGGTGAAGGATTGCATTTAATATCAGGGAGTTGATGTGAATAATTCTCCTTTTCAGGGCTTTTTATTTATCTTTACCTTTATAGAGTTTAACAGATTGGGAGCGTGTCCTTCCAACTACATTTCTACAAAAGCTTCAGTAAGTGAGGGTCCTGAGTAAGGATCAACATGCTTGTCTATTTGACAGTATCTGATAAAAGGGAAAAAGCTTTTTGATTCCATGAATAACAATTACTCCAGTAAAGGTTCAAAAGTGTGTTTGTGAATTCTACAAAGTGGTTTAACTATTTAATTTAATACTCCCCCAAAGTGGTCCTTGAGGCAGAAGGGGAATTTCCATCTGAGAAATTGTTAGAAATGCAAATTTTCTAGTCCTTCCCTAGACCTACTGATGCACACGTTCTGGGGAAGAAACTTGTGATTTTTCTTTTTAACCAGCTCTCCAAATGATTCTGATGCATACTAAGGGTTGAGCACCACAGCTTTAAAAGATTTTTGTGCTTTCCACAAATAATTGTCCAGAGGCACTAAAGAAATTTCAGAAGGAAAGGGGTCCAGCATGGGGTAGAAGGGGGGAAAGGGAAAAAGTTTAACTAAAGAATTTATATGCATTACATGTATAACCCAGGGACACAGAAAATTGTGTGGTAAAGGCCTGGGAAGGGGGCAGGAGTGGGGTAGAGGAAATCAATGGGGGGTGGGGAGAGGGAGACATTTGTAATACTTTCAACAATAAATATAAATTAAAATAAATAAATAAAAGACACCCTCCCTCCCCCGGCAAAAAGAAGTAGTGATTTGTAATTCAAGAGAATCTGTTCTGTTTCTAATTCCTATTATTCTGTAAATGTTTCATCTCTCCTCATTGTTTTCTCATATGGTACTTGGTCATAGCGGGGTAGTACAGAAGTTGTTTTATGGCTCTGAGAACTGGTGGTTGGTCTAAGGACGCATTTATTTTGGGATGAGGTGGTGGAGTATTATAAAATTGGCTATACTTTCACAAAGTTGCTTTAGATCTCAAGCCAGCACCTGCAAAAATGGGGCAAATGGAAGACAGGGTGTTTAAGTTTGCATTATTTATAACAAGTGCTGCGTTAGCCAGGCATTCCAGCTATCCATGAAGGCCTTCCATGTGATAAATTTCAAGGCTATTTATTATTCATCAAAGTTCTTTCATTGAAAACATGCAATTCCACAGGTCCTTTCTGGTTGCATATGTTTTATCCAAGTAATATAATATCCTTAAGTTTAGTTATTATTTGTTATGATGTATTGTTATACACCAATTTAGCTGATTGATCATGGGCTCTTTAGCTTGATTTCAGTATTGATATAACTTAATTTTATCTGTAATCAATCATGCAGTTTGTTTAAAATATAAAGCTCCCCTATTTTAATATATTTTATACATTATTTAAATGAAGGTGAAATGGATGTACAAAACTTTTCATAAAAGTATATTTTTATTGATTTCTGGAGAGAGAGAGAGAAAAGAGAGGGAAATAGAGAGAGAAACATTGATGCGAGAGAGAAACATAGATAGGCTGCTTCCTGCATATACCACAACCAGGGATGGAACCCACAACCTGGATATGTGCCCTGGCTGGGAATCAACCTGCCACCCTTTCAGTACATGGAACGACACTCAACTAAATGAGCCACATCAGCCAGAGCAAAACCTCTTAAATTTTAAATAAAGTTACTTCTTTTGAAAGCATTCTCACAATATTGGAAAGCATATTTTTCTAACTAGCAATATAGTAATGTTTCAGGATGTAAACACTCCATAATTCTTTGCTTTAAAAGCTAGACAATGAGACAATTAAGCATAATTCATAGTGCTGCAATCTAAATCTAATGGCAGTGTGGAAATGCTGAAGAAAGGGTAGCTGACCTCAGCATTGTAATTGTGTAGATGTTTGACTTTATGCTGCCATCTAGGAAACAGATTGCACAAGTCAAAAGAGCACAATGCCCATCTTTCAATGTTCTGCTGTTACTTTGACAACTGGTGATTGGTTTTAACTGTTGTTACATTTGTAAAGTAAGCTGACTTTTTTAACAGGCAGTTTTATTAGCAACAGTTAGTTTAAATATATCTTTTTGGGCAGCTCTGCGCAATTAACATTGTGCATGCAGATGGCTGAAAATGTCACTGTAATTACTTTTTATGATTTTAATTACAATACCTATTCATCAAGCAAATGTATGGCAGTTAACTTTATGAGGGGTTAGAAGTATGGAAATAATTTCATTTTCTTATTCGTCATGCCTCCCGCTTCCCTACCCCGTTTTAATATCTTTTTTTATGTATTTGTACATGGCTTTTTAATTAAAAAAAAAAGAAAGAAACAAAAAACACGTGTATGCTGACCTCTCGATCTTTGTAGATATAATTGATGGATTAAAACATTTAAATAATCTGTTCCTATATCTGGATACCAGAATCAGATAATCTGGTCTACCCCAATTAAGACTTAAAGCAAGTCATTGACTTTCATAGCACAAATGAATAAATAGAGTGATGTTTTTAAAGTCATTTCAACTAAAGTTCAGATTTTCAGGAGGAAATGTTTTCTTTTTTTCATATGAACCATGTGCCAAGAAAAATCTGACGGCTGTGTGTGCATATGTGTGTATTGTTTGTGTGTGTGTGTGTGTGTGTGTGTGTGTGTGTGTGTGTGTATGGCAGGAGCACAGGGGTGGTGAGTGGAGAGAAAACAAGAGGCCAGAATTGAGGGAGAAAAATCCAATACATATTTTTTCTGAGATTTGTCTAAAATGTTGTCTGATACATTTTTTAAAATATTTTTTCTCAACTGTTGCTTGTGTGAGAAGCATGAACTCATTAGAGGAAAAAAATACAGTAAGAAACCTACAGAGAGAATCACTAGTCTTCAACTGTAACAATGCTTCCATGGTTTTTACTTGATGGTTACTGAAGCAGAAGTTGGGAGGTTTATTTGGTTACTTATTTTTGCTTTTGAGAGAAATTCTTCAGTTGTAATGAAATTGTAGGTAGTTGCCAGATCAGCAAATAACTAATTGAATACTTAGAGATTTTATTGCTATATTTTTCCCATTTCATAAAAAAGGGCATTTTTCTTTACTTCAAACACAATTTTTTAATTTCAGTGTAGTGATTTTTTTGACTTTGTGTTGTTAGTCATATAAAGAGCAAGGCTGAATATATGTATACAGTTTAATTAAATTAAAACCAATGGTGAAATATTACAAATACAATTTTTATTATATTAATGTTTCATTTTTATAAAATTCTGGTGCAATTCTGCCTGCAGTGATTTTTAACTTTTTTTTTTTTAAAACAATGGAATTAAATAGCATCTGTTTTCCAATGATAACATTCAGAACATATGGCTTATAATGACAGTACTTTTTTTTTTTTACTGAGTTTATTGGGGTGACATTGGTTAATAAGATTATATAGATTTCATTTGTACAATTCTAAAATACATCATCTGTATAGTGTATCCTGTGTTCACTGCCCAAAATTAAGTTTCTTCCATCACCATTTATCCCCTTTTTATCCTCTTCTACCTCCCCTTCTTTTCCCTCTGGTAATCACCATATTATTGTCTGTGTCTATGAGGGTTTTATTTTTATTTTTTTGCTTAATCCCTTTTTATCCAGCACCTCACAACTTTCCCCTCTAACAGCTATCAGTCTATTCTCTATCTAGGAGTCTGTTTTTGAGTGTTTTATTCATTAGATTCTATATATAAGTGGACACATATGGTATTTGACTTAAAGTACTATAACCTAGAAAAATTCCCACACTGTCATTACTTTAGAGTGGTTACTCAAAACCGTTTTTAACTGTGAAATTAAAGGTAATATAAATCCTTACATATAAATTATTATAGTCTTAATTCTTTTTACTTGATTACTAGTGGCCCAGTGCACAAACTTTGTGCATATTAAGAAGGGATTAATTAGAGCAGTGGTCGGCAAACTGTGTCTCACAAGCTACATGCAGCTCTTTGGCCCCTTGAGTGTGGCTCTTCCACGAAATACCACGTGCAGGCACACATGTACAGTGCAATTGAAACTTCGTGGCCCATGCGCAGAAGTCAGTTTTCAGCTCTCAAAGGAAATTTCAATTGTTGTACTGTTGATAGTTGGCTCTGTTGACTAATGAGTTTGCCGACCACTGAATTAGAGGAAATAATATAATATTACTATTTGCCTTTCTCTATAATAGAAGTGTCAGAGATGAAAATTAGTAAAATGTATGTGAAAACCTTCCTCCTGTCAGAGTCTGGGGCACACCAGGGGACCCAGAGTCAAGTCCCCGCACACCCACATGCACCTCAAAATCATGTGAGACCCAGACCGAGCCAGCCCCTGCCCCCATTGGGCTACATCCAGACCTGGCCAGTCCCACCCTTGTCAGGCCCTGCTGCGCAGGGGATGTAGTCTTAGGTCCCCTGGCTTGGCTCCAGGACAGGGGGTGTGGCCTGAAGTCCCCCAGCCCAGACTGGGACAGGGGGCCTGCTTTGAGGTCCCTGGCAAGCCCCACTAGGTAGGGGCCATGGCCTGAGGTCCCCCATCAAGCCCCAACTGGTGGGGGGTAAAGCCTGAGGTCCCCTGTCAAGCCCAGCCAGGCAGAGGGGTGCAGCATTAGGTCCCAAGGCCTGGTGCTGGGATGTGGGGTACAACCTGAGGTTTCCTGTCAAGTCCTACTGGGCGAGGCATGTGGTCTGTGGTCCCCCAGCCTAGTGTTTGGGTGGGGGGCACAGCCTGAGTTCCCCCAACCCTGCACTGGGGTTGCACCTTGAGGTCCCCTGTCAAGCCCAGCCAGGCAGAGGGTGCAGCCTCAGGTCCCCTGGCCTGGTACTGGGAGGCATGGCCTGAGTTCCCCCGACCCAGCAGTGGGGGTACACCCTGTCAAGTCCCGTTGGATGGGAGTAAGGCCTGAGGTCCTCTGGCCAGGTACTGGGGCAGGGAGTGCGGTCTAAGGTTCCCTAGCCTGGAGCTGGGGTGGGGAGAGCAGTCTGAGGTCCCCTAGCCCAGCACCAGGATGGGAAGTGCACCTTGAGGTCCCCCATGAAGCACCACTGGGTGGGGGGCGTGGACTGAGGTCCTCTTTCAAACCCTATGGGGGCAGGGAAGGGCATAGCCTCAGGTTCCTGCTGATTGCTCATTAAGGCTCAGCTGTGGGTGTAGCTGTGGGTGCAGCTATCTTTGTGATGGAGTGATGGCTTCAGCTGTGGGTGCAGCCATCTTTGTGATGGAGTGATGGTCAATTAGCATATTCCCTCTTTATTGGATAGGATTCTCATTCCTCACACATTATGCTTTTTGATGATGTTCTAAAACAGTACATTTACCTTTGAGAATTTATTCTCGCAAGTGTTTATATCCACTAGATGTTACAAATTATTTATCTTACACATATGATAGTTATAATTCTTTATTTTTTATTTTTGTTATTTGTATGTTATGTTTTTATCTTTCTACTTGTATTTTTATTGTTTAGATAAGCAAAATGAAATATTTTAAAATTTTTCTTTAATATGCCCAGGTATATAATATATATTATTGTAATAAGAACATTTAACATGAAAATACACCTTCTTAAATTTGTAAGTATACAATACACTATTATTAACTATAGGTATGATAAGGTATAGTAGACATCTAGAAATGATTCATCTGGAATAAATTGGATATTAACATTTTATTATTAATAAAAGTCAAAAATTTAAAATATACTTTTATTGATTTCATAGAAGAAGGGTAAAGGAGAGTGAAATGAGAGAGTATCATTGATTGGCTCTCTCCTGCACGCCCCACACTGGGTATTAAGCCCACAACTTGAGCATGTGTTCTGACTGTGAATCAGACAGTAATCTGGTTCATAAGTCGACAGTCAACCACTGAGCCATGCCAGCTGTGCTAAAAGTCAAAATTTGTCTAAAGAAAATAAAATTTCTGCATTGACAACTATATTTTTAGAATATGAATGGTCTATGAAAAATGTTCAATTTCACCTATTTACAAGAGCCAGTAAAATAGTGGTCTCCAGGAAAATTCTTTTTATAGCAAAATGTTTAGACTAAAGTCATTTCTTAAATGAAAATAATGCAAAAAATTTTTCTTTTGCTTTTTTTCATGTATTTGAAGATGTATTTGTTTTTCATTTTTCAAATTCCTTTGACTTGCTTTTAGAAATTAAGGTTACTTCTAAATAATATTTAGATCAATAAAGGAGAATTGCTAGGGAATCTACCTGCTGATTGATTTAAGCTTTAATGATGAGGTTTTAGAATTAAACACACACACACACACTACAAATCATGGCTTATGAATCTTTCTAAGGAAAAATTATAAGGTGGCTTGTATTGAATATTGGACCCTGCAATGGGTAAATATGAACAAATGGCTTAATTTCTATAAATAATTATACAGGGTTGTCAATTTAATATGAAACTCTTGGTATGTTTATAATTTTAGTCTAAATTTATCTTTTATTGTCTGTTGTAAAATACATGATTGGAAGGAAAAGAAATTATAGAGGAATTTTGAGCTCTGCTATATTTTAAAAAGAATTGAGATATAATATCTAGGCTTTTTCTTTTTTGGTCAAGGTATATAAAATAAATAAAAGTTTTATATATGTTTACCCAAAATTACATTGTAAACTTTGAATTTTAACCCCCTTATAATAGTACAAAAGTACTTCCTTCTATGTGTGTAAATTCCATTTGAAATACTATTTGCACAAGAGCTTGATTGTGTGAAAAGGAAAATAATGAAGAGTCCGTTTTTTTAAATATTGTGATGAAGTTCACCCCCCAACTAAATCTATAGATTTATTTTTTTCCCAACTAAGAAAATAAGTGTCAATCAGATCATTAAAACCAAAACGCTTGCACTATTTTTATTTGCTCTACTATGTTAGTGGTTGGAAATGACTGACTAGTTGTGGCAAAGAAGTTAATATAATCTAAACCTATAACACAGAACTTTATTCAAAGACATTTGTCATGGAAATATTGCAGTTGTACCAATCTACACTGTAATCTTGAACTGAAATAAGATCTCAATTAATTTGCTGAAGTTACTGTTTTATTTTATTTTATTTTTTAAATACATTTTATTGATTTTTTACAGAGAGGAAGGGAGAGAGATAGAAAGTCAGAAACATCGATGAGAGAGAGACATTGATCAGCCGCCTCCTGCACACCCCACAGTGGAGATGTGCCCACAAGCAAGGTACATGGCCCTGACCGGAATCAAACCTGGGACCTTTCAGTCCGCAAGCTGATGCTCTATCCACTGAGCCAAACCGGTCTCAGCTGAAGTTACTGTTTTAATATAGGAATTTTCTCCAGTTCCCTGAGCATGGGCAAGGCTCCTGTGTGTTTGCAATTGCTGACTACATGGCATAATCTGAGAGGTGTGAGAATCTGCGAAGAGCAAGCAGTCAGGGCCCAGAAAATGAAAACAGACCAACCACATCTAGAAATAACCCAGAACCAGCAGAATAAAACTGCCCGGTAGTGAAGGATTTTTCTACCTTAAGGATCTGTGACCTAAGGCTGCCTTCAGAACGAACCAATGGAGAAGCTCACCTGAGGCTTCCAGCGTGACTCGGCACTGAGGCCAATCTCATGTTTAACAGTTCTGGGCCAGCTCCTTTCCTAGAGTCGCAGTTGACAGAGTCTAGCATCTCTCTCTCTCTCTCTCTCTCTCTCTCTCTCTCTCTCTCTCTCTCTCTCTTTTTCTCTGTGTGTGTGTTTAAATTAAATATATTGGGTTAATATTGGTAAAAATTATATAGGTTTCAAGTGTACAATTCTATGATACATCGTCTGTGTATTGCATTGTGTGTTTACCACCCAAAGTAAAGTCTTCCATCATCACAGATTTGACCCCCTTAACCCATTATTATCCTGCCATCTCCCTTCCCTCTGGTAATCACCACAGGCTGGTCTATGTTTAAGAGTTTGGTTTTGTTTTCTTGCTTATTCATTTGTTGCTTTCGGTTTTATAATTCACATATAAGTGAAATCATATGCTTCTTGACTTTTTCTGACAAATTTTGTTTAGCATAATATTCTCAAGATCCTGTGTTTTGATAAGATTTTCTTTCCATTGCCTATCATTAAATTCTGAATAACCTCCATTGTACTATACCTTTACTTATTATTTTTCTTATTTGATGTCTTTTTTATCTCAAATTAAGACCAATTGTTGTAAAATATTGTCTATTAGTACTCCCTTATAAACACTATCTCTTATCAGTTAACTGGCTTCTTTTATTGACTATGGTAGGTAGTATTTAATTAAATGCCATTTTTAAAGCTAGCTCAGAGCCTGGCATGGTGCAGGTATAGAAACAATTGTTAAGAGTTTATAAGATAATTTATTATAAAAATGCTTATTTTTTTCTGAAAATACATTTTTGATCAGTGTGTAGATATATTTGTAAAATGAAACTTTATTTCTCATATCGAATTATCTAAATTGAGATTATTCTGCTTGCAATGCATAGGTAATTCCTTCTAATGCACATATGATAATTTTGTAATGGGCACAAATTTTTCAAGAACACTATTATTGTGTTCTGATCATTAGAGTTCCATTTTAAGCTCCATGTTCCCATAAATGGCACAAATTCATCTCAGTGTACTTGAGGCTTATCTCATTTTACCTGATCTGAAGTCAGTATCTAAATTTTGGAAGTCAGAGAAGGGTTTCTAAAGGCAAAGATATTGGGGTGGGATACCTTGTCCTTGGAGTCATCATCCATTTATACCAGCATTTTCTGATTCACTCTTATACTTAGCTGTACTTGACACACCCTTGTCTTGGGTATTGGCCCAAGCAGGTGACAGTGAAATTGTCCATTGTTTCCAAACACAAGGAAGGCCCTATTGGTCTCAGTTTATTAACTTGGGAAATGGATACATAACAGATTTTTTCCCCCCATTGCAGCCTGATGGTTGTAGCCTTGGATGTTACCTGCTCACTAGATTTTATTATAGAATTAATGCCCTCTATTCTTGTGTTCCTAAACCTACCTCCTCCTCATCCACATCCCCAGACTTTATGTAAGTGTATAATTTCACTTTTCATGGATTTTCCTCTCTCACACCCACCTTCCTAAGGCTCAGGAAATTGCTATCTCATCAAAGCCCTGAGACCAACTCTACATGGTGTATTTTCTAAATGTTTGGTTTTATGTATGAAATATAAAATCTAAGCATTAATCAGATTTGATTTCTGCATTCTTCTATGTTTTCTCACTCCTGAAGCAAATAAATAAGAAGGGGTCATGAGGTATAGGAATTGCATAGAAAGATCGCCTAGATTAATGTTTCAACATATGTTGCCTAATTACAACTGCTAAAGGTACTGATAGTAAAAAAAAATATCAGCATGTTGGCTGGATATTTCTGTCAGTATGACTGTTAATGTACTCCAAGCACTGTGTTAGGCACTGAGTTGTGGTTTTAATAGGATAGATATTGTGCTTTTATAAAACTTAGCTTTTTATGGTACAGTGTCTTGCTGCGGGCCAAGATTGTTTCCAAGATCTATAAAACTAACTTTTAGTTTTAGCAACTTAATTAAACTCACTGAAGTCTGCCAGTAGAACAATATACAAATAATCGATTGCTAATAGTTATTCTCATGGTGTACATCCTCTTGGAACTTTTGGTGGATCAATCTCTTTAAGACATGGTTTGGAGCAATAATTAGAATGAGGTGAGTCAGATGGTCTTGAAGAATATTTCATTAAACTTGAGTACATGAAAGTTGGGATATTTTTGTCTATACAGTGACTATGGATGCTTTAGACTATGGGAACTTTCCTTTGCACAATGTGGCATTATACAACTACAACTTTCAGTCTGCAGCTTCACTTAAACAAATAAAATATACAAATTTATTAAAAACGTACTCCCACCATTCCAGACAGTTTACATTCCAATAAAATTGACATTATTTTAAAAACATATTGTTGCCCTGACAGGTGTGGCTCAGTGGAGAGAGCGTTGGCCTGCGGACTGGAAGGTCCCGGGTTCGATTCTGGTCAAGGGCATGTGCCTTGGTTGCGGGCTCATCCCTAGTGGGAGGTGAGCAGGAGGCAGCTGATCGATGTTTCTAACTCTATCCTTCTCCCTTCCTCTCTGTAAAAAATCAATAAAATATATATAAATAAGTAAATAAATAAAAACATATTGTTTATTTTTCCTTGTAATTTATATTTGTATCTTTCTCAAGTTCTCATCACCAATACATGCAACAATAATTTCTCATGGTGAGTTAATTCTATAAATGATTAAAATAATCCATTAGACTTTCAACTCTATGAAGGCAGGTTTTTTCCCTGTTTTGTTTACTGCTTTAACTATGGTTTTTAATTTAGTGCATCATCTCTAGATATTTGTTAACAGAATAAATAAATCTGAGCGTGTTGACATGTGCTATTTCAAGAGCAACTTTGTACTTCAAATTCTGGGGGCAGCTCTATAACTTTGCATGTAGTAGCCTCAGAGGCTCTATAGCATCTTATGTAGCATCACAGGTACAAGTTCTCAAAACTAGGCCAGACATTCAGCAGTTGTCTGCCTTTGTTTATATGGACTATATAGTTCCCTGAGCAGGCCCCATATTGCTGCTTTGGCTTTTGTCAGCAGAGGTAGGAAGATGGCTATTGCCAATTATCTACTATATTTAGTGACCAGTATATAATCCAACTACAAACTACACATTTCAGACACATTGTTAGCTCTGCTATTGACCTGGTCTCCAAAGCCAGAAAACAGTGTGAAGTACAAAGTACCCAATAAAACACCCAGAACTAAAGATTCTCCCTCTCTTTCTCTCCAGGCCTCCGCAGGGGGATGGGAGGGGTGCTGTTGATCAGCCCCACCTCTTTGATCAGGCCAGAAGACAGGCCCAGAAATGCTGACTGGCATAAAAACCAACCAATCAGAACCTAATCTGCATGAACTGCAAAGGTAGAACCCAAGGTGGGAGCTGAGGAGGTGTTTTAATGGCAACAGCTGTTTGGTGTAAGGTGTAAGAAAGCAGTTCACCTTTTTAATGACTGTTTTGGCAGTATAGTACATATGGCTTGCTATCAGTCCAGATATAGGGATTATGTATTTTTATCTACCAAGAGCATCTCCTCCTGCTGAAAAAGCCCCCCCTCCCCCGCATTTAAGCAATCCTATCCTATACAACAAAAAGGTTAATATGCTAATTAGACCGGGTAAACAGGCCATCTTCCAGATGTTCAACTTCCTTCTGGACACAGTGGTAGGGCCAAGGCAGAGGCAGTTAGTGGTGACCAGGTTGGCAGGGGAGGGCAGTTGGGGGTGAGATCAGGCCAGCAGGGGAGGGCAGTTTGGGGTGAGAACAGGTCTGCAGGGAAGGGAAATTGGGGGCAAGATCAGGCCATTAGGGGATGGCAGTTAGGGGCGATCAAGCAGGCAGAGGCAGTTAGGGGCGATCAAGCAGGCAGAGGCAGTTAGGGGCAATCAGCTTGCAGGGGAGAGCAGTGAGAGGTGAGATTAGGCTAGCAGAGAAGGGTAGTTAGGGATGATCAAGCAGCAGGCAGAGGGGTTGGAGCAATCAGGCAGGCAGAAGCAGGGGTGATCAGTCAGGCAAGCAGGTAAGCAGTTCTGAGCCAGCAGTCCCAGATTGTGATAATGGTTTAGGCCTGATCCCACTAGGGCTCAAACATCCCCCAAGGTCCTCAATGGTGAGGGTGCAGGCTGGGCTGAGGGAACCCCCTCCCCGCACTGTGCATGAATTTTGTACACTGGGCCACTAGTAAAATAAATAAGAAACACAAATTTATGTTATATTAAAAGTGTTTTAAGTATTTTTAATACAAGTATTTTCAAAAGTTATTATTTTGTATAATATCTATAAAATAAAACCTTTAAAATTCTAATGAAAGTCATTATCATTAAATATAACTTTAAGTATGCTATCAGTCTAATATGAATTTCATAGTGTAATCTTTATTCCCAATTATATTTTGTCAGTGTTTCTGCTAATAGTCTTTGTATCTTTAGTAAATTATCCCAGTAGTCATATTTAATAAGATTGTACCAATTAATATGGTTGACTTACTTAGAAGTTTAACATGAAATTTGTATTCTATAATTTTTATATCTTTTGTTTCTGAATGATGGAATATCTAATTAGTAATTTTCAGTACCTTACTTTCAGCATTGTATTTCAAAGTGATTTACATAATTAAGTACATAAAGTTAACATGCTTATTAGAGAAAGAGCATTTTGAAAAAGAAAAACTGTATAATGACATACATGCACTTTGTGAATTAGAATTTTGCACTCTTCTAGGATATCAATGAGCATAAATACTACTTTGGCAATGTGATTACATTAGTAATGTGGAGAAGTTTCTTTTAATAAATTGAGGATTTATGTAGAATAGTTTTAAAAGTAGGTACCACTTTTATTTTATGCCTTCATTTAATAGTATTTATTATACACACACACACACACACACACACACACACATATATGTGTGCATGCCTATCTATACATACCTAATATTAATTTCTGGGACATTGGTCTATTTCAACCTTCAGACTTAGACTAAAACATTAGCTCTTTCTGGGTCTCAAACCTGCTGCTTTTCCAAATGATATTTACACCATTGGCTCCCTTGGTTCTTAAGCTTTTGGATTTGTATTGGAACTATAAAAGTCATCACTCCTGCATCTCCAGTTTACCAACTGCAGGTCTTGGAGCACTCAGTCTTTATAAATATATAATCCAATTACTTATCATATCTCTCCCTCTCCCTCTCTCTCTCTCTCTCTCTCTCTCTCTCTCTCTCTCTCTCTCTCTCTTCCTCTTCCCCATATATATGTACATTTCCTGTTTCTGGAGAACCCTGACTAATAGCAGTGGAATATGAGAGTATATGGATATTTGATAACATTTAACAGAGAACAGACAGATTGGGTGCATTCTGTTGCTCTGGTAATGGCTGAGAAAGAATGTACAGAGGAGAAAGAGAAACAAAGGATTCTGCTTTCTAAGAGTATGGATGGGCTCAAGCCACTAACCTTTCATTTAACAGCTGAGCACACTAATCAGTTGCACCACAGAGACCCAAGGAGAGATTGGGTGCATTCTGAAGAAATCCACTTTTATTAAAGAAAAGGCTTCAAACCATTTTAGGAATGAATTAAGACAGGATAATGTATGATTTCACTTGGAGGGAAGTAGACTAAGAGGAGAAATTAGTGCTCTCAGTATTGAAGGAGATGTAATGAAGAAAAAGTCACCTGTTATTTGATCTGGTGGATTTGTCTGATATAAAGAAAGGGCATTATTGTTCTGTGTTGAGCTAGCTTAAGATATAATAGTACAGGTTACAGGGAGGCAATAATCCGTTCTAATTGTTCAACTGATATCGTCTTATTATAAAGCAACTAGAGGCCCAGTGCACAAAATTTGCCCTCTCATAGTCCAGGAGCCCTCAGGGGATGTCCAACAGATGGCTTAGGCCCACTCCTAAGAGAGGCTCCCACCACCGCTGCTGCCCTCACCAGCCATGAGCCCAGCTTCTGGCTGAGTGGTGTTCCCCCTGTGGGAGCACACTGACGACCAGGGGGCAGCTTCTGCATCAAGCATCTGCCCCCTGGTGGTCAGTTTGCGTCATAGCGACCAGTCTTTCCACTGTTGGGTCAACTTGCATATTAGCCTTTTGTTATGAAGGATAAGTTCTTTGATGCTGGATGTGCTCAAAGAACAAAAATATAAATACTCCAGAAATGTTTAAAAATTTTTAAAGAAATGCTTTTCTACAATTTTCCACCTATATAATTTACTGAATCTCTAGTCAAACTGATTAGAGGATAAAGAGGTTTAAATATTTGGCTTTGCTATTTGTTCAAATTATCCTCAAGGATAAATGAACTTTTAACTTTCTTCTAGATTTATTGATACTTGCTTCCTGGATAACATAAATTTATGATCATATATTATTGTGATTTAAAAAATATATGTGAAATAATGTTCAAAAATGGAGCATAGAGAAACTTTCATCTGATAACAAACATAAATCAGTTACATAGGTTAAGGGGAATGGTGAGAGCTCTAAATTATTTACGATTTCAGCTACTATTGTAACTTTTAGACTTAGATTGGTACCTGCAAATATGCTTGGATTGAAATGACAGCAAATACATTTTGTACAAGTATATGTAATATTTGATGTATCTAGACAAAGCTTTATTTTTTCTACTGAAAGAAAAAAATTGAAATTATTTTTATATTTGTTTAGGATAACCTAGAGACCCTCCCATTGATTCTGTGGATTTTCCTCCACTTAAAAATGTTAGTTTTTAAATTTATCAAGAATCTAAAAAAATTACTTAGATTAGATGGATACTTTTCATTTTATAGGTGAGAAAAGTGGGAATTTCTGACTTGTAAGATTTTGCAAAATTATTCTTCTGGCTCTGGAATTAGAGCAGTCTGTTTTCTCTTACTACTGTGCTCTGATTCCCCAAAATGGAATACTTTGAACTACATGTGCATCCCGTGGACTGGCTCACACATCAGTTACTCTCTACCAACATTTCCTCATCGCAGGATTCCTGTTCACACACCAACATGGAACACGATCACTTTTCATTTCCTAGTTGAGAACCAAATCGTGAACACATTTCAGCAATGTAGAGCTTTAATTGTTGAAATTGATTTTGAATGGAATCTAATAGTTTATTTTGCCAATTGACTTAAGTCCACTTAACTTTTAAGTTTCAATATGGCTTGTGTACACACAGCTTTTACTTTTTTAAGTATGTTTTTTAGATTGACCTCAGAGAGTGGAAGGTAGAGGAAGAGAGAGAGAGAAATATTAATGATGAGAAAGAATCACTGATGGGCTGCTTACTCATGCCCTCTACTGAGGATCAAACCTGTAACCTGGGCATTTGCCCTGATTGGGAATTGAACCATAACCTCCTGGTTCATGGGTTGATGCTCAGCCACTGAGCCACACTGGCTGGGCAGATTTTTTGTTTTTACTATTACTAAACTTATTTTTTATCAATCAGGATTGCACTTCCCTAAAAGCTAACCATTGCTCCAACTGTGCTTACTGTACATGCTATTATATTACTAGTCTGGTGATAAGGTGTATTCAAAAGTGTTTGTGCTGGAAATACTTTTATGTTATTGGACTGACTTTTTCTTCTCTGACTCTACTTTGAATTCTGTAAGTCATATTTAAGTTTCTTTTCATAACATTACAACGGTTTATGTTCTTGAGCACATATTTTAGCTGTTAAAAATAAAAAAATAAAAATACCAGTTTTTGCTTTTAAATGCAAAACTGACAAAGTAGTCATAGATATTTAATGAAACTATTGCCAGACTGTGAATCCTTACAGGGATATACAAGTGAAAACAACATATTTCATCATCTGTCATAAATGCTTGCTAATGAAGACAGCCTTTAAAATAGGAATAGCTTCAACTCCCTTCATTTTTTAAAAATATATATTCAGCTGAAGAAAAACATAGTCATGTTCATATTCCAGCAATCTTTTTTTTTAAAAAAATAGAATATGCATGGAAATCTACCAATGTTGCTAATGCTAGGAAAATGTTCCTTCTGAGGTATCCTGCAATCCTTCTGCTTGCCACAAATTTGCTTGAACAAATTGAAAACTTCATATTTAAAATTTCCTCTCAAAGCATATAAAAGCTTTAGCAACAGAATTAGAATTGTCATGACTGTATACGATGGATATTGTAATACCCAATATGAAGATTTTTCTTCCATAGGTTTCCTTTAATAATTGCCATGACACATTTGTTTAAAAATAAAGAGCATTTTAGCCTTGACTGGGAATGGCTTAGTTGATTGAATGTCGTCCTGAGCACAGAGTAGTCACTGATTCTATTCCTGGTCAGAGCACATGCTCAGGTTGCAGGCTCAATCCCTGATAGTTGCATGCAGGAGGCAGTCAATCAATGGTTCGCTCTCTCTCTCTCTCTCTCTCTTTCTTTCTCTCTCTATATCTATCTCTCTCCCTCTTTCACTCCTTTTCTCTCTCTTCCTTTTTAAAAGTCAATGAAAAAAGCTTTAAAAAATAAAATGTTTAAAAAATTTTATCTTTTGTTGTTTCCCATAAATTCATATGAAACTAATTGTTGAAATATTTCTAAATGCATTTTCAGATTTCTGAGGTATATTATTTGCTAATTCTCTTTGATTTCCAAAACTATTGTGGCAATAGTTAGGACTTGAATGATCTATTATATTGTATTATAGAGAATTTATTACTTCCTCTGACATAATTTCACAGAGAATTTCACCTAATTTTTAAAGATCACATACTACCATCTTTCTCACTGCTACTCCTATTCTTAATGATTCCTTATATTTACCTAAAAAAAGTTTAAATTTTACATATTTTAAGTTTTTAAAAATAAATAGAAGAGGTAAGAGGTATTCTATGGAGTTGAAAAACCCTAGGGATAAAGGTTGCATAATTGTGGATTCAGTAATGATTTTAGCTGTCAACCAAGTTTGAATCAGGAAGGACATGACTGAAGTAATGGGATTAATTTGTTGGGATCTTATATATAGCAGAATTAAGTTTTGGGAGAAGAGAAATTGTATGTGTGTATCTGTCATTACAGACACTACTATCAGTTGTCATCAGCATGCTGCCTCATTGTATCAGATGGGAAAAAGCAATTAATATAATTAACTATTTACATATGATGGTGAGGTAGGAGTGCTGGACAGATCATATTTGTTATTGAAATACCATGCTTAATTTCTGCTCTTTCTATGAATATTTTGGTGCAGGATTTATAGTCTTCTAAAAAAGTGGAATACAATAAGTAAAACATCTGTTTTCAGGCATTGGTTTAACAGAAAACTCAAGTCTGAAATTCTTCAGAGGAGCATAAATGAGATCAGATCTAAAATTTCACTGGGATTCTTAACTAGAGATTCTTTTTATATCACAGTACAAGAAGGAAGAATACAAGCAGAGCTAGACAATCTCTCACAATGAGGAGATAAAGATAGGAGTTATATGAAATGAGGCAGTTGTAATTTGCAGGGCAAAATACCATAGTGGAAGTATCTCTAAGGTCAAAAGACTTCAATAAATGAAGAGAGAAGAATTCTATTGAGTCTTTGGCTTATTTATATAATCCTCCCTATATTTTCTTCTAATAGATATATGGTTTTACTTTTTGTATTTACATCTTAATACATAATTTAAATGGAGTCCACTTTTCATTATAGTGTAAGAAAAGGTTAGTTTTAATGTTCCACATGAAGTGAGACATAGACATCCATTAAAAGAAAAAACCAAGATGGCAGCATAGGTAAAAACCTAAACTGCTGCCTCATCAACAATATCAAAACTACAACTACAAGACAAAACAGACACCATCTAGAACCACAGTAAAGCTGTCTGAGTGGAAATTCCACAAGTAGAAGGAAAGTTGAAAGCACATTGAGAATCAGAGGAGCTGCAAAAGGCTGAGGTACAGAGAGGCATGAGTGCATGAAGAGGACGGGTGGCTGAGTGCACGGGCGGCTAAGTATGCAGCTGGCTTTCTAAAGTGGAAGGGAGGGAGACAGAAGCTCCCAACTGCACTGAACTCCAGTTCTGGGGGAGTTTCTGGGAACCCAAACTCATTTGGAGAGAAACTGGACTGTCCAGAAAAGAGAAAGCACACTGAGACTCAAGGGAGCTACGGAGGCAGAGGTCCGGAGGCATGTGCGCCACAGAGAGGACTGATTGCTGAATGCACAGGTGGTTGAAGACATGGCTGGCTTTCTAAAGTGGGAGAGAAACGGAAGCTCCTGACTGTGCTGAACTCCAATTCCGGGAGAAATATTTGGAATCCAAACTCATTCGGGGAGAAACTGGACGGTCTGACAGCAGGCGAAACTAGAGGGCGGCTCTCTCTCAGAGATGCTTACAGTGATTACTGAGGAACATTGAGACCCAGGGGCCTCATAGGGCAGGGATGACAGTAAGGCAAGGCTGTCTGCCCCACCCTGAGACTCAACCACATCCAAGCTGATCACCGAAGCTTTTGCAATTTTGCAAGTCTTGTCTCATAAGGATATCTCCAGCACAGAAGTTCTCCCATTGTAGACACAGCTGATCCTCATAGCCAATTGGCCTGGAGGTCAATTCCTCCCAATGATACCAACAACAATCAAGACTTAACTACAGCAAGGCTGTAAACACAGTCCACAAAGGGTGCACCAGCAGTGTCCACCTCAGGTAACTGGGGAGGCTGAGCCACTGTGCCATATAGGAGACCTAGCACACAATGCTACTCTACCAACTCAGGGAAACAGCAAAAATGTGGAGACAAAGGAACAGATCACAATGAAAGAAATGGAGGAAAGCAAACAACTGGATATAGAGTTAAAAACCACGGTTATAACATTTTTAAAGAATTTCCTAGAAAAGATGGATTAATTTAGGGAGACCAAAGAGAAGATGAAAAAGGACCAACTAGAAATTGAGCATATACTGACTGAAATAAAAAATATTATATAGAAACCTAACAGCAATCTAGAGGAACGCAAGAATCAAGTCAAGGATTTGAAATACAGAGAAGCAGGAAAACCTTCAACCAAAAAAGCAAAAAGAAAAAAGAATCCAAAAATGTGAAGATAGTGTAAGGAGCCTCTGGGACAACTTCAAGCATACCAACATCAGAATTATGGGAGTGCCAGAAGAAGAGAGAGAGAGAAAGATACGGAAAACCTATTTGAAGAAATAATTACTGAAAACTTCTCTCACCTGGTAAAAGAAATAGACTTACAGGTCTATGAAGCACACAGAACCCCAAACAAAAGGAATCCAAAGAGGACCACACCAAGACACATCATAATTAAAATACCAATAGCAAAAGACAGAGAATATTAAAAGCAGTAAGAGAAAAATAGTTAATTACCTACAAGGGAGCACCCATACGATTGTCAGCTGATTTCTCAACAGAAACTATGCATGCCCGACTGAAGTGACAATAAATATTCAAAGTGATGAATAGCAAGAACCTACAACCAAGATTACCCAGCAAAGCTAGCATTCAGAATTGAAGGTTGGATAAAGAGCTTCACAGATAAGAATAAGCTAAAGGAGTTTATCACCACCAAACCTGTATTACATGAAATGCTGAAAGGTATTCTTTAAGAAGAGGAAGAAGAAGGAAAAGGTAAAGATAAAAATTATGAACAACAAATACATATCTATCAATAAGTGAATCTAAAAATGAAGTGAATAAAAAATCTGATGAACAGAATAAACTAGTGAATATAATAGAATCAGGGGCATAGAAAGATATTGGACTGACAATTATTAGGGGGAAAAGGGTGTGGGGGGTATGGGCAGAGACTGGATACCTGTGCATGAGGAGTGGGCCCGAGGTAAGGGCAGAGGTTAGGGTGGGAACCAGGTGGAGGGGAGCTATAGGAGCATAAAAGTGGAACAATTGTAATAATCTGAACAATAAAGATTTATTAAATTAAAATAAAATAGAATGTCCCTTTTTCATATACTTCTGGTACATTTTTACTGTTTATGAAATATATATGCATTCATTAGATTCTCTCAAAGGATTGTATTTTTTAATCATTAGTTCATTTTCCTGATCTTGGTCTAGTTCCTTATTGATTTTTTTTTATCGATTTTTTGTATGTCTAAGGTTCTTGTGGGAAATTTCCATCAAATTTGAAGAAATTCCCTAAAATTTGAGGGAAGTGCTTCAAATGTGTTGTTGTGAAGTAAGATAATGTTATGCTGTGGTAGCAAGTTACTGTCTAATCTCAATGTCTAAAAACAACTTAAATTTGGAAGGTACATGCCATGTGCCATTTTTGAAAGGCAGCATGGTATGGTGATGAAGAGCATGGACTATGGGACCAGACTGATGGGTTCCCATGCTGACTCTGTCATTCATTTGCTGCCATATCTTTGTTGGGCTATTAATTTTTCCCTACCTCAATGTCCTTATCTCAACAATGAAATAACAATAATAATACTCTCCTCATTGAAATGTACAAGGAAAGAAATAATGAAAATCTCACAGCTCTTTTAAGATACCCACCTTGATTTCAGATTTCTGGACTCCCGAACTATCAGACTATACATTTCTGTTGTTTCAAGCCACCTGTTTATAGTACTTGTTACAGAAGCCATAGAAAGCTAATACACCATGTAAGTTTATATTACATTTTAAAATATATATTCACATAGTTTGGTTTAATACTACTTAATTATATAATGTAAGCTGATGCTTAGTTTCTGATGTAAAACCACTTATGAGATTAAAATTTGCAATCCTATAGAGTTGAAATCACATGATGGATGGCTTAGCTTCTCAAATTGTACACACAAAAAAATCATCTCCCATTACAGTGATCAAAAACATCATGAACTACAAAAATACATAAATAGATGGATATTGAAGCCTCAAGTAACATTTTTAGTATGCCTTCAAGCTTATTTGCAATCACAATTAGATGTCCAGAGCAAACATAGGGAGTAGTCATATCTTTCAATGAAAGAAGAAGAATAAACTATCCAAAATGTGTGTGGAAAGTTTCTTCTCAGCAGGACCATTATAAAGAATCAACTGCAAGTTGATGAATGCTAATGACATTAGTTCTGCCATAAGACTACTTAAAGAGATACAATGTAATAAAAATTTATGCTCATTCATTGATGTGCACATATATATGCCAAGAGAAGAAAAAGTATTAATTATGAGCCTTTATAGAAAGGAAGTGTTAAAGTATTTCAGTTAATTCAGATTTATCAATGAATGCCTCTGCAAGAACATTTTACTCCTGTTGGCGGGAAGCACCCCGGATGTGGAGTAGGGCCCGGGGCGGCCAGGCCCGAGGGCCGGCCAGGGCGGGTGGGGTCCTCCCTGGGTTCTCCCCACCGTGGCCACCCGGGGCGGCACCTCGGCGAGAACAGCTGGCAGCAGAGCCTCACCTTCCGGGTCCCACGGTCGAGGAAAAAGTCAAGAAAAGTGATGTGTGTGCCCGGCAAAAAAAAAAAAAAAAAAGAACATTTTACATTCACAATAACATAATTAATACAAATGTAATGAAACTAGATTAATTAACAATATCTGACAATTTATGTCAAATTACTATCAGTCATGCATTTCAATGATGTATTAATTATTAACTAATTAAAAATATTAAAGAATATATGACATACACTTGTATCAATTTATTTCATTAGGATTAGGGCAGGGTAAGACCCACAATTAATTATCACTGAGTTTTTTAATGTTTAACACAAACTTTATGATCACATATCTAATTTTAATGACATTTTTCAGATTTCAAAGGAATTTTTATCAGCTCAGTGATATATTAATTTAGCCAGAATATAACTAAATACTATGTGAGATAATCAGTTGGAGGGTGAACATCAATTTCAGAAATCAGTCCAACATTTCTACCTCTTTCTCGTAAATCTGAATTAAATTATATCTTAGGGAACCATAGATATTCATACATATAAAAAAATTTAAAAGCATACATTAATGATATTCACTAAACAATAACATTGTCCATGTGTTTTGATTGCAGGAAATATATGAAGGTACCAATAAAATGTAGAGGAACCCATGTGCCAAAGTAAAACTACTTTACATAGATTTTCCACTTTTAAACAGTTGATTAACATTATACCATGCAACCTATAAGGTAGACAATGGCTTTGATTCATCATTCAGATTCCTACCCCTTTTAAGAAGGTCACACCCTTACAATAACTTTGACATTTGCAAAATATAAAAATAGTAGTGATAACTGCTATTAGTTATGAGAACTTACTATTTATATTCTAACTAGAGGCCCAGTACATGAAAATTCATGCACGGGAATGGAGGTCCCGCAGCCCGCCCTGCCCCCTCTCACAGTCCGGGAGCCCTCAGGGGCAGGAGGCGACATGGTGATCAGGGGAAGATGACGCCCCATCACACCTCTGCTGCCGCCTCAGCTGGCCCTGGTTACTTGAGCCTTGGTTGGCTATGAGTGGCTGGGCAGCTGCCATCTGAGGCTTGCCTGTGCCTCAGGCAGGCCCTGGGCAGCTGGAGGGCTGAGGGGACTGGGCGCTGTCATCTTGTGGCTGTGGGCACTGCTATCTTTGAGAGTGTGGCAGTCAATTAGCATATTCCCTCCTTATTGGTGGTGGGTGCCACTATCTTTGTGACAGTGTGAGGGTCAATTAGCATATTCCTGTTTTATTAGATAGGATGCCCACAGTTGCACAGCTGGGCAGGGACAGAGCTGTATGTGAATGTGGTTAAACTGGTTCCAGAGTCCCTTTTTTAAATCTAGAAACAAAAAGTGACTTCATATGTAATACTAAGAGACATAACAATTCTTTTTAGAAAAATATATTTTTATTGATTTCAGAAAAAAAGGGAGAGGGTGAGAGAGAGAGAAACATCAATGATGGGAGAAAATCACTGATTGACTACTTACTGCACGCCCCCATTGGTAATCGAAGCCACAGCTTATATGCCCTGATCAAGAATCAAACTGTGACCTCCTGGTTCATAGGTTGATGCTTAACCACTGAACAATTCTTGCCTTTCTTTAAAAACATTTAATTTATTGCCTCTTTAATAATGAGGAAAGATTGCTTTTGTCTTCAGTATTGAAAACATCATATCCTTTTCTTCATCGGGAAAAAGAAATACAGTAAATGGTTAAGTCTGCAAATTATCTGAACCTGACTGCCCATAATACCCTTTTTTAATGTCCATGCAGCTTACTAAATCTTATTATTAGAAAGTGGGTTCAGTAATCAAAAATATCTGGGAGACTGGGACTAAAATAAAAAAAACTGTTTCTTTAGATTGTTTCAAATTCTACTATATTAATGCAATTTTGATGTATTCTCAGACCTCTAAAATTCTATATATACTATCAGACCTCTAAAATTCTTTCACTTAGATGTAAAAGACTATCTTCATTGTTCATTTTGTTACTGTGAATTCAAAATCAATTATTTAATTTAGAGTAGTTTTAGGTTTATAACATAATTGAGTAGAAAGTACAGAAAGTTCCTATATACCCTATCCCTTCCCAACTTCCCTTATTATTAAAATTGATGAATTAATATTGATACATTATTAACTGAAGTCCATAGGTTTGCATTAATATTCACTCTCAGTACTGTACAGTTTCATGAGTTCTGACAGATGAATAATATCATGTATCCACTATTACATCTTATAAAGAATATTGTCTCTGACACCTGTATGCCTTTGCCACACCTATGCATCCCTTCCCCCTACCATCCATCTCTTGGCAGTGGCAATCACTGATTTTTCCCCACTGCTCTTTCTATTGTCACTATCCTTTTGCCTTAGATACAAAGTCGTATAGTTGAAATATACAGCACATAACCTTTTTAGAATGAATTCTATTACTTAGCAAAATGTATTCAATATTTTTTCTATATTGTTTTTTAAAATTTTAAGCTCACTAGCTCATGTCTTTTTATCTTGGGATACTATTTCATTATCTAGATGTACCAAAGTATATTTATCACTTCACCTATTGAAGGACATCTTGGTTGCTTCCAATTTCTGACAATCATTAATAAGGCTGTTATAAACTTTGGTATGTAGGTTTTTGTGTAGGGAAATAGTTTACAGATTAATTGGGTAAATACCTAGCAGGACAATGGCTAGATTATATAGTAGGACTGTGTTTAACTGTAAAAACCTCAAATGTCTTTCAAAGTGGCTGTACCATTTTGCTTTCCCACCAGCACTGAAGGAGAGTTCCTCTTGCTCCACATCCTCACCAGTATTTGATGATGTTGCTCTTGTTGGTTTTAGTCATTCCAATGGGTGAAGTGGTATCTTATTGTTTTAAGTTGCAATTACCCAGAAGGATATGATATGGATCATTTTTCCACATGCTTATTTCCATCTGTATACCTTCTTTGGTGAGGTGTCTGTTCAGATAGTTTACCTATGTGTTAATTGCATTGTTTTCTTATGGAGTTTAAAATGTTTATAACTTGGATACCAGCTCTTTATCAGATATGTGTTTCAAAAATATTTTCTGCAAGTGTGTGACTTGTTTCATTGTCTTAATCTGTGAGTTTTTAAAGAATGAAATAAAATTTAAAAATTTAATACCCTTTTATTTATTTCTACTCTGTACAGTGTATGTATTCATGCACAGTAGGCTTCAGTGAACAATTCTGAGTCTGCTTTAACATTGAGTACATGTGTTTACCCCCGCCCCAACCCGTACTGTACACGGGGGTGAATGCCTTCGATCTTTCAGTCTGCTTGGTGACTAATGGCTACCATTTATTATCTGCTAGATGATGTATCAGGGTAGATTACACATTTACTTACTGAATCTTTGCAATGAAAATTAGGAGATATTATCTATATTTTACAAAAGTGTAAAATTATCTCTGAAAATGTAATTTATTGGTCCAGAATTTAAAAGTAGTTATTTGGTATAAGATGAACTTTAGCTTACTCTATGTGGTTTCAATACTCATGTTTCCAATTATACTAGGATATTTCCAACACAGTTTTTCAGTATTCATTTGAGAATCATTATTTAGGGAAGGACAATATGATTGACTAGTATACAAAAAGTCTGTGCAGCAGTTATCAATTCCAATGATAAAAGTAAATCCTCATACCTTATTTATTTAAACTACTGTTTCCGACTATCATCTATAGCAGTGGTTGGCAAACTGCGGCTCCTGAGCCACATGCGGCTCTTTGGCTCCTTGAGTGTGGCTCTTCCACAAAATACTACAGCCTGAGCAAGTCTATTTTGAAGAAGTGGCATTAGAAGTAAAAAAATTGGCCCTCAAAAAAAATTTTAATCGTTGTACTGTTGATATTTGGCTCTGTTGACTAATGAGTTTGCCAACCACTGATCTAGAGGTTATAAGGATTCAATAGATACTGAGTGTGAAGTGGTAGCATACTGTTGTCTCCTAGTAAGAACTCTATAAATTATAGACATTCCTGCAACTACCAACAGCAATGCCATTATTATAGCTTTTATTTTTATTACTATGATTGGTCCTTGTTACTGGAGGAATGTGAGACTTTCTTAAGCAAATTATTTGCCTTGTTAGCTCCTCTGGTTCCTCCGAATTATGATACACATCCTCTCACATGGCTGTTGTATGATTTGAGAGGGATAATACATGTAAATTACTCAGTGAAGTGACAGACACATGGTCTCTGTTCAATGAAAATACCAGTAGTTTTTCTCCTTTTCTCCCCTCTCCCTTGAAGAATGTTTACCTGAAGCTTTTTTGCTGGCTGCCAGGTGTGTATATGATCTGATGATGGATACTGTGGGATTCATATCTCTTCTCCATCTTTATGAAACATTATAGATTTAAAAATATATTTCAAGTTGATAAATGACCCCTATCCAGATGAAATACAATATATTTGTTGATTATCCACAGGGACCAATGTAAATCTTCAGAAAAAAAATATAAAATAAATGTGTGCTATTGGTGTAAATACAGAAGGTTTTTTAGTATTTTATGTACTTGTTTTAGTGAATGTTAAATAGAAGCAACTAAGAAATAGTCCACAAAATATCAACATTAATGAAAACAAAACTTGCTAACATAAGGTAGAACATACTCTATACTTATAAAATGTAGTTTGTAGATGAAATTGAAATCTCTTCTGCAAATACCTCTCTTCATGTTGTTCATAAGTAACAACTTATTCACTCGAGTCTTCTCAGGCTCACTCTGACCCCACAGCCTGTGGACTTTCATAATTTCTAAGATTTGGTGATTGGGCCCATGTTAAAATGTACTCTCTAAATTCCAGGATAATTTTCATATCTTTAAGGTTATACTTATTTCCATTTTTTTCTACTTTCTGTACCATTTTTTACAGTATGCTAAACTGCAAGGTTATTGGTGTCACTTTTATTTTCTTTCTTCATTGCTAAAGGATCAAAAGTGTAAAAGATAAGTGAGAATAAGAGGAAATGGAAATCTCTGTTCCTGTGTTAGATGTCAAAGGAGAAAAAAAGGATCTATTGGTTAAAGAAGGCAGACTAAAGATTTTTCGGATAAAACAATGAATCAAATTTTATGTTAAATTATATATACTTACTGATTGTCCAGGTATTAGCCAGTAACTGTTGCATGCATTCCCTGCAGCTTGAAAAATTTAATGAATTCCCTCATCAAGGAGTCTTTACTGCAACCGGCTTTGTGCCAGTATTTGAAGTCAGGTAACATGAATAAGAGCTCATTGTCATAACCATATATTCATTGCTTACCATGATGTATGCATGTAGAATGTTTGTGAGTGCTTGTTGGGTAGATTAGTGTTTTACTCATTCCTATACATTTACATGATACATAATCTTACTCTGTTCACAGAAAAAAAAAATGTCTAATTGAACTTTGAGAGTTTCTTTTTTGCCTATCATTCCATTTATTGCATCAAATAATTCAGGCACTAAAATTAATATTTGATCAAAAGAGATAACTTATGAGAATTTTCATTGAAAATCCTCCACGATAGTATAAGACATTATGCTACTATCACCTTAAGAAGTATCAGCTAAGCACTGAGAAAGTAATAAAATTTTAAAATACTTTTGCACTAGGCTGATATTGCTGAATGGAGATTTGTTGAAACTCAAGGTAAAAATCTCTCTTGAGTCTGTTGCCTTTTCTCCTCCAGCTGTGCTTATTTCCCATGGGACCTGCTCCTGAAAGTCAGTGGTCTCTTTGGTTTCTGTAGTTTGGCTTTCCTGTGCTGATTTAATACTAGACTCAGTAACCCGCTGTAACAGAGGAAAGGAATGTTTCATATCTTGTGAGGCAGGGTCAGATATTGCCTGACTGTCAAGTACGTTCCGTTCCGTGATCTTCACTGCCTTTTCTCCTCAGGCCTTCACAATTGTCAAAGATGATCAACATAGAAACTCATTTCAAATTCCAAAGAATAATGATCAATTCTCAAGACAATTTCTTGTTGTAAATGATTTGCCAGATAGGTTTATGGTCCATAAGAATGGCTAAGAAAATTAACCTCAGACAAACATCAGTTCTTTACAAATTTAGTACAAACATCAATATGTGGATTCCAAGATGATATTTTAAAGTTTATTTCAGAGTGTGGGCATAGCTGTTGGCAATTATGTACTGTAGTCCTTTCCTCAACCATTCTCTTGATGCTTCAGAAAATATTTTTAAAGAAAGAGCATCCAGTTTTATAGATCAGTGAAATATGGTTCTTGAGGAAAGGGAGGTGATGAGTAGTAAAGAGAAAAAGGGGTCAAATATATGGTGACAGAAGATTTGACTTTGGGTAGGTAGTAAGCACAGTGCAATATGCAGGTGATGTATCATAGAATTACTTGAAACCTACATAATTTTATTAGCCAATGTTACCCCAATTAATTTAATTTAACATTTTAAAAAATAAAATAAAAATACCCACTACTAGAGAAATCATATTTTTTCACTTTCCCTTTCTTACCCCTCTCTATCCCTTAACCTTACCTCTCTCCCCTCCCCTCCCAAAAAATGGCTATGTCTGTACACAGCTTCCAATGGTAATGTTTTTTGGGTTAAAAATCAAGGAAAAAGTAACTTAGCATGCTATTTCCACAAATGATGCTTGGTAAAAACGGATAGTATTATACACATTGTTATTTTTACGGTGGTGCCTTTTCCTCTAAACAAGTTTTAACAAGTCCATAATTGTCTGCCATTTCATATGGCTTTTTCAAAAATTTTCAATTGTACAATTGCAAATAATGGTGAATTGTGAGCCTTATGTCATATCAAGAAAATAATTGTGTCATATAACAATTATTTCTGTTTGCTTTTTGCTATTTTCATCTTCATTTCCATGTGCACTCATAATTTGCTGGAAAATATTCTTACTAAATTATCTCAGAGAAGGAAGTAATGCAGTAAAAGTGCTACTTCTACAGTTAATGTTTCACTGGAATTACAAGAAATGTTTAATTTTTCATGGGAGCTTATATATTTTGTTTTGGATATCATTAAGTCCTTAAAGTCAGAGATTATATTCTCTCTGTGTGTATCTGTATCTCTGTATTTCATGGACTAAGATATGCATTGTTCATAGTTACTTAGTAAATACTGAATGAACAAATTTGAAATTTAAATGCTGTTCTCTTCTATTAATTTTTCTTTGTTGATACTGTGTTTTAAACAAATCATTTTATTATTTTAATATTTACATACTAAGCTCTCATTTTGAAAGATTATACAATATCTTTAAGCTTTTTTTATAATGCATTTACTAGAGGCCCAGTGCATGAAATTCATTCATGGAGTCAGGGTTGTCCCTCAGCCCAGCCTGCACTCTTTCCAATCTAGGATCCTTTGAGGGATGTCCAACTGTCCATTTTGGGCAGTCGGTTATCCCTCTCACAATCCAGAACTGCTGGCTCCCAACTTCTTACTTGCCTGCCTTCCTGATTGCACCTAACTGCTTCTGCCTGCCAGCCTGATCACCCCCTAACCACTCTCCTGCCAGCCTAATTGATGCCTAACTGCTCTACTGCTAACCTGTTTGTCCCTAACTGCCCTCCCTTGCAGGCCTGGTCCCTCCCAACTGCCCTCCCCTGATAGGATAGAGGCCTAGTGCACTGGTGGGGGCCAGCTAGTTTGCCCTGAAGGGTGTCCCAGATGAGGGTGGGGGTCCCTTGGAGCATGGGGTGGCCTGGGTGAAGGGCCTGTGGTGGTTTTCATGCTGGCCACATCCCCTGCTAACCCAAGCAGATGCCCTGGTATCTGGGATTTATTTATCTTCTATAATTGAAACTTTGTAGCCTTGAGTGGAGGCCAAGGCAAGCCAGAGTGTGCAGGAAGCTTGGCTTCCTCCATTGCCAGAGAAACCCAAGCCCTCCTGCTTGCTCCGTGGCCATAGCCATCTTGGTTGGGTTAATTTGCATAATCACTGCTGATTGACTATGGGCATGGCTTGAGGGTATAGCAGAGTGATGGTTAATTTGCATATTACTCTTTTATTAATTTTCTTCTGAATATAAAATGATGCAGGTTTATAGAATAAAGTATTAATATGCAAATAAAAATCACCAAATTCCAGAACTATATATAGCCACATGTCCACTCTTTTAATAAGTATTAATTTCTAATGGAAGACAGTTAATTAATAGAAAATAATAAAACAACATGCTTACCCATTTTTGCAAACTTTTATATATGCAAAGTGACTTCCTTAGAAATAAAATGTTATATACAAAGACATAGATAAATTAAAGGTTTTTAAACTAATCACATTTTAAATTTTTAAAAATTTATTTGAACTAAAAAAAAAAGAAAACCATTTACCCATCTCTTTCACCTCCTAATCCTCCACCTTTGGCGACCAGTCACCAATCTGTAGTTTGTATCTATGAATTTATATATCTTTCTATCTATCTATTACCCATCTACCTATATGTGTATGATACAGATATAGATGATGTAGGTATAGATCGCACATATAAAGACATCAATCATAAGGTATTGTCTTTCTCTGATTTACTTCACTTAACATATTGCCCTCAAAGGTCATCAATGGTATCACAAATGGCAAGATTTCATTCTTTTAACATGGCTGAAGAACATTGTATATATACCACATTTTCTTTATCTATTTATTTATTGATAGACACTGAGGTTGTTTCCGTATCTTATCTATTATAAATAATGCTGCCATGAGATGCATGTATCTTTTCTAGTTAGTGTTTTCATTTTCTTTGGATAAATAACAACAGAAATTGCTAGATATGTAGTTCTATTTTAAATTTTTTTGTGGAGCTGCCATACTGTTTTACAGTATCTGCACTAATTTACATTCCCAACAACAGAGCTCAAGAGTTCCTTTTTCTTCTGTTTTTGCTAATAGCCCTTCTAACAGGAGTGAGGTGATATCTCATTATGATTTTTGTTTGCATTTCCTGGATGATTAATGATATGTAACATCTTTTTATATACCTGTTGGCCATCTGTATATCTTCTTTGGAGAAATGTCTATTTAGATCTTCTGCCCAAGTTTGTTTCCAATCATTTTTATTGTTGAAAGTATTCCACATGTCCTCCTCTTCCCCCCATTGAGCCCCTCCAGCCTACTCCACCCCAGGCCTTCAGCACACTATTATCTATTTCCATAGGTTATGCATATATGTGTAAAAGGTCATTGGTTGATTATCTCCCATCCATTCCTCTTGCCCCGCCTTCTTTCTGAGATTGTGCACTTTGCTCTATGCTTCTGTGTCTCTGGATCCACTCCATTTATCAGATATTTTGTTATTTAGATTCCACGTATGAGTGTGATCATGTTATACTTATGTTTCTCTGTCTTATTTCACTTAGTATGATACTTAATCATATTTTTCCTAATGAGTTATATAAGTTCTCTATATTATATACATTATTTGCACATATTTTCTTCCATTTAGTAGGTTGCTTTTTTATTTTCTTGTAGATTTCCATTGTTATGAACTATTATTTATTCCAGGTGATGGCAGTAAAGTACCTTTGCTCTAGTTGCAAAAATAAAAGAGCTAAGCTCAAACACTTAAACTTCTTACATATAAGAAATAAATAACCCCTACTTGTCAGATCATACACACCCACATGTACACATGCACACATACATGACTATCATACTAAAATATATATTAAAAAAACAAAATTATTAAACTGACAATATACTTTTTATCTTAATATATAACAAGTTATATGGATATTCTTGTTTCATTTTATTATCTTTTTTTAATTTGACATGTTTTAGCATAAGCGCCAACTCACTTATATGACTTGATAAGCTAGTAGAAATATTTATACTCTACATAGGGCATTTTAAAGTGCACCTGGAGAGCCTTATGCTTAGTGAAATAAGACAGTCAATGAAGGAGAAGCATCACATGATCTCACTTATTTGTGGATAATAAAGAACATTATAAACTGATGAACAAAAGGATAGATACAGAGGCAGTAAAGCATCAAACAGACTGTGAAATTACAGCAGGAAGATTAAGGTTAGGTGAGGTATATAAGAGATCAATCAAAGGACTTGTATGCATGCATATAAGCATAAAAATGAACATAGACACTGGGGAGTTGGGGTATGCCGGGAGGGAGGGGGGGCAATGGGGAGATATGTATAAAAAATTAATAAAAAAATAAAGTGCACCTGGATAAAAAATAAATAAATGGTAGATTGAGGGACAGGTGAGACCTCGATAAAATTTGTTAGTTTAAATTTGTCACATAGAACAAATGGCAGCAGAGCTATGTTATGTAAATGACAGATTTCACACGAGAAACATTACATAAATCCTTCAGAATGTTAAGTAGAATTGCAACAGATAGGACACTGAAAAAGGAATGAATGGTAGAGAAGATGCTTAAAATTTAAAAAATTGACTCAAACACTATAGAAAACAAATTAATTGAAGTTTTATAAATACATATTTTTTGTTGATTTCAGAGAGGAAAGGAGAGGGTGAGGTTCATGTTTAGATGAGGAAGAGCATGCCCTACTACTGCTGGCTTCCCTATCCAGAATGCTTGAGCTCTGGGATCCTTGAATTACAGAAATTTCACTCTCTGTAGAAATCTTCTCTCTGTTAAGTTGATCCTATTCTGGCCCTTTTACTATGAAAATAAAGAATTTGGCAAGAGTAGGTTTACAGTTACAGAGTTTATTCTTATTATTTATTAATTATTGTGTTATTTTCCAAAAATAATTATAAGCCTTATTTTGCCCCACCCTATATGCTTGCTTCTGCTCTGAAGATTTCTGGCTTTTTTTCACCACCTCATATTTACCATTATGCAAACTTATTTCATATAAAAATACATTTTTTTTTTGAAAATTTAATTTTGAAAACGGCACTTTTCCCAGATGTATGAGAAACTTAAATAAGGGGCAATGTAACAAGCTCAAGAATGAACTGTATTTTATATGAGTTCCCTATTGGATTTTTTTAAAAATAACTATTGTATAGGTAACATATATGACATATATTTACATTTCCATATGACTTCTGAACTAAAGTTTTAAATGTTGTCAAAACAGAACAATGCAATTAATGGACCAAGAACCCACACTGGGCATCTAGTTCACAACCCAATCATATGTACTGACCTGGAAATCTAACCGTGACTACCTGGTTCATAGGTTGACTCTCAACCACTGAGCAATGCTGTCAGGGAAAGAAAAAGTTCTTATAGCCCATATCTAAGATGGTCATTGAGTAAAAAAACTGGAAGAGTAAAGTATGCAAAGAATATAAATGTACAATGAGGACAACAGTAAAACACTGATAATATAGAATAAGAACAATGCTATTTTAACCTTACGTTAAAATAGCATAAAATCCTTTACCTCTTAACTGCTAAGAATTATAGAAGCATTCTTAGGAAACTTTAGCAAGAGTATATTTATCCAGTCTTACTAGGTTTTCAATTGAACATCCATGTGTCATGTTTTATAACTAGATGATAAAAATATGTATCATTATTGAATTATAAAACCTAAATAAATTATTTCCATTTGACCCTATTGGAGATCTATGAATTGAACCTTTCATTGTACCCAACTCTCCCCACCACCATCCACATGCAAGCAAATTGAGAACTATGAACTTCATAGTTAGCTTTCTTAAAAGAATAGAGCAAGCTATATGGCTAGAAAAATCATTTCATGATATAGATATCAGACCATGCTTGCTGTCTTGTGGGTTTGTAACATTTTCTTTGATTTTTCCTAATTGGATGTGTTAGATTTTTACTATGCTAATTATAATAACAGGACATAGAATTTTAGGTAAGGTAGCACTTTGTAGATATGATTATATTTATCAGATAACAAATAATTTTCCTATTTTAAAAAATTTTTATTTTAATCCTCAAAGAGTGAGAATATTTTCCCACTGATTTTTAGAGATAAAGGAAGGAATGGGGAAAGGAGAGAGTGAGAGAAAGAGAGAAACATTGATGTGTTAGAAACACATCGATTGGTTGCCTCCCACTGGCACCTCCCACTGACACTGGGGTAGAAGATTGAACTTGCAATCAAGGTAAGTGCCCTTGACCAGGAATCAAACCAGAGACCCTTCGGTCCATGGCCCAATTCTCTAACTACTGAGAAAAACTAGCCAGGGCTAATTTGCTTATTGGGTAAAGGAAAACACTGAACACAGAAACGTTTCTTATAGCTAGTTGATAACTGGAACTCAAGTATCTTGTACTCCTAGATCAGAACTCTTTATCATCATATATTGTCTACTCTGCTTCTAAGCATATGAAGTATATACAAAGGCAATTTAAAAAAAATGTTTAGGGTAAATAAAAAAAAAAAAAACTACTTAGGAAAAAAGTTGTTCAGTTGTGCTGAGACCGGTTTGGCTCAGTGGATAGAGCATCGGCTTGCGGACTGAAAGGTCCCAGGTTCGATTCCGATTGGGGGTGTGTACCTTGCTTGCAGGCACATCTCCACTGTGGGGTGTGCAGGAGGTGGCTGATCGATGTCTCTCTCTCATGGATGTTTCTGACTTTCTATCTCTGTCCCTTCCTCTTTGTAAAAAAATCAACAAAACATATTAAAAAAAAGTTATTCAGTTGCAAAATCAAAATTCTTTGCAAAACTTTAAATATTCTTTACAAGAAGATCTAAGTGATCCCAGGACTGGAAACCAGAAGACCTAAGTTGACTGCTCACTGCAGTCCCATTCACTAAATGTGGCAAAGTTACGAAAGCATACCCATCCCTGAGTGATACAGGATTGATCCTATCCCAGAGTTTGGCCTCAGGACAATCCCATGGCTTTGCCATAGGGATCTCAGAATGCCCAATAGTCTACTTCTCAATAGTCACTCTACTCTCTCCCAGGGTAAGATTTGCATTGAGGTCTGGTGACTTTTCCATTCTATACCCACGTCACTCCTATTTTCTCTCACACAGTCATTTTACTTAATAGCATACATATTTGCTTCTATAACACCATCTTGGGATCAGCCTCTTAGAGAGTTCAAAGTAATGCAATGACCGAAGACTTTCTCTATTTCAGAAGTCTTCTCATAATATTTCAATACCTACATTGCCAAATGTAAACCTGGTTATAACTAAGCTTGCATAACTTATAAGTTGCATTGTTAATTTCAATTAAATTATGTGGGATTTGGGGAGCTGGGGCAGGGGTGGAGGGATTGAGCAAAAAAGAAAAAACACCCATAGACACAAACAACTGTGTGGTGGTTGCTGTAGTCAGAGTGTGGGTAGAGAAGGTGGAGGAGGGTGTAGGGGGGATAAATGGTATGGATGGAGTCATGACTTGGGGTGGTGAACATGCGATGCAGTGTTGTGGAATTGTGCACCTCAGACCTGTATAATTTTGTTAACCAATGTTACCCCAATAAATTCAGTAGAAAAAAAAAATTGTGTGTAAAAAAGAAAAAAATGAAGTCAGAGTGACAATGTCAAGCATTCTGTAGTAATATGCTTTGTTATGGTATTTTCTGATTATTTAAACTTGTTCTGTCATAAATTATCATTTCTTTTAAATATAATCATTTCCTTAATGCCCAAACACAATACGGTAAAAGTATGCTTACACAGTTCATTGTGTAAGTAAATATTATAATTTCCTTATTTCCAAAAATACCCAGGAAAATTCTTCTTATATAGTTTATGTGTAAGGTTAGCATATAAATTGAAACCATGAAGCTTAATTGATAAAAGAAATGTCAATGTATCAGGAATTATAGCATTGTGGATGGTTTTCCTTTGAGCCCTGGGATCTGCTGTGTATATTCAGAAGCACTTCCTTGCAATCAATATCAGAACAATGTCAAGTCCAGTTTTCATGAAAGGGGCATTTTTAGGGTAGATCCATGATCAAGATCAATCCTATTGAATAAAGGACTAATTAAATGTTCACCTGTAGTAATTGCCCCTTTATCTGTATAGTTAACTCCTCTCTGCTGCTCTCTGAAGATTTTTAAAATAGCCAAAAAAGCAGTAAAGGAGAGTTGAACTGCATAGTCTAATATCAAACTGGAACTACTGTTTCTCCTCTGAAACAATAATAGGCAATTATGCACACCAGAAAAAGCATTGTCATTGACCTCCCAATGAGAGAATGGATACTCATCTGCAAAAATTGTCTATGGAATTTTCCAGACTGTAGCACATTCTACTAAGTGTTGATATAGTCTATATGCAGTTTGGATTTCTCCTTGTCTTCAAAATAACAAAAGCAAAAATGAAACAAAAACAAAAAAAGCCTTTGGTGGTGAGGAGAGAAGCCATTTAAAATACCAAGTCAGCTTAGAAATATATGATATACATAAAATTACAATAATTCACACAATAAAAGAACTGGGAATGTTTTTCTCCCCAATTTAATTTGTGCTGCTTAAATAATAATAGTAATAAAAATTTACATAGGAAATGAGCTCCCCTTCAAGGAAAAACATTTCTCTTTTAATATCTCAGAAAACTTTTTATTTGGAAGCTGGCTCTCCGGAGGTAAAGTTTGCTCAAACAGATACACACACACAAATGGTGGACAAATGTAATAAGGAAGTTTACTTTTGGCTTCTTTAACATTGCTGAATATTGCTCAAATCAGTTGGCAGTTGCTGCTATAAGATTAGAGACCATGCCTGGCCAATGTGGCTCAGTGGTTGAGCATTGACCTATGAACCAGGAGACCATGATTTGATTCTGAAGTCAGAACATATGCTTAGGTTGTGGGCTGGATCCCCAGTGTGAGGCATGGAGATTCTCGGTCATCATTGATGTTTCTATCGCTCTCTCCTTTTCAATTCCTCTCTGAAATCAATAAAAATATATATTTTAATACTAGAGACCCTAAATTGCTAAACATTAGAAAAACTAACTGAACTTTTGATGTTGGGAACCAACACCCAATGTTCTGTCACTTTGCCACCTGAGTAACATAATCAATCCCTTAGCCCTGCAAACAATGTAATAAAACGTGACTTGCTTTATCCTCTCCTCCCAGTCCCACTGAGACTACTGTTCAATCTTGTCAAGTCCTTTATCACTTTCATATCACATTCTTTTACTGCTTGTATCTTGAATTTGACTCTTGTTCTCAGGGGATCAGAATGCCACTGCCAGCAGCCATTTCACTGTCACCTTCAACAACCAGGAGAAAGATGGAACTGCATACATCTATCTACAATGGGTTTGAGTTTTCATCTCTCAAAGCACATGGCCTTAAAAACACTCACTTTCGATTTACAAGTGTATTGACCAGAACCCATTTCAACAATTGGAAATCACTGCCTGGGACATCTTGAAATGACCTAGGGATTATTTTCTTACCATTAGATGTTCACATGGCTAAATTAAGAAAATTAAGAAATGTGGAGTAGAACTTAATCTTTATATATATATATTTTTTTTTTAATATTTTTTACAGAGAGGAAGGGAGAGGGATAGAGATTAGAAACATCGGTGAGAGAGAGGCATTGATCAGCCGCCTCCTGCACGCTCCCTAGTGGGGATGTGCCTGCAACCAGGATAAATGCTCTTGACCAGAATTGAACTTGGAACCTTTCAGTCTGCAGGCCGACCCTCTATCCACTGAGCCAAACTGAGTTCAGCAGAACTGAATCTTTTTGTAGTTGCTTTTACTTATATCAATTTAAATCTCTTCTTATTTTCATTTCAGTTTTCTTCCTGTGATTCTGTAATTTGAATTTTGTGATACTTAAAATATTTGAGTCCCCAAATTCATAATTAATATTAATATTATATTTAATATATTTATATTGGCTATTTTTTGAGTGCTTACTATACATTGGGCACTGTTCTTACTAGAGGCCCAGTGCCCAGATTCGTGCACCAATGGGGTCCCTCAGCCTGGCCTTCACCCTCTTACAATCCAAGATCCCTTGGGGGATGCAGGCCTATGGAGATTGGGCTGAAACTGGCAGGCTGACATTCCCACTTTAGCAGTGCTTAAAGTGGCAGGTGGCTAGGGAGAAGCTGGAGCCAGGGCTGAGTGTCATGCCACTCCTGTTCATCCCAGCCCTGCTGCACCTGTTGCTGCACTGAGATTCCCACTGCTGCAGATGCACTTGCCAGCTGTGAGCCTGGCTTCTGGCTGAGCTGTGCTCTTGCTGTGGGAGTGCGTTGACCATCGGGGAAGCTCCTGCATTGAGCATCTGCCCCAGGTGGTCAGTGAATATCACAGCGATTGGTCAACCGGTGCAGAGGTCTACCAGTAGTAATGGTCGCTTAGGCTTTTATATATGTAGATGACTTATTTAATCCTCATAGCTCCCCTACAATGAAAGCTTTATTTTTATTGCCTTTTTACATTAAAAAAACAACAAGCAGGAAACAATTACCCATCTGTCTATATTGATATTCTAATATTGGTGAGCAGTCTTCTCTGCCAGGATTATCACAGTGTAAAGAAATTTGTTTTAACTGAGGAAATGAGAAAGAAATAATTTCACAGCGGTAGGCATAGGTTATGCTGCTTAAAGAGGTCAATTCTGTTTCTTAGAAAGGCTGGTTTAACCAATTGTTTAATCTATAAAACCAATGGAATCGCTAGTTAAACCACAACTGACATCTTACTGAATATATATATTTTCGAAAACCAAATATATCTATGTGGCACCCTCACTTCTTAATCTCATTTCCAAAGTATTGGTTTGCCAGAAGCGAGTAACTTGGAACAATGACATTGACAGGGGGAGCAGAAGAATGCTATTTTATCTGCCTTTTTGTGTAAGGCAGAGCACTCCCATGGAAATTCTATAAAAGAGAGAGAGAGAGAGAGAGAGAGAGAGAGAGAGAGAGAGAGAGGCAGGCATATTCCTGCATATCTGATATTCTTGTTTCTACAAGAGAATCACATTCAGGAAACAACTATTATGGAGTCTTGGAATTTGCAAGAAGAACAAGGAAAATTTTTAAATGTTCTTGATTCTTCATGCATGTTTGTCAGATTCACCTCTGGGTGAATGCTTGAGGTTACCTTTTGGAAATGAGGTGTTACCAGATACCCAGTGGAATATCTTAAGGGATATTGAAAGAAAAATAGGCCAATATGTCTTTTTTAAAAATTCGAGATCCAAAATAACTCAACATTAGAAAAACTAACTGAAATTTTTATGTAGAGAGCCAATACCTAATGTTCTGTCACTTTGTCACCTAAGTAACATAATCCCTTAGCCCTGCAAACAATGTAATAGAACCTGACTTGCTTTATCCTCTCTTCCCAATCCCACTGAGACTTGACAAATCCTACGTCAATGTTTAATCTTATCAAGTCCTACATCACTGTCATACCACATTCTTCTTCTGCTTGTATCTTTTTATTATATTTATTTATTGCTAACCATTTGTTTTATTTTACTTATTGAAAATGCTTTGTTTCTGTATTTTATAAAATTAGGATATTAAAATTTTATTTATACCTTCAATGATGTAATTTATAAAAATTGTGGGTTTTTAAAAATATATATTTTTATTAATTTTATAGAGGAAGGAACAGAAAGAGATAGAAAAATCAATAATGAAAGAGAATCAATAATGAGAGAGAATCATTGAATCCTGCATGCCCCACACCAGAGATTAAACCAAAAATGTGGGCATATACCCTGACTGGGAATTGAACTGTGACCTCCTGTTTCACAGGTTGATGCCTAACCACTGAGCCATGCCAGGCAGGCAAGATTGTGTTTTTAATAAAATACATAAAAAAGCATTTGCTATACTTTTTTGGGGGGCAAAGATAATTACAAAAATCAAAGTCATAGTCTTCCAAAGAAGAGAGAAAAATCAGCAAATTAAAGAAGCATGATAATAATTTCACTTATGTGTTTTCAATAAAGTGGTAATTTTCTGCCTTGTATTTAGATGACAGAATAGGTAATCATTTTTTTTTCAAGATATATTTAAAATACATGCTATAACCCCTAGGTAATGGCATTATTTTGTGAAATAGCTGTCGAGTGGCAGATAGAACCTAGGGTGATGCCAGATAATTCCTGTCTCTCCTGGAAGGTCTAAGCTTTGTAATTACATCTCCCTAAGTGAAGGTGGAGCTTGTGACTTGTTTTTTACCAATAGAATATGGCAAAGGTAATAATATAAACCTGTGTTGTTCACCTTGCTTAATGATCCTGCACATTGTCAACTTTACAAATGAGCTCTTGAGAACAATGTTTAGCTTCAAAATTACTTGGTTTAGAGATTTACTTATCACTTCAAGCCATATGCTTGTTACCTTTTATTTATTTCATTGTGTTGTTCAATTTGTTAGGTTCTCCCTTGACCTAATACCCTTTTTTGGTGAAATATATTGTTAGTATATATTGTTAGTATATACACACCTGCAATTGTTGTTTTGTCCTTATAAATGAAGGCTTTTTTTCAATATCCCCAAATAGGTTTTTAGTTTAGCCTAAATTTACTTTTTCAGTCCTTTACTTTTGAATATTCATAGGTTTTTGGTTTATCTCTTAAAAAATAACATATAGCTGTATTGTTCCTTTTAGCCACCTGACAATTTCTTTTTATTGGGAAGTCTGTGGTTATGACTTATCTCTAAGTCTTATTTCGTACTTTATAAGTGCCCTAATTTTTTTTTGCTCTTTTTGTGTTTTTGAAGGGTGGACTTTTTATTTATCCTTCGTCTTTATTGATTTCAGCACTTGCCTTTGAAATTGTATCCCATATAATTAATACCTAAACTTAATACAATTTAAAGTTAAATACAAACTTAACACACACACACACACACACACACACACACACACAATGCCATAACACCTAGTATTTTAAGTCTTATAAACTTTCAAAGCTACATGCTTCTGCTTTTCAATACTTTAGTTTTCTATTTCTAAAACTGTGTAGCAGCCAGTCCTTTGGCTCTGATACCTTTAGATACTGGTGTTTTCTCCATGAATATGTTATGTCATATGATAAAAGGGGCTTAGAAAATTTAACTCGTGTTACTAATCATCTGACTTTGAAGTAGGGAGATGAGGGCAGATTCTCTCAGTGTCCTTATTCTAATCACTCAAGCCAGTAAAAGCAGATCTTTCTCTGGCTTGAACAAGGGGAAGTGAGAGGCTGTAGAAGGCTTGAGAAGTACTAGACCACTACTGGTGGCTGGAGATAAAGGTGGCAATGTGGAAAGCACGAGAAGGAAATGAATTCTGCCAATAACCGTAATGAATTTGCAGGCAAAATTGTCCTCAGAGCTTCAAGGTAAGGATCTGTGTAGGTAACACCATGACTTCAATCTGTAAGGCTCTGAGCAGAGGACCTAGCTGAGGCACTCTGTGACTGGATTTCTGACCCATGGAAATGAAACTGTGTTGTTTTAAGCTGTTAAGCTTGTGGCAGCAATAAAAAATGAATACAGACTGCATAAAGTGCAGTTACATTTTTTTCAAGAAAAATGATTTTAAATAATATAATAACTTCACATACAATAAACATTAATATTTCAAGAAAAAACTTTTAAATTTAATACTATTACCAAAACTGCACTAACAGAGTATAATATCACAAAAGTTATAGAAACTGTTAAAAACCTGCAAATAATATAGACCTGTGTTGTTCACCTTGCTTAATGATCCTATACATTGTCAACTTCTATTATATTCTAGAATATTTTTTTCCTCTGGCTCTATTTTGGTTCATCAGTTTCTGTTGTTCATTATATTCCACAAATGAGTGAGATCATGTGATATTTATCTTTCTCCACCTGGCTTATTTTGCTTACCATAATGTTCTTCAGGTCCACCCATGCTGTTATAAATGGTAAGAATTCCTTCTTTTTTATAGCAGTGTAGTATTACATTGTGTAGATGTACCACATTTTTTAATCCACTCATCTGCTGATGGGCACTTAGGCTGTTTCCAAGTCTTAGCTATGGTGAATTGTGCTGCTATGAACATAGGGGTGAATATATCCTTTCTGATTGGTTTTTCTGTTTTCTTGGAATATATTCCTAGAAGTGGGATCACTGGGTCAAATGGGAGTTCCATTTTTTAATTTTTTGAGGAAACTCCATACTGTTTTTCACAGTGGCTGCACCAGTCTGCATTCCTACCACAGTGCACGAGGGTTTCTTAAGTGCAGTTACTTTTGATTATTTGCAGATATTATTTTTGTACATTTAGATGTAACCCCCTACTTGTAAATGTACATGCAACCCCAAATCAACTCTTGTGGCACTTTTGTAGTCATTTATGGACATGCACAAAGAATGGAAAAATTTGAGTGGCACAATGAGCACATTCCCAGCTGAAGTCAAACAAGGCTATACTCAGTTTTTGGAAATATGGATCTTCTTTGTGGCCTGTTTAGTGCCATGTGTTTCACATTTTTGTGCTTTTTGTTGGTAATTTTTCTGTTTATAATGTTCCCCTAAACACAGTGCCAAAGTGTTATCTAGTGTCCCTATATGCCAGATGGCCATGATGGGACATACAGAGAAAAATAAAAAACACAAAAAATAACACAAACAACCAAATATATGTTAGATAAGCTGTGTTCAGGCATGAGTTACAGTACTGCTAATGGTGAGTTCAGTGTTTATAAAGCAACAGCAGAGTCCATCCAGAAAATGGAAGAGTAAATTCCCAGCCTTTGTGTGGCCATTCTGGAAAATATAGTATCTGATGAAGCTATGGAAAAGTGTAATCTTTTTTTTTTGTAATTAGTGGCTACTTCAAGATATCATTGTGTTATATTACTGGAAGAGGAAAAAAAATAAAACCTACTAAAATTCCTTTACACATTAGTAAGTCCTATACAAAGCACAACAAAATTGGCTTGAAATGTCTATTCATATGATTTTATTGAAACATGATATATATGTGTATATGCATATGCTTATATATGTATATACATTTAAAACAAGTTTTGAGTGTTCAACTTACTGAATTTTACATTTGCACATATCCTTGTAACCACCGAAGGTATAGAATGTTTTTAGCATTATGGAAAGCTCCCTTGGATCCCCTCTTAGTCAATAACTCCAGTGGTAACCACTATTTTAACCTCTTATCAAACATTAATTTTTCCTTTCCTTGAAAACTTTCAAATGAAAATTTTAAAGTATATAGTATTAGGGGACTCAGGAAGATGGCAAAATAGGAAGATCCTGAATGTCTTTCCTCACATGGAAGCACTGAATATACAGCTACACACATATCAACCCCCTCTGAGAAAAATGCAGAAACTAGCTGAGTGAGTCCTACATTGAATGACTAAGAAAATTCCTGTTATAAGTCCCACCCTGGCACAGTGCTTTACAAATTGGGAGGGAACCTCCAACTTTGAGCTTCTCCATGAGGAGTGAAGGTTTTGGACCACCAGCTTTTAGGGTTGTCAAATGAGGTGTAGGCCCCAAATCACATAGTTCTGAAAACCAGGAAGATTTGCATGAGCAATATAGTTGCTCTGCATTTTTTTTCAGGTTCCTTTTCCTCCCTCCCTCCCTCCCTTTCTTCTTTCCTTCCATTTGGGCAATAGTAGAATTCACTTGTGGTTTTAATTTACACTTCTTAATTACCAGTGATTTCATTTTCTTACAATACATTCAGATAGTAGTTTGAAGTGCCTGTACAAGTATTTTGCTCACTTTCTTAAATTGGGTTGCTTGTCTTTCTTAAATTGACTTATAGGATTTCCTTATATATTTTGGAAATACGGTAGTCTTTTATCATAATCTATTTGAAAGAGCAAGAAACTTAACAGTGAGGAAAAGATTCTGTGAGGCAGATGGAGCATTGCTTCACTTAGTGGTCTAGGTCAGTGCAGACTCAAGGCAAGATGTGCAAGAAGCATTTCTCTCAGTCTCTGATTATCTGTTTTCTTATGTTAACCTAGTCTTCTATTCCTCTCGAGAGCTGCAATGCATGTACTGTGTAGGTGATGAAGTAAAGTAGAGCCTGGAATCTGAAGGTGAATTGGTACAGTATTGTGTTAAAAATGTCCCAGTTTTTACATTGTGTAGTTCCTTTGCCTCCGTTATTTTCCATTTGTTAACAATACTTGGAAAAGGTTTTATATGTATACATTAAATGGAGGAGAATCTTAAAAATTCCTACCCTTAATGAATGGGGATTCAATTGGTGTAGGTTTTCAACCTGATAATGAAAAGAATTCTAAAAGTAGAGGCTAATTGAATTCCAATTTACTTCTCTTTCTGCATCAACATCATGCTTTTAGAAACTTTTTAAAAATAGCTATAATATTTCAAATATTTTATTATAGCCTGACAGTAATGATCTTGTAAGTAGGCTAATTGTAGATTGCACTTAAGACCTCCTTTGGAGATACTTCTGTTCAATGCTTAGAGCTGGTAGAATAGGTTTGGTTTAAAAATCCACCCTGGTATTTAAGAGATTTTTTACTTTATTCAATGTACAAGAGTTAGAAATAAAACTTTGTGTATAGTATAGGTGCCTTGTACAAAAGAGGTTTTTATGTCTTTATATTACCTGGAAAATTATTTTGGGATTCTTGTATATTTTGCATTAGGCAAGCACATGACAATTCCCTATGTTCTTCTATTCAAACTTGTAAAATGGCATTAATAATTTGTACAACATACAATGCCAAAGACAAATTTAGGGGGTTCACAGAAATGAAGTCCCCATCTGTGAAATACCCCTAAGTCCATGGATCCATGAGTTAAGAATCCCAAATCTAGAGGATTAAACACTCCCTCCCTATTACAGAGCCTGACAAGGGCCCTGCTGTGAAATTCCAAGTGAGTGTCCATTTCCCTTCAAGTTCCACCAGAAGACAGTTCTGGGAACATGAGGAGCTGAGCTGGTAGTACAAGGAATGGGTGATGGAGGGAACTGTGTTCAGATTGTTGATAAGACACTACAGTGATTTTTCTAAGGCCCTGTTTCCAAAATGGATGTGGAAACTACATACATTTAAGGATAGAAATTTAAATGTGATGAACTTCTTCAAAGGTCCAGTCTTCTATGTTATATAGTTTTATCAGCTTTAACAATCCAAATAGGTGCAAATATTTTATTTGTTTCAGAAATGCATGATTACTACTTTTCTCTCATTGTTTTAAGAAAGGAAAAATGAATCATGTACCTAAAGAAAAAAAATTATGAATAAAGAAAAAAATTATGAATAAAGAAAAAAATTATGTTCCTAAAACTTTTCTTCTAGAGATTAACAAAGAAGCATGGAAACTTCTAGCGGAAAGCTAGTCTCTGGGTGACATTGCTGAATTTGTGGGAAATGCAAGGTTATGCAATCTAGGGATCCATTTGAATTTTAAATCTTTCATGACAATAAAGTCTATATTCCAGAGATATTCCAAGATATGAGAAAAGCTTTTTATTGCTCTTTATATATGCATGCTTTTAGCAATTGCATTGAGTAAACCCTCCTCTTATTGCCATATTTGATTTCAATTTCTTTTCCTGAAGTTTTTTAATCTGCATTTGTCATTGATGTATAAAGTACACATAAATCTGTCTTCATCTCTCCCTTTCTCATATGTACATACAGGGCATCCCACCAAAATGTATATATATTTTAACATCTGATAGCTCAATTTTGAAAATAAAATGTATTTTAATAAGCACTGCCTTTATAATATTCAAAATATATGTATACATTTTTTGGGTTGCCCTATACATATGAAAATTTGAGACTGAAACCTGGGAAAATAGAAATTTCTGATGACTTAAATATAAATGCATCAGAAATGTGGGAATCAAATTTTAATTACATTATCTCATTTAAAAAGAACAAAATAATTTAGTCAAATTCATTTTGGCTTTGCTGTATATTAATTATTTTAAAGTGAGATGTTTGTTAAATACTTATTTAAACAAGATCCTCTGTTAATACATAGCCCTTAAGGTAATAAGCCTCCCAACTAGTGCCATATACAGAGAAGATATTATAGAGAGGGTCACATGTTCAAGTTAATCTCATAAAGACTCTCAAGGATTCTGCATTGGGTTGAATAGTTTTTCCCAGAATTCATATTCACCTGAAACCTGTGAATGAGATCTTAATTGGACAGTGTTCTTTGAAGTTGCTGCCAAGTTAAGATGAAGTCATAATGGACTGTAGTGAGCCCTAGTCCAGTAACTGACGTGCTTATAAGAAAGGAGACAACGTGGAGGGACCTGGAGAAGATTATGCTAAGTGAAATAAGCCAGTGAGAGAAAGACAAAAAATATCACATGATCTCACTTATTTGTGGAATCTAATGAACAAAATGAATTGGTGAATTAAATATGAGTAGAGGCATAGAAACAGGACATAATGACGAATCTCCGAGGGCTGGGGGAAATGGGGACGGGAAGGGGTTAACCAAAGATTTCTATGCATATATGCATTGCCTGTGGATGAAGCCTGGGGGTGAAGGGATTTGGGTGGAGGTGGGCAAGAAGGAAAAAGGATGGCACATTTCTAATACTCTCAACAATAAATATTTTAAAAAGAAAGACATTTGGACACAGAAATAGTCAGAGGGAATATGGCTATGTGTAGGTAGGGGCAGAAACTGGAGTGATGCTATCACAAGCCAAGGAACTCAAGGATTTCTGGCAACCCCCAGAAGTGAGAAGAGGCAAGGAAAAATTCTTTTCTGGAGACTTCAATGAGAACATGGCCCTGCCGCGACACCTTGGTTTTGGACGACTGGCCACTAAAACTTGAGAGATTACATTTCTGTTGTGTTATGTCACCTGCTCTTTGATCATTTGTGATGACCATTTTTTGGAGACTGATTCAGATTCCAGTTGTTCCTAGATGAAGTCCAAAATCCTTCGTACAGCCTGTAAGGTATTTTGGAACAAGTCCTCGTTAGGGTCTACAGTCCATCATCTCGCCTTACTCTTTCTATAAAGTTAATTGAACAATGTTCTCATTACAGGTTTTGTTGTCAGGTAACATTATATATGCTCCAATATATGTACAAATCCCATTTTTGAAGTTAGAAAATATTTGCAAAGAAAATACTATGCTGCCAGGTCTCTCAGTGCAAATATGACTAGCACAGTAATGGTTTTGCACCTGGATTTTCAAGTCTGGATGGCAACAGTGATGGTTTATCGACAGCCATGACTGCATTACTGCAGAGTCACTTTTATGTTCATAATGACTCATGGTGGTAGTAATCCAATCATCTTCACAAGTTTATTATATTGTAATTACAGGTATGATTTATTTTAGGAGCACAAACCCTAAGAGTGTGACTAATAGTCAAATAAATTTATAATAATTATACATTCTGTAATTTTTTGACAGACTATTTGGCTGGCAAGAATCATAAATTTTGGCAAAATACCTTCAATACAAGAAATAAAAACATATTAAAATAGGTCTGAGATAATTAATCACAGCATTATAGTGACTAAAATAAATTTTATGATATTATATCCTAGTACAAAACTCAATGTTTCTGACATTTTCCTTAGTAATGGTGGTAAAATCATCTTTTTAACTAGGACAGAATAGTAAAAAATTAAAGACAGTGCTTATCAGTTAGCCATTGCTAAAAAGTGTTTCATAGCAAACCAACCTTTTCAATAGCAATCATTGAAAGGTTGTTTGGGGTTGGGCTGATCCAGTTTAGCCTCAGCTGGGGAGATTCAGCTATGCTCCCACCCAATGTATCCCTTCTCCTATTGGTCATGTTCTTCTCATAATGGTGGCAATGGTTCAAGACATGGAAGCTGCATTAGCAGTGTTTTTCAAACCTCTGATTTCATTACATTTGCTAACATTCTGTTGGCTAAAACAAGTCCCATGGACGAATCAAGGTGTGGGAAATCTGTCCCTACCCAAGGTAGGGGTGGGCGTTGAAAGGATTTCCAACTGCAATAGAGAATTGGACATTTGAGCCATTATTGTGATATACCACAGAGTCACTGGATTTAAGCTGCTTATGATATAATTGAATAAGGACAAGAGAAATCATTTTAATAACAAAAAGACATTAGATGCAAAAAAGAAAAGATAGCATCAATTGAGGTTTTGTGAAAGGCACACAAGCCAGTGAGTGTGGGGAGAGCCAGGGGCTACCTTCAGCCCCAACCCTGCTCTGCCTGAACTGCCTCCAGCCACACGCAGCAGGGCCCTTTGCTACTATGGACAGCAGGGAGTGGGACACATCGGAACTCAGCCTGCGGATTCCCGACATTGGGAAGCACACATCAAGCGCTCTCACCAGCTGTGAGGCTGCTAGCAGGACTGTCTATAACCTTCTAATAAAAGTGTGTGAAACTACAGGAAAAAAAGAGGACTCTGCTTCTACCTCTGTAAGATATAACTCCAGGGCCCGTAGGCAAATAATAAGCCAGTTATCTCAGACATCTTAAAAATTTTTTTTCATTCCTAAGGCAGAATGGAGCCTAATTATATACCATTTTTTCCAGTTGCTATCATCTGGAAGTTAACAAGAAAAATAAAGGATTCTACTATCCTTACAATGTACCACCTGAGGCTCACAACCGTTATTAAATAGGATGCAGCTCTCTATATTCAACATTTCTGGGTGGCCTGCTATGATGGTGTCAGGCATAGAAATAATTAATCTTTGAGGCTATGAACGCATGCAGGAACATGATTAAATGTATGTCAGAATGCATGGATCAAAATCTGTAGTTTCCAAATGGACACTATAGCAAGAACAAAGTATGCTTAGAAGAACTAGATGATTCAAAGGCAGGCTATCTCTCAAGGGAAATAATATCATCACATTGTTTATCATTTAGAATGGTGGTGGCAGAGTGGAAAAATTGTGAGGTTTGGAATCAGATGGCCCAGGTTTGTGTCATATGACAGTTATGAAGATTTTTATGACCTTTTTTGATCCCATTTCCACAGTTGTAGAATAGATATTGTTATCTCTGACAAGGCTAAGAAAATCAATTCAGTGAATGGGTTATATCAAGTGTAAACTATTAATATTTTATTGGTTGATAGTTCTAGTTAACATATTGATAGATATTATGGCTCCCAAATTCTGTCAGTCAACTTCACAGAAAGAGTGATATAATATGAAGGCATGATGGACTTGATCACAAAATATAGGTCAGGTTAAAGATTTTTGAACTTCATCCAGAAGGAAGAATAGCTTTATTCCTGGTTTCATTTTTATTCCTGGGCCACAGAGTTCATTGCTAATGCTAAAGAGTGGCTGTTTTCCAGGCACATTAAGAGAAGTTGTTTAGAAGGAATGTTGTCAAGTCTCTACAATTACCTTCGGCATTCATTTGTTTGTAGCATTTCCACTTGTGCATTTTCTGAAATAATAATAACCTCAACTACAGTAAAGACTTGCAGAGGTAGACCCTGATGGTTAATTGTATGTGCCAACTTGAGTAGGGGAAGGAATATCTGGTAGAACATTATCTCTGAGTATATGTGTGTGTGCCTTTCTGAAAGAGATTAGCATTTGAATAGACAACTGATATAGAAGATTGTCCTCACCTAAGTTGAGGAGCATCATTCCATCTGTTGTGGGCCTGAATAAAACAGGTAGAGGAAGAATGAATTTGCTCTCTCAACTGGGACATGCGTCTTCCCTGGCCCTGGGAGCATTAGGGTTCCTGGTTCTCAGGCCTTCAGATTATTAGATTTCTTCATTATCCATCTTACAGATAGCTGATTGTGGGACTGTTCAGTCTTAATAAAGTGAGCCAATGCCTATGATAAATCTCCTCATATATAAGGAGTTTGGCCCTGTTTCTCTGGCTAAATTATAGACAAAACTGTGAGGCAACTCAGATACTGATGAGTTGCAATTCTAAATGTAGTTTGAGTTCATCTATTTCTGTTTTCTTCTCCCATCATGTTTGCTTTGTGTCCAAGGGCAAACAGTGGATACAAAAGTCACTTTCAAACTGAAGCAATGGCCTATATACATTTTCTTTGAAAACAAGAGAACATTTTTTAGCATTCTGTGAATCTAATAATTACAAAATATGATTATAGTGGGGGAAAAGGGGTGGGTTTGAGGATTAAGTCTTAATTCTTAAGAAAGTCCAAAATCAGGTACTTAGTAAAAATAAACTGTAAAGTGAGTAATTGTCCCATATCTGTCATATACTAAAGCGCTCCTTTGGCGTGAAAATAACTACACAAAAATATCTCATCTTACCTAGATTGAAATGTGACTCAAGGCTATGGATTCACTTCTTTGATGAGTCATTATTAACTCTGATGAGAATAAAACCTGCTGATACATCACAAAAAAAATTGGCAGGTTTTTAATTTTATTTTTTTAAGCAAGCAAAGCAAAAAGCAGCAGGAAGGAAATTCAGAGCTGCTGAATACAATCATGTAAGAATCTGGTTTGATGCAACTAAAAAGTAATTGAATTTGTGAATATCGGGCGAACAGCTCAATGCAAAGTAAATGATATGCTGATGTGTTGACATCTGAGCTTGTCTTATAGAAAGAAGGAAAATAATAATCTTTAAATTCGAACTTGTGCAAATCGTTTTCTGCCCTTTGTGACTTCTTGTATGGGGATCTCCATTTCATTTAAATTGGTTGAAAAGGGGTCTGAAATAAATTCTAATATATTTAGCAAAAACTTTTTTTAAAAGGGGATATTTGGATTTGTTAAGTAGAAGGTAGAATGTCAAGGGGGAAGAGTACTCATTTTTGAGAATTGTTATTATTTGGCCAAATTCAAACTAAAATTATATAAGGATCTCTGTTAACAAGAAATAATTGTTTTTGTCAAGACGACTGCAACCTAAGTCAAATAAGATATTTTGTTTTTATGTAGAAGGTGATGAAACCCTCTCGCAGCACAGCTGAGGCCCATCTGCATTATCCCAGCAATATTCAGTTGTTAACAGTTACCCATTTATAAATAATGAATGCCTTTGATTCGCATCTGCATTAAAAAGGGTAATCTTTTTCTACGGTGCATCATTCCACAAGATGTATGCAATTCTCTCAACATGAATTGAGTAGTGGCAGTTTTGGGCAGGTTTTTATTTCAATGTAGTTTTGATTGAAATATGTAGCAGTTTCACTGAAACATAACTTCTTAGTGTGGTTCTTTACTGGAGGTATGCTATCAAGATGTGAACAGGGTGTGTACACAGCACACATTGGGGGATGCAGGTTGTCAGACAGATGCATGTAGAAGGACACACTCCTGCCCATAGAGAAGGTGATCATGTTTTGGTCATGCACACTCTTAGTTCATTGTATGGGGACTATGCTGTGGACTCATAGTCATTAAATTAGGTCAAATAAGGTGAGGAATTGTGAGGGAAGGATGTATTTCTTATCCCAATGAAAAGAGTCAGTAAAGGATTCTGGAAGAATCCATATTTAAAATGAGGAAGGGATAGGGGTTAATTAGGGACAATACAGAGAGAAGGGCAAGCACAGGCAGAAGAAAGAACAGATAAAGACAGAGAGCCTGGCTCAGCTAGGAACCTGAAATTAGTCCCATGTGGTGGCACTAGAAACTAGTTCAGGAGGGAGGATTCAGAGACAAAATCCACTGTACTGGTTGTATACTGTCATCCCAAGAACACAAATTACTTTGGGGTAGTTTAATTATTATAATTTATCCTGTTTTTAATATCCAAAATATGCATCAGCTAAAGAGTACAGACAAAGCATTTTAGGTGGGCAAAATGCAACTACTTATGGTATATATATATTCTACTCTTGGCAGGGAATCTGGTGGATGGGAAAAGGGGGGAGAGAAATTTCCTGGCAGGAAAGTAGAGTCCTGGGAGCATTTATACATCTCTAATCTTGTTGACTTCCTTTATCTAAACAGGTATTTGGCTGTTCCCTCTGAAATGATGCTTCATGTCCTCTGAAACTGCAGTAACTAGAATGTTGATGGTGTTGCCTTTGCTCAAGACACGTTTCCTAGCCCTTAGAATTCAGTGTCTTGACTTCGTGTAACTAATGCACTTTTTTTTTTGTGGGTTTGGGGGGGCGGGGAGATCCCACACGTTCTATTCTTCCTTTTCATTTCCATAGTAGAGCTACCCTGCCTGTGATTTATAAGAGGGTCTGAAAGGTAGGTTTAATTTCCCAAGTACCCAAGTTGGCTCTTGGGAGGTGTCACTCACTGCACCGCTGACTTGTGGACCAGCACAAATTGAATTCCATGCATGCGTGCCTATCTGTCTTTGACAGCCCCTTGGCATCCCAGACTCTCACAGTGCAGACGCAGAGTTGTGGCACGCCCAGCCCCCTCGCTCAGGGCCTGCTGGTGCCTCTCCTCTTCTCCTCCAGATGCTCCTTCATCTCAGGCACTGTGTAGTTGTGGGCTCCCCGCCCCTGGTGACTGCAGTCTTCTTTAGCAAATGCCAAACCTGGAGTGTATGCGGGACAGTCTCCAGATAAGCGCCACCACTGCGCCCTGAATAATAACATATTTTAATTTGAGTGTAGGCTGTGCCCAATGATCTCTGAGTACTGCACCTAATCAGAAAATGCAAAGTGCGAAATTACACTAGAAAGAAATGGTATGCCAATAGAATCTCCTACTACAGGGAAATAAGGCAAATACCTTTGCTTTTCTTTTATAATCCTCACCTGAGGATATGTTTTTATTTTTTTTAGAGAGAGAAAGAGAGAGGTTGCCTCCTATGTGCAACCCCTGCCTGGGGATGGAACCTGCAACCTAGGTGTGCGCCCTGATCCAGAAGAAACCAAAGCTTTTTGTTGTGTGGGAGGACGTTCCAACCTACTGTGCCACCTGTCCAGGGTCACACATCCACAGATACCTTTTCTTAACAAGAGAATTGGATCACTTTTTATAAAAAGCATAATCTTCATGTCTTTTGAAGGCAATTAGATATCCGGAAGAATCTGTGATATCCATTGCTGAATAATAAAAGGTATCTTCTTGACGGTTAAATGTGAACATCCCAGTATGAATGAGATGCAAAGTGAATGAACATATTGACAGGGGCCATCCTGAGGTGGGAAGCACACAGCCGAAAAACAGCTGCCATGATATCTGTGGTGATCATTGCTGAGAAGCTGGCTTCCTTCTTGATCAGTAGCTTTTCCTTTTAAAGCTTCATAGTTTTCTGTAGGGCAGCTATTGAGGATGTAGAAATTGAGAAGAAAGAGTGAGTGTCTCAAAGATATGTACCCAGTGAGGATCTTGTCTCAAAAGAGAGGTAGTCCCCTCTTTAATAAATTGGCTGGGAGAGAAATGAGCAACATATAGTTACAGAAGATATATGGACAGACATATAGCACATAGGAGTCAGGTAGGATACCATCTCCTCACAAATGTATATGTATATGAAAGGAGTACATATCCTAGAAGTAAATACATTATTTTAATTTTAACTTTTTATCGTTATTGTTGAGAGTATTACAGATGCCCCTTCTTTTCCCCCATTGTTCCTCACTCCCTGGTTCCCACCTGCCCAAGGCCTTCACCACCAATTCATTTAAACTCAAGAGGTGTGACTTCTCAGAGCTCATCCAAGTGAGATTTCTATAAAGAAATTATATACTCCATGTCCTATATAAAAACCGCTTCTTGAGTCTGATTTTGCCTTCGTTCATTAAACTGTAAGCTATGACAGTTCTCGCCAGAGACTTGAATTAGGAATTTAAGAAAGAACTGGGGAGGGCTGTTTGACTTCTACATGACAGTACATTTTACTCTTCAGATTTTCCTTTGGTGGTACATTTTGCTCCTGCTGACAGCAAGAATAATTGCTGCACACAAAATTTAACTCTATTTTCTTGCTCAATTTTTACAGTGTAAGCAGTCTCGTACTATGAAGTTTTTCAGACCAAATCTTGCACTGGGCAGGAAAAGCAAATTGTAATCTGATGCCCAACCCTACAACAGCTTATTGTGTCCTTGTGAAAGAGTGCTTACTTTGAACTAATCTTGGTATTTCAGATAAAAAAAATATATACAGCTCTATTCAGTTTGGCTATTGTGTATAATTTATTGCATTTGGCATTTCCAAAAAAAAAAAAAATACAGCTCTAGTCAGCCTGCAGACTGAAGGGTCCCAAGTTCGATTCCGGCCAAGGGCACATGCCCAGGTTGTGGGTTTGATCCCCAGTGGGGGTCTTGCAGGAGGCAGCCAATCAGTGATTCTCTCTCATCATTAATGTTTCCATCTCTCTCTCTCCCTCTCCCTTCCTCTCTAAAATCAATAAAAAAGAAATATATGTATATAAATATATAGATTGATTTTTTTTAAAATTTTACCTGACGATTGTTTTATTTTTTTTTAAAGTACAATCGCATAAGGTGAAGTTTTCATATTTTCAAGTATTCTCAGCTGTTTATGTATTAATATCTTATTGTCTTGCATTAACTACAGACTATTGTGTATAATTTATTGCATTTGGCATTTCCATTTAGGAATAATAGCCTTGTAGACAAGGAAATAACTTTAGCATTCATATACAGTATTTCATTATCTAATTTCACTGATTTGAAATCGTCACTGCTGTTTTAATCTTCAAAATATATGCAATATGATTCTGGGTCCTCAGGAAATATATTCTTCTTTTAAAGTTCCTTCCCAAGTAATTACCAGGGACTGGAAAATTGCAAACACAAGGATGATTTACTCCACTTCTTTCTTCACATGTTGTTACTGTTGGGAGATTCTCCATTTCCCAGGCGCCTCTGGTCCTGACCTCTGACAGAGGCTGTTGGACTCCATTCCTTCCCAGATGACTCCTCCGATTTTCATTTCTGTTTTGATGCAGTCTAGGAGAAGGCTTGCTAATTTTTCTTTTTGCAGAGGTACTGAGTGGAAGCTTATAATGACAGCAGAGAAGACCAATTTCTGATGCAAAGCTGTTTGCCAGAGCCAGGCATTTGCATTATTTCTTCCTATAGCTGAAAAAAAACTCTCCTCTCTTGTGTCATACTCTACCTTGAATAGGCCACAGGTAAAAATTGTGATGTCAGGATGGAGGGACTCTGAAGCTGACCAAAACCTTCATGAATAACATTCTATGGCAGAACCAACCATGTCCCAGAATAACTGGTGATGTAAACACCCACTATCTTTCTTCTCCTGTATAACAATAAAATTCCAAATAGTCAGAAGGGACATTTACTAGATCTGGACTATTTATTTCTAACCATAATAAATTTGTTCCAGTAATGATCCTAATAATTTTTTGTTTTTGAAGATAAGTACTGATTATCATTAATTCCATATACAGTATATTTTGAGTAAATAATAAGATTCTTCAAAGTCACCAAAAATATAGAAGATAAAATTATATTTGAAATATATATATATATTATCATTAATTCCATATACAGTATGTTTTGAGTAAATAATAAGATTCTTCGAAGTCACCAAAAATATAGAAGATAAAAATATATTTGAAATATATATATAAATATACTTTTATATTTATATATATTTAAATATATATATTTTATACTTATATATATATATATACATTTCAGATTACTTTAATTTTGAGTTCACACTTTGAATATTGAGTTCCTACTATTGATTTTAAATTCATGACAAAATTTAGTATATCTAAAGCACATATTTTATTCTCAAAATCTAAATGATAGGTTGAGAATAAAATACAAAATATTTAAATAATCAGTAAAATAGAAAACTCAATTTAGAAATAGCTGCAAAATAAATGTTTATGTCAACTCAAGTTCCATATGTTGGTAATGTTAAGCAGTAGGCATCTTATAAAATTGCCCATTACTCTTCATACCTCCATAATCTAAATCCTTTGCAATATGACTTTGTGATTCTTCCATCAAAAGGTGAAGTGTAATTGTCTATTATTTGAATATGATTTGACATTGAGACTTCCTTTTGTTTATAGAATATGCCAGAACTGATGGTATACCTGCCCTAAGTGTAGGCCTCAAACGTCCTTTGTACTTTTGCTCTTTTTATTGGAACTCTGCTACCACCATAAGAATAAGCTCTGAATGACATTACTCACTAGCCAATCACAGACATATAAATATGGCTTTTCTTTACCAACCAATCCCCAGACAACCTGCCAGGTAACCACGGCCACATGATAGATCCCAGCTGAGACTAGGAGAGCTTAATCTCTCACATGGCATAACCATGTGATGCATACATATGTAAGGAATAAAATTAATTGTTGCTTCACTATTTTTTGGCTGATCCATTACAGTAAAAGTGAACTGTTATAGAAATTGGTTCTTGAAATGGGGACTTTGCCATAATACCAACATAGGTCTGGGGAACTGGTTGAGGCTGGCAAAATAGAGTATTTAGAACATGATAAAGAAAATGATCTTAGAGACAAGGAAGTTGATAACCCAAATTATATATGAAATAATTGTCTCATGTACTCTGGATTTGGCTAAAAAACAAACAAACAAAAAACTTCAAAAAAGAATGTTGAAAGTGCTAGCTGATAGATTGTAGCTATATATGATTTAAAAAAAATGGAAGAAAGAAGACACTAAAAAATAACTGGTAAATTTGCAAGTAGAATTCAGGTGGGATTAAGCTTTTGTTGATTTGAAAATTAAACTGTTCACATCAGTTCTTCTTAAGAGTTGAAACCTTCAGAGTAAACTCTGAGTTTTATGGACAAGGATCAAATTAGGAAGTCTTTGTTGGGACTTCTTAACAAATGAAGTTGGTGCCTATAGACTATTTCAACTAGGAAAAAATAGTGCCTGTGAACCTCAAGGGCATAGTAACCTATTCCCAAATTAGTAGTGTGTAGAGAGGAAATGGATGTTTTGAAATCAATTTTCAGTGTGGCTTTTGTTAAATGGAGTGGAGTCATTCAGGTTTATTTATAAGTCCACAAAGATGTTAAGGAGGTTGCATTGCTATTTTATATGATTCCCTAGAGACCTGGTGCATGAAATTTGTGCAGTCAGGGGGGAGGGTGTCCCCCAGCCCAGCCTGTGCCCTCTTGTAGTCCAGGAGCCCTTGGGGGTATCTGGGGAGTGGGCCTAAACTGTCAGTTGGACATCCTTAGCACTGCTGCGGAGGCAGAAGAGGCTCCTGCAACCACAGCTGTGCTCACCAGCAGGAGCCTGACTTCCAGCTGAGTGGCACTCCCCCTGTGGAAGTTCACTGACCATCAAGTGACAGTTCCTGCATTGAGTGGGATCAGGCCAAAACCGGCTCTCCAACATTCCCCAAGTGGTCCCAGATTGCAAGAGGGTGCAGGCCAGCCAGAGAAGGACTGCAGGAGGGCTCCAGGGCATATCGGGCCTGTCTCACTCAATCCCAATCAGCTAGACCCCAGCAGCAAACTAACCTACCAGTTGGAGCATCTGCCCCTGGTGGTCAGTGCATATCTTAGCAAGTGGTTGAGTAGCCTTAGCATATTATGCTTTAGTTGAATGGATGACTGGACACTTAGCATATTAGGCTCTTGTTATATAGAATGCAATGGTAGTGTCCAAAACGGAGAGATAGCATTTCCTTTAATTGATTATATACTTTTTGAATACCTATATAATCTAAATCTATGGCTTTGTGACTTAAAGTCTATAGATTTAGAAAGATACAGTTGCTCTGAAATAGGATTTTATGAAGTCAAAAAGTCCCTGGATTAAAAAAAATCTGTATTCAGGTAAATCTAGTGGGCTTGTTATTTTTAATATATTTTATTGATTTTTTTACAGAGAGGAAGGGAGAAGGATAGAGAGCTAGAAACATCGATGAGAGAAAGACATCAATCAGCTGCCTCCTGCACACTCCCCACTGGGGATGTGCCTGCAACCAGGATACATGCCCTTGACCGGAATCGAACCTGGGACCTCTCAGTCCACAGGCCGACACTCTATCCACTAAGCCAAATCGGTTTCGGCTGGGCTTGTTCTTTTACTTAATTTTTATGAGTGCAGTTTTGAAGGAGCAAGGTAAGGGACATTTATATATTGTTGTCATTGCTTGTTTTTAGAGGTAATTTACCTATACAAATGGATTCTTCTGTTTAAGAAATCTATTTAAGTTGTTTGCTTATCTGTTTTCTTTTTACGTACTTTGGCTTGATATAGTGTTAATATACTTGTCTAGTTCTCTTCAAGAAAGGGATATAGCAAAGTCTGAAAATCCTCATCTTTGAAATAATTTTTCTTTTAATATGGAAGGAAGCTTTACCACAAGTGGGTAAAGATGATTATTCTCAAGTGTGATAAGGACATTTCAGAACAAACTCAATTCTAAACTTTATTTTCAAATTATTTCTTGGTATTTTCAACTCTATTCAAATTATTTCTTTTTCTTTCATTTGAGCAAGGAATATGGACTTTAAATGGTAGTCATCTCATGGCAAATTTGTTCTCGTAAGAAAAGTGTGATATAAAAACAACTCATTTTATAGTGCTACATTTTGTTTTAAAGGCAACATGCATGATTGAAATCATTCTCATACTATTGCTTGCCTTAAAATTCTCCTTAAATTAAAATCCTCTTTTGCAGGACAAGTGCATTAGACTATTACTTATGAAGCTTATTTCTTTATATAGAAACTAAAGGCAAATGGGATACAATGTGCAGCCTGGTAATTCTAGTTAATAATACTGTATTGTGTATTTGAAAGTTGCTAAAGTATATTTTTTAGACTAGATCTTAAAAGTTCCCATCAGAAGAAAAAAATATATCTAACTATATGTGGTAATGGATGTTAACTGGACTTACCTTGTGATTATTTCACAATATATACATATATCAAATAATTGTCTTGTACAACTGGAGTAAAAATAATGTTATATACCTCTCAAAGGAAACAAAAGACCAACAGAATGAAAGAAGGGTTGGGAAAGGGGCTTGACCATGAGATTGAGCATGAAGTACTGGATAAGTATTGAGAGAAAAACAGGCTAAGTTAAGAATTTAGGAGTTTCCAATTTGTCCCTGGGTCTTGGAGTGTTTTTATTTCCAATTCATTTGTTTCAGTAAATATGTTGTCAATTTCTTTCCTCTTCTTGTTCTACCTCCCAGCAATGTTCAATTGCCACATAGAAAAAGCCTATATCTGTGTGGACAGCATAAAATTATAACATCATTGGCCTAAAATTCAATAGAAACAATGAAGTATAAATGGGATAGTTTACTATACTGCTAATAATAACATATTATTATAAACATGCTAGAGGCCAGGTGCATGAAAATTCACCTGGAGAGGGGTCCCTCAGCCCTGCCTGCCTCCTCTCACAGTCCGGGATCCCTCAGAGGCAGGGGCCAACCTGGCGATCAGAGGAAGTCAATGCCCCATCACACCTCTGCTGCTGCCACTACTGGCAGCACAAGCCTCAGCCAGCCCTGGTTTTCTGAGTCTTGGGTGGCCCTGGGCAGCTGGGCAGCTGCTATCCGAGGCTTGCCTGCACCTCGTGCCAGCCTTGGGTGGCTGGTCCACCACTATCTGCTGCTTGCCTGCACCCTGGGCTGGTCCTGGGCAGCTGAGGAGACTCCGGAGGCAGGCATGCGGAGCAGACTAAAGGTGTGGAGGGGACTGGGCACAGCTATCTTGTAGCTGTGGGTGCCACCATCTTTGAGGGTGGGTCAATCAATTAGCATATTCCCTCCGTATTGGCTGTGGGTGCTGCCATCTTTGTGATGGTGTGAGGGTCAATTAGCATATTTCCTTTTTACTAGATAGGATGTACTATATCCAAGTATCAGAGTCTCATTGTTTAAGCTCTTGACTCTTTAAAATTAAAAGAGAACTCTTTTTAAAATTTTATTAGGAACTCATTGACATTTTATCAATGTTTGGATGTGGGTTTGAATTTAAAGATATAGACTTAACTCTACTCTTAGACTTAGTTCTTATTTTAGGTCAGATTCTTAGATTTTTACTATATTTTTGTCTTTTCCTAGAAAGAAACCAGCTGGTCAAGGAAGCTCAGGTATCCCCCTGATTTGATATTACCAACCCACTCAGAATAGTTTATCTAAGGTATCAACTATCATTCTGTTTGGATGCTTGATTTATGTTCTTGGCTATATTCATCCCCTTGGAGAACTTGGGTGTTTGGTCTGTATATAAGGAGCCTAAAACTATCACTTCATTCTAACAAGAAAAAAGTTGAAGAGACTAAAAAATCAACAACTCTTCTTGGATCCATCCACAAGCATGTGGAAGACACAGGGTAACATTGGAGAAATTGACAGGAGAATATAGGGAGTCAGGGCTTATCAAAGTGGAGATTCGCTCACTAGTGGAAACCACTATGGGACCAGAGCCCAGGTAGGAAGATCTGAAATGTAATTGATGACTTATTGGACACTCAGTGTGAACAGGTCTGTGAGTTGAAAACTCCAGGGAGACTCAGTCGTAGCGTAAGGGGTGGGAGTGCACAACATTGTGAGATTTACCTCCAGGATCTATACCAAGTTCCCGGAGTAAATAGCAGACAAAAATCTCCACAGACTTCCAACAGAGGCAGATAAAAATAAACCATTTAAAAACACCCCAGAGCACTTTGTTCTTATTAACATGGCTTGCCCTCAGGGGAAACAAGTTAACTAGAGCCTGACTTCCTGAGGTATTATCAGTACCAAATTAACCTAGAGAAGAGAAAATACTCAACCCCAGTTTACTTTACCCATCCTGTCACGTCTAATTGGGGAGAGAATTTTCAGAAACTTCTGAAGTTCACAGTCCAAAAGCATAAACTCACAAGAGACTGAGACCTAATTCTGTGACTATAGAAGGCTTCCTTTCTGCCTACTCCTCACCATTGAATTACTAAAGACCTATTTTTAGCAATTTCTTTTATCAAATACATTATGTTCAGCCAACCAGGTAAAATTACAAAGCATACCAATTTCTACTTGAAGAGGGTGAGAAAGCATCAGAAACAAACATGGCAAGGATGTCAGATGATAAGATTGGGAATTTAAAAAAACTATAATTAATATGATAAGGGCTCCAATGCATAAAGTAGACAACATGCAAGAAGATATGGGCAGCCCTAACTGGTTTGGCTCAGTGGATAGAGCATTGGCCTGCGGACTGAAAGGACATGTACCGGTTGAGGACATGTACCCAGGTTGCAGGCACATCCCCAGTAGGAGGTGTGCAAGAGGCAGCTGATAGATGTTTCTCTCTCATTGATATTTCTAGCTCTCTAACCTTCTCCCTTCCTCACTGTAAAAAATCAATAATATATATATATATTTTTTTTTAAAAAAAAAGGAGATATGGGCAATGTTGGCAGAGATATGGAAATCCTAAGAGAGAACCAAAAAGAAGAAATACTAGAGTTAAACAACACCATAACAGACAGAAAGAATGCCCTTTTTAGTAGACTAGACATGAGCTAGAAAAGAGTCTCTGAGCTAGAAGGTACATCAATAGAATCCTTGAACACTTACTAGTAAAAGCAAAGAGAACAAAGATTGAAAAAACAGAAGAAAATATCCAAAAGGTGTAACATATGATTAATGGGAATATAGAAGGAGAAGGGAGAAAGAAAGAAGCAGAAAAATATTTGAAACAAAAATGATAGAGAAATTCCCTCAAATTAATGACAAATATTGAACCACAAATTCAGAAAACTCAGAGAACACCAAGCAGAATATATGCCCTAAAACACAACACAACAAAATAAACAAAAAATAAAATAATTTACACATAGAAGACATAATTAAAAATTATAGAAAATCAAATATAAAGAAAAATAAGACTTTGAAAGAAGACAAAAGATACACCTTACTTATAGCAGAGAAAAGATAAGGACCACATGTGACTTCTCAGAAACCATGCAAATAAGAGAATAGAGTGAAATACTTAAGATGTTGAGAGAAAAAAAGTCCACCAACCTAGAATTCTATAACCAGTGGAGCTAGCTTTCAAAAATAAAGGAGAAATAAAGACTGTCAGACAAAATAAAAATATGGAATTTGTGTCCACTAGAACTGCCTTGGAATAAAGATTTAAACAAGTCCTTCAGAGGGAAGTGAAACAATATGTCTATGAAACTCAGATCTTCACAAAAAATGGGAAGCATTGTGGAACTATGAAAATAAAAAGTTTTATTTCTTATTTTATTACAGTGTACAATTTTTATATTTAGAATTAGCTGTGCTCAATTCAGATGGTCCCAATTTTGTTGTCAACATTTAAAACATCATAGTCAGGAACTGTCTAATGTATGCCTTCTTCTTTTCATTAGGCCTGATTAGGGTGTTGACCTTGGCCACATCAATATTATAGAGCTTCTTCTCATCCTGTTTTATTTGTTGTTGCTTATTGTCTTTGATATCCACAATGGACACAAGTGTATTGTTGTTGTCTATCTTCTTCATGGCTGACTCAGTAGTCACAGAGAACTCAATGATAGCATAGTAGTCAAGCTTATTTCTCCTGGAAGTGCCCTTCTGAGGATATTTAAGTTGCCTCTGGAGCCCCAATGTCTTCAGCAGTTAGAAGGTGGGTGATGTGCAAATCTATTTTGTGTGTGACTGTGGACACCTTTCAACATTATTTTCTTTACCTTCAAAGCCTTTATTTTGACTTTGGCTTTAGGAGGGCGGGGCAAGGGCTTCCTTTTTCACTTTTGGCACCATCTTCCTGAAAAAAATTTTTTTTTCTTATTCTTAATTTAACAGGAAACAGGTTGTTCAAATTAATATCAACAATGTATTTGATTGTGTATGTTTCTATATTTTTATGATATATATGTATATATATACATATATATCATAAAAATATGAGTAAATGATAGCAATGATACAAGAAATGAGAGGAATTAGGATTATTTTGTTATTATAAATTATACTACCTGTAAAGTGGCATAGTGTTATTTGAAAGTGGGCTTGGATTAGCTGTAAATGTAATTATAAACTTAAGGGCACTATTTAATTTTTTTAAAAAATTAAAGTAAAATCCACATGTTGAGAAATAAGAGAAAACAGAATCAGATAAAGTGCTCAACTAAAACCATTGAAGTCATAAAAATAATGGAAGACAAAAGTAGGACTAAGGTAATAAATAGAAAACAGTAACTAATATGGTAGATATTAATCCAAGAATATCAACAATCACTTTGAATGTCAATGGCCTAAATGCACCAATTAAAAAACAGAGATTTCACAGTGGATCAAAAAACACAATGTAACTATATGTTGTCTACTAGAAGCCCACTTTTATATAAAGACATATATAGCTTGAAAGTAAATGGATGGGGAAAATATATATGTGCTAACATCTTTTTGTATTACTGGGAAATGGCAAATGTAAAACAAAATTAAAGAGATTCAGATTTGAAGAAATTTCCATTTTAGTTTGGAAGAGAAAATAAACCTTTTTATAATACTTTTCCAAACTTTAAAATTGTGGTTTAGTGACACTCATGTAGCATAAAGAAGTACTTATGGAATGTAAATGAGGAGAATTCAGCCATCAGATTTGTCTTGAGAGGAAAAGGTTTTGTTAAGAGCACGGTGAATAAAAACTAGGACTTATACTTTGGCAGGGAAGAGATAGAGAACATTTTATATCAGAGAATTGCTATAGTGTAAAGTTGCATGGACTTCCATGATGAAGAGAACAAATTTTCCTAATCAACTATGAGCCACTGCTGGTTTTCTAGCAGCTATGTGATATTTTCAACATGTTTTCCATGAAGCAATAATTCAATGCAGTGAACAAGATAGGCTGTAGGGAGAATCTTAGGAAGAGGGAACTACAAGTGGGAAGAACAATTTGAAAGCTGTTGTAGCAGGTAGCCAAGCAAGCTTGAGAGCATGTACCCACCAGGCTGTTGGTAGAGAAATAGAGGCATCAAAGGACAATCTTGAGCATTTACTTATCTGTGTCGATCACCTGAAACTTTCTGAATTCCCATGGATTTCAGTTTCAGTTCTATAAAATTTTCAGTGGACATTGACTTACAAGGTTGATATAGGAAGTTAGATCTTTAATGTTTTAAAATGCAATATATTTCTAAGGGAAATAGTTTGAAGAATACTGCTTTGCATACCATTTACTAGGTGAAAGAAATATGATCAGGTTAGAAGTTGCCCACTAAACTAGTTATCTTCAATTGACTCATCATGACATGATAATAACTAAGAGATCAATTTTTCCTTACAAGGTATAACTTCTGTATATATAAGTTGATTGGGAAGTTTTGGGTTAGATGTGTTTATAGGTATCGTTTTCAGAGAAGAATGATCTAACTGCCCAAATTGATCCCTAACCAAATGTTGTTGTCCATATAAGGATAGGCATATGTGATCACCGTGGTTTATAAAACAACATGAAATGTTTAAGACCAATAAGTTAATTGAGGGAGCCAAATTTGTTGGCAGGAATAAATTCAAGATTTATAAAATGATGAAGAGCCTAGAAATAGGATTTTTTTCCTAATATTATAATCCATTGATGAAAAGTTAGAGGTGAGATAAGTTCATGTTTTTTGATATCATGAAATCTTTCTGATAATTGTTTCATAAATTTTTGTTACCATTTAAAAAATATAGTATATTTGTCCTAATTGGTTTGTTCTCAGTGGATAGAGCATTAGCCTGTGGACTGAAGGATTCTGGGTTCAGTTCTAATCAAAGTCACATGCCCGGGTTGCAGGCTCAATCCCCAATAAGAGGAGGGCAGGAGGTAGCTGAGCAATGATTCTCTCTCATCATTGATGTTTCAATCTCTCTCTAAAAATAAAAAAATACAGTTCCTTCACTTTTAATAGTTATGATTGTCCTCAAATATAACCGTTAGCTACTTAAGAAAACACACTTAGACAAACAACTCTCCAGTATGCGAAACCTCTTAATTTGGAAGGCCGAAAATTATGGTTACAGACATTGCAGGTTTGGTGCCATTTGGGAATAACTGTTTTTTTTAAAGCTATTTTTTTCCTACACAGTATTCTTCTGTATTGTTTTACATTTTATTTTTCACTTACAGTTTACATTCAATTCTATCTTGTTTTAGTTTTATGTGTACTGCATAGTGGTTAGATGATCATATGCTTTAGAAAGTGATCCCCAATATTTCCAGTACCCACTTGGCATTATTATTTATTATTTTCACATTTTTATTTGGACATCACTAGTCATTTTTTTCTGAGCAAATAGTCTTATCTCTGAATTATAATGGTTTTCCAGAAAAATATGATATGCCAGGATTGAGGAGGCAGAAGATGGTAGCTTGTGTTCCACATGGAGATTTAAATATGTCTAAATGTGAGAACAGGCATGAATAGAGCTGATTTACAGTCCCCACTGAACTGAAATCTGTCTACTAGTATTCAGATTTGTGCCTCATTTTCAGATAATACGAAAAAGGATTTGGATGCTTCTTAGGTTAAAATGATAAAATTAGGTAAACTGTATATTCATTCCTTTTCCCTGTGGTTTTGACTGAGCTGCATCATCAATGTGATAATATATTGTCATTACCTTGCCATGACACTAATATGAGCTTCGTTAAGTGTCACATTAGCTGTTTCTGGCTTGCTCATCAGTTCTTGATATTAGTTTGTATGCCATGGATGGGTTCTATGGTTTGAATATAAATATTTTCACAGGAAGGAGCTCAGCTCCCTTTTGAAAGGCAGAAAACAGCTCATGATCACTCATCCACAGAATTCTCCCTTAAGCTTAAGAACCTGAAAATCCCTGCTTCTGCTCCTATTTCATTAAATTTACATGCAGTTTCATCAAATTTACATGTGGGTTCTCTATTTTCGCCTTTGTTTGGGTAGAAGCATCTGTGGCTTCTCTGCTCGTGCCAGGGGTTCATCTCCCCATTCCCAGTGCCAACAGGCATAACCAGACTGCACAACCAGTAAGAGCTCTCATCCCAAACTGGGTTGTGATTGGGCACAGAAGACTGTCATAGACAAGTCACAGCTATTCCCTTCCTTTGCTTTGTATGGTAATAACATAAGCAAGAAGCAGGAGAGATTTCAAGATAACTTGTTACTGCTCCAAAATTTCTCTGAGACCTCCTTAAATTTCCAAGGCAGAAAAATGTATAATATGCTTTAGAAAAATGTCTAGCAAAATATATTTGTAGTGTTTATATTTTCTGCTTCCAGAAATATATTCCACTTATCTAAGGGATTGCCACAAATGAAATGGCTTATTCTCCACAGTGAAGAATAAATGAAGCATTAATATGAACAGATAATTATAAGTTTAAACAAATACTCTAGAAGGAAAATAAGGAAGACAAGTAAGGGGAATCTCTATTTTTGCTCTTCCTACTAGAGAGTCTAGCACAGTGATTTTCAACCGGTGTACCTCGCAAATTTTTTAAACTTTCAATATATGACTATTTAGTCAAAGGCACTAACCTTAGATTGTAAAAAAAAAATAATAATAACAGCCAACACAACAATAGCCATCCAGTGTGAATGAATCAAATTTTCCCCTATTTTTTTGGTCAGATCAGAAAAAAAAATTTTTTTTGATATGCCACAAAATTTTAATAGTTTATGTGTGCCATGAGATAAAAAAGGCTGTAAATTGCTGGTCTAGAAAAAAGAGACGTTACTTTTTCTATGTCTGTGGTTTGTTGGAACACAGCTCCAGAGCACCTTCTAATGCCTGCTCTGTTCACATTTAATCTTGGAGACCACAGGAAAAAAAGCTCTTCTCATTGAATTTTTTCGATTAGTTAAGGGCCTACTTCAATCTGTGAAAGAAAGTGTTGCCTCTGAAACTCTATATTGCATTGCCTGGGTTTCAAAATCAATTGTGACTTCCCCAGCTAGTGTACCTCATAATATGCTGGGGCAATGTACTAAGTAACACAATAATAATGTAAATACAATAATAACACAAGTAGTTAATGTTTAGTCAGCAAACAGGAAGATTTCATTCAAGCATCTGTGATTAGTTATATAAGCAACCTGACATTTATTTCTTCACTCTGACTTTTCTAAAAGATACTACATTTTATTAGGACATTGAACAATACTAAAAGATATTAGCACTTTAAAGAGAATATAATTTAGGAGAGATTTTGTAATGGTTGTTCTTTTATTTTGGCCCATCTCCATCTTTAAGAAATACTGTGCAGATCTGTCTAATTTTAAAACAACTCTCTGTGAGATTATTGAAAATATAGATGGGGATGCTGCAGCTGATCAGTCCCTTTAAGAAGAAAATTGGCACAGACATATATGGAGAAGGCCATACAATGACAGGTACAGAGATTGGAGCATTGCCATGGCTTATGAAAACCTCTATGACTTCATTACGTGTCTTAAACAGGTCTATATGATTTAGCCCTTAGATACTTTTTCATTCTTATTTCTTACCATTCTTCTTATGGTCATTCCATTAGGTATGCTAATTTTGCTATCTTTGAAACATGTAAAGCTTTGTCCACTTCAGTGCCATTTCAGATATTCTTTGTTTAATCACATCTCTGAGAAGATCAGCTCTGCAGGGAAGCCTGACCATTCTCCTTAACATAACACCTCTAAAATCTCATTAACACCTTAATTATTTGTTTATTTTCTGTTTTCTCCACTATTCTTCATAAGTACAGGAGTTTTGTTTTTAGTTTAATGTCATTCCTGAAACTTAGAGTGGTGTCTGTTACTTAGTTGCTTCTCATTAATTATTTGAGAAAGAAAAAACATCTTCCTCAAATAGATAAGTTGAGTATGGATTTGTCATGTGAAATATGTCATATTGACCTGATAAGAAGTTACTCTGCAATACCAAGTTTGCAATTTAGAGCAACATAAAAGATGCAAAACAAAATATATTAATTCTCATAATTCAACTGGAGTAAGGGGCATGCAACCTGATTCTGTCACATACAAAATTTGGGGAATGTCATTATTAGGGAATTTTTTTCTTAACTGATTAAAATTTAAAAAATAATCATGAAGAATATATTATTTATTGTTCTTTTACCCTGACGTTTTTCTTTTTGTTTGTTTGTTTGTTTGTTTTTTCTGATTTGAATATTGCTGCAGCAGCTTTTATCTTGGGAGCATCAGGGAAATGTCAAGAGAATTGCAGTCCTAACATTGTTTTAAACTGCTGGACCAACTCCCAAACTTTCTACCAATAGATTTCTTGTAATATGAGAAAAATAAACCCAGACTTGTTTAAGCTACAGTAATTCAGTTTTTGGATATTTACCTTTAAGTCAATCCTAACTGACAAAGCAAGATTGTTTCTTTGCTCAGTTCCTTCAAGCTCTATTTGAGTTACTAAACATGTCTATAGAAAAATTAATTTCTGTACTCACTTTTTTTAACCTTTATTTTCCTGTCTCCTATTTAATTAATAAATTATCTCCCATCTTTCCACACCTAATGGTCAATTTTTAGTATTTATCTTAATTGGTATCTCAGGAGCATTTAACAGTTTTATCTCCTCCTTGCTAAAATACATATCGATTTGGCTTTTCCATATTTTAACTTCTAACTAACTGGCTATTCTTTCCTAATACCTTCTGCTGAATTCACTTGCCAACTTCTAATGTTTGAGTTCCCCAAAACTCTGCATTCTGATTTCTTCTTTTTTGTTATCTGTGATCTCTTCCTTGGTAATCTCTTCTCCTTCCATGCCTTTAAATACTATAGGGTAACAATTGCAAGTTTATATCTTCATATCTTACCCTTGGACTCTATTTATTTATATTCACATAGCGAATTGCCCACTGAGCTTCTTGTCCTGAATGTCTCAATGGCTTTTACAAATTAGAGGAAATATTTTAATTTCACCCTTTATGCATATCTTACTTTTTGTCATAACTAGTGACCTGGTGCATGAAATTCATGCACATTAGAAGGGGATCAATTAGAGGAAATAATTTAATATTCCTATTTTTCCTTTCTCTATATTAGAAGTGTCAGAGGTGAAAGAAAATTAATAAAATGTATATGAAAACCTTCCTCCTGTCAGAGTCTGGGGCACACCACAGGACCCAGAGTCAAGTCCCTGCTTACCCACATGCACCTCAAAATTGCATGAGACCAGAACCACCCACCCCCCTACATTGGGCTAGATCCACACCCAGCCAGTCCTATTTTGTCTAGCCCTGCCAGGCAGAGGCTGTAGCCTCAGTTCTCCTGGCCTGGCGCCAGGATGGGGGCGTGGCCTGAGGTCCTCCAGCCCAGACTGAGGCAGGGGCCATGCCCTGAGGTCCTCCATCAAGCCCTGCCAGGTGGGGGACATGGCCTGAGATGCCCTGTCAAGCTCTACCAGGTGGGAGGCATAGCCTGAGGTCCCCTGTCAAGCCCCTCTGGGTGGGGTGCATGAACTGAGGTCCCATCGGGGGAGGGACGGGCGCAGCCAGATATCCCCTGTCAAGCCCTGATGGGTGAGGGATGCAACCTGAGATTCCCTGTCAAGTCCCATGGGGCCAAGGGAGGGTGTAGCCTCAGGTCACTGCTGATTGCTCGTTAAGGCTCCTTATGGGAACTTGGCCTCAGCTGTGGGTGCAGCCATCTTTGTGATGGAGTGATGGTCAATTAGCATATTCCCTCTTTATTAGATAGGATATGATGCCATTATTACCACTGTTGCACTAACCTAAAACTTGTCAGTCAAATAAGAGAAGATCTTTTTTTTTTTCCCCTCATATCTCACATCTGTAAATCTGGATTTATTTTAAAATTATATTTCATGTCCTATACTTATTATTACTAACTGCTGGGACTGACCAGAAAACCTTGAGTGACACACATTACTGTAAAAGAGAGGGCTAAGGAGCTGCTTAGTTATAGGGACCCAAGAGCCCCATTCACCTGTCTCCTTAGGCTTTTATTGTAACAACAGCTTGAACTAAAATTAACCTCTAGATACCATCAGTAGGGTAAGTATCCTTGAGAAAGCACATGCTTCTATAAGGTTGGGTCTAAAGACAAAATGTACTAGTAGAGATTCCAGTAAAACACCTGGAGGCCCAAACTTGTTTGGAAAAGTGAAAACAGGGGCTGCTGCCTTCAGCTAGATCCCCTAGAGGCCCCTGATATTTTGGAGAAGGCTCCCTATAGACTTCCCAACCAAGTCCCATACTTCCCCACAACTAACACCTCAGTTCAAGCCAAATTTCTTTTATGCATAATATTTCTTACTAACCCACGAAAATGATGGTTTTACCTGTCTGAAGAGAAAGAAAGACAAATCTGATGAGAGGATGGATCATTTGTTTCTGGTTGCTTTGGAGTATAGTCCAAAGCATTTGTATTGGTACACACAACCATGACCTTCATTCTATGTACTTTCCTAGATATTTCCAGTACTTGTAACAGATTACTCAGTCAAAGCATTGATTACAAATATAAAAAACAAAAGTAAAAACAAAGTTGATAAGATGTTTTGTTGTTCTGTTCTAGACTTAAGGAAACTGGTGTAAGAGGTGATTTCCACAGGCTAGAACTGATATTTGACTGCCTCAAATACATCTCACTTGTCTATTCTTTTCATCTCAATTCTCTATTACTACTTCTCACAGTATGTGTGTGTGTGTGAGGCAGAGAAATAGGATGGGGAAAGGGTGAGAGAAAATGACTAAAGTAACCCCAAGAGGGGGAAATGAAAAGGTGATATATTCAGTACTTTTGAAGTAATCCAAATGCTAATGTCCTCATTTGGTCTTTTCTAACCAATTTCCTACATTGCATTGGCAATCAAATACTTAGCTATAGCATGCTGTGAATCCAAATGGGAACATCTAAACTAAAATGGCACACATTTTAACATTATTCCACCTGACAAGACTCTCTTCAGAATCAGAATAAACCAGGATTTTATTGAACAGAGAGCCTGCATGAAAGTGATATGTTGGAATCTTTTATTTTAGTTTTTGCATTGCTTGAAATGTCCTCTGTTCTATAATGGAAGTAATATAAAGTCACATCCTTTCAATATAGATAATATTCAGGTTTATTATTCTTTTAAGAAAAAGAGAGTCTGCAGTTTCATGCCGGTGATCACATCTGTGAACAATCACCAAGCAAATCTGTTTCTCTGTACATTTCCACTGAAAGTGTGGAGATTATTAGATTTTACTGATTATACTAGTGAAAACCATCTTATTGGAATTATAGTTTACCCACAAAGCTCTACCACTGACAGGTAGATGAGTACTGTATAAATGGAAGAGCACAATTAGATATCAATAATTATGATTTCTGAACCACCAGGCATGTTGGTCTTTGGTCCTTGAGTTTAAAAAAGAAAGAATTCAGAATCAAGACTCTAGCACAAGATAAAGTTTATTTAGCATATAAAGAAAAAGTATACTCAAAAAGAAGAATGGAGTGGGCTTTTCAGAGAGCTGCCTTGGCCTTTTAGAAAGAAGTCACAGAGGCAGAAGTGAGCCAGCTGGGCTATGTGGATGTAAATTAAAAAAGGTCCCTTAGAGAAATGTTCATGCTACCCTGTTTCCCTGAAAATAAGAGTGTCTTATATTAATTTTTGCTCCCAAAGATGTGCTAGGTCTTATTTTCAGGGGATGTCTTATTTTTCCATGAAGAAGAATACAGTACACATTTATTGTTGAACAAAAAAAATGAAATTTATTACCTGTACACGGTATGGTAGTAGTTTTCATCACAAACCAGTTCACTGGCCACAGCGCAGCCAGAGCTGTTCAGGCAGTGCGAGGTCTCTTTAAATCAGGAGTCATATGCCTTATGGTAGCTTTGGGGGCTTTATATTCCAGGGAGGCCTTATTATCAGGGAGGTCTTATTTTCAGGGGAATGCCTTATATTACAGTGAGAGGCAAAACTGGAAGTAGATCTTATTTTTGGTGGATGTCTTACTTTTGGGAAAACAGGGTATTATCCCAGGCTGAACTACCGTTTCCCACTGCTCCCCTGGTTGCAAGTCTCACTGGGACCCTTAGGGCTGTGGATGAAAGGGGCCACATGCTTACCTGACAAGCTCAGGGGAGGCCTGCATGGCAGTCCTTCAAACTCAAAAACCTAAAATAACCACAAAGAATGGTGTGAAATTAAACTTTAACTAAAAGCAGTTATAGTGGGTAGTCTCCCTCTAGGCCAATATCTTCACTGACAAGATCAACCTTTACCTTAACTGAGCCTATCTGTCTTTTTGCATCTATGATAACATATCCTTGAAATGTCTAGCCAAAACTGGTTTGGCTAAGTAGATAGGGTGTCAGCCTGTGGACTGAAAGGTCCCAGATTTGATTCTGGTCAAGGGCATGTACCTTGGTTAAGAGCATATCCCCAGTGGGGGATGTATGGGAGGCAGCTGATTGATGTTGCTCTCATCGATGTTTCTAGCTCTCTGTCCCTCTCCCTTCCTCTCTGTAAAAAAAATCATTAAAATATACTTTAAAAATAAAAGGAAAGAAATGTCTGGGTAACATAACTTCCCTTTTTCCAGTCCCCTTGTGACACAACCTAATGTGCTTGAACTACAAGACAAGAGACCACAAATTCCTTCATAGTTATTGTTATATGTTAATTGTTGACTGTTATGTGTCCAGATTATTCTTTATCCAATCCCTGAAGTTTCCCCCACTCTGCTTTCTCCTGTCTCTCTAATCTATTCACCATTTGATTTAATGTAACCCATCTGCATCTCCTTTGATTGTAATGTATAAAAATAGATGAAAAACTGCCATTCTCTGGAGCACTATCCCAATCCTTTGAGGTTCTATTTTCCAGCAATTGTCAACAGTTTGGCTCAAATAAACTCACAAAAATTCTTTACAGGTTTGAATGTTTTTACATTAATAGGGCTTAGAATAAAGGAAGTGAAAACATATGCATGAAGAAATAAGGTGCAGGCATATTCTAGAGAGACACCTCACGCTGAGTCATTTGCCTTAAGGATTTTTATCTGTTTTCTAGCAGAGCTCTCAGGGGAGGATCTCAAATAGAATGTACATCAGCTTTCTGGGTGTGTTCTTTAATATACTGATTCATCAAAATGAGCATATAGAGTCAGGGTGATGCTCTGTACAGATTGGTCAGCCCTGGGATAGGGGGGTCATTGATCAATGCATCTGGTCCTGATGTCAGTCATGGTATCATTATCTGGTTCTGTTGCTTTTCTGGGCCTGGAGATGAGTTTACCTGAAGAAAGTAGAAAACACTAAAATATAAATAATTAGGCTTATAACAGTTTTTAAAAGAATTTAATAATGTAAGATTAGAGAACAAAGTGTAGGTGAAAAAAGGGCAACATAGAAAACCCGACAAGTTCAGGGAAGGCCTGCATGGTGGGCCTTACAGACTGAGACCTAAAGTAACCCTATAGGATGGTCTGAAATTAAACTTCCTAACTAAATGCGGGTGATGGCAGGTAGTCATGGCCTAGGCCAGTATCATCCTTACAAAGATAATTACTTAACTGAGCCTGTCTATTGACTTTTTGCATCTACAATAACACACTCTTGGAATGTCAGAGTAGTTCCCTTTTTCCAGAACCCTCAGAACATAATCACTGCACCAGTGCAGAGACTCATTGCTATTGTTATCATGTTAATTGTAACTATTAACTAGCTATGTTCACTGATGTAAAATAAATATAGGTGTATTTGTTTTACTTTTTACCCAACCCCAGAGATTTCTCTGCTTTGCTTTCTGCTGCCTCCCTAATCTATCATCTGTGAATTTCATGTAACTCCTTTATGGAAGCATTTCAAACTCAAAGGCTAACACAGGCCATTATAATCAACAAGGTTTAAGTTTATGTGGGCCTCCCAAAAAACAAAACCTTCAATTTTCATAGACACACACATTTATTTCGATAGAGACATGCTGAATAGAAAGGGCTAAAATAAATGAGTAATTGTTAACATAAAATAATAGAACATTTTAACAAAAATTAGTATTTTTTTTGAACATTAACTTACCAGACACTGAATAACTGCACAAATTAATAAGTGTAATGCAAACAAACCTATTTTCTTGTTCTCCAAAAGTGAAATATTTCTTGTGCACACCAAGTCAGTCCAGGACTAATGACTAATGATGTGGCAATCAGCTGCTAAAATATCTGCTGCTAGTATTAGTGGGAGAAATGGTGTGCCTGAAATTAAAACATCTAAGGGAAATAAATGCAACATTATTATAGTAATCAATCATTAGTAAACATTGTAGTTCATTATTAATAACTAGAGGCCTGACGCACGGAATTCATGTACAGGTACAGTCCATAGGTCTAGCCTGCGATCAGGGTATCTTCCTGGCTGCTAAAATATCTGCTGCTGTAGTTGGCCCCACACCCTGCTGCCCCTGACCCCTGATTCCCCATTGGCAATCAGAGCCTGCTGGTCAGGGGCAAGGGACCGAGAGGTTCCTACCTGCTCACTGGCCCCGCTACCTACCATGGATCGCCTTCTGTGTGTGGAGGCGACTGGTCTGGTGCCACTTGTGTCCTCTGCCCCCACCCCCGGTTCCCCATTCCCCATTGGGAGATCGAGGCCTGCGGGCTGGGGGCAGTTCCCATGTTGAGTGTCTTCTCCCTGGTGGTCAATGCATATCATAGCAACTGGTCATTCTGTAGGTTGGTTGATTTGCATATTACCCTTTTATTATATAGGATTATGTATAACAGAATATTATAAAAATTAAGTGATGAATTTGTTATTAAAATGTTTCTTACATATTGCTATATTGGCTGGGCCACAGAAATATTCCTTGTGGGCCACATGCAGCCCACGTGAGCTGTGAGTTTAACATGCTTACCTTTACACCTCCCCCTTTCATTGTAATCTTTAAATAATGTGCAAAATGGCAATTTTCTCAATCCATTAATATTTCACTTCCTGGTAAATGTTGTCAATTTGGCTCAAATAAAAATAAAAATTCTCTACAGTTTTGGATGTTTCTTATGTCAACAGGAGCCAAAAAACAGCAAGGGAACAATCATATATGTAAGTGTAATATTATATTACACCTAGAGGCCAGGTGCATTGATTCATACACCAGTGGGGTCCCTTGTCCTGGCCTGCGGGGATTGGGTTGAAACCAGCAGTCCAACATCCCCTGAGGGGTCACATAATTTGAGAGGGCACTCTGAAAAGTTGCTGTTGCTTGGCAACTCCTGCATTGAGCGTCAGCCCTATCAATGTACATCATAGCTACCAGCCAGTTGGCTGGTCAGCTGGTCAGCTGGTAGCTTAGGCTTTTATATAAATAGATAATATGTAAGTATAATATATGCTAATATTAATGTCACTAGCAGTCATCTGTCTGTATGGTCCCCAAACTTCTTAACTTTGTAGTCATTTTCTCTCATCCCACATTTAAACACCTCCCAGGGTTTATAGTTCTACTAATTCTCTTTTGCTCTAATTTTCTCCGCTCCTTGTTTTTTTTTTGTTGTTGTTTTTTTATCACTGGTTTTCTGCATTTGTTATTAATCTCTTCTCTCTGCTCTGTACCAACACAAGACTAGACATAATTTTTGTATTTAATTTTAGAAATCAATAATCATTGTGAGTCAGATGTATATTTTGGAAAGTTTTACTAGAAGATTGGAGGTAATCGTGAAGATATTGCCACAGGAACACAGACTAGCAAAACACAGAGAATGAAGCCAAGAGATTAGAATTGAACATGGGATTTGATTCTTTTTAATGTCCTCAATTAACATCAACATCCAGACTTTCACTCTCCTGGACTATGTTTGTCTTCGCTCTTGATCATTTGATAGATGTTACTCACAACCCTCAGCTGTTACTTTAATGAGTCAATAGCAAGTTTTCCCCCTGTGTTTTATGTTTTTCCATCACCATTTATCCCCCCATATCCTCTTCTACCTTCCCTCCAATCACCACACTGTTTGTTGATCCTGCCCATGAGTTCTTTCTTTGTTGCTCCTTTTTTTTACCCAATAACCCTCCCAACAGAGATATCTTCCTGCTCTCTATGAGTCTGTCTCTATTTTGCTTGTTAGTTCAGTTTGTTCATTAAATTCCACATAGGAGTGAAACCATACAGTAATTGTCTTTCTCTGACTGGCTTATCAGCTGTAAAAAGGAAGAAAATTTTAGTCTTTGTGACAGCATGAATGGACCTAGAGAACATTATGCTAAGCAAATACCAAGTTTTAAGGGACTGAAAAATTAAGCTCTAAAAATGGTGTGCAAGAATAATGAAAAATAAGGAATTTTTCTTTAGATTGAGAAACCAGCAATTAAGTAAAACTTAAAGTGGAATCTATTGTGCATAATTGAGAGTGGTAAAAAAAAACTAGGTATTTATAGTTTTATATATGTACATGTATATATATAGTTATATGTGTGTGTGTGTGTGTGTGTGTGTGTGTGTGTGTCTCCTATATAATAAAAGGCTAATATGCAAATAAACCAAACAGTAGAACAACCAAACAACCATACAACCGGTCACTATGACATGCGCTGACCACCAAGGGGCATGTGCAGAACAAGGCAGGTGTTGGCTCTGGTGGGATGGTGGAGCAGGTGAGTAAGAGTACCAGACCAAGGCAAGGTGCCAGTCACTGTCATCAGGGCAAGCCTCTGGTAGTTACTGAAAATTATTTGCTCCCGTGCGTTGCAGTCCCACTCAGCGCTCACATCTGCTGGCCCCTTTTCACACCTACTGCCAGTGCCAGAGCCACTGCTTACACCCACTGCCATCACCCAAAGCCAACCATCAGAGGTATGAGCAACAGCTGCCAGCCCTGATTGCCCCTCAGGGCTTGCCACCTCCCCCTGCTCCTGGGGGGGGCAATCTGGGCCAGCAGCCACTGCTCGGAACCCCCTGCTGGCACCGGCCCCAATTGCTCCATGCTGTCAGTGGGTGCAAGCTTGGCCAGCACTGTCAGTGCATGGAAAAGGTGACAATGGGAGCGGGGCTGCCAGCAGACAGGGGACAAGGGTTGGGGCGGGGGGTGCTGTGGTGGGAGGGACCAGGTGGGGTTGTGGAGGATGGGCAAAACCTGCTCCTGTGCCACCACAGCCTTTCAATCCACAGTTCCTTTAAAAGTGCATGAATTCATGCACTGGGCCCCTAGTGTGTGTGTGTGTTTATTTAGGCAAGTTTATAAAACTTGTGAAAATGGTTTTTTATTTTATTATCTTCAGTGGGTACTTTGAGGTAAACCCTTGACTCTATTATGTATTATTGAATTGCTAGTGTCAACAGTGAACTTGATTTCCTCTCATGGACCCAGTCATCTTCAGTCCTATGAATTTTTATCTGAAATTGAAGCTGGGTATTTCAGGTTGCCAAACCACATAGCAGTTCAATGATCTAGCAGTGGTCAAGTTTTGTTATGCTATTTTGAGCTCTCAAAGTCTATACTGAAATTTTTCTGGAAGTGAAGAACTGTCTCCAACCACTATTATCAGTCAATAGCACTGAATTTGCTTTTACTACAGAATTGGAAGTGTTTCATAATGAAATCAGCCTAAAATTAAAATGTAAAATAGAACTTAAATGGGAAACCTACACTTGATGAAGCAATTTTGACAAATAGCATTGTTTCCATCACAAGTAATGTTAAGCTACTTTATATACTTCTTGTTCTTTCAAAAGTTAAAACAAGAAGCAGGATCCTTATTCCTTCACAAATTTGTACCAGATAGATTTTCCATACTCACAAAATATTTCCAGCATTATATTTCAAAGCTCAAGGTAAGTACAAAGGAAATTTTTTTATTTTTTTAATTCACTCAATGATGTAATCGAAGAGCTTCCACCCACTTTTCAATTGGAAGTGATACTCTGCAATGCAATGATATGCTTGAAGGCAAATATCAAGAAACGAATCTAATAGATCTATAATCACTTTCAGGCGACAAATATGCTCAATTCAAAGCATTGGGTTTTGTGGACTGATAGTATTTGACAGGATCTGTATGAAAGACATTTTCAATGATGACATATGTAAAATATAATTGCAGATTAGCATGAGAAGATGAGCGAGCGTTTGCAGGGAATTTGATGAAAGTCAAGGCTGTCATTTACCCCCATTCAGGTGAAACATCCTCTCTAAAATGCCATTCTTTTCATAAGACTGTATTATATTTTTTTCATCAATTAAAATTTGTGGAGCATTCTCTTTTCTTTGGCAACATAAGTACCTATGTAGTATCTATCCTAAATTATGTCTCTGTGCCTGCAAAACCAAAAACAGTGTCTGGGCCTTTAGAGAGTAAGTTTGCTGAGCTCTGTGCTTGAGGCAGGATGAAACGAGTTTCAAAAACAATGTGGAAACATGTATGTAACATATTTCAGCAGGTGGAAAATTTTAGGTAGATTTTGTTGTTAATTTCTAACAACCTTAAAGAAATTATGAAGTTTCATAAATATGTAATCAAAATGGAAGTTTCCATTAATTTACTCACTGTTAACAGTTAATAGAACTGTTAACAGTTCTATTTTGGAAGTGGCGGATTATTTTTCTAGAGTGTCATCTGTTCCTAACTATTAGTAATGGAAAATATAAAAACAACCACTGATACCAGCATTCTGCAACATTATTGTTACTTTAATTGAAAGAACTTTCAAAAAAAAAAAAAGGAAAGGAAGAAAGAAAAGAAAAGAAAGAAAAAAAAAAAGAAAGAATTTGCAACAAGTAAAATGACCTGCATTTGCTCTTTCCCTTATTTTTCCTATGTAGGAAGCAAATTTCAGAAGAGTGGTTTCTTGTCCAAGCCTGTATTACCCATGCCTACAACAGCATTCCATAGAGTATCCCTGAAGTACATTCATTGAATAACTGAACAAACAAAAAAGTGAGACTATTAAAAATAAATTAAATAGAAAGTCTATATGACACTGTTTTTTAAAAATGCTCTCTAACTTTCTAAATCAGGTTGTTCATTGACTGTGTTGACATGGGACTCTTAAAGTGTAAAACTAGTTTTGTTGGGTTTTAGGATTCATTGGTTAAAAGCATGTAACTAGGAAATTTGAATGACATTTTCCCATTTATCTACAATGACATTTTCCCAAAACCCCAGATGTTTTTCTTCTTTCTTCTTTTCCTTCCCATCTTTCTTCTCCC